>CM055818.1:37031348-38231348 GCA_029582265.1 Zoroaster sp. YZ-2022
TGTAGCTCATCCCTTTTAAGCTGGTTTTAATCTCTCCTCGAAATAATTTTATCTGAGGTGCTATCATTTAAACAAAAATATTGCAAAAATATTTATCAAAAAGAGAAATCTTTGAAGCAGATAATAATTCGTTCGGTTTGTTCCACCACCAGGGATACCCCCCCCCCCCGACGTTATCACATGCAACAGCACAGCTATTTTCTGTGTAAAAATACACAATTTTTTTCAATACTCAGGTGATTTTGTCGACTAAAGGGGTGATTTTGCATTTGTAATGGCGACATCAGGAACGTGATTTTTATAAGGTAAGAGGACTTTGTTCTCTGCAGTGGACCTTAGGCTTTTTTTAATTTGAAAAGGGGTTCAGGAGAAAGTGACTTTGTATATTATTTTATTTAGAAACATACCAAACAAGGCTACAGGCATAAGCATTAATAAGTTCGAGATAAAAAACAGAATACAGGCCTACAACATGTATACTTTCAGATAATCCTAACATTTTTAATTTAATCGGGCCTCTCGATCTGATTGGACAAAAGTTTGCAGACGACCCACCACCGCGATACTCATATGCTTAAATCTGGCGTTGAGGGCGCATCAGAGCTCTGGTCTAGTCCCCAGTCTGTTCAATTGGCATTCTATACATGGTGAGACTATAGAAAATCAGTCTACTCTCGTATTTGGTGGTTATCTTTATCGCACGTAGGCCTACATATACATGACCAAAGATCGTATAGCGCCGCGCTTCCTCCATGGTTATACCATGGCCTTCCTCCATGGCCTTCCTCCATGGCCTTCCTTCCTCCCTCCATGGTTATACTCATCATTTCGTGGATAAAGCATGTCATGTGTTTCTAAGTCATAAGTTGCTGAACAGGCTTCCAACGTGTACCAGCATAGAAGTAGAACTTTGTAAAGTAAGTAAATAATAGGCTAGTAACATTTATGTGATTGTAGACTAGAGTGTACAAATTTCACAGCACGGGAAAGAATGTCGAACCCAACCGCCACTTGTGCACAATAATGCCTAACGAACGTTAACCCTTGTAAGTTGTAGTTGTATACATGCAGTCTCCAAAATGCTGCAAAAAAAAAACTGCGAGGCATAAGTAAACAATGCTTTTTTATGCATGCCTCAAAATATTGCATACTGTACACAAGAATGGTACATTTAAAGTTTATCGCTAAAAATAGCACAGTCAGTCACAGAACTCAGAAGCAACTGCCGCAAAGCATACATACAGGGATACAAATTGGGGCATCTGTTTGGCGCAGCTTTTGTGACGTCAATAATATTTTGTTTGTCCGTGCGGCACGCAGTGGCGTTGTTGCGCCCACAGACATCCCACAATTCCTTGCAGCTGCTATTTGCGATAAGCCTTATGCCGTTATGGATACCCCAAAATGCCCCTGGGTATGGGACAAAAACAAAGTGTTCTGACCTTCACACAGTATGTGTATACCCCAAGTTACTGCACTGGTTTATTTCAAGTCAGCCTTGCAATGAAACACAGCAGGTGGCTGCTTCAGTTTACCTCATCTCTCTGAAGAGCCTTGGGCTATGCCATTAATCTTTAGATAAGAAAGTGTGTACCGCAATATGTCCCAGTTGAGACATTTTGAAGTATGGGTCCACTTTGTAAAGAACAATAGGAGGGTTAATGTTGTTATGGAGTGTCGTGGCCGAGCGGTCTAGCGCACCGAACTCAAGTTCTGGTGTTGCCAGCAGCAGGGTGTGGGTTCGAGCCCCGGTCGTGACACTTGTGTCCTTGAGCAAGGTACTTAACCATAATTGCTTCGTCCTTCGGATGGGACGTAGCCGTAGGTCCCGTGTGTTGTATAATGCACGTAAAGTGGATTGTCGTGGCGGTCTAGCGCACTGAACTCAAGTTCTGGTGTTGGCAGCAGAGTGTGGGGGTTCGAGCCCCTGCCGTGACACCTGTGTCCTTGAGCAAGACACTTAACCATAATTGCTTCTCTCCACCCAGGGGTTAAATGGGTACCTGTGAAGGCAGAGATGGTTTTGCTCTATATGCGCTTAGAAATGGCAGCAATTGAGCTGTATACTCCCAGGGAGCTGAGATGGTTTCAGGAATGATTTATGAGCCTTATGAGCCTTATGAGCAGGGATAATAATATAATGCGCCTTGAGCGCCACTTAGTTGGTGGATACGTGCGCTATATAAATCTATACATTATTATTATTATTATTATTATTATTGCATGTCGCCTGTCATCATGTGTTTTAGCAGATGACAAAATCGCCAACAGCTCATTGCACATTGGATGTGCATCTTTATCGTTTCCAATCCTTACTTGATTAAACTTTCCTCTTAAGCATGTTAAGTGAATCCTCTATCATCTTTTCAAGGAAAATCTGTGAAATTTGTCAGAAAGAATGTCGTATCCGACTGCCACTTTTTAAGGGTTTTTTGGGAATTTGTTTGCAACCACTAACCAATTAAAAAATGATTCTATCAATTTTTGAGGGTACAGAAAGCGAAGACTATCTTTAGAATCCACTTTTATGATGGTTTTCGGACTTTATTTCCCTTCTAAAAACCCTCCCCTTCAGAAAATAGAAGGATCCTATTATAGTTGCCACAGCTGCGCATGTACAATGACACTATAGGTTGGTGAAATTCTTGCGTCGGGAGATAAACAATTGATTTAATTTTGCCCTACACCGACGTGTGTATAGCACTGTATACTCAGTGCTTTCCGAGTGTCTGTGAAAAAACTACACAGGCGACTCGGGCGGGATTCGAACCCATGACCTGCTGCTTACTAGTGCAGACGTCTTAACCTCTCAACCACCGAGCTTGCCCGATGACAATTGGCCGGCTAGAATCCCATATAGCAGTGGGTTCCGCTATACACACGTCGGTGTAGGGCAAAATTAAATCAATTGTTTATCTCCCGATGCAAGAATTTCACCAACCTATATATATCGCTATATGGGATTCACTTTGAAAAGCATCCGAACACGTCGCAGTCGGTATTTTTTCGTGATATTGCCTCTGTTTTAGCGATCGATATAACAATGTAAACAAAAAGGAAAATAGATGGAGGACTAATTACTTTCACCTTGAGCACCACTTAGTTGGTGGATACGTGCGCTATATAAGTCCACACATTATTATTATTATTATTATGAATGACTGCAATTCTACGAAAATAATTAGGAAATTGACCTAAAAGAAAGATACATGTGAATTTTTTTTTACCACCTTTCGTGATATTGCCTTTGTTTTAGCGATCGATATAACAATGTAAACAAAACAGAAAATAGACAGAGGACTAACTTTCATGAATGACTGCAATTTTTACCACCTGTGGCTCAATTTCCGGACACTAAAGATGATTATTTCTGGTAAAATTTGAACCAAATGACAGTAAACCCTTGAAAAACAACACCTTTACCTATGCACACTGCATACTGTAATTGTAAGCATTTTAAATTTGCTATACAAAATTCACAGATTGCTATACAAACAATTATTTTGCTATGCAAATTAATTGTTTGCATCGCAGTTTTGCTATGCAAAATTTTGGAACGAAATCTTTCCCTGACAGGGAATGTACTTTGGTTTTTTTTGAAAAGTTTCTTTTTATATAAAATTTTGTATCCTTTCTTTTTAGGCAATCCAGACCCTTCAGAAGGAGCGGAAAACTCAACTAATGTGAGCTGAACATATTGAACATTGTGGCATTGCTTCACAACCAAAAAGACCAAATAATGTGCCTAACAGTATTGATGTTTGATCCTCGTCCTGATAGAAACGGATATAAGCTCATACTCGTTTTCAATCGAGATGAGTTTTATGAACGACCAACCATAGAAGCTAAGTTCTGGGAAAGGGATCCAAACATAATAAGTGGTAAGATCATCTTCCAGACCTGTTGTTGTCATCTGTCTGTAGGTTGTTGTCGCCTGTCTGTAGGTTGTTGTCTGCCTGTAGGTTGTTGTCTGTCTGTAGGTTGTTGTCTGTCTGTAGGTTGTTGTCTGTCTGTAGGTTGTTGTCTGTCTGTAGGTTGTTGTCTGTCTGTAGGTTGTTGTCTGTCTGTAGGTTGTTGTCTGTCTGTAGGTTGTTGTCTGTCTGTAGGTTGTTGTCTGTCTGTAGGTTGCTAATAGTATTTTGAAATAACGAAGCTGAGTTGTGAGTAGTCCATACACATGATGTCACAGCATATCTATTATATTTTCTTTCTGGCGCCATGTAAAGTCTTAATTAAGACTAATTGCGGTGACACATTTCAATCAGTATGCTCGACGTTTCGATCAGTATGCTCTGATCGTCCTCGGGACGATCAGAGCATACTGATCGAAACGTCGAGTTGTAACCTCCAGTTCTTTTCAGAACTAATTACTACTCAATAGAGAATTTCACATGGTGTCACCGCAATTAGTCTTACTTATCCTCTTCACCGTGCAAAGCTACAAGTTTTACCTACATGTATGTAAAGTCTTATTTCATATTATTTTTAATCCAAACCAAAATCACTTGTATATTGGCAACAGTGAGATATAGGCACGGGAGGCCAAAAAAGGTATCAGTTTCTGGTCTCCCCACGCATCACCTCAGACCAGCATTTTTAGTTTTCTTTTCTTTTTTTTCTTCTTTTTTTTTCCTTTTTTTTTCTTCTTTTTTTTGTGCTATGAAACAATGTCCAATTACAGCCCAAATCGCTGGATAGATTGGAATTCTGCCGTGCTGTGTTTTAAATGACTTTTTCACATAGGGGTATGAACGTTTGCCCGATTTGTGAGGCCTCTCTTAGCCAGCATACTTTGTGTATTTTGGCCTGATTCAAATAACCGCATATACATGTATCACGTATTTCACTGGTTGGCAAAAATAAAAGAAGAAAAAAGTGTGTCACCGCACCGATTTTGAAGCCGCACTATGACCAGAAACCAGTGAATTAATTGATTTTCCAGCTGCATTTACTGAGAATTCGCCTTGAATAGAAATCTTCAAGAAGGCTGATAGTTTGGTGAACCATATTGTTCTTGAATGGGAGTGTTACATAATAGATTGGGCTTTCAAAAGCTTTCTGAATACAGCCCTTTCAATTACGTGGGGACTTCGCGTGCGATGAATAGTGTATGCCCGGTTTAGCTTGCCCTCTTATTGTTCGGTCTATACGCTCAGCTGAACAGCGCAGTTGTGTACATGTCCATGGCCAGATTCGACCCGGGGCTCCCCGGCCCTACAGATGTTTCTTGGTTGGCCGCACCGCTTTCACTCGGTAAAAATAATACTGTACGTAAGGGGTTAAGAGACCTTACTCATCTTTGGAATACATTAACTAACCCTCCTAATACTACAAGGGTCAAAATCAGTCAAAATGTTGATATACTTGCCATGGTATATCTTGTGCACTTAAAAATCAAACACTGTCAAACCATATGTGTAGTAAGTACATTTACAGGTCAAAATGAGTTTGACTATTTTTGACTGGTAAAAGCATTGTCTGGTATTGTTCAGGATGGTGAAAGTGACAGTAAAAACTAGTCAAAAATGCCCCTGTGTGCACATTTGGGTCAACAGTCAAAGCAGGCAGTTGACTGATTTTGACCTCTATAGCTACTTCCTGCTGAAATGTAGCTATAGTGGAGTGTCGTGGCCGAGCGGTCTAGCGCACCGAACTCAAGTTCTGGTGTTGCCAGCAGCAGGGTGTGGGTTCGAGCCCCGGTCGTGACACTTGTGTCCTTGAGCAAGGTACTTAACCATAATTGCTTCGTCCTTCGGATGGGACGTAAAGCCGTAGGTCCCGTGTGTTGTGTAATGCACGTAAAAGAATGCGCCTTGAGCACCACTTATTAGTTGGTGGATACGTGCGCTATATAAGTCCACACATTATTATTATTATTATAGTAGGAGGGTTAATGGTTTTAATCCATTATTCTTAGAGTACTATGTATGATATGACCTGGGTTTCATGTGTGTAATAGAGTTCTGATGATACTGATGAATATAATATTACCACTGGCTTTGTTTGACAGGTCAAGATATGTTTGCTGGGAAGGAAGGTGGGACTTGGCTGGGTGTGAGTCGATCGGGACGTGTGGCCATGGTTTTAAACATCTTACAACCTGATGGCATTAACAAGGATGCCAAAGGAAGAGGTGAAATATTCAATAATCTTGTTGATTATTTGTAGAACCCTCTGTTCGCTTTCCTCCTGACAACTTAGATGTTTTTAACAAGTCGTGTATTCTGATTATATTTTCCCTGTGTGAACTAAATATAAAATCTCAGCCAAGCTGCCATGCGGACACACGTCCTGTACATACATAATGGCGGCTTGTTTTTGGACGTGTAATCGCGGCTGTGATTGGTCAGTATGTAATGGGGCTTAATGGATCAGTCTATTGTGTAGATGTTGATGTACATGTAGCTGTATGCCACTTTTAGCTGTGTACAAGTGGCATTCTGTGCTTATGTACATGTTGTGTGCATCTATCAAACATGTGTTGTACAATGTGGATGAATTGTCACATCCCTTTGCATTCTACAACTCATTTACCATGTCCGGACCCAGATTCTAATATTTTGATATAATCGTCTTCCCGCAGGGAGTCTTGTCTCGGACTTTCTCCAGGGTAGCATGGATGGTCAGTCATATCTTAAAGAGGTTGCTAAGGAAAATGCTTTATACAATGGTTTTAATCTGTTAACCATGGAATTCGGGTAAGTTTACTATTTCGAACAAAGATTTCTTCACCCCTGTTCCAAATGTGAATTATATGTTTAAATCTTAGGACTACCATGATGCATTCCCATATTATTGATCAGTTTCTGTTATTGGACTTGGCCACACCCTCTTTGGGCTTGGCCACACCCTTTTATGGGCTTGGCCACACCCTTTTAATAACAACTTTGTACACACACAACTTGTGTGGAATATTTTACGCAATGTGCATTTTCTAGGAACACATCAACATGTACTTAAAAACAGCAAGTGACTAGCCTTGACCAAGGCACGTCGGAAATTATTTTGTCCCACTTACATGTAGCTATCCAAACTCCAGCGCACATGCACACATTGTACCGTTTCATCAGTGCGCATCTATACAGAGACGGAGTCCATATTTTGGGCTAATGTACAACGTGTGTGTGCATGCCACTGATCTCTATTATACTGACAGTATAATAGAGATCATCAGTGGTGCATGCATTGTGCTGTGTGTGTGGGATCAAACGGCGTCTAAGCTAGGGGCCTGTGATTGGCCATCATTTAAAATGAACCGCCCACATCTTGCATACGACTTTCCATTGGAATTCCAATGGGAAAATAAAGAAATACAAGCTTTCGGTTACAAAAGGATCAAGGCTGTTGTTTAAGTTCGAATGAGTACAAGGTCGCAATGCACAACCGTATCCACGACTTAGTTATTGATCTGTGTCGTGTCCGAGGACGGGGATGGGGACGGCGCACCATGTGTGTGTGTTCTGAATTTCTCGGGCTAGCAATCGGTACGGGCCGGGGTGGGAATACCATGGTAAGTGCGCACTACAACAACAGCCTTGATCAAGGTTACAAGGTGACAGACTTTTCCTACTGGTTAAGAATATGGCTTATTATAAACTTTCACAAAGATAATTACAAAAATTACTTGTGACTTGAAATGACTTGCACAGAAGTGACTCACTCTGCCTTACACTATACACTATTCTTGTGTACCCATCAAATCCTCCTTCATATGAAAATATGGCCCAGATCATACTTGCTGCAGTGAGAACTAATTTACCACTTCTTTACTTCAATAACTTTCAGGAAAGATGCAGATGTGGATACTAACTATTACACAAACTATGACCCAGAAGTAGCAGTCCCAATCAAGATTGAACCAGGTCAGTATTCAAGAATGTGTTCAGGACGTTTTCTGAAACTAACCTGTGGAAGTTTCTGTCCAATGTGTCACCTTCGTCTTCTCTTGCTGATGATCCTTATAATTACATACTGATTGAATACTGATCAAAACATTGAGATGTCAATCACCAGGTCTTAGAACCACCACTATTAACAACTCATTAGAGAATCTTCATGTTGCTTCTAGGCTTGGGCGGTTCCACAATTTTAGGAACCGGTTCGGTTCCACAAAAAAAACTCAGTTCCGAGTCGGGACCGGTTCCAAGATATTCAAAGAAAACATAAGGATTACAGAAAATAATAAAACATACGGTCTATTCAAATTTTGTTGTGCCCTGATACGAAGGAGTTTCAAGTTTCAACCGCAAATGCAGTGATGATTACTTAATTTAAAATATGTTTCAGAAACTTTAACCCTAACGATCCCCATCCAGCCAAACTCCAACACCAGGGATTGTTGGAGTTTGATGGGTTGAGTACTGTGGACTTCTGATATGGCATGTGTAAAGTGTTGTAATATGGCTGGATGAATACTGTATGTGTGCAGTAACAGTGTTGGATTTTGATTGAGTGAGGACGGTGGTTCTACTAGCATGCAACATTGTTAGACTTTGAGAGGAGAGTGTGTATGCAACCTGCTGTAATAAACAACTGATAAAGGCAAATATTGTACTTAGGTATGCTTGGCATTGTGTCTAACATCATACAACTAGAACCTACCATTTATTCCATAGGGTGTTTTAGTTTTTGTATATTTAAGTTTTTTTAGCATGAAAACAATTGTTGGATTATGATGGGTTGAGTACTGTGTGACTCCAGTGTTCAAACTTTACTTTGGGCCATGTGTCCCCACTCAATCAAAATCCAACAGCTAAGGGCCTGTTGGAGTTTGACGGGTTGAGTACTGTTATGGCAAGTGGACTGTTGGAGTTTGATGGGTTGAGTACTGTAAACCAGCAACAGTCAACCATGGTGTTGGGATTTGATAGGTTGAGGAAGGTTTCTAGTAAAAATGCTTAGGGAGTTAGGGTTAAGGAAACTTTTTGGAAACGTTAAGCTAAGTTAGAGATTTGTTTCCATTATCCTACCGTTAGCAAACAATGTTACAAGCCATGTAACATGTACATGCCATGGCTTTGCACATGCTTCAGGGGTTGGAGCAATTAAGCAATTGTACCACCCCCTATACACAAGGTACCGTACTACCGTCCTTGCCGTATTGAAAGTGCATAAAGAACACTAGCAACATGACTAACTTCATCACAAGTTTATCCATATTACGGGGCCACCTTGATCACTCCACTTCTCAAGTGCTGTCAACATTTTAACAACATCTCCATAACCAATGTATCCATGTTATGGGGCCAATTTATAAACAACTCAGTGACACACAATGATACTACTAACGCACAGACATTGCGGTTTGCATCAGTTGTGTGTGTGGCGCCTTCACAAGTTTGCTGCAGTCTAGAGTTACATTTTGTCGGTCACTCATCAAAGAGAATCGGTATTTTGACTGGAGCCGGTTCTCGGCTCTAGAGTTGGAGCTCAGACAACTGGGTATTTCAATTGGAGCCGAGTTGGTCCTCAGAGTTGGGTATTTTGTTGGAGCCGGCTCTGGGACTCAGCTCCCAGCCGGCTCTGGGACTCGGGTATTTTACTAGAGCCGCAGCTCTGGGAACCTGGTATTTGAAGGACTCTTGCGGGTACCCGGTTCTTTAAAAGAGTGGAACCACGGTTCCTATTCTCAATTTGGAATCGGGTAGAACAGGGTACCCGCCAGAACCGCCCAAGCCTAGTTGCTACCACAAACCTTCCTCAGATTAAAAAAGCATTCCAAGTTTTCAAAAATGAAAATTCAAACTTCATGGAAATGTTTTGACAGTCTCAGTCAGCATTGATGGTAACCAAATACGGTTAAATCTATGAAATAGACCGTTTTAACAGTGTAAACAGTAAAGTACACCTACTGGAGAATATATTTGCCCTTTGTCCATTTTTTCTGTATCCGTTTGTACATTTAAAAAAATTAATTCTTAATTTAGGGTGGCGCTGCGCTCCTCCCATTCCTCCTATTTAACATAAATCTGTGACGTAGACCTGGGAGATTTTAGCACTAGCCTGTGTTTACGTGGCACTCATGAAGTTTCACAAAGTTTTTAATGTCAACAGTCTTTACTTATCCTCTTCACCATGCAAAGCTACAAGTTTTACTTAAGTACATGTTTATTGACTGCTATCCAATGATGGCCAACAATAATGGGTTAAAAAGGCATGCTAGCAAATGATGAAAACCTTAGTTTGCTTTGTTCTCTCAGGGAATCTAGTTAGAAGTGATTGTGTTCAGCACATGTGATGGCACATTTATTGTTAGACTGGTACCCGTAACGCCTCTGGGCACCAGATCATGCTGCCTAGCATAAAGCTCCTTGCCCACGTGTACCTCACGAACAACGCCACCTCTCGTTGTGTAAAATTTGAAGAAAAAAATTGTTTAATTTAATTAAAATAAAAAAATCCACTCAAAACTTAAAATTGTTTTTTATTCATATCAACTGATAAAATAACAATAACAAATAAATTAAGACAAAAATACACTTCATAGACCATATTACTTGTTCAGTCATACGTTCAAACCACATTTATGTTATTTGACAGGAATACATGCATTTTCAAACCACACAATCAACAAATCCTGGCCAAAGACGGATTATGTACGATCGGAATTTGAAAAGATTGTCCAAAGAGTGAACTGCCTTACCAAAGAGGAACTTATTGAAGATTTACTTACCATGATGTCACTTGACAAACCGTAAGTTGTATTTCATTTATTTTGTGTATTTCGTTTATTTCTTTTATTCGTTTATTCGTTTATTTGTTTATTTCTTTTTTTTTACTTTCTTTCTTTTTTTTTTTGGAGGGGGATCTCCATTGAACTTTTACTTACTTTTATTTAGTTTAAAAGAATACCTGATTGATTATGGCATGATCTTTCTCAATGCAAGTGCAACGCCACTGTAGGGAACATCTTCTTTGGAGTCTACACAGAATTTTTACTCAACAGTTTATGGTTTAAGTGATTACTTGATCATGCAATGATACTAGACAAAAAGCAGGAGCCAAGGGTCTTGTACAGTATAACCAGATTTTTGTCACATTAGTGTGTCTGTTATAGTGGTGTTATGCTGTAAGTCTTTTGTAAGGGAATGAAAGTTGGATGTGCGGTCTTCACCACAAGATCAAGACAGATCTGATGACTTAAAGGGACAATATTTTCACAATCAGAGCAGACTTTCAACTGGGCATGGAATCAATGTCCTAGTTTAAGATGAACACAATGACTGACAATTACTGGCTCATTTATGCAGCAGCAACGGTAATATGACCTTATCATGTGGGGGTATTGTGTTCAGTCACTGAGTTAATCTAAAACTAGCACTCCGATTCCATGCCCTGTTGATCATGACGATAATGTCCCTTTAAGCAAAATAGTCAAATTACATATTTAAGGCTAATCATTGGACAGGTCAAAAGAGGTCAGATTACCCTTCAGGGGACAAAGAAAATGATATTTAACGTTTCTCATTCAGCCGACTAACTAAAAAATTGTCCCATTCCTTCCCCACCCCCAAAAAAAAAAAATACAATTTTTTTTTAAATAATTCATAAAAATAACAGGACATATGTTGAGACCATCTTGTGCTTATATTAGTTTTTATTAATAGATTACTATTATGATATGCTGATACCTGTACTGTTGATGTAGTTTTTATTTACAGATTACTTTCAGATGATGGTGTATCCATAGATGTTATGGACTTCAATAAGGGAAGAGCATTACTACGGGAGTTAGTCTATGTCAAATCCAACAACTATGGAACAAGGTTTGTGCAACGTACCATCGGGACAGGAAGTGTAAAAATTTTGAGTATTTGTATCTGAATACAAAGTTGATGTGAAGTTGGTGAAGGTACCAATTATTCTGTCTGACGTTCTCTCATTTAAGAGAAACCACAACAAAACTGCATATTTATGGCCACTTTTTCTGTAAAAATTGTGAATACTTTTTCACATTTTTCTCATGACTTAGACTCTGCATTGCGTTGAAACTTCCAAAGGTTGTTTGTTTAATTTATATCTTGATTCAAAGAAAGTAAGCATACCCATGTAAGCAGTTTTCTTGACATTACCAATGCTTTACCTTCTCTTTAAATTACATAGCTAGATAGTCACCAAGCTACCAGTTCCCGTGTTTGTTTCTTCACTTATTTAAAGGGAAGGTACAACATTGGTAATGAATCATTATCTAAAAGCTTACTTGGTATAAAGTCAGTACACCTGTCGATCATCATGACAAATTATTCCCTTTGAAGTGCTTGCATCTTAGAAAAAAAATTATGTGGAATTTACAAAAAGTTTCAATCCAGCATTTGCTGAAACACATACAAACATTTTGTTTTAAAGCAGCAGCAGCCCTTTGGTGCCCCCTAAAAATATTCCCATAGACATTCTGATATTCTAATGTACTATTAACCCTAACTCCCTAGACCCACTTATTTACACATAACCTTAACCCTAACCCTGCCAGACGCAGCACAGTGCATCAGGTGGAAAAGTCTGGTGCACTTTGATGCATTCAGCTGTCAACACCAGTGCATAAGCAGCCAAGTCTGAGGCTATTGAGAGCTGGTCCCATTGAACAATGCCAGAGTTGTATCCTGCTGCGTTTGGTGACCACAGACTCTGAGGCAGTTCGGCCTTGAGATTTGTGACCAGATGGATCTTGCTGCACTGGGCAGCCAAGTCACTTTGACAAACGATGCAATCTGATGCATCTGGCAGGGTTTCTAGCCAAAATACCCTGGAGGGTTAGGGTTAATCCTCCAAAATCCTTCAGTTGTAAAGCAAGCACAATGACCACTACCATTGTATGCAGATGACATGTATGCACACATGTGTTGCTTATCTGTGATACATGTACATGGCCCAGGGCCAGGGATCCTCCCTGCATGCATGGAGCAATAAACAGTGTCCACTGATCCAAGCACTGACCTTGCAATCACTATAACAAACCTGGATGTACATGTACCATGGAGGAAGGAAGGGAAGTATGCTTAATAACCTCAATCCTCCAAAATCATTTTTTAGACAGACCAACATGCACAATGTAACCTCAATCCTCCATTTTCATCCAGTGTCAAATAAAGCCTGATAACCTCAATCTTCCATAATCCACCAAGCAAATAATCACATCTGCCCTCAATCCTTCACTGCAATTTCCTCAATCCTTCAAAATCATTCAATTTGGCAAGGAGGATTTTGGAGGATTTGGGAAGGTTAATGTATTGAGGCTTTGCATGGTGGAGATAGATATTAAGTTATTTCGGGTACACCGTGTATTAATCTCTTCTTGGAAGAAGTGATGGCTCTGAGAAGAGCCGGCTGGTTTGTTCTCAACATTTCAACTAGTGTGCTGTAGCCGTCGTCAATGTACCATTACTCGGGAAAAGTGGCCTTGCCCCTACAATAATAAACAGTTGGGTTTTTTTACCAAAGGTTTCAAATGTCCAAATAACAAGGCGGTCTGGTCCGTACGTATTAAGTAAATGTTACAAAATTGTTTGACTTTTTTTTCCTCTCAGAACCACAACAGTTATCCTGATTGATGCAGAGGGAAATATCAGCTTCACAGAGAAAACATTAAAAAACCCTATAAACCCGAATCACCCTGAGTGGCAGCGAAAAACGCATACATTCTCCAGGATGTAAAAGACAACTTTTGTATGACCTTTCTTTTCCATTATTCCTTAACCCTCCTACAATCAGTGCAATTTTTGAAACAACCCATTCAGACCACTCCAAGCCATTAGCTGTTGCCAGTGGCCTCCTATGGTTACCTTTCTGTGCACTGTCACACCACTGAGATTGCAGGGTAAAGTGGTCTCCCATTGATGCATTGTATGCCATACAAATATGTTCAAACATTTACAGTGACCTTGGGTGGCACACAGTTGATTTTGTAAGATTACTTGGAAATGACAGCAGGCTTGTACACTACATGTATAGACTGAAGGTTGCTAAAGAACAGAATTTTGTGGATCTGAGTGGCCTCCATGTGTAGGAGGGTTAATGAGAGTAAAACAGTCAACAGTTCTGTCTCAACTGACCGGCAGTGTGGTACACTTAGAATGATTTCCATTATGGGAGTATAAGAATCGACATCAACTGACCGGCGGTGTGGTACACTTATAATGATTTCCATTATGGGAGTAAAAGAATTGACAGTATCAACTGATCGGTGGTGTGGAATACGTAAAGTGATTTCTGTTATGGGAGTAAAAGAATCAACTGTCAAGTGGGTCATTCCATGTCAAATCAACCAAAAATTTCCCTTGACCTCTCGGATTTTTTTCAAATTTTAGGGAATGATTGGGACCCATGAGAAACGGCCAGAAATTGAACAATTTTTGTTCTGGGCCTCCAAAGTGGTTACAGCAGGATGTCTGCCTTAAAATGAACTGTGACTTAGCCTTTGACATCTTCTTGGAATGACTTAAGAAGTAATTCTGCAAAATACTTTTTCTGACAGAACCGAGCCAATCAGGGATTTTCCACAGGGAATTTAGAGTAAGAAATTGCAGTTTCAGCACCTCAAATTCCCAGTTGGGAATTCCCCAGGGACTTTGTAGAAGAAATTGAAATTGCATAACTTCAAAATTCCCAGGTGGGAGTTCCCCCTAAGGCCTAGTAAAAAATATAAGTCTGGTTTCACTGTAAAGCATGTACTGAGTGTATTACCGTGTATGAATAGTGCATTTTCGAATGGACATGCCATATATAATTGCTCATTGCTCGGAAACTGTTAGAGTGCCCATCACCAAATTTACAGGGAAGCTTGTTTACATCATAAGGTACCTCTGGCATGAATTAGAGGAAAAATAAAAGATAAGTATATTTTTTACTCGTATTTGAACTTTATAATCTGTGATAACTTTTTAACTTTTTTCTGGTTGATTTTAGGAGATAGGTTTACCAATTTATAGGACTTGTAAAAAGCTTCAAAATGACACCAGAACCAGCTCTCTTGAAGCTAAACTTTCGTAGATATGGGCGTTTTAATTCACGAGGTATCGCTAATTAGCTCAAATTAAGAGGCCTAGAGCAAAAATTTTCCATTTCTGGCCGTTTCTCATGGGTCCCAATCATTTCTTAAAATGTTTTAAAAATCTGAGAGGTCAAGGGAAATTCTTGGTTGATTTGACATGGAATGACCCAAGTTTCAACTGATCGAAGGTATGGAACAACAAAAATGATTTCCTAAAACTGCCTTTTTTAATTAATGTACTGCATTTGTCAATTAAATTTGTGTAAAGTGGTAATGGAACAGTTTTATGGTTAACTTTTTCTCTTGCAGTAAAATGTCCGTAAATGCATCCATACCTTATGAGAATCAAGAGATACATGTATGTATCAAAACAAACCTTATGAGAATCAAGAGGTACATGTATGTATCAAAACAAACCTCATGAGAATCAAGAGATACATGTATGTATCAAAACAAACCTTATGAGAATCAAGAGGAACAAAACAAACCTTATGAGAATCAAGAGGTACATGTATGTATCAAAACAAACCTTATGAGAATCAAGAGGAACAAAACAAACCTTATGAGAATCAAGAGGTATATGTATGTATCAAAACAAACCTTATTAGAATCAAGAGGTATATGTATGTATCAAAACAAACCTTTATGAGAATCAAGAGATACATGTATGTATAAAAACAAACCTTATGAGAATCAAGAGGTACATGTATGTATCAAAACAAACCTTATGAGAATCAAGAGGTATATGTATGTATCAAAACAAACCTTTATGAGAATCAAGAGGTATATGTATGTATCAAAACAAACCTTATTAGAATCAAGAGGTATATGTATGTATCAAAACAAACCTTATTAGAATCAAGAGGTATATGTATGTATCAAAACAAACCTTATGAGAATCAAGAGGTATATGTATGTATCAAAACAAACCTTATGAGAATCAAGAGGTACATGTATGTATCAAAACAAACCTTATGAGAATCAAGAGGTATATGTATGTATCAAAACAAACCTTTATGAGAATCAAGAGATGTATAAAAACAAACCTTATGAGAATCAAGAGGTACATGTATGTATCAAAACAAACCTTATGAGAATCAAGAGGTATATGTATGTATCAAAACAAACCTTATGAGAATCAAGAGGTATATGTATGTATCAAAACGAACCTTATGAGAATCAAGAGGTACATGTATGTATCAAAACAAAGCTTATGAGAATCAAGAGGTATATGTATGTATCAAAACAAAGCTTATGAGAATCATGAGGTATATGTATGTATCAAAACAAACCTTAAGAGAATCAAGAGGTATATGTATGTATCAAAACAAACCTTATGAGAATCAAGAGGTATATGTATGTATCAAAACAAACCTTATGAGAATCAAGAGGTACATGTATGTATCAAAACAAACCTTATGAGAATCAAGAGATACATGTATGTATCAAAACAAACCTTATGAGAATCAAGAGATACATGTATGTATCAAAACAAACCTTATGAGAATCAAGAGATACATGTATGTATCAAAACAAACCTTATTAGAATCAAGAGGTATATGTATGTATAAAAACAAACCTTATGAGAATCAAGAGGTACATTTGTGTATAAAAATCAAACCTTTGAATGATGCAGCTTATTTAATGCATTATCAACGATAAAATAGTGAAAATGCATACAGAATTTATACTTTGGAATTGTCTCTAGAAACTATATTTGGGCCATCATGACGGTGTATATTCTACTGATCGTTGCGCAAGTTCTCATAAAGAAGCAGTGCATTATGGGAGATTAGCCAGCTGTCACCAGATTAAATTACCAGTCGCGTTTAATGCATACTGTGAAATAAATGCACCGATGTACTGTGTTGTGTAACTCTGACCAGTTATGTCTAGTTTGAGTCATGCCTGGTTTTGGAACTAGCCAGCTGCGTGTAAAGTGAAACTTTACCTTAACTTTTTAAGTATTTTTAATGTAAATTATTAATGATTGGTGTATTTTCTTAAGGTTTCATGTTTTGTGTTTGTGTATTTGTTTTCAATCACTCAATTCAACTTTTTGTTGCAACGTGATTTTTAATAAACCTTTAATGAATGAATTTGTTATTTTTTTGTACAATGAAGTAGAATAGGTTATAGCAAGCTGGCACACTTTGTATAGGTGATATACTGTCAATAGTTAATATCAGCTATTACCTAGTCCACGGCATAGTACTCCCAAGAACAATGGATTTGGCCCATTTGTGACATTTTGTTCTTTAAACTGATGCACAAAGACTCAAAAAGAAGCAGTGCAGCCTGGGAGACTTCTCCGGCATGTGAGAGAACTCTATCTCGCGTGCGTCTATCTCTAGGAACTAGCTTTGTATGGAAACGCTTATCCCATGATGCCCCACAACAGGCCGGGAAGGGGGGACAAAACCCATAACCAAGCTCTGGAGCACAATACAATGCCGTGGTGTGGGTTTCTGCAGGCTGGCACACTTCGTGTAGGTAATAGACTTCTGTTGTATCGTTTTACCCAGTACTTTAAGGTAGGAAACTGTGTGTCATAATCGTCTTTATACCTATACATCAGTCCATCTCATATTCATTCTTGTATTTTCATAATTTCAAATTCTATATCATTAGCAGAAGTGTACTGAATGCCGTTGATCATTTGCCAAAAAATATTTGCCACATGTATTTACAATGTACCTCACTAATTTATGTGTTGAAGCAAAGTTGACTCACAAGTGAGCTATTTTACTTTTCAACCAAACATAATTTTAAAAAATTATATAATTATGAATTATATTTTTCTGATATTTTATCAAAATGAATTAGTGTTATAATTGATACAAGTAATAAATTATAATATGAATTGTACATATAATAAATTTAATCTAAACTACGGTTCTGATTTTCATGATCAGTTTTGGAGTAAAATTCTTGCTTTAAAAGTAAGGCATAGAATTGATAATTTAAAAATAATTTTCTAATGAAAAATACTTG
This sequence comes from Zoroaster sp. YZ-2022, assembly GCA_029582265.1. NCBI lineage: Eukaryota > Metazoa > Echinodermata > Asteroidea > Forcipulatida > Zoroasteridae > Zoroaster > Zoroaster sp. YZ-2022. The sequence goes on from CM055818.1 coordinate 37,049,329, forward strand.
GTGTAAAAGCCAACTAATCCAATAGCTATTAGTACCAATCTGCCTTAGAATTGGTTTTGTCTCAGGTGCTGTCACTTTTAAGATGAGTTAAATAATTTCCTAAACATAAGCACTCGTTCCACATAAGAATGGATACACAAATCTGAAATGCATTTCATTATGTTCTGGTTAAAGGGACAGTATGGAATCGGTGTTCTAGTTTAAGATGAACACAGTGACTGAAAATTACTGGCTCATTTATGCAGCAGCAATGGTAATATGACCTTATCGTGTGGGGTATTATTTTCAGTCACTGAATTAATCTAAAACTAGCACTCTGATTCCATGCCCTGTTGATCGTGACGATATTGTCCACATCATGGAAAATGTAATAAGATGAAACTTTTACAGGTTCTGTTTATCTTGGTTCAAAGATACTGAGCGTTTTCATAGAAACAGATTTGCCTTAAAAGGGAAGGTACAACATTGGTTATGGCAAAATTTCTTTGTATGCTTATACTCTCTTTGAATCAAGATATATATTAAACAGAAGGTACAACATTGTTAATGTTGGCAAAACTGCTTCTAAGAGTATGCTTAATCTCTTTGAATCAAGATATACATTGAAGGGAAGGTACAACATTGGTTATGTTGGCAAAGCTGCTTCTATGAGTATGCTTATTCTCTTTGAATCAAGTTATACATTGAAGGGAAGGTACAATATTGGTTATGGCAAAACTGCTTCTATGATCATGCATACTCTTTGAATCAAGATAACAACCGACTGAACCACATTCTCACTTAGCGATAGTAGTGGATGGTTGTGACTGCATCGACTGTTACCTGCAATAATGTATTGCCTTCGGCATAAAAATTGCGGTCGTGAACTATTCGCGAATACTATTCGCGAGTAATGCTGCCAATTGCGCTGTTCTGTCCAGGCACTGCTGGTAGTTGTACGCATTGCAGTATTCGCGAATAGTACTCGCGAGTAATGCCTTTGAGGAAGCGACAGGGCAGGCTGGATGGCCGGCTGTGACTGTTACCTGCAATAATGTATTGCATTTGGACTGCATAAAAATTGCGGTCGCGAACTGTCTGCTAACTATTCGTGACTACTATTCGCGACTACTATTCGCGACTACTATTCGCAAGTAACACTGCCAATTACACCGTTTTGTCTAGGCAGTGGTACGCATTGCAGGCTGGCTGGCTGTGACTGCAGCGACTGTTACCTGCTGAATGATGATAACGGTGCACTCATTTGTCCTAAGTTACTGTCTTGTCATTGTTCTGTTCATAGCCTTGCTGATGTCTAAAGCGCTTAAGAATAATGTAATACAGTGTAATACATTTATATGAAGAATAAATCACTTCATCACTGCCAGCAACTGATGGACAATAGGCATCCTGGAGCAGTGGCGTAACTAGGGAACAATTTTCGGGGGGAACTAGGGATTTCACCACTTTTTCTAGGGGAACATCAATACTTGAATCCTGCAGTCTCAAACAGTGCCCCATTTTTTTCTAAATTATGCACCCGCGGGGGGTACTTGCAGAGTGCTGAATGAACATACTTCATATTTTTGTAGCATAAACTTGTGCTAATAGTAATTAAATTTGAACACTACAAAATCATGTAACGTTTTTGTTTTTGAAGAAAAGCTGGGGATGACGAATTGATGATTAAACAACTGCGATTAATTTACACTAACTTGAATGTTTCATGTTGTTTATTTATTACACATCGATTTGTTTGAAAATGTCAATTTATTTATTTACTACGAAAAGCATGGTTCTCTTGGTCACTGCCTTTCGCATTGCGGGTGTAATTGCCTTTGCAGGTAATGTAAGGTCTACTGATGAGTAATGATAAATTCCACTTATTGCATCACATGACGTTATTGTTTGCCACGCCCCATTTGGTTCCCAAGAAAAGTTTGTCCAATAATGATAAAGTAATTTGCGGTGAGCAAAAGTCAATCACAAAACGCATAGGCCGTCGTACAAAATCATTTCAGGGTACACGCACCACGTGTGTGCCTGAACCAAAGGTTTTTAAGCATAGTGCGGGGCACACTGCGGAAGCTTTGGACGTAAACAACGAATATGTCTAAAAAGTGGCCCCTGCATGAGCATAAACACGTACTGCTTGCATGGTTATTTTTTATTTTGTGTATAGGACTAGGCTAATCGATTTGAAATAACAGGGGGACCGTTAACTTATTGGTATTTCTCTTAACGGCGACTTGAATATAAACAAGATCTCTTCAATGCGTTCATTTTATGGGGTTTAGGTGGACTTCCCTCTGTTGATATGGGATGAACGTAACTGCACGTGACTTAGCATATGCTCAATGTGCACTGTTAATGCTAATTGTAATTGTGCTGGAAGTTTCCCACGCTGCCAGAGTAATAACTCGACGGCGATTGGATTTTCACTTACGAAAATTATTATTTCGAGTACAATTTTGCAAGAAATAAAGAAAAAACAACAACAGGCATTAAAGAGCTTAATGTATGTGTTTGTTTATTGTCTGAATGTTACAAATAGGCCAGAAATTACTATCAAAGCAATTGTTTTTATTGTTTTAGTACTTTTATAAACCGCGGGAAAAAATTGGCCAACTATTCGCGAATAGTCGATTATTCGCGAAAAGTTGCCGCGAGATTAATCGAATAGTAAATTTTACTATTCGCCCAGGCCTAATCGTGGTCATACGTTGTGAATCCTTTAGTAACATCGTGGACGTCAATCGCTGTGTATACGTGATTATCCGTGGGTAGTCGTTACGCATACCTAGTAAATACTTTGTATACTCTTATAGCAATCGTTGTATAATCGGGGTCATACGTTGTGGAACCTTAGTGGAGTCTTTGTGTAATCGTGTAGAAGTGAAAGTTCCACGGATGTACACGTACGGTATGGCAACGGATGAAATTTAAAAAAATTAATCGTGGTCATACGTGAACAATCGTAACGCCAGATCGTGACAGTGTGACTGTAGCATTAATTATGAGCTCCCTATAACTGGGAGTGAACTGTTCACGTTCTCGAGATCAAGTAATGAAAAAAAAAAATAATAAAAACGTGAACAGAGCACAAGCGAAAGATTTTAGGTTGGTACAAGACAAACACGTAAACGCATAAAATAAACAAATGCACAAAATAAGCAAAAGAAAAGGCAGTATCAAATAAATTTTACGGTATAAAAATAGATAAATGTTTTTAGATGACATTTTAAATTACATACATCAGTAATCAACTTGCAGAAATATTTTAAACCAAAAAACTTCATAACAGCATCAAACGCACATGGATAATAAATTCAAACATCTGAACTTACATAAACCATTGAAATAAAAATTTGATAACATGTACATGCAGGCGCAGGTTAGAAATTATTTTATGAGAGCTACCATACAGACCTGGAGTCTGTGCACGGTCAGTAGAGCAATACCAACCGAGGCCGCTACCATACAGACCTGGAGTCTTGCACGGTCAGTAGAGCAATACCAACCGAAGCCGCTACCATACAGACCTGGAGTCTGTGCGTGGTCAGTAGAGCAATACCAACCAACTGAGGCCGCTACCATACGCCACCTGTTGGTGACCCAGGTTGACTGTTGACATATCACAATTGGCAAGTTAATGACAACCCAAATCTATTTTGTTTCCATTTATTTATAAAATTTATATAGGGCCTAGATTTACTTTTGGTTTTTTGGTTGACTAAAAATTATTTACCAAAACTGTAGTGTAAACCTTATTTTCCCGAATCAACTAGGCCTAATACAATTAAAACTACCCCTATTTTATTATGATATTTCAATTTTATTCAATAATTGATTCCTGAAAGACGATTTAAAAACATTTCCTGTGGCAAATCCAGCTGAAAAAAATCACGATTTTGTTTTCAAAGTGCATTTTTAAATCGTCCACAAAAATTCTGGGACGCTCTGGATAGCTTAAACACATACACGACGAATGGACGTGGAAATCTCTAAACTTGACAAACCTCAACTTTTCGAGCACTGCCGATCACTGGAAAACCACTAAAATCATAAAAACATGATTTGATATTTCTTCTTAATTACCAGTCCTTCGTCTGATAGAAGATTCCATATCTTACCTTCGGAAAGTCGGATTTTAATGGAAAAAACTCGAGAAGATTGAGAATTACTAGACCGTAGACGCATCGGACGAAACAAAGAGTGCACAGCTGATGCATCTACAGGGGTACTGCGCATGCGTTTTGTGTTTGTCTGTTCGGAGGAGCTTCTCAACACTCTTGCGTGCGCGAACTATTCTTTGCTCCAGTAGGGGAAATTTTCGGCAGCCGACGCTGTGCACACAGGACCTTATCGCGCTCGTAAAACTGTCGCGCAGCAGGAGGCCTCCCATGCCTTTTCCACAGGGTGAGCCAGCTTGCTAATAAACCCTTTCACGGTAATATGCGCCATGTTTTTGACGGGGCAAAATTGTTTATTTCGAACACTCGTTGCCGTCTGCGACCCAGCGCTCGAACTTCACGTACAATCCAGACGCGTGCGTGAAGTTCGAGCGCTGGGTCGCAGACGGCAACGAATGTTCGAAATAAACAATTTTGCCCCGTCAAAAACATGGCGCATAATACCGTGAAAGGGTTTATTGGCTTGTAAATACCCCACGGGGGTTCGGCGGGCCGTTCGAACTCCATGTATTTCCTTCCTCCATGATTAGACTAATACTTATCCCCAGAGGATTATGTTCCCATTAATCTTCTCTTCGAAAAGGATGTGGGATTTTGAGAGAATTTTAAATGGGAGAAATTCGTAATGATAATGTAGGGCAAAATTAAAAATCAATTGTTTATCTCCCGACTCAAGAATTTCACCAATCTATATATATCGTGGAACCCGCTGCTATATAGGATTCTAGCCGGCCAATCGTCATCGGGCAAGCTCGGTGGTCGAGAGGTTAAGACGTCTGGGGGGTGTTTCATAAAACTTTACAATTAATCTTATCTCCAAATAATCAATCTTATCTCCAAACGATTCATCTTAAACCTCTCAAATTTACAATTAATCTTATCTCTGTTTCATAAAGAAAGTTAAGATCAATATCAGACTTAAGTTTGGTTTGAATCAATCTTGGATTTACGCTTGGTCACAGATCAAATGTTTGGATCTAACAATCAAACTTAAGTTTGTAATTTTGGCGGGAAAAGAAAACCACAACATTTTAATTTTTGTGTCAGTGGCACTTTATACACAAGCTCCAAGTGTCATGGCTTTTCAGCTTCTTTTGAGGGAAAATCGTCGTGCTTTGCGAAGAGAAAGGGTGTTTCGGGATCGAACCCCTTAGATGAGTTTGATGATATTGAGATGTACAAGAAGTACAGATTTACACGGTTGGGGTGCATGCATGTCATCGACAGAATAGAAGGTGGCCTACAGCCTCAAACAAGGCGTAATCATGCAATACCGTCTAGTTTGCAAGTTTTCATTGCCCTGAGATTTTATGCAACGGGATCCTTGTTTGATTGCACGAGTGAGATGCATGGATGCAGTATTGCCTCTTGCTCCCGGATTTTAAGAAGAGTGACTCTTGAGTTATGTCAACTGCGAAATGAGATGATAACATTTCCATTAACACCAGCCGCTGTTCGTGATGAGCAAAGAAGTTTCTTTGCTATTTCAGGATTCCCCCAAGTAGTAGGAGTAGTTGATGGCACCCACATCTGTCTCCATGGGTGTAAACTTGGAGAAAATGAACATATATATGTAAACCGCAAGGGCAGGTACAGCATAAATGTCCAGCTGATCTGCGATTCAAATGACAGGATCACCAATGTGGTAGCGAGATGGCCTGGCAGCACTCATGACAGCCGCATTCTGCAGGCAAGCCGAGTCGGGCAACAGTTTGAAGGTGGACGTCTAGAAGGCATCCTTCTAGGTGATTCTGGCTACCCAGTGCGTCCATGGTTGATGACCCCATTATCCTATCCCGAAACCAATGCAGAGAGAGCTTACAACAGGTAAATACTCCGATATAAGCAGGCAGTTGGTATTAAATATTTACTTGGAAATAATGGAATATAACAGCGATATTAGTCTTATTTGGTGTGGGGAAAGACATACATTTACCTTCATAATCAGACTAGTATTTTTATTTTACCCTAGAAATTATATAAATGACCGTTCTTTTAAAAAAAAATACAAAACACATACGCAGACCTAAATCCCGATTTCAATAACTGGTGGATACAAATTGCATTCATCGGTTGTACTTCAACGTATCTTGATCCCATGATAGAAAATAATATTGCTACAGTACCTTGTTTTTGTTTTGTTTTTTTCATCCCACTTATTCATTGTACAATTTTGTCCTCATTACGTAGGGCCCATGCCAGAACAAGAGTGCGAGTGGAGCAAGTAAATGGCCAAGTAAAGAATAAATTCCGCTGCCTATTGGGCCATGGTATGCAGATTGTTCCAGACAGAGCATGCAACATCATAACAGCCTGCTGTGTGCTGTTCAACATAAGTAAAGAATTACGAGAACCCCATCTTGACCCAGAGAACGATCAGCTTGAAGACAATGCAGATGACAACGAAGACAACAACATTGCAGAGGATGAAGTTGCAGAGATAAACGGAAATGGAGTCAGGGAAGAGATTATCAACAATTTTTTTATTTAACAGAATTGTAAGCTGTTAAACTTAATTTCTGTAAAAAAAAATGTCAACACATTTCACAATATTTTGTTATTTCATGTATTTTGTTTATGAGAAAAAAAGGTGAACTTACTGGTTGTAACAATATGTTTTCTAATGAGGAAATAATCACCGACTAACAGTCCTTGTTAGAAATGTCGATAGTTCACATTATTCTTCATATTTTGAGGGGCAATTAATTTTCTGTGATACTAAAATCAAAACCAAATATCCTTTAAAAAATATTCACTGTGTATACACCTTCCAAGTACCTAATGGCAAAATACTTTGGACAGACAGTAATAAATAATCTTTTGAATCACTTGTAAATATGTTTTTATTTATTGAAATTAATTTTCATTCAAGTTGATAATCAATAAAGCTGATTAAATATCAAGGTTAGTGCGATGTTACTGATGAATCAAACCAAGTATAATCATTAACAGCCAAGGTTTTCCAATTCATAAATATGTTCACCGAGACTTAAAGTTAAAATAAATTAAACTTTAAACTGCCAATATGTAGTGAACTTAATAAATATTATTTAAGGGTTTTTAATAATCATTTATGAATCAAATTTGTTTTTAAATATTTATAATTATAGGACACAAGTTTTCACATTGGGTATTTCTAGTTTACAATTTAGTCAAGAAAAGTGTCAAATAACATTTAAAACACGACTTTCATGAATAGATCAACTGCAGAGGCAACAGCCAGTTTAATATTTCATGTGGAGATGATGCCAGAGATTGTTAACTGTAAATTCCAGTGTTTCATGAAATGTTTCATTTCTTTTAATTTATTGGAATGTAATAAAACTTTCAATTACACAGATTAAAACTATCAGTATGGTTTTCTCTTTATTGATGCTATTTTATAGAATAATATTAGTACCTTTTCAAGTAGTAACAATAAAACAAAAAAAGATAACAGACTTTACTGATGCATTGAATGCAACATGACTGTTGATACGACAGATTGTAGGCATTCCAAGATACCTTTTTGGACCTCTAAATTCTGCCTCATGATGTCCACCTTAGTTTTTTCCAATCTTAGCAGATCTTTAATTTATTAAATTTTTCTTAAATAATCAATTCACATTTGTATAAATTCATTCTCATTTCCATCTTTTCATTAATTAGATATAACATATTGCAAGAATTGCATAAACACATATTTGAAATATTTGGCAAATAATTTTTGTAAAAACATTTAATGGAATTAATTTAAATTATGTTTAAAGTAACACAGATCCCAAACATTGTTTATAGAAAAGTTGTAACAATTGTTTTTCAGTTAACAACCTGTAAGAAGTGTTACCAATGTTTTTATCACACTTGAAAATGAGTTTTAAGAAAACAAGTCATTTACACTTTCGTAAGCAGTGCTTTTATGCAATGTAAATAAAATAGCATCACACATTTTCAGTGTTTTTTTTCTTAAGATCTGCCAATATTAACCAAACCACCCTGTATTTTCATCTATGCCTTGAAGATATAGTCATTATTTGTAAATGCACCATTACACACACCCTCTGAGAAATAAAGATAAAGTGGCAAAAACGTTGCTGTTAAATGTGAACTTCATTCCTGAGTTGTCTATACTTATTATTAACACTCATTAAACAGTAACTTCATTTGTTAACAGATAAATAGATGGAATGTACAGTTAAAACACTCTCAGAGTAGACTCTATGAAAGTGACATTTTTAAATCTTTAAACAACAATTCTCAGAATTAACATCACTGTGCTCCCTTTTTATTGCAGATATAAGTTTGCTATTGCAAAGAGTTGAAAAGTGTTGAGGCAGTTAATGATTGCAGACATCCTAAGATTCCTCTCTGGACATCCAAATTCTCTTTCATTACATCAACCTTTTCCTGCTCAATTTTCAACAACTCATCCTCAATCTCATGGCTTCTTGTGCGTGATGCCTTTGGTTGTGGTTTTTGTTTCAATTCTTTGTCAAGAAAGAAGGTGCTGCTGTTGTTGTTGTTGTTGTCGTTGTTGCTACTTGACTGTTTCCTGGGAAGGAACTCCAGTGAGACTTGTGTCTGTTGTGAATCTTGAGATTCTGAATCCTGAAAAAAAAAAAAAAATTATACTAAAAGATGTCATTTCTATGAGATCATATTTCTTAAACTTTTTGTAAAATATACAGTAATGATTGATAATTGTATAAATTACTTAAAGTTTCTGAACTCAAGAATGTCAAAGCAAAGTTGAACCTTTTTTTAAAGTCCCAAATATTTTGGTATTTGGTACTTACAGTCCAAATTTGCTGGAACTTGGTACATGAATAATCAACAAAATAGAATGCTTCTTTTGTGAGAGCAGACAGTTGGACAGTGAAACCTACATAAGTGCAGTGGTATTAGGTGAAAATGCTATATACAGCATTTTCACCTAATACCACTGCACTTAATTTTAAGTTACTGGGTCTTACCTCCTGCACACTTTCAGAAGGCAAAGGATTTGTCTCTGACTCCTGTCCATAGATTCCAAATTTAGTTTGAGGAGACAGGGCATCTAGCACATGTTCAAAAGTGTCATCAACAGGGATTGGGCCACCTCCTGAAAATATTTAGAATTTTTGTAAATAGTAATTCTTTTATGGAAGAAAATTACATTTGGGAAAATTTTGCATTAAATTTGGTTATCATGTTGTCACACTTTTAAAAATTCTGTACATCGTATCATTATGTTTGACCCACTGTATAATTACTTAATTAGAGGCAAACTGACTTAGAATCAAAAGTCTTAGCTTACCTGTAGCCATTTTCTTCTGATTGTACTTATGAGCTTGAACCTTCAGTTCATTCCATTTCTTCCGCACATCAGCCCATTCCCTGGTTTGTGGCCCACCAGCTACTCTTAGTGCTTCAGCTGCTTTCCTCCAGCATTTATTCTTCCTCGCCTCAACCTTTCAATTCAAAATAATAAAACAACATTAGGGGAATGCCATGAGAATCTTAGCATTGTGGTTCTTTGATAAACAATTTCTGCTTTAATAACATATGTAACCACTACATGTATCAATTACAGAGTTTTCCAGAGGGACCTAAAGAGGGACCTAAAGGAGCCACTTAAGACTCCTCCCAAAAAGCTCAATGATAAACAGGCATTAAAACAAGCCTCCTCATCCACTTGCTTACTTTTTTTCTTGCTTGCTAGCTTATATAGCTAGAATTTGTTATTAATTATTTAATTAGTTAATTATGTTATGAATTGTTTTTCTTTATTTTTTCTTTTGGCCCTCCATACGCCCCTCTGGATTGACTACACTTAGAGAAATAATTACATATATTTTTGTTATTCATTACCCAAATAAAGTTAAAGTTGCCCGATTTTTTGCCAAATTGACAGTAACAAATTGATTTAAACATAAAGTAGCAATTTTCCTTTCGTCAAGGAAGTTAAATATTTTCATTTGAGATACTGAACGAAAACATCCGTCAACTATTGTCGGGATCCCGACATTATCTCATGTACCAGCAGCCATGTTGAAACAATTTTGCATGTTCCATGTATTTGTGCATTGTGCGTGGCATACGCAAAAGTTTGTTATGTTTTTCGTTTTAAAACAGCATCATCTGTCAAAAGTTTTTTGGTCTTTCGGCGGAAATCGGGCGATGCAACTTAAAGTAAACTTCAAAAATCAGAGAACTGCAAGTCAACCGAATTAAAAAAACAATTAAAACATTTACCCTTTGGGAGCAGTGTCCTGCCTTTCCAAAGAGTATCTTGGAATTTTCCTTCACAAATCCAGCAAGAACACGCTTCTCAGTTGTTGTAAAATTCTTGTTTCTTGGTTTTTCAGTGTTCTTTCCCTGAAATGAAACAAAAGAAACAATTTTGATTTATGGTTTTAGTTTTAGTACTTTTAAAAATTAATAAACACTTCCAAATTTCTTTGAATCAGCCTGTCAGCTGATCGTTTTTGTTGCTAAAGCAGTAAGTTACATCCCACTACAAAATGTAATGTGTAAACCAGGGATGTATGATTACCAATTACAATTAATTCACACCTAGTGACACTTTGATCACTGGAATAGGAAAACTATATATTACCATTTTAAGTTGACTGGCTTTCAGCAGATATAATTCTGAAAAGAAAAACAAACGATATAAAATTTACTTAAATTATTTAATATTTATGTAAGATTTACTCAGTTAATAATGAAGTTTGCCCACTTGACCCAGGTCCAAACAACAAAATGTTTTATTTCAAGAAAACACAAAGTGCCACATCGCCCCATTCTAGGGCCAATGTACAAAAATGGAAAAAAAAATCATTTTTTCCAACTTTTGATCTGCTAATTATTACAACCTAAAACTTCATAAAATCATTGAAAAAACAAAACAAAACAAAACAATTTCACCAAAACTAAAAATCTCACACTTTATGCTAAAAGTGTCTGCTTGGGCAAGCTTACGTGTTCACAAAATTTTAGATTGTAATAATAATTAGCAGATCAAAAGTTGAAACAATCGCTCCATTTTTGTACATGTGGTGCTGGGGCCAAGGATACGGAGGGAGTCCAGTGTATTGGCCCTAGAATGGGGCTAAATCAGTAAGTGCCACATAAAAGTTTCCTTGAAATAAAACAATTCATTAAACAACGATAACCAAAATTTTCCATTTTAATTATGTAATATTTAACTGCATGAAAATTGATCCAACGAAGTCAAACTAACTTAACCACTACATAGCTAAAACTTCAGCTACACCCACCAAAATATGTGCACCGTATCAGCAGCAGTATTTTGATGGGGCACTAAGCACCGCTAGCCCCGTCGCTGTCACTTGCCGATTCATGCTGCTATAAAAACAGTGTAAATCAAAAACAACGAATCCCATATTTTTACATGAAGGAAAGCTTAGTCAACCCTGTATACATTGAGTCATATTATAAGTGTATAAACCTCCTTATCTAATATAACTTATCAAAAATTGAATACATTTTCTACTCACCACTCACACTGAAAAACAAGATGGCCGACTTGAGAAAAAGTTTTGACAGCTGAAAAGTTGCTCTAGGTCAAAGGTTGCGCTTTAGCCTCTGTCAATATTATTGAAGTCTTAAGATACAATTAATATTAATCTTATTTTAAGCTCGATCAAACTTTTGCCAAGATTGATTTTATGAAACAGAATTTTACAATTAATTGTGGTCTAAGAATAATTCGGATTTAAGATTAATAGTTAAGATTAATTGTCTCATGTTCTTTATGAAACACCCCCCTGCACTAGTAAGTAGTAAGCAGGAGGTCGTGGGTTCGAATCCCGCCCGAGTCGCCTGTATAGTTCTTTCACAGACACTCGGAAAGCACTGAGCATGCAGTGCTATACACACGTCGGTGTAGGGCAAAATTAAAAATCAATTGTTTATCTCCCGACGCAAGAATTTCACCAATCTAGATAATTATCATTTAAAATATTTAGGTTTTACCTATGAAAACTTCGTTTCTAAACAAAATTTATTTTCGCAATTGCTTTAGATTAATATTATAAATTGTTACATAAACACAAACTTACTAAGACTTAGATTAGAGCAGCATGTGGTCTTGCCCTACAAGTTCAAATTAAGAGTCAAATGTTATGTTTCTTTGCTGATCCTCATGTCTCACTGACTTATTGGACGATGAAGCTGATGTCTTAATTTGTCTTGTCTCCTCCAGATCCTCAGACGGCATGCATACCCTGCACCACACAATTAACTTTACGTTTCAGTTTGTTGTTGGTTCGTTTGTAACCCCGTACCGCGTTGATCTGTGTCCAGTAACTTCACAAATTAGCTGTTCGTCGGCCTCGTTGTCCCCTAGTCGCTGCACCAGCTCTAAGTGAGTGGTTCGTACGATACCTGGCGATACCTACCTGCTTCCTTGCACAATTCACTGACAACATTAGACAGCTTATGACGTCCTAACTGCTGTTTTGTAAACCACACTGCGCCAGCCACGGGGTTTGGCCAGCGGTCTAAGATAGAATGCATCAGTTGTTCTGTGCGGTCTTTCTGAGGAGTGTGATAAAACTGGTAATTGGGCCTGGGGAGGGTAGAAGCTAAGTCAGCCAGTGATTGATTATCCCGCTCATCTCCAGAAAGCCAAGTTTCTGTTAGAGCTAATATATCAATATGATCAAAGAGATCTTGTACTTGATCGATCTTGGGTTCCATAATGCAAATTTTGATGGCGCAATGGTGCGATGGCAAGTGGCTCTATGCTTTCCACGTCTACATCCTCAGTGTTCGTCATGCAGTACAAAGTCCGAGATCATATTGTAGTCCACAGATACTAGAGCTATTCACTCGACGATGTTACAGTGTGTTCTCGTAAGTAATTCGATCAGCTTGGTGATCTACGTTCTGCTCAAGCTATGAACAACAGGGTTTATTGCTCCTAGTCCTAGGTAGTATGTCGCCTGGATTCTGCTGAATGACAAAGGTGCGTGCCACCAAAAGTGATTGGCGTTTCACATCGTGATCATGCATATTCAAGCCACTGTCTAAAATTAACATTAATTAACTCATTTATAAACTTTACGTGAAGTTTCTCTACTGCACTGCACTGTATGTAAGGAGTGCAAGGTCAAAGTGCACGTCTTCATCATTCCATGGATACGAACTCGCTGTGTGCAGAGGAAGGAAGAGATGTGTGAACACTGCTGTCACTGCACTGCATGCACTGCACTACACAAAGTAGTACAAGTAACTACAAGTACTAATTACAATGGCAAAACTTAACGTTGCATAAATCATTAACGTTGTCTTGCATTCTCTCATTAACATTAAATCTGGAAGTGTTCTTTAGAAATTATAGCTCCTCAATCCTGTTTGTTAACCTTGATCTAAATAAACAAAGAATAAGTTAAATGCTCGCTGACAACACAGGTAAGTGCAATTCTACAGTAATTCTTAAATAAAAGGATTGTTAGGGCCTAAACTAGGAATTCGGGTCAACTCGTACCCAAGTCAACTCGTACCCAAGTCAACTCGTACCCAGGTCAACTCGTACCCAAGTCAACTCGTACCCAAGTCAACTCGTACCCAGGTCAACTCGTACCCAAGTCAACTCGTACCTAAGTCAACTCGTACTCATGTCATTCGATGAAAAAAAGTAATAAAGGAAATATGTAATTTTTTGCGTTATTTAGGGTTGTTTTTTGTTTTATCACTGAATTACCGGATATTCCTCTGGCGAAAATCCAGTGTTACATCCCCGATGTTGCCACAACTCACAATGATCGCACTGAAATGCTTGCTGATTTAAACGAACGGCCTTGCCACATTCGATGCAGGGGAACTTGGGTGCCATCTCGAAGTCTTGAACGGGTCTTCAATCTTGAATCTGGATCAACAGATCTTGAATCTTGAATCTGGAACGGGTCTTGAATCTTGAATCTGGAACAGCTCTTGAATCTTGACTTGATGATGATCTTGTCTCGATGTAGAGTGATACATAGCTTCTCAGCAGCCCCATTTATAAGATTCAGGGGGGTTATTTGCATGATTTTATTCTACCAATCACAATTAAGGTTTAATAAAAAACTCCAAATCCATTCAGTTTGCTCAAGCGTGGGCGGCACCTCCACTAACGCTTAATCAGCCAACGCGTTGCCTCGAGCGCGGTTAAGTTCAAATGGCCGGCACCTCCATTAACACTAAATGGGGAACGTAATGATGCATTGTTACCGAGATGCGCATCATGCCCATCAAGTTATTAGCCAGCATTGCGTCCCTATTTTATTTTATTAATTTGTTTTCTTCCTTTCCTCTTGTCTTCTAGTCAATTCTTCTGAAAAATATAAAATAAAATAATGTCATTACCCCGTAGCGAAAACAAAAATATAGCCTAAATAACGCAAAAAAATTCTTGGGTACGAGTTGACTTGGGCACGAGTTGACTTGGGTACGAGTTGACCTGGGTACGAGTTGACCTGGGTACGAATTGACCTGGGTAAGATGTTTTGGGTACGAGTTGACTTGGGTACGAGTTGACCTGTTTCCAGTGTTAGGCTAGTTACGTCAAACAACTCAAATAATGCTATTCAAAAGACTTTACGTATTTAAGTACTGGTGTAATGCTACGGAGGCTCTAATATAAGTTTAGATTAAGAAATCAAAGCACTATAGCTTAAGTTTAACTCTTGTTCTGTAAGATTTGCTTCTGGGGAAAAGCAATTTTTGCCATACTACGAAAGCTTTGAGAAACCATTTTTGAATAATGTTGGGAAATTTTTGGAACATGATACACTACTCACTAGCCCATATGTCAAGTATTTTTTCACTTAACTTTGAACCTTGACATATGTATAACTATAACGTTTTCTATTTTCGTTAATTGAATTTCGTAAGTGACTAGGACTTGGACTTGACCTCGACACTGGGAACTCGGACTAGTAGTATTCGAGGTTTGAGCACTCGACTACAAGTCTGATTTTAGCAAGTTAAATATGAATATCGCACATAAATGTCCCCTAAAATTTCTTTGTGATAAGTGTCCCTGGCTCACATGGACCTCAGATGATGTACTCACTTTACAAGTTTAACCAAAATCCAAACACCACAAGCTGTTGGAATTATGGGTTTGTGGATGGATTGTTTTTTTTTTTCAAATGTGGTATTTAACTTAGTATAGCATCGGGCAAGCTCGGTGGTCAAGAGGTTAGTACATGTACGTCTGCACAAGTAAGCAGTAGGTTGTGGGTTCGAATCCTGTGAAGTTTTTTCACAGACACTCGGAAAGCACTGAGTATGCAGTGCTATACACGCATCGGTGTAGAGCAATAATTAAATCAATTGTTTATCACCCGACGCAAGAATTTCACCAGCCTATATCTATCGCAGAACCTGCTGCTATGTAGGATTCTAGCCTGCCAATTGTCAACAGGCAAGCTCGGTGGTCGAGATCTTAAGACGACTGCACTAGTAAGCAGGAGGTCATACATGGGTTTGAATCCCACCCAAGTCATCTGTGAAATTTTTTCACAGACACTCGGAAGGCACTGAGTATGCAGTGCTATACACACGTCGGTGTCGGGCAAAATTAAATAAAATACATAACATAGGCCTACCAACAGTATCATTTTGTACAACAATGCATTTACTTACAAGATGTTGAAAGTTTCATGAATAAAACAGAAATGTTGGTATTTATCATAAATCAAAATTAAATGAATTGTTTATCACCCGATGCAAGAATTTCACCAACCTGTATGTTGTTATTTTGCCAAGTACCAGTTACATATTAATTCTTTACTTTCGACTGCAGTGCAACAAAATTATCTCAATAAATGCACAGAATATGCACACTATTTTTTTAAATACCTGTTTTTAAACAAATCTGATTGTGGTCTACATGTAGGCCTACATGAAATTTTGATTTTCACAGGCAAGTTCTACCTGGTCCTTGCTCTATGGTTCTACTAAACATGTCAATATTTCTGGAAAATTTTAGGGTTTAAATGAACACGTTTTCAAATACCAATGCTCCCTATCATCATGTATGCACCTAACTTTAAATATGCATATATACGCTGTGTACATATCCCTATTTTATTTATTTTTTTTTAAATTAGGTACGCTTCTATTTCCTTTGTTTCCAGCTATTACTTAAAATATAGCTGCTGTGGGAATTGTTAATTAATCCATATGTGTTGTTATGGTATTTGACTAGCAATTGTAATTTATCATGCTATGCATTTTTTTAAATTTCTTTATCTTTAGTAAGGCTGAAGGTGTCGTTTCTTGATTGGTGCCTATTAGTAGGGAGATTAGGGTTTTAACCCTCCCACACATGGAGGCCACTCCGCTCCACAAAATTCTGCTCTTGAGCAACCTTCAGTACATACATGTACAAGCCTGCTGTCCTTTCCAAGTAATCTTACAAAATCAACTGTGTGCCACCCAAGGCCACTGTAAATGTTTGAACATATTAGTATGGCCTGCAATGTATCAATGGGAGAACGCCTTACCCTGCAATCTCAGTGGTGTGACAGTGCACAGAAGGGTAACCATAGGAGGCCACTGGCAACAGCTAATGGCTTGGAGTGGCCTGAATGGGTTGTTTCAAAAATTGCACTGATTGTAGGAGAAGTGCATCTCCCAATCAGGATAGTATACCTTTTTGTCCCTGTGGACAATAGTGGTTGGTCCATGGTGCAGCTGTGTAGATAAGACTAAGAGCTTATTCAGTTGCATGCAGCCATATGTATGTATAAGTTATTACTTCACTGTATACATTGTACCATAGAGCTAGAGTACACAAGAATGACCCACAGGATTACAGTTGGTTCAGCTATGCTGGTTTATTAACAGGTACGTTTTCTATCTTTACAACAACAAGCTATGAGGACAAATTTTTAGGGTCAAGGAATATCAATTGATTCTAGTATATATTTTAATAGTTGTTGCCCTTTTGTTATGTTTTTTGTTCTGGTCATACTTATTGATTTGGTATTGATCGAAATGGCTGAAAGCAAATTAACACTTGCACTAGCCTCTATGCTGCTGTTAGACAATACATCAACATCACGTATAAGTCATAAAATACACCTTTGTGAATTGGCCAACTGGTAATTAGAAGCTTCTAAAACTGAATACATTTTTTTTTATAACTGTTGCTTTTGTTATGAGAGACTGTTGATGTTAACCCTAACTCCCTAGGCCCATTTGCATACACATAACTTGAAGCCTCCAAAATCCTTCAGTAGTAAAGCAAGCACACACATGTGTTTCTATTCTGTGATACATGTACATGGGCAGGGACCCTCCCTGCATGCATGGAGCAATAAACAGTGTCCACGGACCTAAGCACTGACCTTTGCAATCAGTACAACAAACATGGATGTACATGTACCATGGAAAGGCAAGTATGCCTAATAACCTCAATCCTCTAAAATCCTTCACTTTAGCAAAGAGCATGTAGCATGTAACCTCAATCCTTCAGAATCCTTCACTTTGGCAAAGAGGATTTTGGAGGATTTGGGAAGGTTAGGGTTAATAGTCATCATGATCACATACAGTAGTAGTACCGACATTGCAGCATTAACCCTCCTACAATCAGTGCAATTTTTGAAACAACTCATTCAGGCCACTCCAAGCCATTAGCTATTGCCAGTGGTTACCCTTCTGTGCACTGTCACACCACTGAGATTGCAGGGTAAGGTGGTCTGCCATTGATACACTGCAGGCCATACTAATATGTTCAAACATTTACAGTGGCCTTGGGTGACACACAGTTGATTTTGTAAGATTACTTGGAAAGGACAGCAGGCTTGTACATGTACATGTATGTACTGAAGGTTGCCAAAGAACAGAATTTAACAGTGGATCGGAGTGGCCTCCAGGGTTAATATATAATTGTTCTTAAAGTGATCCTGTATTGACATATTGTATCAATTTAGACCGTTTATTCTTCAAGCTCTCGGTTTGTTTCTATAGCTGTAGGTCATCAGCACCACAATGTTAGGTCTGGGCCTGTATCGGGTTTTGACCATCAGTTTTGGCATGTGTGAGACCCTGCTCTTCAGTGGTATAGCATTTGGTTGGGCTTCCCTCGTCTATATCCTGAAACAAGAAGGTTACTTCAGTCATCTCTGCACTACCTCAAACTCCACCAACGACTCTGTAACCGATTTGCCATTCCAAGATTCTGTGATAGAGGGTGGATCTTATTTTCCCAGCTGTCCTGAGCAAGATGCAAAGCTACAGCTTGCGTTCACCATTGCAACATTTTTCTATGAGTTTCTTCTGTTTCCTCTTGGCATGTTGATGGATAAACTTGGAACACTGTTTATGAGATTGTTGTCAAGGTAATCATTTGAAGGGAAGGTACAACGTTGATAATGTTGGCCAAACTGCTTCTGTGAGTATGCTTACTCTCTTTGAATCAAGATATACATTGAAGGGAAGGTACAACATTAGTAATGTTGGCCAAACTACTTATGTGAGTGTGCCTGATTTTCTCATCTGACATTTCCAATAACTTTCAAATAATTCCCCCCCCCAAAAAAAAAAACAAACAAACAAACAAACAAACAAAAACATGATTCAATAAATTGTTCATTGCATGCTCTCTTTGAATCAGGATGTATGCTTAAACAACAAATCCTGTGCAAGTTTTAGCGTATTAAGTTTGTCATTCAAAAGAAAATATTCTGATTTGTTGTCAGCGGCGTAGCCACAGGGGGCCTGGGGGGCACAAATTTCCAGTGCCCACCCAGGTTCACCCCATGAAAAATCCTGATAGTGCCCCACAAAAACTCATTCTAGGGCCAGTACACTGGACTCACTCCAAATCCTTGGCTCTATCCCTGGCCACATGTACAAAATAGTGGCAATATTTTCAATTTATTACAATCAGAAAATTTTGTGATAAGGTAAGCTTGCCCAAGCAGACACTTTTGGCATGAAGTTTGCTACATGGTGAGATCTGTAATTTTAGTGAGATTTTAATTTAATTATTTTTTTTAACTTAAAAAATGTTTCAAAAATTTCATGAAAGTGAGCTATCCCAGAGTTAAGTGTCTGCTTGGGCAAGGTTACCAAGTTTTAGGTTGTAATAATTTGCACATCAGAAGTTTAAAAAAAAAGAAAAATCGCTCCTTTTTTGTACATGTGGGGTTATAAGGCCAAGGATACAGCAGAGGGATTGTATTGACCATAGAATTATGCTATAATCATTCTAACATGGAATTAAGGAAAGTGTACTCCCTCTTTAATTTCCACAGAAAATTATTTCACTTTTCTTTGAAGTGACAGCACCTAAGAAAAAACTATTTCAAGGGGAAGATTAATAACATCATTAGCTAAGTTTTACTTTAAAATCTGACCATTCAGTTATTTTTCAATTACCAATCCTCCACCTTACCATTAACCCTTGTATACATGCAGTCTCCAAAATGCTGCAAAAAAAAGAACTGCTAAGTACATAATGCTTTTTGTGTGCATGCCTCAAAATATTGCATACTGTACACAAGAATGGTACATGGATACCCCAAAATGCCCCTGGGTATGGGACAAAAACCAAACTGTTTTGATCGTCACACAGTACTTGTATACCGCAAGTTACTGCACTGGTTTATTTCAAGTTAGCCTTGCAATGAAACAAAACAGGTGGCTGCTTCAGTTTACCTCATCTCTCTGAAGAGCCTTGGGCTATGCCATTAATCATTAGATAAGAAAGTGTGTACCACAATATGTCCCAGTTGAGACATTTTGAAGTATGGGTCCACTTTGTGAAGAACTACACTGATAATAGGAGGGTTAATTTCTTTATATTTAACACTTGCTATGCATATTATTCTATTACTTTCTCATGCTGTATTTGAAAATATTTGCAGCAATATTTGAAAAGAGGGATTGCAGAATGTAAACAAGAAAATTATAATTTTTCATTTGTTCTGCCAGGATGTAATGTTGGCAAGCAGGGAAGGAGATGGGAAGAATATATACCATTGATGAATAAGAAGCTCCATCTTCATGAACAGAGTTTGTTTAGTGTGTAAACAGACCTACATGAAATAAAAAGGCACAAAAAATGATGTCTGTAGACAACACCACAAATTGTTCATGATCACATTTACGTTTTATCCTTGTGTTATGTGCATCTTAACCTCCCTATTAAATATATTCCATGCTAGACTTACCACATAATTTCAAAAAGAATTGTGCTTGTATATTAAAACAAAAAATTACTTTTTCCTTGAAATTACTTTTTCCTTGAAGAAATGCAAACAAACTCTTTAAAATTATAACATTAAAAATCCAAAATGAATTACTTTTTTACAATTATTTTGTAACTTTTATCACTTTTCATTATAATGTCTCATTTGAAGAAAAATACAAATTCATCTACTCTATAAATTTTGGATTGATGTACTACATGTAGTAGACATATTATGCATGGGATAGCTAATATTTTTAGATATTTTTTTTATATTATTATTCACAGTTGTCTTATTGTGACCGGCTTGCTTTTAATAGCATTTAGTTCCAGAGACTCGTCATACTTCCTGTTTCCTGGCATCTCCTTTTTTATAGTCGGTGGAGTTGAACTCATGTTTGTTAACATGCAGGTGTGTTACATACATGTAGGCCAAAACAAAGTCTCCCGTTTCTGGTCTCTGTGCGCATCGCCTCAGACTGCATTTTTATTTTTATTTTATTTTTTTCACATAGGGTATGAACGTTTCCACGATTTGTGAGGCTTCTCTTCGCCACCATACTTTGTGTATGGGAAATGTGGTCTGGTTCCAATAGCCACATATACAAAAAGATTTTTTTTAAATAAATAATTTAAAAAAAAAAATTTAAAAAAACATTTTTGAAGCTGACCTAGGGCCAGAAACGTCGGAAGATTTTTTGTTACCTTAATCATATTAATTAATTTTACATACGTCATGTGGTCATTCACGCATGCTGGTTTCAAAATAGAAAGGTGTGTATTGGAGAAAGTGGAATGTTTTTGGTAAAAGTATTCATTCTAATGTGGACATTGCTTCTCATGAAATTATTAAAATACTAATTTTACTAAAGGGATTTTTTATAACATCATTACTAACTTGACAACAAGTCTCTTTTATGTAAAACTGTGATTATTTAGCTTTTTTAGATGACCAATAGTATATTAAATAGCACTAAAAACAGGATGTTTTAAGAAATACATTTTTGGGGAGATAGGTGAGGTGGGGCTTTATGGGTAACATTGTTGGTAAATTGGTTTTGTTTGTATTTTGGACAGATATCAAACCTTTTTGGACGACGAAAAGCTACTGTAATGGCCTTCTTATCTGGGTGTCTTGACTCATCAGCTTTTGTCTTCATCATCTTCAAGGTAATTATCCAGTGCTTTGTTTTTATCAAGACTTGTCTTCTAAAATGTTTCTTATGAAAATGTATGCAGCCTTAATATGCAAACCAAATCACAAATTTACCCACAAATTCATTTCAATAATAAATTACAGTGTGGAAATGTTGAAGACATATTCTTTCATCTCATGTGACATACCTTATCAAATACAAAAACAGAATAGGACCTATAGATCGATGCTACTGACTGGATGTAAAATTGCAGTACTTATTATGTAAAATGCATAGACGCCCAAGACAGTTAAGACAATCAGATTGGACAAAACTTGATCACATGGGGGTGCATTAATGGATGGTGAAGACTGGTTGCTTAGATGCAGGACTGCGCGTTGAGCGTCAACTGTTATTAGGCATGCAACGCGGGATTGAACCAACCAAGAGTGTAAAATTGTGTATTTGCTTCACACGGACTCGCATTTGGAATTTTGGAAGTTTCTTTCTGGCTCTATATCAATACAAATGACACTTGATTTTGAAATTGGGCAATTATGATTGGGAATAATAGTTCATTCAGATGTAAAATAAGTAAAAACTAAAATTTGGAAATGACCTGCTCATTGACTTTTCCTTTCAGCTTGTCTATGAGAACTATGGTATCTCATTACAGACGTCATTCTTTGCCTGGGCAGGCCTCAGCTTATTACTGTGCTTCAATACGTTCTTGCTTCCAAAGACTGGACACATCCCCTACCCTCTACCCCAAGGATACAGGAAGAAACATGTGGCCAGTGAAGGGGTCGGTGGGGTTGATAAAATAAACTTTAATGAAATTACCCTGGAGGAACAAGGGGAAATACCAGCTAAAGGTAAAATCTGCATTACTGAAAATAATTTGAAGGATTGATTTGCTGCCATGAAATTGTTATGAATTACATTCTGTCATTATCCAAATGTTACAATTTGCGAAAGGGTTCCTTTGGCATGATCCATTGTCTCTTTACCCTGCCCCCCACTCCCAACAGCATAGGTGTATGGCCATTACCTCACCCCCCCCCCCCCCCCCATACCCCCAAATTCCAAGGCCTTTCAAATAAAAGTACGCTACTTATCAGCAGTTATTTTGTTAAAAGTAGGTGATGAGACAAGCATACCCAAGGATGAGGCCACATCAAGGAGTACTCCTTCCATGAATGAAGCCACCACAGAGCAGACAACATACCCACCCACTGAGGCCAAATCAAGGATCACTCCTTCCATGAATGAAGACACCACAGAGCAGACAACATACCCACCCACTGAGGCCACATCAAGGATCACTCCTTCCATGAATGAAGACACCACAGAGCAGACAACATACCCACCCACTGAGGCCACATCAAGGAGCACTCCTTCCATGAATGAAGACACCACAGAACAGACAACATACCCACCCACTGAGGCCACATCAAGGATCACTCCTTCCATGAATGAAGACACCACAGAGCAGACAATATACACACCCACTGAGGAAACATCACAGAATACAATTACTGAAGCCACCTCATCGCAGAATACCACCGAAGCAGTAAAGAGTGTGCGCTACCCGTCTCTGCGTTCATGCATGATATCTCTGCCCTCACTCTTATTGCTTATCTGGTTCTCATTGCTTCAACTCAACATGTTCTTCTTTCTTGGAACTATCAACCCAGAGTTGGAGAGACTGACTAACAACAATCAGACCATCGGTAAGTGAGACATAATAATAAAAATGGTCACATTACTATTATCCCTGTTTTCAGGGAAGTATACGGCCCCAGTAGCCTGTGCTCATCAGCTAATCAAATGCAATTACCATCCCTGCCCTCACAAGTACCCATACACTCATTCATGAACACCAGAGCCACAACCGGCATGGCTAGGAGTTAGCCACCGGAACTTGAGTCCAGTGCGCGAGACCGCTACACAACAACACTCCATAAGGGATTATTTGTAATCATAAAACGAATGAAACATCCCATTACGACCACAGTCTTTACTGATTATGTGTGTTGACCAAGCCACAGACGAGATCCATTATCCACAGTTTTAGGTAAATCTGTATAAAACATTTAAATGTTTTTTATGGAGTGTCGTGGCCGAGCGGTCTAGCGCACCGAACTCAAGTTCTGGTGTTGCCAGCAGCAGGGTGTGGGTTCGAGCCCCAGTCGTGACACTTGTATCCTTGAGCAAGGTACTTAACCATAATTGCTTCGTCCTTCGGATGGGACGTAAAGCCGTAGGTCCCGTGTGTTGTATAATGCACGAAAAGTGGATTGTCGTGGCCGAGTGGTCTAGCGCACTGAACTCAAGTTCTGGTGTTGCCAGCAGCAGAGTGTGGGTTCGAGCCCCGGCCGTGACACCTGTGTCCTTGAGCAAGACACTTAACCATAATTGCTTCTCTCCACCCAGGGGTTAAATGGGTACCTGTGAAGGCAGAGATGGTTTGCTCTCTATGCGCTAGAAATGGCAGCAATTGAGCTGTATACTCCCCAGGGAGCTGAGATGGTTTCAGGAATGATTTATGAGCCTTATGAGCCTTATGAGCAGGGATAATAATATAATGCGCCTTGAGCGCCACTTAGTTGGTGGATACGTGCGCTATATAAATCTATACATTATTATTATTATTATTATTATTCCTTTATTTCAAAATACTAAATTCTCTTTGATTCTTGTTGCATCCACATGTACAGTGAGTCATTATACCACCACTCTAGCCATCTTCCAAGTGTGTGGTCTGTTTGTTTCACCACTATGTGGCATACTGTTAGACAGAAACAGAACTAAAAAGAAAATGGCAGGTAAGCAATTATGATGACAACCAATCGTCACTGACACAGTGTAACTAACAATGTGCATTAAGTATGTTTTGGCATCAAATGTTTCCTGTGATGACGTGTATATCATTTATATAAAATTGCAAATAGAAATTAAACATGTTAGATCAAGAATTAAATAGTAACACCGATTGCAGTTAAAGGGAGAGCAAAGACATTATTATACAGGACAACATGTAGGCTCTAACTTATAGACTAATCCGGCGACCTCTGTTTTCCGCCATTACTGCGGTGGTACCACGCTGCACGTGTGCATCACAGGCATTCTCAAATACGCAGTACGCTACCATTTCGTCAGTAGAGTGCAGATTGTAGGTACCATCGCAGTTATGGCGGTGCCCAGTGAACTGGTCAACAGATTAGTCTATTTACAGACATACATATATGTGTCCTAACCTGTACATAGACCATAGAGATACAATAGTGATGGACAAACAGTGGTATACATTGTGTACAAGCAGGTGCTAAGACGTTCATTCTCCCATGCTGCTCCTTCTTTCCAACTACGCCAACAACAATCCCTGTCATCATTTAAATCTTCACTCAAAACCTTTACTCATCATCGTTTCTCTGTTTAAATGTATTCCTTGTACAAATGCATAATGAGTGTCAACAGAAGTCTATTACCTATTTCAAGTGTGCCACTCATGCCCTACTTACCTATTCCACGGCATAGTACTCCAAGAACAATGGATTTGGGCCATTCATGACGTATTGTTCCACAGACTGATGCGCAAGATCTCAAAAAGAAGCAGTGCAGTCTGGGAGACTTACCCAATGTGTAAGAGAATGGTATCTCGCATTGGCACCTTATAGCATAAAGCACATTTGCCACACAGAATGGTTTATCTGCATCAAGCGCCTAATCCCGTGATGCCTTACAGCAGGCAATGAAGGGTAGCAAAACTCGTTGTGCACATAAACATGCTTGTTGTGCATGCGCGTAATAGACTTTTGATATCATGCTTTACTAAATGTTCATTTGTATTACTCTCAGGTTCTAAGAGGGGTCCGTACCAAGACCTTCTTGACAGTCGTAATGTGTTTGCCATCACATCCATCATGTATGTTGTGTTTAATGCCAGCCTCTTGGTCAAAGTCATTGAGGCCCGTTATGCATCATTTCTGCTTCATGTCTTCGCACGAGGGTTCATGTACTCACTGGTCGTAACAGGATGTTCACTTTTGTGAGTATAATTCCATTTCAGAAACAAATAACTTGATCAACCCAAACAAGTCTTACACCTTTTTCAAATTCAAATTAAATTTTTTTTTTTTTCCATAACTTCCTTAGTAAAATAATAAAGTCAGTAAAGTCTAGTAACAAAAGTAACAAAGTAATATAATAAAAACAGAATAGTTAAGAATAGTCGAGTGTTATTCCCCAATTAGGTCCGTCAGAATTTTGATAACGAATTGTATCAAAATTCCACATTAGAATGAATACTGTTCCTGTTTGCTGATCGCCATTTCTGAATGCATTTTCACTATTTTCTCGTTAACGACACTACATAATGAGCTGACACATCTACAGGACAGTTGTTGTTTTAGCCCAAATAAGGACTCCGTCTCTGTAGTACACGAAGGTGAAAGTCCAACCTGGGCTATTGTTGTATATGTCTTTACTTACATGAAGTCAGACACAGCTGAATAGAAGTTTACTATAAGGTTTATATACTTTCCCTTTACTGTTTTGTACAGTTTTCCTATCAAGTTCTTTGGCAGTACCACCGGCTTGGTAGAGACACTGGCCTCTATAGTGGGTCTTCTTCAGAGACCTTTGTTCACCCTTCAACAGACGTATCTTGACAATGATCCATTTTGGGTAAGTTTAACCATTTTAAACAGTTTAGAACTACTTGGTTGGTTTGTAGACTTATTGGTTGATCGTATCTCATAGATTTTTTAATCTGGTTCTGATGCAAATACTGCATAGACTTCTCATAATAGGCAGTGTTATAGTCTCAGTCCCTGTCCTCCTGTCTCCCACCGATTGACAGCCATGGTTGTAGGTCTCAAGACTACAGTTTGTAGGTCTTGGTCACAGACTTGACTCCCTGTGGTCTCGGTTTTGTCTCGGTCTTTTACCTATGAGGTCTCAAAGGTTTGCTCCTCTGAGAATAGGGTAAAACTTTCACAGATTAGTTTTTAATGTTTATCTTGATTCAAAGAGAGTTAGTGTACTCATAGAAACATTTTTCCAACATTAACGATGTTTGACATTGCCTTTAAGGTCAGTCAGGTGGTTTGGGGATTTCCATTTAAAATTATCCTTATTTTAGTCAAATGTGAGCTTCAACTAAGTTCCATAAATTAAATTTATTAACAGTTTTGTGAGCTTTTCTGGATTTTTTTGCATTTTCCAAATCAACCAAGGCCTGTAAAACATAATGTCTTGTTTGATATCCTAATCCTCAGATTCTTTTGATCTGTTACAGATTTATATTGGCCTTATTGTCATCAATGTCATCACGCTCATTTTGCCAGTCTATATCCACATCTATGTGAAGCATGGGTCAAAGTTGGAAGTCCAGGTACTAGACGACATTAACAACGAGAAGAATATCGCAAGCAAGTGATATTTATTTGACAGATCTACAGATGATCATGTCATCTGTCATTTCCCCCATATTCACACGAGGCAGCTAGTTTGCGTAATTTGACCACATAGCTATCAAAAGGTTCTGATTTGGTTAAATTGATACCTTTCAAAGATTACATTTGTTCTGCCTACACAATATTCTTCCCACAGCTGCAAGATCTTGTCAATATCATTCCTCTCTGCTTCACTAGTAAATGGTAGTCCACTGTGGATTCCAAGTGCTTCTGTACCGATGCATGTTACGAAAGTAGCCACACAGAAGGCACTATCCTCATTTTTCTTCAAACCTGTAAGTGTCTCATACGATGTCTACAATTGTTTGAAAATATTCCAATTGGACTTGAGGTTCCCTTTTAATTTTATGTTAAGGAGGAAGAGGAATATTTCTCCTTGACTTAACACCCTGCCGCTGTGTGGATGCACCATTAGAGCTGGTACTATTTGCCTCATGTTCATTACCAGGCATGATTGATATGTTATTCCAACACGAACTTTGTCAAACCTTAGTAATACTAAAAATAAATTTCAAGATAAATTTTACAATGCAGTATCACTGACTATACAGTGTACAGACCCACTTATTGTGAAGCTATTAACTTGAATATGTCAGACTCTGATCATAACATTTTATAATCACTACACTGATAAACTTACGTTTTTGCTGATGTGCAAAACTTACTTTCAAACATATTCTGATACCATGTTGTTTAATGCTTCTTATATCAAGATGACAAAGCATATATCACAGGATGACGAGGACAATTACTGTTTTAGTTCACGCATTACTTTTATTCACGTCACTTCGGGTACATTGCCATTTTATCGTCCCAGCAGGCAATGCGGGATGATCACCGGGATGATCACCAGGGTAACAAATCAACATTACCAACAATTAGGACACTAGAGCTAGTGTCCTAGCAACGGGTACTGCAGTTTGCATTCATTAACCCTAACTCCCTAGGCCCATTTGCTTACACATAACCTGAATCCTTCCTGACTCCCTAGGCCCATTTGCTTACACATAACCTGAATCCTTCCTAACTCCCTAGGCCCATTTGCTTACACATAACCTGAATACTCCCTAACTCCCTAGGCCCATTTGCTTACACATAACCTGAATCCTTCCTAACTCCCTAGGCCCATTTGCTTACACATAACCTGAATCCTTCCTAACTCCCTAGGCCCATTTGCTTACACATAACCTGAATCCTTCCTAACTCCCTAGGCCCATTTGCTTACACATAACCTGAATCCTTCCTAACTCCCTAGGCCCATTTGCTTACACATAACCTGAATCCTTCCTAACTCCCTAGGCCCATTTGCTTACACATAACCTGAATCCTTCCTAACTCCCTAGGCCCATTTGCTTACACATAACCTGAATCCTTCCTAACTCCCTAGGCCCATTTGCTTACACATAACCTGAATCCTCCAAAATCCTTCAGTAGTAAAGCAAGCACATGACATGCACACATGTGTTTCTAATCTGTGATACATGTACCTGGCCAGAGACCCTCCCTGCATGCATGGAGCAATAAACAGTTTCCACTGACCCAAGCACTGACCTTGCAATCACTACAACAAAGATGGATGTACATGTACCATGGAAAGGCAAGTATGCCTAATAACCTCAATCCTCCAAAATCCTTCACTTTAGCAAAGAGCATGTAGCATGTAACCTCAATCCTTCAAAATCCTTCACTTTAGCAAAGAGGATTTTGGAGGATTTGGGAAGGTTAGGGTTAATGGCGGAATTCTTGTGTCAGCAGTGTTGTACAATATTGATATAACTTTTGCTCTTTTTTCTCCGAAGACACTATTTAAAAGCAAAGAGTATATCAAATATATCAAATATATTCCTGACACAAGAATTCTATCTGAATCAATGCAACTTGCAGTAACTGCTGCTAGAGAACTCTAGCCAGCATGTATTCATCATGACAATTGCTGTAAGCAACATCACAGAAGGGCACAAATCATATGTGAAGTAATTCGGTTAGAATTGAAGGTGGTCTAAAGTAACAAATTTACAAATTTGAATGTAAAACTTACTTGGTATATAAAGCTGATGGAAATATCAGTCTTCCCTGGAAATTATTTATCTTATTATATTTCCTAAATTCAGTACTGTCCACTTTGTGAATTAATACAGCCCTCTATTGACTACAGTTGTGAGAGGTTCAGATTTGAAAATTAATGTTTCAAATTTTCTCCCAGACATGCAGACTGATTAAGCTGAAACTTTCACAGTATAGTTGTTTAATGAAAAAAAAGTGAGGATACTAAAAGAAATAGTTTTGCCAACATTATCAATAATTATTTTAGCAGACATGCTCAATAGAAAGCAGTGTTTAAAAAAGTCTGTAAAGATTTTGTTTTTTAGTTTCAGTTCTTTGGATAGAAAAAAATTTGTTTTTACTCTAAAACTCTTGTATTTCTTTCAAACCTATTGATTGGAATATCTCATTTCATCACCATTTTAAATAATATAAATAATTAATTAAAAAAAACTTTTTTTAATTGTAATCTATCCATAGCAAAGCACAAGGTTTAAAATATTGTATCTGTTAAGCTGTGTTTATTTTTTCTTAACAGAACACAGTGTAAATGTTTATTCTGTAGTAGATTTATATTTTGAAATGTATAAAAGATTTTTGTTTGCAAAATAAATTTAATTGATTATATTAAATGGCTCAACTTAGCATCACATATGTTTAGATCTTTATAATTCAATGTATTACATGTTCTGACCAGTCACTAACAATCTTTTCTTTACCCTGTTCAGCTGCTGATACAGAAATGAAAATGTCTTTCCCAAAATTCATAGCCTTCAAAATTGCTTGACGAAGGGCAGGCGTGAATAAAATCACAACATGGGGGTGGGATCTTGGCCATAATGGGTTTTTTGTGCACATGGAAAATCAGAGTGACAAGATCCGCCACTAAACCCAGTTTATTTTATGCCTAAAAGAAAGGCTGATCATTTTATCCAATCACAAGGTTGTACGTCATTTCCTGCACAATCTTCTCTCCTAATAAGAATATATTTACTGTGACCCAATTTTACTTAATTACCTATCAATTGCTATCTATCAATTGCTATCTATCAATTGCTGTATATCAATTGCTGTCTCTCAATTGCTGTCTCTCAATTGCTATCTCTCAATTGCTATCTATCAATTGCTATCTATCAATTGCTACATGTATCTATCAATTGCTATCTATTATAGTAATGTTCAACACTCATTGGCTAGCTACATGGCAAATCAGCAAGCGTCGATGTACCGGTTCATCCTCGATAACATGTGTCCACCCTTGTCCGTGTTTTGCTGAGAGTGAACAAATATTTCTCGAGCATTTCTCAGTTTTGGATGTCAGAAACCCTAAAAGGGGCATTATTCTGACTGGCTTAATTCCAATCAAGAGGCAGCAGGTGTTAATTGAATAGATAGTGTCTGCTAGTTGTGGATTACTGATCTAAGGTAATTAGGTAAGACCTAAAGTGATTATATAAGACTAAAATATCTTCCTTCAAAACAATTTATGTATTACAGTGGCGGATTTAGGGAGGCGTGTGTCCCCCCTCCCCCCTATTTTTCGCAGAGCAGCAATTTTTTTAGGCGCCTTTTTTCAGGGCGCCTTCCCAAGAAACAAGAATTTGTGCACGGCTAATGTAGATGCCGGGAAAATGCATATTTAGCACTTGAAATTTCAACATTTTTCTGTGCCCCCATTTTCAGGAATCCTGGATCCGCCCATGTATTATGTATAGCTTGTAGATGTTCAAAATAATTTACTTTTTATGCATGATTATAGTTTCTCATATAACAAACATCCGTTTTGAATTGATTAGTCACATAAGATAATTTATTATCACCACCCCCCCCCCAAAAAAAAAATATATATATACATATATATATTATTGATCCCTAGCTACTCGGCAGATATGGTTTGGCCTCTGACCTGGCCCCCATAGAGCAATAGATAATTGGCATAAGTGGACCGTCCACCAACATAGGGGCTGGTTAGCTCAGTTGGTAGAGCGCTCGTCCGGTATTCGAGAGGTCGCGGGTTCGAGTCCGGCATCGGCCAATTTTTCTTTGCTCGCTACCCGTTTATATATATATATATATATATATGTGTGTGTGTGTGTATATATGTATATATGTATATATGTATATATATAATAAGGGAATTTAATATATAATTTAAATATGGAGGGTGGCCTAAGCTTTCGATCCAAACCGGACCTTCATCAAAGGCGTAGACAAGATACAAAAATAAAAGACATCCATTTATAGGGAAAAGAAAGCAAAGGATCATGGGGAGGGATACAAAAAGGCGGGAAAATAGTAGCCAATAAAAAAAAGCACCAATCTGGTGAAGCCAACAGGAGTGTGGGAAGTAAGCAAAGGAGGAATTAGTGAGCCACACAGTAAGGGCGGGCTGTATGGTAGATACATTGGCTTGTGGTGAAGCTAGGATATGAATAGAAATACACGCAAGGAGATATGACAACAAAAGGGGTCAACGCCATACAAATGAGGTGTTGGCGCGTGGGTGTAATTAGCTACATTAAAATTGTTGTCCTGAAAGAGAAAAGTGGCAACAGAGAACAGGTGGGTAAGAAATGACATATACGATAGGGTAAAAATACATATATCTGGGCAGTGGATGAAATCTAGTTATAGAAATTATATACACTGCTCAAAATAAAATAGGACTCAAAAGTATTTCTTGGTCCATTTTGTCCATGTGAGGACACAAAAGCAGTTTTTTGTGGAAGTAAAGTACTAAAGGTTACTCTGCAACATTTTAAACACTTGTTGTGCATGTCTAATGACGGTTTAAACTGGCAGATCACGTGATAAGGCATAAAAATGCAGATAACAGGTTGATGGGAGATGTTTTCATTCTAATGGATGACAACGCCCGTCCTCATAGAGCAAGAATCATAACAGCGTTCCTTACAGATAACCATATTCAGCGTCAGTCTGGAATGGCCTGCCATTTCACCAGACCTTAACCCTATTGAGAACATTTGGGCAATTCTCAGTTACAGAGTCAGAAGTCACAACCCTCCTGTAAGGAACGTTGCCAACCTGACAGCAGCTCTACAGGTGAAACAACCTCGACCAAGCTGTGATCTAGAACACCGTACTGTTCATGAGGAGGCGTTGTGCAGAATGTGTGCGAGTCCGGGGTGTTGCAACATCCTACTGAAGTCAATTGTGGAGTTACTCATGAAGAAATAAAGCTGATTAGCCTTGATATTGAGTACTGTACATCAACCTATTATCTGCATTTTCATGCGTTATCACACGATCTGCCAGTTTAAACCGTCATTAGACATGCACAACACGTGAAAAGTGTTTAAAATGTTGCAGAGTAACCTTTAGTACTTTACTTCCACCAAAAACTGCTACTGTGTCCTCACACGGACAAAATGGACCAAGAAATACTTTTGAGTCCTATTTTATTTTGAGCAGTGTAAGTGAAAATAAATGGGTTATTTGATACCCGTGTTGATGTTAAGGCCCTTTGAGTTGAAGTGTGTGGAGTTGATGTAGGCTATCCAGTGTGACTCCCTAAGTTTGCGACGTATGTCATCGCTAGTGCAGGCATCCATTACAATGAGTTCAACATCATTAATGCTATGATTAAGGCTGTTAAAGTGAATTGCCACAGGGTAGGGTTTTTTAGTTTTCACAGAGGAAACATGGTTGGCAAAGCGGAGACACAATTTGGTCTTTGTCGCTCCTACATATTGTATACCACATCTTACATGCGATTACATAATTATATAGCATTGTGTGTGTCACACTGGGATTTAGTTCTGATCGTGTAGGTGAGGCCAGTATAGGCCTACTGTGGCTTTTCACCGTCTGAGCAGGTTTGAGATACAAACAGGTTTTGCATCTCGGGCAGGTACAGTTAGAGCATCCCTGCGGTGATTCTTGATCAGTAATGTTAAGATCACTGTTGGTGCTAGGGAGCCTAGCCCGAACTAATATATCGCCGGGGTTGCCTTATCCCTTTCAACCCCATTGTGCCATATTGGCTCAATATTGTATATCTCTTGGGTACCGTGGTAGTCTTTTGGCACGCGAAAACAATTCTCATTTGTTCCCGGTGAGCCCCTGTGGCACGTCGGTAACACCTGTTTTAGGAAAATGTCAATAGCGCCCTCAATTGACAAGTGTTTTCTGATTGGCTGAAAAAGGACGCCCGCGAGCTTTTGCATGCCATTGATAGCTATGGACGCCGATCGAAGTGCACACATTTTGGAAGAAATCTTCTCAGATAGTGGGTCAGATATGTCTTCTGACGAGGATTCTACACCGGAATCGGATGATAGTGAAGAGGAATGCGTCCCGACATCATCATCATCATCGGAAAAGCCAAACTACCGGTCTGGTTGGTGTGAAACTAACGCATACACGAAGAAACCCATGCAATTCAGTGGAAACAGAGGAACTACTGAAGATTTGAGTAACTGTACACCTTTACAAATTTTTCAACTGTACTTCTGTCAAGCCACCTGGGAGCTGATGGTGACGGAGACAAATCGATATGCTGAGCAAACTTTGCCTGCAAACCCAACCAATCGTCAGTCTGCTTGGACTCCAACAAATATTCCCGAAATGATGGCATTCGTGGCATTATTACTTTGCATGGGCATCAACAAAAGGCCTCGATACAGCATGCACTGGTCCATGTCAGATGTCCTTCGAAGTCCGGTATATCCGTCATCTATGTCCCGCAACAGATTCACTGCAATCCTTAGATTTTTTCACCTAGCCAACAACAGAGCTCAAGTCGACAGCCCTGCCGACAAACTGGCAAAACTTCGCCCTTTACTCGACATTGTACTGCCAACCTTTCTCAAAATATACAGCCCTGACGAAACCTCTCACCAGACGAGAGTATGGTGAAGTTTAAAGGACGACTGAGCTTTAAGCAGTACTTACCGCGAAAGGCCAACAAGTGGGGACTGAAATGCTTCTCTTTAAATGAGTCCGAATCCGGGTATACGTGTGCTTGGAAGATGTTCACAGGGTCTCGGCCAAGCACAGCAACAATTCAACCCTCCACTGTGCATGCTACAACCATGGCAACACACCATCCATCCGTTCTTCATGCACCAGGCCAGGTTGTCTTGGATCTAGTGAAAGGACTGGAACACAAGGGTCATGTCATTTTCATGGATAATTGGTACAATAGCCCAGCTCTGGTCTCCAAGTTATCACAGCTAGGATTTGGAGTTTGTGGAACTGTGCGCTACACCACACAAGGAATTCCTGATTTTGCTCATCCCAAAAAGTTCCCAATGAAAAAAACAGAAGACCCCCGGTTTTATACAAAGGCAGGCCAACTTTGCGTCGTCTGGCAAGACACAAAGCGCGTAACTCTCTTGACAAATTACGGGAATTGCAGTGTCACCACTAAGCAGATTCGTAGTAAAAACAGTTTAACCGGACATCGCGAGATTAAAAAACCTTCTTTAGTTTGCGATTACAATAAATACATGGGAGGAACTGATCTGGCAGCACAAATTGTGCAGTATTACTCTCATCCGCACAGAACAATGAAATGGTGGAAAAGAGTATTCGTAAACATTCTTGACATCTGCTTTCTGAATGCTACTGTGGTATACAACACCATACCTACAAACCATCACCTTTCCAATTTGGATTTTAGGGTAAAGGTCATCGAAGGACTTTTATCCACCTGGAAGTACAACCCCGTACAGCATGCAAGCCAACTTCCATGTTCGTCCAGGCCCTTTTCATGTCAACACTATCCTGGAAAAATGTCTCTAGCAAAAAACGTGACTGTGTTGTTTGCAGTACGAGGGCAAAGAGAACACAAACGCGTATGATCTGTAAACAGTGTAATAAGCCAATGTGTGTTGTTCCCTGTTTTGAGAATTTTCATACCCAATGATCTGTCTGTGCCCAACTACTTTTGATTGTATGCATGTGATTTCATTTAATGTCCATTTTCCCCGCTTCAATGTTGATGTGATGCACGCACACCGCAAGCCCAGATTTTCCAACATTGAACGGGGGGGGGGGGGGGCGGGAAGGGTTCAGGAATGGGTTCAAG
Organism: Zoroaster sp. YZ-2022; assembly: GCA_029582265.1. Lineage (NCBI taxonomy): Eukaryota > Metazoa > Echinodermata > Asteroidea > Forcipulatida > Zoroasteridae > Zoroaster > Zoroaster sp. YZ-2022. The sequence goes on from CM055818.1 coordinate 37,084,386, forward strand.
TCCCTGTTCAGTCTTTTTTGCTCAAACAAAATAGATTAAAAAATTGTACATTCAGTTTCCTTTCTGTATAAGTCACATAATACTTAATAAACCCCAATAACAGTGTTTTGCCATTTTAATGTAGGTCAACATAATTGGTCTTTTATTATAAAGTTGATTTCATGGCTGTGAGAGTAATTCATTATGACACCTATGTTAACAATAGAGAAATTGCCTTGCATTGTATCAACATGTGAGGGCGCTATACAATGAAACTTGCCAAAAGTCATGTGGTAACCAAGTAGACATGAAAAGAAATGAGTGTGGTACCCAAGGCATAATTGAAAAATTTGTCTTGGTACTGAAAGGGTTATCGTAAGCCAGCACCTCTTTGTATGGTGTTGACCCCCATTGTTGTCATGTCCCTTTGTGTGACCTTCTATTTTTACCCTAGTTTCACCACAAGCCACTGCATCTACAGTCCGTCCTATAGTGCTTGCCTTTTGCCTGTTATAGCATGATTTTTTTTAACGTACCACCATAGCACAGTTGAATAAACCTGTCAGGGTCATGCTATCAAAAAGAACAATCATTGGGAAACTATATATGATTTACTGAGATAGAAATATTCAAGGACAATTAGGGACTATACTAAATTTTTGTAGGCATCATATCCATGCACATGTAAGCTGTCACTTCATTTTGTTGATATTTGACTTGATTTTCTTTTTAAAGTGTAGGCCTATATTAAGGTCCATTAATTTTGCTTTTGTAGCTGTAGGTCAGCACTACAATGTTAGCTCTGGGCCTGTATCGGGTTTTGACCATCAGTATTGGCATGTGCGAGACCCTGCTCTTCGGTGGTATAGCGTTTGGTTGGGCTTCCCTCGTCTATGTTCTGAAACAAGAAGGTTACTTCAGTCATCTCTGCACTACCTCAAACCCCACCAACGACTCAGTAACCGATTTGCTATTCCAATATTCCGTGATGGAAAGTGGACGTCGTTTTCTCAGCTGTCCTGAGCAAGATGCAGAGGTTCAGCTTGTGTTCACTGTTGCAGCATTTTCCTATCAGTTTCTTAAGTTTCCTCTTGGCATGTTGATGGATAAACTTGGAACTCTATTTATGAGATTGTTGACAAGCCAGTAATAATTTCATTCTGTATAAATTAACACTTTTTATGTCATGAAAGTGATAACTTTATTATGTATTCATAAATACCCAAGACAGTTTAGACAATCTGATTAGACAAAACGTAATCACGTGGGGGTTATCAAAATCAGAACAGCGCATATGTGCCAGCTGTTCACCATCTGTAATTGTGCGACATGCGACGCGGATTTCATCCAATCAGAGTGAGGAAGATTGGCATCACGCGCTTGACTTATGTAGTTTGGAAGTGTTTCGTGTGTCCCCAAAACGTGAATTTGCCCATTTTCTATTTGGCTTTATTCAACAAAAATTTAATTTTTTTACAATTTGAAAACGAAATAAGGACCTCGCCTTCAGGTCGGTCCTTATCGCCCATAACCATGCCCAAAAGGTCGTTAAAAATGCAGTAAAGACCGCGCGACAAACTGAATTCCCATATTTCTCGTGCTCTGATGTTTTGTGCTTAGCCAGTATTTGAGAAGATTGCAGTTTATGCCCGGATGTAATTTTGGCAAGCAGGGAAGGAGATATAATAGAAAGAGATACCAATGATTTATAACAACCTCTATCTTCATGCACTTAGTTTTCCGTTTCACATTTTAGCTTCATGCAGTAGATCAGTTCAGATTTTATACCTGATACAATTCTTATCTTTTTACTCCAAAATACTCAAAATGTGTCTTCTTACCACTTCTCTCCTCAATGTTGACATTTCAAAATACAAAATAAAGTTCTGGCAAAGACCTTTTTAAATTAAAAATGCATCTCCTTGTTTTGTCTTTGATGAGTGTTAACTGAGTGATGAGTGATTACAAAAGAGCCCCCAACATCAAAATTGTGACAGGAAAAATATGTACAGTTAGCATTGGCAGAAGAAAAATTGTCAAAAGAAAATGTAGCTATTTTTAAATAAGGCACTTCATCTCAGTATTCATTTGAAATGTTTAAATGTTTGATGCTATGTACAGATCATAGTACAACTTGCAACAACTGCACATATGAACATGCACACTGTTGTCTGCCATGAAATCACCCTTGTTCTCAGTAGGACAATCCCATTAGATACACATGTGACGCAGTCTATTTGTTATTCATTATTTTATCATAGGATGTTTGTATTTCTTATTTTATTTTCTTGTTTGAAAAGCAAACAACAAAAACAAAGATTCCCAGAAAGGACTGTAAAACATTACAAACCATTTTCCAAATATTTTTTCTTTTGTTTCTATTATTGAATAATATTGTTTATTGATTCTATTATTATATTCATCAAAATAATCATGAGTAGCATGGTTTTACAATAAATATTTACCGAAATTAATTTATGTTGGGTCCCGTCATGAATTAAATTTGCCTCTGTTTTACTGTAAAACCAAGCTTCTGTCGACTATTTTCAAAGTTACATGTATATCTCATCTCATTTTATCTCATTTCGAAGTATTTGTTTTCCTTTCTAAAAGAAAAAGAAAATAATTAATATTCCAATGAAAAACAAAATTTCCATAATGTTATTAGTCGGTAAAACGATACATCTTTAGGGAAATCTAACAGACGAAAGTACCAAATCAGATACAATGAAACCGATACAAATGACGGAATTTACGGATGGAATTGATGGAGCCCTGAGTATTTAGAAATAATAAAAACAAGGGTTATTTTATATTTACATGTCCAATAAAATCATCATTTAGATACAATAGTTTAACTACAAAAGCAAACCTTCAATAATTGAATGAATGAGAATCAATGCCAAAAAACACTGTAACTGATGTGTCTCACTTAAAGATTGTGACAGATTACATAACACAATTTGAACATAGTTTGAGTTTGTCCTTGTCCTCACGGCAGATCATTTAAAGTACCAGAACCAAAACATGGACAGTGAATAAAATACTATGGAAACAAACTGTTGTAACACCAGTAAGATAATCGTTTTGACTTAAGCATTGAACAAATTCATGATTGCGACCAAAATACAACACATTACACGAAATATGTTTGTAAAAGCTGACAATTTTTCATCAGTAAAAGAATACAAATACAATATGCAGTTTTTAGTATAGATGTTCGTGAATCTAGTACACAATAAGTTAAGAGCTAACCTGAATCACATCATAACAAAACCAAACTATGAGTTATATCAATAAGAGACAACTAAAATTATATCAATTCTAGCAATGTTAAAAATTACAACTTAAAACGATAAAAAATACCACTTACCCCCAATATATGGCTATTGACTTGACTTGATATCGAACGAGTCACATGCAGTGATTCTTGACCCTCTGTGCAGCCCTTAAAAACTTCTCTAAAACGGTATGTAAGTGACATCGAGCCAAGCACTGATTGGCTAATCACCAGTGGTCACCCAACATAAGGATCCTGATTGGTTCACTCAAATATATCAGTAATTTGCTGAGATCAACTATTTTCCAGTTGCATAATCCCCAATTCTGCTGACTTTCAAAAGCACTCCCAGGTCTCAAAGAACCTTCAGAGCTAATTAACTTTCTCCTTCAAGAGGTACAAATGTATGGAAGAGTCCTTAAAAATAACTTAATGGCTATGGGAAAGTTCTCTAAAACAAAGGTTCTACTTAAGAATGGTCTGAGGTTGTAACCTTCCAGCTCCATGGCAAGTTACAATGTTGTGCAAAAAAACTACCCAATCTTGTTGGTTTCAAACAATATTTGTGTCAGTAATTTTAGCAGTCTCTTGCCAAGAGAACATTTTGACTTAAACCTGAAAATAGTAGATGTAGATAAACTGAAATAGTTCTATAAAAATATCAGTTGGGCAAATTTTCCACTTCCTGACATATGTATTTTTTAATATTATTCACAGTTGTCTTATTGTGACGGGCTTGCTTTTAATAGCATTTAGTTCCAGAGACTCGTCATACTTCCTGTTTCCCGCTACTTCCTTTATTATAGTTGGAGGAGTTGAACTCATGATTGTTGACATGCAGGTGTGTTAATTATATTAATGTAGTATTTTCTTTAAAGTCATATAGGGGGACTTTATAAAAGGTCCTGATCTCCCACCCCACTTTTGAACCACTTTTATACATATAGCCTTGACTATTTTTGTTTGTTACCAGTTGAGTTAATGATTCTCTAAAACTACATGTAAATAACAAATATCTCAAGAACTGGCTCAAATTTCCACAAATGTTCAAAAATTACCAGAAAATGGTCAAACATTTTTCCAACATTATTTGAAAATGGTATGCAATTTCTCAAAATGTTTATAATAATAATGTTTTAGACTTTTTACACAAATTAATGTTTCGAACCCAAATGATTGTTTATTTATGGAATTTGGAATCATCCTTTGAAGTTTACATATTTGTTTCCATACATTTTCAATTGTGCATAATAATAAAGGAAAACCCTGACCAACATACATGTTGTTCTTTCTATTTGTCTCTAGCATGCCATTGTTCTTTTTTGTGGTTAGAAACCCATCCATTTTAACAGCTTTAAAACAGAAAAAAATTTGGAAGATTTTGATGTTCACATTCATAGACCAGTGACCTGTGCCCAGTTTTGTTATAGGGTGCTAGGTCAGGAGGAATATTGCCTTATTCTGTAGATTTTTGGTAAGTTTGTTTTGTTTGTATTTTGGACAGATATCAAACCTTTTGGACGACGAAAAGCCACTATAATGGCCTTCTTATCTGGGTGTATTGACTCATCAACTTTCGTATTCATCATCTTCAAGGTAATTATCCAGTAAATTTGTTTTTATCCAGATTTGTTTTCTAAAAATGTTTTCTAAAAATGTAATCAAGTAGCAAGGATTTTTACCATGATTGTTTTTAAGGGTGGGGGAAATCCACTGCGACTGAATTTTTTAATTTAGGAGTGGGTGGGTCAGCAATTAGTCTCATCTATCCTCCCTTAACAATGTTGATCCATCGTTTGAATAGAACTATTGCAGAATGGAGATTATGATTAATTTTGATGTTGTCAAGTTTAAGGATCCTTAAGTCTTATCGCCATTATAGGCACTACAATCATTTTTTTTTATAACCTACATGTTGAGTCACTGGTGTTGGAAAGGTTGGTACATGAATGACACAAAGTTTCCTAAAGAGGTAATTTACATATAACCTTAATATTTGGTATTATAGAGCAAGGACCAGATGGTATTACACAAAATGTCCTATTCTTTCTGAAGAGTTAAACAAAATCATGTGAGCACTAGACACGCGTGTTTTGATGTACATAATTAGGCCAAACAAACGTCTGCAGTTTCTGGTCATTGGTTGGCTTAAAGATGGACTTCAACGGAATATATTACAGTGTTTTGATGCTGTTAGGCTTACAAGAAGTGTGTAATGATTACTTCTATATGATTAAAATTCAAATAAAGTAATTTCTTAATGTAAAAAAAAATTCATTTTGATCAGCATTTCACTATCTAGAAAAGTCGTGTTTCGCAAAAAGCCCGAACTCATGAATAATTCATATCGTAGTTGTGACGTACAATCAAGGACTGGCATTCGCTGCTTATGCCCACATGTCATGAGTGTTCCCCAGCAAAGTGCATTAAAAAGCGACGTGTACGAAACGAACTCCCAGTCGTACTCACTTGCCTTCTCTCGATATTTGACGCTTTCAAAGTTGGAACAGAGCCTTGCTTCAAACGATATTTGGTATCCAAACCAAAACTTTCTTTCACTTGACTGGAAGAATCTCTACAGTCGCCCGTAAAATGGGCTGAACAAATCAACGACCATTTTGTCAACGTGAATTCTTCGTGTATTGTTCACGAACTTCACCCACTCCTTGAAGCCGCCGGATTCCGCGGAAATCGGAAAAAACTAACCTCTTGATTCTTGGTGGCACTTCTTGTACATCCACCAACAGCACATGTGCTAGGCATTATGCCGTCTTACACAAAATCGTCAAAACGGGGAAAAAATCATGTGTATCAGCTTCGAGCAAGTAAAATCCCCATTGCCAAACACAAAGACAAACACGGCTTCCTTTATTTATGCCCCAGATAGTACGTCACACTTACGCTGGTTTACGTGGCCGCTGGTATTTCACCGTTCATTTCGTATTGTATTTCTATGGGCCTTTGCTGGGAACCATGAAAGCGCGCAGCCAACGGCGAGAAAACCACTCGCTCAGAAATCTAAGAAGGGGCTATTTTTACAATCAAAATTAAACAAAATAACGGGGAATAAAACCATCGTACTGATAATGAAATAATAACTAAACACAACATAAACAAGACTCAGGAGACGATTTAGTGTACGAGCTCTCGTTGAAGTCCATCTTTAAAAATCAGTGAGGTGACATTTTTTTTCTTTTCTTTTTTGTAATCTTTTCTTTTTAAGTGATACATGTATACATGTACCAGACCAAATTTCCCATACATATGGTATGGTGGCTAAGAGAGACCGCAAACGTTCATACCCCTATTGAAAAAGTTGTTTAAATTAAACAACTACAAATGCAGACGCGCGTGTTCGAGACCAGAAACCGGATACCTTTTGGCCTTATGTATAGGTCTATGTATTAAAAACTAGCTTTGTTCACAATTAATTATCCTTGGACCAGCGGCGTAGCCAGTACTTTTTCAGTGGGGGGCACAGGGGAAGGGGGCATTGCTTTTCAGTGGGGGGACCCAGGGGTATGGGTTTTTCCCTTTTCTTTTTCTTTTCTGTTTTTTGGGGCACTATGAGGATTTTTCGTGGGGGGCAGCTGGGGGGGCACTGGAAATTTGTGGGGGGTCACGTCCCCCCCCCCCCAGGCCCCCCGTGGCTACGCCGCTGCCTTTGACAAAAGTGAACACTACAGAAACATAAAATTGTGTGATTTGACTTTTCCTTTCAGCTTGTCTATGAGAACTATGGTATCTCATTACAGACGTCATTCTTTGCCTTGGCAGGCCTCAGCTTATTCCTGTGCTTCAATACGTTCTTGCTTCCAAAGACTGGACACATCCCTTACCCTCTACCCCCAGAGTACAGGAAGAAACATCTGGCCAGTGAAGGGGTTGGTGGGGTTGATAACATGAACATTAATGAAATTACCCTGGAGGAACAAGGGGAAATACAAGCTGAAGGTAAAAGCTGCATCACTGAAAAGAATTCTGCCATGAAAATGTTATGTATTCATTCTGTCATTATCCAAATATTTAGAAAAAGGGTTCCGGTTAAGCTTGGGCGATATTGATTGTTTTTCATCCACGATATATCGGCAAACATATAATATCGCAATTTTCGATAGTATCGCGATTATTTTTTCCATTCATGTATGACTGCTTTAGAACCGATAACCACAGGTATGTACCCCTCTACAAGCGTCACTATAAATCGCAAATTCGTTTGCAGAGCGTGTATGTACTTCTGAAGTAGTTCGCTTTTGTTTCTCACATCCAAAAGCTGAAAAGACTGTTCTAATTTTGTTTCCATGGAATTTCTGACTTGATTTGCAATGGCGATTTTTTTTAATCGCGATATATTTTTTTAATCGCGATTTGCCGATATCTCGATAACTTAAAAAGGTTCTTGATATCATAATCGAATTTTTTTTTAAAGGTATCGCGATATTCGATATTATCATGTGATCGCCCAAGCTTCGTTCCGGTGGCATGATACATTGTATTCTACCCCGCCCACACTCCCAACAGCGTAAGTATATCCAGGAGGGCCATTACCCAACTCCCCCCCCCCCCACCACAGAAGGGCCATACTCCCAAATTCCGAGACCTTTTAAATAAAAGTACTTATCAGCAGAACTTATTTTGTTAAAAGTAGGCGATGTAATAAGCATAACCGGGGATGAGACCACACCAAGGATCACTCCTTCCATGAATGAAGACACCACGGAGCAGACAACATACCCACCCACTGAGGAAAAATCACAGAGTACAATTACTGAAGCCACATCATCACAGAATACCACCGAATTAGTAAAAAGTGTGCGCTACCCATCTCTGCGTTCATGCATCATATCTCTACCCTGTCTCTTCCTTCTTATCTGGTTGTCATTGCTTCAACTCAACATGGTCTTCTTTCTTGGAACTATCAACCCAGAGTTGAAGAGACTGACTAACAACGATCAGACCATCGGTAAGTGAGATGTATAATCTTTATTGATTATTCGTGATCATAAGATTATTAACGCAGTCTTTAACGCATCATACATACTGATGGGGTGAACATTTGCGATGGGTGCGTGGACATAGGCATTAAGAAGGGAATAACAGTTTGTCGCGTGGTTTTTACCGCAGGTTAACGATCGGTTTTGGGCGTGGTCATGGGTGGTAACGCCCGTGACCACGCCCAAATTAGCTATCCGGTCACATAAAAAACACACTTGGGGCACAGCTGTCCCTACCATGCATTATTTGACTTACACCAGGCCCAAAATCATTAAATGGCACACATGGCCATACACCAATCATTATTGGGCTTAAACACCGTGCCCAAAACAATTAACCCCAACTATGTCGGCACACTTTATTGGCCCAAGAAATATTAAATATATTCATATAATAATAATACATGTAGAGTATTTATACAATGAGTATAACCAATCAAGTAAGTTGTGAAGTCCCACCTTGGCACATGCGGTCGGAAATAGCCCCTGTGGTACATAAGAGCGCTATTACATCAGAGCGCTATTACATCAGAGCGCTATTAACTTTTTGTTTCAAATGCATGTAAACATAAACTTACTCAAATTTACTAACATAATGTAAAAAGTATTTGGCCTTAAAAATTAAGAAATTTTATTGAAATATATGGTGGTGGGAAATACTTTCACAATTAAAAAATATCATTACGCCAGAACAGTACGTCTATCTAAATTGAAAGACAGTGACAAAGTAAAAATTTTCCCCTTTTTTCTCATTTTTTCTTTCTCCACAGACATTTTTACATTTATTTTACATTTGTTTTACATTTGTTTTGCTTGTTTGTTTATTTGTCAGTTTGGTTTCTCTAATTCACTATTTATAAATTTGTAAAATGACAACAGTGATTTTATTGATCAGTGATTCTTTTACAATGGCCATTGCCAACATTCTTAATAGTGCTAGGACAGTTAACCGGTTAACCAGCCGAACTGTTTATAAATTGTTTTAACCGATACTGCACTAACCGTTTATACATTTGCTAACCGGCTAACCGATAACAATATTTAATAAATACCATCAACAATTTTGGAAGAATTTGCCACCCATTTTGTTGTTCTAGACTTTCTTTTTTCCGCATTGGTTATTGTAAACAATCATTGCGGGAAGTTTATTGATGCTTTTTGATTGAAAATGTTTACACATTGTGTCATTTGTCGATGATCTAGTTTGTGTGGCCGTCAGGTGCCGACTTTTGGTTAACCAACTGTGACTGGCATTTGTGACCAGCTCCACAAAAATGGGTATTATGTCGCATTTAATTTTTTAATGAGTTATATACATAGTGGAGTTGGTCACATTATAAGCTTTAATTTGCTATAGGTTTGACCCCTGTGGCATTTTGCATTCTGGAGATATATTAATATTTGCATATTCATATTTTACAATTTAACGAAAGTGCCTTCAGAGATACAGCCCTTTAAACATAGCAAGTGGAAAAAGAAATGAGCTAAAAATAAACTCTCTTGAATGCCCATAGCAACAGTTAGGTTATTGACAGGGGTGTTAAAACCGTATCACTACGAAAGCATAACATTGGTGGTTTTTCTTCCCTAAAACGAAGAGTAAAACAAAAGATGAAAACAATGCACACAAAAACGTTTGTTTTTCATCAATATTAATATTTCTGAAAATAAATTCTGAAAATATTGATATAATAGAAGCCAACAAACCGACAAAAAAAATCACTTTGTGAAGATTTTTTCACCCTCTCCACATAGAACAGCCCTTAAGCGCGACTTAATACCCTTTTTCGTAGAGCAGGTCACATTTCTTTTTTTCTTCAGTTTTCCTGTCAAGTTTTTTGGCAGTACCGAGGGCCTGATATCATCACTTGCAGCCTTAGTGGCTCTTCTACAGAGACCTATGTTTACTCTTCAACAGACGTATCTGGACAATGATCCATTTTGGGTAAGTTGAACTATTTTGTTAAGGGAATGTACAGTTTTGGTAATGTTGGGGAAAATAATAACTGGATTTATATGGGGCGCCAAATTGCCAAAGGATACAAGGCGCTTTTAGTACATTATTATCCTTGGTCATTGGGCCAATATCAATCCTTAAACTTTCTCAGCTCCCTGGGGAGTATACAGCCCCAAGCTACGTAGCACATCGGAAGCTTTAAGTAAAACTTTGCATGGTAAAGAGGATGAGTCAAGACTAATTGCGGTGACACCATGTGAAATTATCATCGGAAGCTTTTTCAACCACAGTATCAACCTCTACCCTCACAAATTCCCATTTATACTCCTGGGTGAAGAGGAGCATTGTATAGTGAAGTGTCTTGCTCGAGGACACAAGTACGATGGTCGCGGCCAGGATTCTAACCCACATTTTGACGACTCAGCCAAGTCTGATGTGGTAGATCGCTCGGCCGTGGCACTCCAATGCTTCTAAGAGTTCGCTTACTTTCTTTGAATCAAGATATACATTCTGATGTGGAAGTTATGAAAGAGTACTCTAAGGATAACTTTGTTGCCAAAAATTTCACTTTTCTTGAACATACACCAAGTAAGTTTTACATTAAATTTTAACCATTTGGTTATTTTGAATTTGTGGGAAATGGATCACAGTAATTGTGACCCATATCAAAGGTTTAATACATTCAATGTTTTCTTAAAAATGACAGTATGTCAGACGGAATCATTTCTCACAATGTTTGGTACCATCACCAACTTCAAATCAAGTAAGTTTTATATTATAATTCAGTACATTCCCTTTAAAACATCATTTTTTGTTAATGGCACGATTTAATAAGCTGAAACTTTCACATGTTAGTTGTTCAATGTTTATCTTGATTCAAAGAGGCTAGAGTACTAGGCATAGACGCAGTTTTGCCAACATAAGCCCTTGAGGGCAGAAAGAAAGGTCATTCTGTCATATGGTTGGGGGATTTTTGTTAATAATTAGGTGTTCGGGTATGTACCCGAAACACCTATTGTTTTGTTCGGTTTTTTTAAAAAAAAGATTAGGTGTTCGAGCGCACAGCGCGAACACCTATTGTTTTTGTACTGTTTTTTAGGTGTTCGAGCGCGTAGCGCGAACACCTATTGTTTTTGTACTGTTTTTTAGGTGTTCGAGCGCACAGCGCGAACACCTATTGTTTTTGTACTGTTTTATTTTATTTTTATTTTTTTACTTCTTCTCAGTGGCGAGTTGTCCGGTAACAAAGGCATCCTTGCTAAGCATATACAGCCTTCAAACTTAACACATAAACAGAACATACCAAGCAGACGAAACCGTTTTCTGTGACGTCATGATTACGTCATCAGGTGTCGAATTACGCTAAATCAAAGTTTAATATTTCGAAAAATCATATCTCATGAACCACAAAAGATATTTTCACAATCTTTGCATCATCTGAAAGATCTTGAATTATGTAATTTTTCGTTTTTAGACGTGATCCCAATCTGACCTTTCCTTCCGGTCAAAACCGGAAGTTGAAAATTTCAACATTTCAAAAAATCATATCTCATGAACCATATCAGATATTTTCACAATCTTTTTATCATCTTAAAGATCTTGAACTATGTCACATTTCGTTTTTGGACGTGACCCCAATCTGACCTTTCCTTCCGGTCGAAACCGGAAGGTTAAGTGAAACAATATGCTGAATTACTATTCCCTGTATGTACGATCTATAGCCCATATCGCGCGTGCACAGAATACGTAAACACAGCAATATACGGAGTTTAATATAGGCCTACAACGTAACGGAATGAAATGAGTGTGGAAAATTTCTCCTTTTTTACATGATATTGGGTCACAAATGTTCCTTCCTCAAGTCATCACCTCTCAATATAACAAACCTGAAGATTTTTTGGGGGGAAATGCATGGAAATTTACACCATTCTCATTCAATGCGGCATTTGTACGGTACATGTCCCGCAGTGTAACATGAGTATGTGTGTTGTGTATGAAGCGTCAGTGAAATTTGTGCTTTGTTCACTGAGACTGCTTCGCAGAATCGTGCTTTAAAATAGAACGGGTCAAACGGCAGTTACAAGGCTCAGACTGTCACAGCAGATGTTGTGCCTACAATATAAGACTTTCCAGTACATCTACAAAAGGTAACTTTACTTATAATTATGGTGATTTAGGTTTTTAAGGGTATTATTTTAATATTGCGTTAGTTTCATTTAATTTGGGACGATTGAGGGCGCATTTCATAATTTACGGTCCTCGGATGCTGATTAAATGAGTGATGACGAAACAAGTAGTCCAAACAAATTTCTGAACGGGTATGATATTCTTTAAGTACTTCGATTGAAGGATGTTTATTACATCACACTAATTATTGTAACATTATTTAAAGCCAAAGCCAGTGTAGATTTTATATTTGAATTAGATTTAACCTATAATTTAGTGCCGCGCATGGGTTTTGTTTACTTGTTTTGGAGTGAAGCGGCCGGGAGTTTTCCCACGTCAGACTGCCACATTGTCTGGTAGACAGCGTTAAGTGTAAACTTTTGGGAGTTTTGTCATCAAACCTTTGAAGTTAAATTGTCATCGACTGGTGAGTAGATCATATATAGTAATAGTGTAAAACTAGAGCTCAAGTGTTTGTTAGAACAAACACACGGTGTTCGTGTCAACTTCCGGTTCAATCAAATTATCATCGATGATGTCAATATCATATTGTGCAAGGGTTTATCATCTTTTATAATAACAATATCAATTTCATATTCAAAAGACATATCAATTTTGCGTTAGAATGTGTTGAATTTGAACTTCCTGTTTGGACAGGAAGTAAAGGTCACATTAGGTGGTTTGAAGGTCATATATGACCTCATGATTATGAAAAAATTACAAATTTGTCAACTTGTACATTAAATTGAAGCTATGAGATATGACCTTTTAAAATTTGTAAAAATCGTTACTTCGTGTGCCACTAATTGGACCATTGGCAAGCATTTATGGTAACTCATTTCACAAGAATTACAAACTATTAATGTAAGGAATTTAATTGTGTTTTTTGTTTTCTAATAGGTCATTTAGTTCTTGAGATATTGGCTGTTGAACTTGGAAATATTGTGAGATTTTGTGCGACTTGGAACACAATGTTTTTTATTTAAAATATTGACACTAGCCCAACACATGCTTTTCAAAAACTATGCTAGATGATAAATCAACATTAAAAATCACTCATATGAAAATAGTTTGCCAGGGTTGTAGGTAGCCAGATCAACCTATTCAACGTTATTATGGGCATAAAGTCACAAAGTTGATTTAGGATAGAAGGGGACTACATGTATATTAACTGGATTAAACTTGGCTGCAAATTCAAAGAGCAGGAAGTGTGGGTTAAATTGTTTGGGGGAGTTGGGGGTTACTGAAGCATGGAAGACCATATAAATATTTCCCCTTTCCTTTCCTTCAGCTAATTAGCCTTTCATTAGAAAACAAGCTTATAACTACTACATGATAAAGTTGGAAGAAAGCTTGCATCCGTGCTTTCCATCTTCCACTGCCCCCCGCAGAAGAGTTTTTGTCAAAAAGTAAATAATTCCCAATTCAAACAAAATTAAATGTAATTATATCCACTGGATCAAATCTGATAATTGGTTGCCCTTTTCACTTTGTTTATGGAAATACCTTTCAATTTTAGATTTAAATGAAGCCAACATTGGTATTTATCTCTTGGTATTAAGTCTTGTACAAATTTTTGTTAAATCTTTATTTATAATATACTTCACTTTCAGGTTAAGTTTATAACAAAAATATAATGATAAATTGACAATGATAGTGACACTGTAATCAAGCATCTCCTTATTGTGACATGCTTATAAACTGTCTTTGTTTTCACCTATACTGCAAATAATTAAAAAATAATGTATAACATTTGAAAACAAATTCTACATTGATTTTTACATTTTCAAGGTTGTACACATGATTGGCAAAATGTCTGTAGATGCATCCATACTACAGAATTACAACCTAAAGATCAGATGCCATTTTGTACATAAATTGTTAGACATTGAAATAATCAAAGAGTTGTATGGGTGCTTGTAAATTGCTAATAAAGCAATGAAATACATATTTATTTTAACTGTCTGTTGGGTTTCATGACTTGACTTTTGTGGTTACACACTTCCCTCCCCCACAATCAATTGAAACCACTTTGTTTACCTGTTTAACCTACTTGTAACCAATCTAGAAATGAGTGTACATGGTCTTACACATGTAACAAGTGAAATGACCAGTGTAAATGAACCCAACCATGATCCTTTGTTGACAAGAAAACAATATATATCCACTGGATCAAATCTGATAATTGGTTGCCCTTTTCACTTTGTTTATGGAAAAACCTTTCAATTTTAGATTTAAATGAAGCCAACATTGGTATTTATCTCTTGGTATTAAGTCTTGTACAAAAATAAATTTAATCTTTATTTATAATATACTTCACTTTCAGGTTAAGTTTATAACAAAAATATAATGATAAATTGACAATGATAGTGACACTGTAATCAAGCATCTCCTTATTGTGACATGCTTATAAACTGTCTTTGTTTTCACCTATACTGCAAATAATTAAAAAATAATTTATAAAATTTGAAAACAAATTCTACATTGATTTTTGCATTTTCAAGGTTGTACACATGATTGGCAAAATGTCTGTAGCTGCATCCATACTACAGAATTACAACCTAAAGATCAGATGCCATTTTGTACATAAATTGTTAGACATTGAAATAATCAAAGAGTTGTATGGGTGCTTGTAAATTGCTAATAAAGCAATGAAATACATATTTATTTTAATTGTCTGTTGGGTTTCATGACTTGACTTTTGTGGTTACACACTTCCCTCCCCCACAATCAATTGAAACCACTTTGTTGACCTGTTTAACCTACTTGTAACCAATCTAGAAATGAGTGTACATGGTCTTACACATGTAACAAGTGAAATGACTTCAGTGTAAATGAACCCAACCATGATCCTTTGTTGACAAGAAAACAGAATATATATCCACTGGATCAAATCTGATAATTGGATGCCATTTTCACTTTGTTTATGGAAAACCTTTCAATTTTAGATTTAAATGAAGCCAACATTGGTATTTATCTCTTGGTATTAAGTCTTGTACAAAAATAAATTTAATCTTTATTTATAATATACTTCACTTTCAGGTTAAGTTTATAACAAAAATATAATGATAAATTGACAATGATAGTGACACTGTAATCAAGCATCTCCTTATTGTGACATGCTTATAAACTGTCTTTGTTTTCACCTATACCGCAAATAATTAAAAATTATTTATAAAATTTGAAAACAAATTATACATTGATTTTTAACTTTTCAAGGTTGTACACATGATTGGCAAAATGTCTGTAAAGATCAGATGCCATTTTGTACATAAATTGTTAGACATTGAAATAATCAAAGAGTTGTATGGATGCTTGTAAATTGCTAATAAAGCAATGAAATACATATTTATTTTAACTGTCTGTTGGGTTTCATAACTTGACTTTTGTGGTTACACACTTCCCTCCCCCACAATTGAAACCACTTTGTTGACCTGTTTAACCTAATTGTAAACAATCTAGAAATGAGTGTACATGGTCTTTTTTACACATGTAACAAGTGAAATGACTTCAGTGTAAATGAACCCAACCATGATCCTTTGTTGATAAGAAAACAGAATCAACCTGCATTTATAATAAATGTACGCTCTGTATGTACGATTTAGTGACAGTTCAGAATGGGTGACATTCAGGGGTTGTCATTGGAATCGGTAATTTTAGAATAAAATGTCTGCCCCCTCCCCCAAGTTCTTGGTGATGGCATGTACTGCCACTGGTGATGAACCAACACATTTGGGGTTTTTTCTAAAATTCTTTGGTCTATCATTGCAGCACTATAGAATCCAAGAACTAGGGAAGGGGAGGGGCAAACAAGCAATAAAAGTATAAGGGGGCCCAAATTACCAATTCCATTGACTGACGACTGGTGCTTCATTATGTCGAAAATCACACCCAGCATCAATTCTGCATAGCTGAAGTTGCAAGATGTTTCTGTCCTTTCTAAAAAAAGATTTAAGATTGAAAATAGGAGTAAGGGCTTAGATTTAAATAAATGTTGTTTAACTGACATGGATTGGAAAGGTGGTTATCAGATACACCCCTTCTCTTGGACTGAAATGCCAGTACTGCTATAGCAAAAAATAATAACAAATTATACTAAACCTTAATTTTTGGTAATAAACAACCATTAAAACTAAATGAAATGTTCATCATTGGTATGAAGACCCCTTCTCAAACGATCTGTTAACATAAGACGTTAAACCATACCAAGATTGTTGATGACTTGAACAGTTACGATACTGCATTTGGATGTGGTGTCAACGCCGTGTTGGGGTACTGTTGGCTGGAACTCAGTCTGAGCCATGATACATCGGAGTCAACATGCTGTAAAAAATAATAGACTTTAAGTTTTATGGAAGTACATGGAATAAAGTATTTGAAATTTCTGATAAGTTCTAATTTATGTGAATGAGGAAAATAATGTCACAGTGAACATGCTGTAAAAAATAATAGGAAGGTTTTATAAGTACATGGACCAAGAATAAAGTATTTGAAAATTCAGAGAAGTTCTAATTTATGGGAATGGGGAAAATAGTGTATAATTTTAGAGTAGCTGGACCATTGAAATTGAAAAGGGCATTGTTTGTTTTCAAAATTGCACACAATTATTCTTGACAATGTGTAATAAATTAAAGAAATGTTCTCGCACGAAACTCTCATCAAAAGAGAAAGGTATTTAAGGAAATTTCAGAGTCTCATATACTCATATAATCTCATGTGATTGTGATGTGAGTGATGTCTGAGAGAGGCCTCGGGGAGCAGGACCTACAAGTACATGTATTGTGTCATGAATATTGTGCATTTTTCCTGTGAAATAATTGTCTATGTAAGTTTATTTGTATCTGAGAAGGGTACAAAATTAAGGAAAAGTGCAGTAAACAATCGCTAGGCTACTTATTTAATTTGTGCACAAACTGAAGATTTTTGGAGAAAACAAAAATTACAAAATATATGGCATAAGATTTCTACTGAATAATTGCCATAACCTTAACAACTGAATTTTCCTATCCTTATTTATATTCTAAATACATTTTGGTGACATATTTTGTTAATTGTTTACTGTCCAAAGTATGTTCACGTAGGCCTAACTAACGTTAGTCATGTTAGTTAAACAGGCACAATGCAACGACGAATGGACAGCTTAAAAAATGATAAATACAGATAAATACAGGAAATCCTCTTAAAAAGTAACTTCAAGATACATACTCTTTATGACGGTGTTGGCAATCATTTTTACAGCCTAAAACAATGACGTTTGGGCCACGGGCACCACACATACACACGCAAACTGCGTCGATATAGACATGCAGATACATTGTAACCAAATATCGTGTACTACACGATATTTGGTTACAGCTACAAGTACAATCGATATCGACGCTGTGTGCGTGTGTTGTGCTAATGGGCCAGACTAGCGCCACGTATTGCGCCTTGCGGCGCTATACGAACTTTGATTCTTTCATGCAACGTATATGAAACGTTTTAAATATTTTACTTTTTAGCGTAATTCGACACCTAATCATGACGTCACAGAAAACGGTTTCGTCAGCTTGTTATGTTCTGTTCATGTGTTAAGTTTGAAGGCTGTAAATGCTTTGCAAGGATGCCTTTGTTGCCGGACAGTCGCCACTGAGATGAAGAAGTAAAAAAAATAAAAAAATAAAAATAAAACAGTACAAAAACAATAGGTGTTCGCGCTGCGCGGTCGAACACCTAATGAGTAGGATTTATTGACATAAAACATGTAGGTTTCAGGCCATGGCAATATTTAAAATTAAATGTTTTCCTGTACATGTAACACAGTTACTGTTATGATGTATTGAATTATGCCTATGCTAATAATGGGTTAGGATTGAATTGTACACACATGTATCTAATATAATTAGGTGTTCGAAAGCGCAGCGCGAACACCTATTGTTTTTGTACTGTTTTTTTTTTTTTTTTTACTTCTTAATCTCAGTGGCGACTGTCCGGCAACAAAGGCATCCTTGCAAAGCATTTACAGCCTTCAAACTTAACACATGAACAGAACATAACAAGCTGACGAAACCGTTTTCTGTGACGTCATGATTACGTCATCAGGTGTCGAATTACGCTAAAAAGTAAAATATTTAAAACGTTTCATATACGTTGCATGAATAAATTAAACGTTGCATGAATAAATTAAAGATCGTTTTGCGCCGCAAGGCGCAATACGAGGCGCTAGTTTACACACGCTAACAGCGTCGATCTCGATTTTACAATTAGATCCATTGTAACCAAATATCGTGTACTACACGATATTTGGTTACAATGGAGCTGCATGTACAATCGAGATCGACGCTGTTTCCGTATATGTGTTGCCCGTGGATCGCCAATACGGTCATAAAGAGTAAGTATCTTTTTGATAGGTTACTTTTTTGATAGGTTACTTTAAGTTACTTTTTGATAGGATTTCCTGTATTTATCTTCGTGTTTTTATACAAGAAAAAACATTTTTTAAGCTGTCCATTCGTCGTTGCATTGTGCCTGTTTAACTAACAATAACATGGCTAACGTTAGTTAGGCCTACATGAACATACTTTGGACAGTAAACAACTAACAAAATATGAACAGATGTCACCAAAATGTATTTAGAATATAAATAAGGATAGGAAAATTCAGTTAAGGTTATGGTAATTTTTAGTAGAAATTTTATGCCATATATTTTGTAATTTTTGTTTTCTCCAAAAATCTTCAGTTTGTGCACAAATTAAATAGGTAGCCTAGTGATTGTTTAGTGCACTTTTCCTTAATTTTGTACCCTTCTCAGATACAAAACTTACATAGACAATTATTTCTCAGGAAAAATGCACAATATTCATGACACAATACATGTACTTGTAGGTATTGCTCCCTGAGGCCTCTCTCACTAGACATCTCTCACTATCACATGGAATTATAAGTATAGTGAGTATATGTGACTCGGCAATTTCCTTAAATACCTTTCTCTTTGATGTGAGTTTCATGCGAGAACATTTCTTTAATTTATTACACATTGTCAAGAATAATTGTGCAATTTTGAAAACAAATCAATGCCATTTAAATTTTAATGGTCCAGCTACTCCCAAAATTATACACTATTTTCCCCATTCACATAAATTAGAACTTATCTGAATTTTCAAATACTTTATTCTTGGTCCATGTACTCATAACACCTTCCTATTATTTTTACAGCATGTTCACTGTGACATATTATTTTCCTCATTCACATAAATTAGAACTTCTCTGAAATTTCTACAATGATAGACCAAAAGAATGTAAAAAAAAGAATTAAAAAACACAAATGTGTTGGTTCATCACCAGTGGCAGGACATGCCATCACCAAGAACTTGGGGAAGGGGGCAGACATTTTTCATGCGAGAACATTTCTTTAATTTATTACACATTGTCAAGAATAATTGTGTGCAATTTTGAAAACAAACCAATGCCATTTTCAATTTTAATGGTCCAGCTACTCCAAAATGATACACTATTTTCCCCATCCACATAAATTAGAACTTATCTGAATTTTCAAATACTTTAATTCTTGGTCCATGTACTTATAACACCTTCCTATTATTTTGTTTACAGCATGTTCACTGTGACATATTATTTTCGTCATTCACATAAATTAGAACTTCTCTGAAATTTCTCTGCAATGATAAACCAAAGAATGTAAAAAAAAAGAATAAAAAAACCCAAATGTGTTGGTTCATCACCAGTGGCAGGACATGCCATCACCAAGAACTTGGGGAGGGGCAGACATTTTATTCCAAAATTACAATTCCAATGACATACAGAGAGTACATTTATTATAAATGCAGATTGATTCTGTTTTCTTGTCAACAAAGGATGGGTTCATTTACACTGAAGTAAATTTACTTGTTACATGTGTCAGACCATGTACACTCATTTCTAGATTGGTTACAAGTAGGTTAAACAGGTCAATAAAGTGGGGAAGGAAAATGTGTAACCACAAAAGTCAAATCATAAAACCCAACAGACAGTTAAAATAAATATGTATTTCATTGTTTTATTAGCAATTACAAGCACCCATACAACTCTTTGGTTATTTCAATGTCTAACAATTTATGTACAAAATGGCATCTGATCTTTAGGTTGTAATTCTGTAGTATGGATGCAGCTACAGACATTTTGCCAATCATGTGTACAACCTTGAAAATGTAAAAATCAATGTAGAATTTGTTTTCAAATTTTATTTAAAAAAAATTTTGTTATTTGCAGTATAGGTGGAAACAAAGACAGGTTAACAATAAGGAGATTGTTCACAATAGGTTCACAATAAGGAGATGCTTGATTACAGTGTGACTATCATTGTCAATTTATCATTATATTTTTGTTATAAACTTAACCTGAAAGTGAAGTATATTATAAATAAAGACTAAATTTATTTTTGTACAAGAATTAATACCAAGAGATAAATACCAATGTTGGCTTCATTTAAATCTAAAATTGAAAGTTTTTTCCATAAACAAAGTGAAAAGGGCAACCAATTATCAGATTTGATCTGGTGGATATATATTCCGTTTTCTTGTCAACAAAGGATCATGGTTGGGTTCATTTACACTGAAGTCATTTTACTTGTTACATGTGTAAGACCATGTACACTCATTTCTAGATTGGTTACAAGTAGGTTAAACAGGTCAACAAAGTGGTTGCAATTGATTGTGGGGAGGGAAGTGTGTAACCACAAAAGTCAAGTCATGAAATCCAACAGAGAGTTAAAATAAATATGTATTTCATTGCTGTATTAGCAATTTACAAGCACTCATACAACTATTTGATTATTTCAATGTCTAACAAATTTATGTACAAAATGGCATCTGATCTTTAGGTTGTAATTCTGTAGTATTGATGCAGCTACAGACATTTTGCCAATCATGTGTAGAACCTTGAAAAAATGTAAAAATCAATGTAGATTTGTTTTTAAATTTTATACATTAAATTTAAATTATTTGCAGTACAGGTGTAAACAAAGACAGTTTATAAGCATGTCACAATAAGGGAGATGCTTGATTACAGTGTCACTATCGTGTCAATTGATCATTATATTTTTGTTATAAACTTTACCTGAAAGTAAATAAAGTATAAATTTATTTTATACAAGACTTAATACCAAGAGATAAATACCAATGTTGGCTTTATTTAAATCTAAAATTGAAAAGTTTTTCCATAAACAAAGTGAAAAAGGGCAACCAATTATCAGATTTGATCCAGTGGATATAATTACATTTAATTTTTGTTTAAATTGGGAATTATTTACTTTTTGACAAAAACTCTTCTGCGGGGGGGCAATGGAAGATAGAAAGCACGGATGCAAGCTTTCTTCCAACTTTATCATGTAGTAGTGATAAGCTTGTTTTCTAATGAAAGCCTAATTAGCTGAAGGAAAGTAAAGGGAAATATTTATATGGTCTTCCCTGCTTCAGTGTCTTCAGTAACCCCTGACTGCCCCAAACAATTTAACCCACACTTCCTGCTCTTTGAATTTGCAGCCAAGTTTAATCCAGTTACTATACATGTAGTCCCCTTCTATCCTAAATCAACTTTGTGACTTTATGCCTATAATAACGTTGAATAGCTTGATCTGGCTACCTACAACCCTGGCAAACTATTTTCATATGAGTGATTTTTAATGTTGATTTATCATCTAGCATGGTTTTGGAAAAGCATGTGTTGGGCTAGTGTCAATATTTAAAATAAAAAACATTGTGTTCCAAGTCACACTTGTTAATTTCTAATTTACTGCTTAAATCTCACAACATTTCCAAGTTCAACAGCCAATATCTCAAGAACTAAATGACCTATTAGAAAACAAAAAACACAATTGAATTCCTTACATTAATAGCTTGTGATTCTTGAGTTACCATAAATGCTTGCCAATGGTCTAATTAGTGGCACACAAAGTAACGATTTTTATTAATTTTAAAAGGTCATTTCTCATAGCTTCAATTTAATGTATAAGTTGACTTATATGTTATTTTTTCATAATCATGAGGAGGTCATATATAACTTTCAAACCACCTAATGTGACCTTTACTTCCTGTCCAAACAGGAAGTTCAAATTCAACACATTCTAACGCAAAATTGATATGTCTTTTGAATATGAAATTGATATTGTTATTATAAAAGATGCCAAACCCTTGGAAAATATGATATTGACATCATCAATGATAATTTGATTGAACCGGAAGTAGACTCGAACACCGTGTGTTTGTTCTAACAAACACTTAAGCTCTAGTTTTATGTATTGTGTTTACTAGGTTTTTCTTGGATGTCAGAACAATATAAATGCCATATAAAAGCGCAGGTTAAACCTCATATTTTCTGTCTCATCAAGCTGTTTATTTTATCCATCTCTGGATCATCTTACTACATAATTTTAAGATTAAAATTAGTTGATACCTATACTTTTACAGTGTCACATAAAGTAGGTGATGTATGGTCCATGTATTTGTTTCTTCCATGGCTACTTGTATTCCCCTTGTAGTGAGGAAGTTAATCACCTTAAAATCAAACATTTCACAAATTGATTGTTAGAAGTATGCCAGAAGTTCCAGAATAAGTGTTACTGATGGGCTCATAATTCTACTTTTGGCAATACATAGATCTGTGTTTTTATTGAAAGAGTAGATGTAAACAAGCATTTGAAATTGAAATCATTTATTTATTATCTTCCAGCGTAAGAAGAAACGAAAACCACTCAAAGTACAACATGACTCACAAGATATGTGGTGAATAGAGGAACCCAACACACTAGAAGTTACTACTGCAGTGAAATACCCTGATGTGTCCATTATTCAGAAAGAACAGTCGTACTTTTTACAAAATCGTCAGAGCACAGACCAGATTAGAAGTTTTTAAGATTGTCAACACTCAGCATTGCACCTTTGGTAAAAATTATTCTGAGACACCCAAGCATATTTTTTGGTAAATTTAATTGTTTACAATGTGGCTTGAATTTGAAATCGGGTGAAAAAGGTTTTCAGGCACAGCAGTTTAAATACAAAATGAATTACTTTTGATTTTGAGGCAAGAGATCCAGATTGTGCAAATGGAATAATGTGTATAAATTTGTAATCGAAAAGCATCAATGAACTTCCCACAATGATTGTTTAATAACCAAAAAAGAGTCTAGAAAAAAGTCTAGAACAACAAAATGGTAAGTATTGTTTTCCCAAATTGTTGGGTGTTTACTTTTAAATATTGGTTTTGGTTAGCCGGTTAGCAAATTTCTAAATGGTCAGTGAATTTTGTTTCATTTTAATTAATGTAATAATGTAAAAGATTAAGGCCTACACGTTTTAAGCATTATTCTGATACAGAACCTTAAAACTTAACACATAGACCTTAACATGTAGTTGTATCCTCGGTTGTGACATCATGGTTAAGGCATCAGATATCGAATTACACTAAATCAAAGTTTAATATTTCAAAATATCATATCTCGTGAACCACAAAAGATATTTTCACATTACTCTTCTCGATGAGACTTATTGAACAAAAAAACATAGTTCCAAAATTCACACAGCCTTCAAATTTAACACATACTTATACCATAACATGTAGTTGTCAATAAATTTATGACATAGTTTCAGGTAAAGTTGTGATGTCATGTTGACGTCATCAGATAGCGAAATACACTCTAATTTTAATATTTCCAAAAATCATCTCATGAACCACAAAAGATATTTACACAATCTTTGCATCATCTTACAGATCTTGAATTATGTGACATTTCGTACACAGACATGATCCAATCAGACTTCTTTCCGGTCGAAACTGGATATGGTATATGCCTTCAGTGGACGACGAAATTACTATTGACATGTGACCTTTTTAAAAATATGACTGATGACGTCATCACATATCAGTGCCCTTTTGTGGCAACATAATCTCAAAAGTCATAGGAAATTTGAATATGACTTCTGCGAATAAAGTGATAGTGACATCTTATATTCTCAAAAAATGTTTGATAACATCATCAAAGTTCAAAGCGCCCCCTAGTGGCATTTTTTTTTAAGGGATTATTTTCCAATCTCAGAAATTGAACCAAAGCAAGTACTAACGTTATTTTTTCATGATCATGAGGAAGTTTCATTGTGTCATATAATTATATGACCTTCAAATCACCTGTTCTGACCTTTACTTCCGGTCCAAACAATTAGACCAAAGTCAACACATTCTAATGCAAAATTGATATATATTTTTAATATGAAATTGATATTGAAATAATAAAATATGATACACCTTTGCAAAATATGATATTGACATCATCGTTGATAGTTTGATTGAACCGGAAGTTGACTCGAACACCGTGTTTGTTCAAACAAACACTTAAGCTCTAGTTTTTGTACTGTTTTTTTTTTTACTTCTCAGTGGCGCTTGTCCGGCAACAAAGGCATCCTTGCTGAGCATTTACAGTTTTCAAACTTAACACATGAACAGAACATATCAAGCAAACGAAACCGTTTGCTGTGACGTCATGATTACGTCATCAGGTGTCGAATTACGCTAAATCAAAGTTTAATATTTCAAAAATTCATATCTCAGAACTACAAAAGATATTTTCACAATCTTTGTATCATCTGAAAGATGTTGCATTATGTGATTTGTCGTTTTAGATGTGACCTAATTCTGACCTCTCCTTCCGGTCGAAACCGGAAGTTGAAATTTCAAAATTTCAAAAAATCATATCTCATGAACCATAGAAGATATTTTCACAATCTTTTATTATCTTAAAGATCTTGAACTATGTCACATTTCGTTTTCAGACGTGACCCCAATCTGACCTTTCCTTCCGGTCGAAACCGGAAGGTTAAGTGAAACAATATGCTGAATTACTATTCCCTGTATGTACGAATAGACATATCGCGTGTGCACAGAATACGTACACACAGCAATATACGGAGTTTAATATTGGCCTACAACGTAAAGGCCTTGTCACACGGGGCAATTTTCGGGCAATTTTCAGGCAATAAAAGTTGCTGGCAATGAGATTGCTCGGAGATTGCCCTGTGTGGCATTTCATGCAATCCAGTGGCAATGAGTAGACTAGCTGGCTTTCTACTTTGAGGCAATCTGTCGAGGCAATCTCCAATCACATTGCGTATCAGTGATCACGTGACATTTTATCACAAGCAAAACATTTTCAGCGGCGGCCATTTAATTCTCGTTTACATGAAAAAATACTGAGGAATTTTGCCGTTCTTATTAACTCCAAAGCAAAATACAAGAAAATAAAATGGGTTACCGAGAAAGAGGAAAATATAATTGCATTATTAAGAGGTAAGTAGACATTATTTAGAGGTTTATTGGCCTAGAATGTGCGTTTGTAAAGTAGGCCTATCGTAAACATAATTATTGCATGCACAATCCAATGCAGGTTCGTGACGGACGAAACTGTTGTACTTGTAGTGCCAGTTGGTACGTCACCTGTATTAATCGATGTATTAGAAATAAGTAGTCACGTGACCAGTGATCAATGTATTAGTTTCACGTGGGTGCCGCCATCTTGGATCAGATCTTGTCGTACGTATGAATAAACATCACATGGTTGTTACCAGAACTCTTAAAAACTAGTGTTTCCGTGTTTCTACACAATATTTGTCTTGTACTTTCGAGACTCAAGTTTGCCGGATCGGACCCCAAGCCTGGGATTACTCAAGTAATCTTGCGGGCTTGTCTCACGAGGAATTCGGACCCGTGACATTTCGGCCAGGGCAGGCACCGTCTCAGCTCACGCTTGACGCTTACTTGTGGAGTGACACCGAAAATCACTACATTGGCGACGAGGATAGTTCGGAGCGGCACAGCAAGTAGCCTTTGCCTTTTAAACTTGTTGCACATATAAAAGCTTGTTAGTGAGCCGTCTCGAGATAGTTTTCAAAAAAATATATATATATAAATATAAAATAAAAAGGGAGAGGGCAAATGGGCAAGTGTTCAGCTATGTCCGTGAATTTTTTCCAGTCTATGTATTTACACATGATTTAGACTTACATGTGACTGGTTTGCCCTCACTTTGGTTATTCGTTCTGTTTGATTTTTAAGACCTTGGGTCACAATAGCATTCAGTAAGCTAAAAACACCACAGTGGTACGGCTTTCCACGTACAGTTTTGAATCTCACTTTCATGTACTTTATTTGTTCTAAATTACATAGTCTGTTGTAATTTCGCATCTGATTACAAATAGACAGGGCTGCTTTGTGGGCTGTGCTGTTGGGCTGTGGAGAGACGTGTGCGTGTTCCCTGCAGTCTACGGCACTGTTGATTATTCAGATTAAAACGCATCTGTTTGTTTTTGAAGACTCAATACCGCAATGAGTAGGCCTATTGGCCAGCAGTGTTACGCTACTGAATGAAATTGTTCGATTAATTTTCATTGTGATTTCAAGTTTTGGTTTTCCAATATTTGTATTGCTTTTGTTAGTTAAAAAAGAAAATAAATAAATAAATAAATAGAAAGAATCACATTTAACAAAAGATACTGCTTTTCTGCATCAGTTTTACATGGGTTGGTAAAACATATTTGTTTTATTTCTTGGTAGAAACAACGCCTCTGTTGTAAATTTGTTTTGTGATAATTTTTGTTGATGACTTGGGCATTCCGGAGCTATGTACATGCAATTTGTCTCAATGCCGAGGATTGTGCCATAAATGTTTTTAGGGTAGATTTCTCTGTTCCTCATGTGCACATTAGTTCCTATAAATTTCGCAGGGGAGGTGGAGCTACAGCAACTTCCCGGGGTAGGGTCTAGAATTGCGAGAAATATTGTCCAATACAGGGAGGAGAATTTTCCAATTACACCAGCTAATATTGAATACATACACAGATTAAGACTCTCAGAGAAGCTATTTAGATCAATTGACTTTACCACAGACCCCTACTGTCAACAGGCAAGCATGCAGCCAGATCAAGGCCCGACTAGGGAGCCGGTTGCACCCACACAACAGGACAACCGCATCGGGTCGTCCGGTAGGCAAAGCCTACAGAACCCCTCCAGGTTCTGCAGAAGCATTTGTGCAGAATATGTCGCAACACATTGGCTCTGCCCAAGTACGAGGCAGACCTCATGGTTACCCATCACACAAACCTGGTAGGCCGGTACCTCAAGTCGTGCCCCCATGGTCTTCCTACATAGACAAATACACAACACCGCCCATGTACATGTATGCATACCCACCCATTCCAACCCAAAACCCGGATGTTGGTACTTACCCGAACTTACCACCGCAGTCGGTGGCATACCGCCCTGACCCATCACACCAATGGTATGGTCAAACTCCATATCCATCACCAGAACTTGTACCACCACTCCAGTCTAGGCAACGCCCAGTGGTGACCCCACAGTCGGCTACCCATGCACCCCAGGCTCGAGGTGTATCGCTAGATGACCGGAAACCACGAGTGCTCCCCAAGACGCTGGAGTTTAATGGCAAACTTGATTGGGCACTTTATAAGCAGAAGTTTGAAACCTATGCAACGTCTGTGGGTTGGACGGAAGGTCAGAAGAAAGATATGTTGATTTGGGGACTAACAGGGAAAGCTGCAGACTTCTACGTCCTTCTTAGTAAGATGAATGAAGATTTGTCTTACAGCCACCTGATCTCAGAATTCAACAAGAGGTTTAAGAGAGAAGAACTTCCCGAGGGACCCTCCAGGCCCGTTTCCAATTTGAGTGCCAGGAAGAAAGCGAGACTCTAAGAGACTGGGCCGATAGGATTCTCTCTTTGGCAGCCAAAGCCTACAAAGATCTGCCCGAGGCTTGGATCAGGAAGCATGCTATTATTAAATTTTGCATGGGAAGCCTGGACCGTGAAGCTGGTCAGCATGCCTGCATACAGCAACCTAAGACTTTTGATGAGGCAATGGACAAGATGGAGTGGTTCCGCTGCATCAGCAAGTCAGCAGGTTCCAGACACCCTCCGCAAAAACCATCTAAGCCTGCACCCCCTGTTAGGGCGTATAAATGCGCATCTTACGAGTATTGCGAAAATGACCCTGGTTCCGGGGAAGAAGAGGACGAAGATGTAAGGATCAGAAGAATGGATGTGAGAAGGAAGCCGTCGACTCTCCAGCCCATTCTCAAGAATGAAATTGCCCCAGCGACATGGCGCGACAACAAAACACCAGCGCCTACACAGGATGTAAAAATGGCAGAGTTGGCTAACCAGATATCCCAAATGACGGTGGCAACATCAGCCTTGACCAAGCAGGTCGCTGTGTCTATCTCTGATCTAAGTATGGAGATCAAGGGAATGTTCCGGGAGCTAGGACGACAGAGGAGCACATCCCCAAGTCGACGCGCCTGCTATCTCTGTGGCGACGAAAGGCACTTCGCACGGGATTGCCCAGCAAAGGACATGAAGGGGAAAGAAACCAAGGTTCTCCGTTTCGAAGATGAGCAGCCAAAAGCTCAGGGGACGAAGATGGAGGCCGGGTTTTCGCCCCAGTAGGTTACGGCCAGGAGAGCTCACCGCATCTGTGGAGCCCCCCTCTATGCCACATGTCTGTGTCCAAGGCAGATACCCAACCGCACCAGGTTGTTAGCCATTCACATCAAGATATAGAGTTTCCGCATCAGGTCACAACGGAGCCAGAATATCCGCATCAGGGTATTGCCAAAGTAGAAAGTGAAACTGTGACCATCGTGATTGCAAAGAAAGACTGCCCTGCCAATTTAGAACTTGCAAAGACACCTACAGAGACAACAGAAGACATCATCACTGTCAACCAAATCCAGTCAAGCGCAGTTTATCATGTACCAGTACAATTAGAGGACCAGCATATCGAGGCAGTAATAGACACTGCGGCAGAATCTACTATACTGTCAGACCGGATTTTCAACAAATTATGTCCGAAACCAAAAATACTCTCTAACATGAAATTTCACATGGCTGGTAGAGACTCAACAATGAATGGGTACAAGATAGGTCCAGTATCGTTCAGGATTGGCTCTACGTCATATCACGAAATAATGCACGTCGCCCCAATTGAGGATGATATGTTGCTAGGGATTGATTTCTTCCGGAGTCGAACCATGAAAATGGATATGGGGGGAAATCTTATGACGCTGGGAGAGGACACAATATCTATCCAATATGGAAACAAACCCAGGGAGACTAGGGTCTCCCGAGTGACTGTAGCAAAGAGGAGAGTTATCCCTCCACACTCTGTCACTGCTGTTATTTGTCAGCTTCAGGGAACAATGCCAGATTACGTCTTGGAGCCAGACCAGAACTCATATCTTGTAATCCCAAGATCTGCACACCGCAGCAAAGCCAGGCCGACATTATATGTCGCCAACGTCACAAACAGCTTTGTGGTGATGAAGCCTGGGCAGGCGGTAGGAGAAGCTGTGGAAGCTGATTCGCTTCCCAAAATTCAGGACACCGCTTCAGGGTCAGAAACAGACTCCCAAGAAACCGATGCCGTACCTGGACCGGTGAGTGGTGAACACAATCCAGACACTAGCTCCGCATCCGGGCTAGCTGATGATCCATTTGCGAATGTACCTGCACACCTGAGAGATATGCTGAAATTGTCCAAGGGAGAACTCACGGAAGAACAGTTCAGTAAGCTGAGAGATCTCATCTGTAGCTTCTCCGACGTATTTGCATCTCATATATTTGATATAGGGACAGTCAAAGAGATTGACCATGGTATTGACACTAGGGATGCACCTCCAATACGACAACGTATGAGAAGAACTCCAGTTCAGTTTGCTGGTGAGGAAGAAAAAGAGTTGGACAAAATGCCGCAGGCTGGAGTTATCCAACCTTCGGTATCCGAATGGGCATCTCCACCTGTTCTAGTTAGAACGAGGGATGGTACAGTCCGCTTTTGCGTTGACTATAGGGCGCTCAACAACATAACCGTTAAGGACGTCTACCCTCTCCCACTGGTCGAGGACTGTGTTGACACACTCGGGAAACCGTTGGTTCTCCAAACTTGATGCCATTTGGGGATACTGGCAAGTCAACTTACGTGAAGAGGATCGCAAAAGACAGCATGCATCACTAAGTATGGCTTATTCGAGTTCACCAAAATGCCATTCGGCCTCTGCAATAGTCCTTCTACATTTTCCAGAGTTATCAATCTCGTCCTCAGGGGCTTGAACTGGAAAACTGCCTTGGCATTCCTGGATGATATTGTCATTCTAGGAAGTAACTTTCATGAACATCTCCACAATCTAGCTGAGGCACTAGGAGCGCTTCAGACAGCATGGACTCAAACTCAAACCCAAAAAGTGTGCTTTCTGTTCGAAGAAGGTAGAATTCCTGGGTAGAATTGTCGGCGAGAACTCCATTGGAATCTCGGATGCAGATATCCGTGCAGTGGGGTCCTGGTCGACACCTAAAAACACCAAAGATGTTGAGCGATTCCTTGGCTTTGTAAATTACCACAGAGCCTTCATCCCCGACTTTGCGGAACTTGCGGTTCCCTTGTATGCCATCACAGGACGCAAAGAATTTCGTTGGGAGGAGGAGCAGGAGACAGCCTTCAATTCCCTAAAAGACAAGATGACGCAACCGCCTGTCCTTGCTCTACCTAATGCGCACGATGAATTTATCCTGGACACCGATGCGTCAATCACAGCCATTGGTGGAGAGCTGACACAAGTCCAGGATGGCCAGGAAAGAGTTGTCGCTTATGCGAGTTACGCCTTAACTCCTGAGCAGCAGACGCTATTGCACAACTCGTCAAGAACTCTTAGCTATCGTGAGGCTCACGCGTCAATTCCGACACCACCTTCTGGGAAAACCGTTCACCATTCGCACGGACCACAACAGCCTATTATGGTTGTTGAGGTTCAAAGACCCCAGGACAACTGGCCCGGTGGATGGAGGAACTTAGCCAGTACAACATGACACTGAAGCATCGCCGAGGAGCTTACATAGCAATGCCGATGCACTCTCACGAACAGGAGATACAACAGAAGGTCACTACATCCACGGAGTAGAATTAAAGGACCTACCATGTGGAGGTGCTCATACTGCACTAGGGCCCACATGCAGTGGTCAAGTTTCATCGAGGAGGTAGATGACGTGGTACCAATCTCCCGCTGCCAAATGGCCACTCTCTGCATCAGAGGGAGGTGGCGACTCAGCAGCGTCGTCCCGCACCTGGGACCCTGAGGCAAAATGCAACCAGAAACACCTACACTGGAAACAGTGATATACAGATTTCCTGATGGTTACAACCTCACAGGTGAACATCCTCTCAGATGAGGGAACAAAGATCATTGTAGTAGAGTTAGGTGACAAGAGGGAAAGTGTCTGGGGTCTGTCAGTAGGGGAGATCGAACAGGAACAAATCAAAGATCCAGATCTTAGATTGGCTATGAGCTGGCTAAAAGAGAAATTGAAGCCTTCAGAGGGAGAGCTGTTTTCATCAAGTGCCACAGCCAAGTTCTACTGGATCAACAGAGATCGTCTTTGCCTACGGAACAGCATTCTGTTCATTAAGGCCAAGGACAGCAACCAGGAATATTTAATCCTACCACAAGGGTTAAGAGAGGCTGCCCTACGGTTACACCATGATTTACCATCTGCAGGCCACCAGGGAATCAAACGCACAAAATACAGGATGAAGGAGAAGTTCTACTGGTATGGTATGGGAGCAGAAGTCGAACGATATGTTATATCATGTGAGACATGCAACCAGAAAAAGAAACCAAACCGTAAGAACAGGCACAGGCTCATTGAATACCATGCAGGAGTTCCCATGGAACGCGTTCACATCGACTTTATGGGCCCTCTACCAAAGGCCAAACAAGGGAATCAACACATACTGGTGATGGTCGACCAATTCACTAAATGGGTGGAGGTTATACCCCTTCCGTCACAGACAGCAGAAGTGACAGCCCAGGCAGCAGTCAACTCGTTCTTTTCCAGGTTTGGGGTCCCATTAAATATATATTCCGATCAAGGTCGAAACTTCGAGAGCGAACTGTTCTCTGCTCTCTGCCGTGTTCTACAAATCCATAAGAAGCGAACAACACCGTACAGGCCTTCTGCGAATGGCCAAGTAGAGCGATACAATCGTACAATCATGGATGCCACCCGCTGCTTTGTCGGTAAGAGACAGGACGATTGGGATGTCTACATACCTCAGTTGGCCGGAGCCATTCGAGCCACTGTGAACAGGAGCACCGGCCAGACCCCCAATCAGATGATGCTGACGGGAGATAAACATGCCAGCAGACCTGATGTTTTCATCTGCTACACCAGAGGAGGACCTGGGTGTCAGTCAGTACATTCCCAAGTTGGTCAAGTCACTCCAAGACAGTCATCACATTGCCCGTGAGAACCTCAAGGAAACCCAACGGAAGATGAAAAGAAACTATGACCTGAGGATCCTAGAGAAACCTTACCAGGAAGGTGACCAGGTGTATGTCTTGGACAATACGGCCATAAAGGGGAAGTGTAAAAAGTTGAGTGCCCCCTGGAAAGGCCCAGGAGTCATCAGTGCGAGAATAACACCCTATCTCTTCAGAGTGCAAATGAGAAACAAGGTCATGGTGGTAAACCATGACAGGATGAAGCTCTGCCGTGACAGACAACTTCCAGCATGGATAACAAACTACAAAGCCCCTGATACAAAATCAGCAGCTCCCAACAACACACAAAATGACACTCACTGTTTATGCAAGCAACGACGATTTATGATACAGTGTGATTATTGCGACACTTGGTATCACGGATCGTGCATCAACATAGCTCCATCGGATGCTCTGGACATCGACAAATATAAGTGTCCAGAATGTAAAGGTGTCTCCAAGCTATAAGTAATGTATTTCCTCTTTTCCGATTATTAGGGCATGGCAAGCCTGCAGACTAGACGGGCGACATCGAACAAGCATACTTGTCAGGATATCGAGATTGCCACAAGATCTCGGCGCCTCCTTGATGCAAGACAGCTCATGAGGGAACTGTACTCAGGGGGAGTAGAAGGAGAAGAACTCAAGAGTCTCATCAGGATGCAAGTTGGCATTGCCCGGAGGAGGGAAGATTGTAAGTGGTTGAGATCAGCAGCAAGGGAAGCAGAGGTGTTTGTGAGGGAAAGTCTCCTGGATACCAACTGGGTGGACGCCAACATCTATTTTGTCAGACAGGTAGCCCAGACGGCGAGGAGACCAGTGGACTTCACCCATGCAGAGATCAGGAAGTCCCTCGACACCTCCGCGGAGACCTTCACAGTGGGCACCGCATTTGGGCCTCCTGTGAGAAGTTTTCCAACAGTGAGTTTGCCGCGTACCGCATCTGGTACCAGCACAGTAGATACCGCACCCGGTATCGAGAGACCTAGTTGGAACACCACGGTCGGCAACCCTAGCTGTTGTATGAAATATACTAGAGATGCTGTGGAGGTCTGTGTTTCCTCTCCATCAGAGAGTGAGGACGAGCGTCCCAAGCGTCAGTGGTCTCAGGAAAGAAACGCAGTAATTGCGACACTGGCAGGGTCTCACCAGAAGCTAGACAAGTCCTCACTAGGCCCCAGGGAGCCATGTGTAGAAAAGAGATCCAGACTGGGTGAAGTGCAGTCAGGGACCACAGCAGCAATGAAGGAAAGACATCGAGCGAGGGACCGAGGAAGGCCCTCCTACATCAGGGAACAACAGGGAGGACCATCAAGGACACGGACTCCCCCAACACCGTCAAGCAGTAGGGAATGCCAAGCAACAGCAAATCAACCACGGCAACGCTGTGGGAAAAGAAGGCTAGTTGAATGCCAGTTCTCGTGGTGCTCTGCCACGACATTCTACATGAAGAAACACATCGAAGAGGAGCACGCACCAGCTGTGTTCGACTACTACCAGACCGAGAACGATGGGCTTGCTCGCACTCGAGTGGAATGCCTGAGAGAGATGGTGTATGAGGCCTTGGGAGAGAGCAGTACTCTGCAGGATATGGTAAACCGAATCAACGATGGAGGTGCTATCAGACCTGGCTGGCACATTACACCGGAACAGAGGAGTGCCATGGTGGGAATGTGTAGATTGGCAGGATGGCCAGCTCCGGAGGAATTCTCTCTGCATCCTGTGAACAGTGTGGCAGCATTGTCCCACTGGAGATGTTTATCAGTATTCGCCGAAGAGATAACGCCGCAAGGGATGGAGAAGCTTCGACATCGGTACCCATCTTCTGGACTTCGCCGTTCTTCGGGAACATCAACTATCAGCAGATCACCATTGGAGCAGATTCCCTTCAGCCCCAGACAGGAAGTCCTGCAGCAGGAAAAAAAACAGATTCCGCCTTCGAGATCCATAGGCAATGTCCCATACCCGGAGCCTGAGAATGTCCGAGAGGAAGTGGAGGTGACTGTCACTAGGGAGTCATCGAGTCTGGGGGAAGAGAAGACCATCGTCCACAGCTTCGATAGCCACTTCCATCTTGATAGGCTGTCAGCCAGAATTCCTGGAATCCAGTTGACCAATCTTGTAGCTATCGAACAGGTGTTTCCCCAGAGGTCAGACAAGCACTATACGGTTCGGCTGTCAGGAGCCGCAGCTGTCTTCTGCGACCAAAAGACCTTGCCATTGGAAAAAGAAATAACAGCTCTCACTAAGCAAGGATTCAGCGTGATGATCGGTGCTCATCCGAAGACGATCTTAACAGATAAGGAGACAGAGAGGGTGAAGTCATTGAGCCAGCATCCTTCAGTCAGTGGACTGGGTGAGGTTGGGTTGGACCATTCTGTGAACTCTGACCTTTGGCACCTTCAAGAGAGACAACTCCGAGATCTCCTGACGGGCCTACATCAATCAAGGGTCCTGACTCTCCACATCCGTGGTATGCGAGATGATTTCACCGGGTGGAAACCCACATGCGATGCCTGGACGTAATATCTCCTGTCATCAAGGGAAGTCAGAAGATCCAGCTGCACTGTTTCTCCAGCACCACAGAGGTAGTCCAGCAGTGGCAGGAAATCATTCCCCAATACCCACTTCAGCATCGGTAATATGGGTGAACAGCTTCAACGGGCGACAGAAGGCTGCCCTGAAGTCGGTTCCGAGGAACCAACTACTTCTGAAACGGATGCACCCTACTTCCCCCAATCGGCAGGAAACAGAACGCCCCATCTCTGCTGGACTACACAGCTGAGTCTGTGGCCAACATCCTGGGAGACATCTCTGGAAGAAGTCCTGGAACTCACTGAGACAAACGCTAGGGCATTCTTCAACTGACACAGGGCATAGAACTCTATCGGCATAGAACTCTATCGGGTTTTACCGATTTACTAAGAGAGATACAGATCTCTACCAATGCTTTCCTTCGTTTTAGAGGGAATAGCAGTTATTTAGTTTTGGGTTTTGTATTAGTATTAGTGTTTTTAGATATATTAATGTTCATTGTTTGTAATACTTGTACGTTTCGTTAACTTGGGTTTATAGTCCACCCACACCAGCATCCAAAAGAGAAAAGTGGGAGGAGTGTAGTGCCAGTTGGTACGTCACCTGTATTAATCGATGTATTAGAAATAAGTAGTCACGTGACCAGTGATCAATGTATTAGTTTCACGTAGGTGCCGCCATCTTGGATCAGATCTTGTCGTACGTATGAATAAACATCACATGGTTGTTACCAGAACTCTTAAAAACTAGTGTTTCCGTGTTTCTACACAATATTTGTCTTGTACTTTCGAGACTCAAGTTTGCCGGATCGGACCCCAAGCCTGGGATTACTCAAGTAATCTTGCGGGCTTGTCTCACGAGGAATTCGGACCCGTGACATTTCGGCCAGGGCAGGCACCGTCTCAGCTCACGCTTGACGCGGAGTGACACCGAAAATCACTACATACTGCATCTATTTCATGATTTCGTAAAAACTATACTGAGTCTACTCTTTCGCTGTTTTTGCAGTGTACCTACATGATTTTAAGTTTGCATTTTAACTAAGGATAATGACTGAGCATGGATAGATTATTGTCCAGAAAAAAGTTTAAAAACTGCCATGCAGTCAAAGTCAAAAGAGCATCGTAACTCGCCTACATATATGTACAGTACATATATATGTATGTACATGTATGCAAATCCATGTAAATATATACATGTTCGTGTGTTGTTGTCTCTTCTGCAATTCTGCATGTTCTTCGTGTCAGCGAAATATATCCCTAACTCAACCTAAAGAGATGCTTTTACTTGATTAGTCTGCTAGTTGTAGCCACAAAATTGTCATAGGGGCACCTGTTTTTCTGAGCTAGGTTACATTTGTTGTTTTGTTATAGCATAAAAAGTCTGTCCCTCTATGTTTTAAAGAAAGGTCAGGTCTTATAACATAAAAAAAATATGAAGAGCCTGCATAAAAAAAGAAAACTAATAAATGAAGAAAAAGCTGCAGAGGGATGAGTTAATATGAGTTTAATTGGAAAATAAACATGCAGGTGTGTTGGTGGACAACATGTGTACACCAATTATAGAGCATTCTCTTACTGGAGTAATACATATTGGCCTTTCCCATTCAGAATTAATTTTTTCACAGAATCATTTGAACATTTATTTATATTTTGTATTTTAGCTCTCCAGTATGCCGAGTAATTGGAATTAGATGCAATGGCTGGCATCAGTGAGAATCAGTTCAACAGCCTAGAAAGCATCTAAAACACAAGCCCCAAGGTAACCAATAAATCTGTGGTACAATTATTGTAAATGTGTGTGTGTGTGTGGATGATTGCATTCCTCCTGACTGCCCTATGATCCACTCACATGACCCCACCAACCTACATTGAAGATTGTGATTTTATTTTCAAAAAGCAATTCTTTTTAAACTTTATCCACAATGTTGTATTCTTTCCCAGTGAAAACAGGTCAACTCGTATGCGTGCCAACTCGTACTATTACCAACTCATACTCAATTTGGTCAACTCGACCCGTAAAAATATTTATTACTGAATATTTACTGGCATGTGTACGGGTTGACATCCGGTTAATTTAGCTACACTATAGTGTCTATAGTTCCTCATAATACTAGTAGTGCTTATGTCTTGTGTGGTGATGGATGCATTGCAGTTTACTTGATACTAGCACTTAATTTTTCTCACTAAAATAGTCCAGAAACAAATATCAGCATTTATTGAGATAATGAAACAGTCACATCATGGAGGAAGGAAGACGTCACATGTAACTTTCTATTCCATTGTAAAACCTAACTTAAAAGCATTGTTCTGAAGGGATCATTTTCTAAAGTTGCATAAGTTTTCTGAAGTTACATCAATCCATCATCCTGATAATAACATATGAGGGCATTCTAAGTTATGTGTGTTTTGTTAGCATGACCCATTATTCTTCGTCCCTCTTTGAAAACATTTAATATTGTTTTTACATGATTAGTTTATATTTCAGATCATCGGTATCCATTTGTGCTACTGCTACAAGGTGTGTCAGAGTCTGTGTAACTTTGTGATCCAATGGCCAGCATTTGAAGTTTATCCATTCATCAAAGGAGTTAATGTATGATTCAAATTATTTTATATGGACTTATCCTATCTGTGGCAGTCTTTACCCTCAAGAGAATTGATTTTAGGACCTCAAGACATATCTAGGTCTTTCTAGGAATTTCTTTAACATGTTAGAACAAAATTAGTACTGAGGAATTCTTATTATATTTTTGACTGGACCCAAACATCCTCACAAAATGTAGTTATTAAGCAATATCTGTTGGTGATCTAGTAAAATGTATATTGCCGACAGTGAATCCCTGGCAGTTGGGCCATATAAACATAGTAAACATAACCCCCAATCTTCATTGCATGGGTGTGTCAGCCTTGGAATACCTTTTGCCAGATCACCCAATTAAAGCACTAGTATAAGGGCCCCTTATACTTGTATTGCTTGTTTGCCCTCCCTTCCTAGTTCTTGGATTCTATAGTGCTGCAATGATAGACCAAAGAATTTTAGAAAACAAATGTGTTGGTTCATCACCAGTGGCAGTACATGCCATCACTAAGAACTTGGGGGAGGGAAGGCATTTTATTCCAAAATTACCGATTCCAATGACAACCCCTGAATGTCACCCATTCTGAACTCACTAAATCGTACATACAGAGTGTACATTTATTTTAAATACAGATTGTTTCTGTTTTCTTGTCAACAAAGGATCATGGTTGGGTTCATTTACACTGAAGTCATTTCACTTGTTGCATGTGTAAGACCATGTACACTCATTTCTAGATTGGTTACAAGTAGGTTAAACAGGTCAACAAAGTGGTTTCAATTGATTGTGGGGAGGGGAAATGTGGAACCACAAAAGTCAAGTCATGAAACCCAACAGACAGTTAAAATAAATATGTATTTCATTGTTTTATTAGCAATTTACAAGCACCCATACAACTCTTTGATTATTTCAGTGTCTAACAATTTATGTACAAAATGGCATCTGATCTTTATGTTGTAAATCTGTAGTATGGACAGACATTTTGCCAATCATGTGTACAACCTTGAAAATGTAAAAATCAATGTAGAATTTGTTTTCAAATTTTATAAATTATTTTGTAATTATTTGCAGATTAGGTGAAACAACAAAGACAATTTATAAGCATGTCACAATAAGGAGATGCTTGATTACAGTGTCACTATCATTGTCAATTTATCATTACACTTTTTTTTTTATAAACTTGACCTGAAAGAAGTATATTATAAATAAAGATCACTCTCAGTATAAAAACATGCAGTCCATCAATTAAATAAATTTTTATACAAGACTTAATACCAATGTTGGCTTCATTTAAATCTAGAATTGAAAGGTTTTTCCATAAAAAAATGAAAAGGGCAAGCAATTATCAAATTTGATCCAGTGGATATAATTACATTTAATTTTGTTTGAATTGGGAATTATTTACTTTTTGTGGGGGACAGGGGAAGATGGAAAGCACGGATGCAAGCTTTCTTCCAACTTTATCATGTAGCAGTTATAAGCTTGTTTTCTAATGAAAGGCTAATTAGCTGATATCCATACAAGCAACCCCCAGCCAATTTTAATCCAGTTACTATACATGTAGTCCCCTTCTACGCTAAATAAACTTTGTGACTTTATGCCCATAATAATGCTGAATAGGTTGATCTGGCTGCCTACAACCCTGGCAAACTATTTTCATATGAGTGATTTTTAATGTTGATTTATCATCTAGCATGGTTTTGAAAAGTATGTGTTGGGCTAGTGTCAATATTTAAAATTAAAAAGTGTTCCAAGTCACACTTGTTAATTTCTAATTTATTGCTTAAATCTCACAACTTTTTCAAGTTCAACAGCCAATATCTCAAGAACTAAATGACATATTAGAAAACAAAAAACACAATTGAATTCCTTACATTAATAGCTTGTAATTCTTGTGAAATGACTTATCATAAATGCTTTGCCAATGGTCCAATTAGTGGCACACGAAGTAACGATTTTACAAATTTGTTATTTTTTCATAATCATGAGGAGGTCATATATGACCTTCAAACCACCTAATCTGACCTTTACTTCCTGTCCAAACAGTAAGTTCAAATTCAACACATTCTAACGCAAAATTGATATGTCTTTTGAATATGAAATTGATAGTTATTATAAAAGATGACAAACCCTTGCACAATATAATATTTACATCATCGTTGAAAATTTGATTGAACCGGAAGTGGACTCGAACACCGTGTGTTTGTTCTAACAAACACTTAAGCTCTAGTTACATTTAATTTTGTTTGAATTGGGAATTATTTACTTTTTGACAAAAACTCTTCTGCGGGGGGCAGTGGAAGATGGAAAGCACGGATGCAAGCTTTCTTCCAACTTTATCATGTAGTAGTTATAAGCTTGTTTTCTAATGAAAGGCTAAGTAGCTGAAGGAAAGGAAAGGGACATATTTATATGGTCTTCCATGCTTCAGTGTCTTCAGTAACCCCAAACTCCCCAAACAATTTAACCCACACTTCCTGCTCTTTGAATTTGCAGCCAAGTTTAATCCAGTTACTATACATGTAGTCCCCTTCTATCCTAAATCAACTTTGTGACTTTATGCCTATAATAACGTTGAATAGGTTGATCTGGCTACCTACAACCCTGGCAAACTATTTTCATATGAGTGATTTTTAATGTTGATTTATCATCTAGCATGGTTTTTGAAAAGCATGTGTTGGGCTAGTGTCGATATTTAAAATAAAAAACATTGTGTTCCAAGTCACACTTGTTAATTTCTAATTTACTGCTTAAATCTCACAACATTTCCAAGTTCAACAGCCAATAATTATTAGAAAACAAAAAACACAATTGAATTCCCTACATTAATAGCTTGTAATTAGTGGCACACGAAGTAACGATTTTTACAAATTTTAAAAGGTCGTATCTCATAGCTTCAATTTAATGTATAAGTTGACAAATTTGTTATTTTTTCATAATCATGAGGAGGTCATATATGACCTTCAAACCACCTAATGTGACCTTTACTTCCTGTCCAAACAGGAAGTTCAAATTCAACACATTCTAACGCAAAATTGATATGTCTTTTGAATATGAAATTGATATTGTTATTATAAAAAATGATAAACCCTTGCACAATATGATATTGACATCATCGATGATAATTTGATTGAACCGGAAGTTGACTCGAACACCGTGTGTTTGTTCTAACAAACACTTAAGCTCTAGTTAGGTGTTCGGGTATATGCCCGAAACACCTTTTTTTTTTACCTCTTCTTCTTCCCCCATCTTGTCCGCAAACAAAAATATACTTGCAAACTTCACATGAACTTGAAACTTGGCATGTACTTAGAACTTAACAAGTAGATGAAACTCCAGTTGTGAGTGACCCCAATTTGACCTTACTTCCTGTCCAAACCGGAAGTCAAAGTTTAATATTTAAAAAAATCATATCTCAACAACCACAACAGGTAAATGGACATTTTTTGCACTATTGTATAGATTGTTAATTGTCGAAAAATATTTACAAAAACATGACCCCAATTTGACCTTACTTCCTGTCCAAACCGGAAGTCAAAGTTTAACATTTAAAAAAAATCATATCTCAACAACCACAACAGGTAAATTCACAATTTTTGTATCATTGTACAGATCGTTAATTGTCCAAAAATATTTACAAAAAGGTGACCCCAATTTTGACCTTACTTCCTGTCCAAACCGGAAGTCAAAGTTTAATATTTTAAAAAAATAATATCTCAACAACCACAAGAGGTAAATTCACAATTTTTGTACCATTATACAGATTGTTAATTGTCGAAAAATATTTACACAAAGGTGACCCCAATTTGACCTTACTTCCTGTCCAAACCGGAAGTCAAAGTTTAACATTTAAAAACATATCTCAACAACCACAAGAGGTAAATTCACAATTTTTGTACCATTGTACAGATCGTTGATTGTCCAAAATATTTACAAAAAGGTGACCCCAATTTGACCTTACTTCCTGTCAAAACCGGAAGTCAAAGTTTAATATTTAAAAAAATCATATCTCAACAACCATAAGAGGTAAATTCACAAATTTTGTACCATTATTCAGATCGGTAATTTTCAAATATATTTACAAAAAGGTGACCCCAATTTGACCTTACTTCCTGTCCAAACCGGGTGAAAGTTTAATATTAAAAAATCATATCTCAACAACCACAGGAGGTAAATTGACATTTTGTACCATTGTACAGATTGTTAATTGTCAAAAGTATTTACACAAAGGTGACTAATTTGACCTTACTTCCTGTCCAACCGGAAGTCAAAGTTTAATATTAAAATAATTTCTAAATTCAGTATTGTATTGTATTCAAATAAACTTCTCGCGAGAACTTCAACAGACGTTAACATTTGACTTCTCCAACACTTCGAATTGATGACGTAACCATTTTAACTTCAACTGAACACCTTGTTTTTGTTGTGACAAAACTTATATCTAGTTTATCATTGGTATTATGTCGGCTTCAACCGGGCGGTTTGTGGGGTTTCTGAAGGTGATTTATAAAAATATTTCTGTCATTGTTTCTGACTTTTTCTCATTTTTATAATTAAAAAAGTCTGAAATTATATACATATTGAGTTGGTCGTGCCTGGAAAATATGTTTTGTTTGGTAGCCTCATCATTTTTTACATTGGCCTTATTGTCGGCAATGTCATCACACTCATTTTACCATATGTCCTATAGAGTCATTAAGTCAGTTGGTTGGGAGATTTTTGTTTATAATTAACCTGAAAATGTGACCCGCTCCATCGAAATGAGGAATGTCCCCCAACACGTTTCCGTGTAATCGACTTCCAAAGTTCATAAAACGTACATGACAGCATTCAAATTATCAATTTATCACATCCTAACACAGGAATGAAATTAACCAAAAATGAATGTTTGGCATCATCAGAAAGCCCATTAAATTCTCTTTAAGTTTGATATTCCTATCTCAAAATGTGAAATTTGGGGATATCCCTCATTTCAATGAAGCGGGTCACAAATACATATTGAGTTGGTCGTGCCTGGAAAACATAATGTCTTGTTTGGTAGCCTCATCATCAGATTATTTTGATGTGTATCTGTTACAGGTTTACATTGGCCTTATTGTCGGCAATGTCATCACACTCATTTTGCCAGTCTATATCCACATCTATGTGAAGCATGGGTCAAAGTGGGCAGTCCAGGTACTAGACGACATTAAGAATGAGAAGAATATTGCAAGCAAGTGACTTATTTGACAGATCTTCAGGTGCACCTTTAAATAAAACCCACAGAATACCTCTTATAAAGTTGGTGCTATTATTGATATTTTTGGACTCTTAGTAACAGCAATTGTAGAAACGAGTTTGGCTACTATGTACTTGAGGCCACTTGCTTGTTCCAGAACTAAGAGGGTGCAGCAGCATTTTTGTATAAAATAAAAAGAACAGTAAAAGAGTTGCATGATTTTCCCCCGCAGACACTTGGTGAAGGGTAAAAAATCAAAGTAATTGTTTGATATCCATGCCACATAATTCCATCCAAAATAATGCAAATTGCAGCAACCGCTGCTATAAAGATTTACTCTAACCAGCATGTTATATCAGGGCCCATTTTCAGGCCAACAAAAAAGTCTGGTTTCGTGCCCTGAGCGCCTTGCCTCAGTCCCGCAAGTCAGCAGTGTTCATAATTTTTTTTTTGTTTTTTTTTTTTTTCCCCTATATAACTATGTCCAATTGCAGCCAAAATTGGAATTCTCCCAAGCTGTGTTTTAAACAACTTTTTCACGTATACATGTATCATGCACTTCACTGGTTGGCTATAAACAAAAAACAAAACAAAACAAAACAAAACCAAAAAAAAAACGCGTCACCGCACTAATTTTTAAGCAGACCTATGACTAGAGAACCTGAGACTATTTTTGTTGGCCTAAGTGGCAAATCCTTAGTTCCTTGATATATGCATGAGCATAAGTAGAAATTCATATTGCTATTCCGTGAAATACACTTGCATTAAGCAGTCCACTTCAGAGACTCCTTACCTGTTAAACCTATTATTTGCATATTTCTGACGCTAGAATCTGATATCACACACAAAAAAACTCAAGAGCTTCCGCTCCCGCCCGTATTAGTCGGGTTACTCGTCCACTTTTTCTGTAGCGTTCAACCATAGAGAAAGGATAACGAAGTAAGATGTGTTGGCCCATTATATTGACTGTAATGGAGATCATGCCGTTCATCAAGCGATGACCTTGTCACCTTGGGGGTCAGA
This sequence comes from Zoroaster sp. YZ-2022, assembly GCA_029582265.1. Classification (NCBI taxonomy): domain Eukaryota; kingdom Metazoa; phylum Echinodermata; class Asteroidea; order Forcipulatida; family Zoroasteridae; genus Zoroaster; species Zoroaster sp. YZ-2022. The sequence continues at coordinate 37,128,462 of CM055818.1, forward strand.
ACATCAATTGCGCAAGGGCGACAGGACTTTACTTACGGGTGCACCCCACTAAATAAACTCCTATAGTAAATAGTGCTGAACACAAAATATTCAAAAGTCCCACAGTTTTTAAAAAAATAAATAAATAAAAATTTGATCGATATATATAACCTTTTATTTTCTTCTCTATTTACTGTCTAAAGTCCAGGTTTCCAGGGAGTTGTTTTCATCCCAATGAAAACCACCCTCTACAGTAGTAAAAACCACCACACTGAAAAGCAGCCATTTTGGAAAAAGGCCTTATGATTGAAATAAAATTAGGATCACTTTTTCAGGGCCTAGTGTATCCAACATACTCACTGTTGGAAGTCAAGGACCCCAGGTTATGATATTGGGCCATTTTTACACAATCCATCAAATGTATGGGCCTCAAATCTTTGTTTTTCAGAAAAATGTTGGACATACACTTTATGATAAACAGCTCGGCGCATGAATTCCTCACAATTTTATAGTGGGGTGCACCCTTACAGATACAGTTGGGCTGGAGGGGTCTACCGTACACCCCCTCCATAATCCACCGCCACCGATATTTTTTTTTCCTTTGGATGTCCTAAACACGAAAAAAGATGTTCATTTTGGGTTGCACTATCTGTTCTGGCCCACTATTGTTTACCCTAATAATGAGCTTACTCTGATAATTCTTAGCACAAGGGGTGGAAGAAGATCAAACATCTCGCCATTACTCTATCATGCCTTCACCTATTATCATGTAACTTGGTACAATTAATGTTCAGTCATTTTTCGTCATGATGACGTCATCGGTTCTCATGAAAACGACCGCTAGAGGGCGCTATAATTGCACGTATTTTATGCATATTTTAATTATTGGGATTATCAGAAAAATATCTCATTATAAGTCATTTAGTTTTTCTATGTCTAATGTAACCACAAAAATGTGTTAACTTAGAAGTTTTTTGGATTTTCTATCTCTGGGGGCACTTTTTAGCCCCCATGGTATTAAGCTTACTTGGACGTCCATATCACGACATATTGAATAATCCTTTATTTCTCAAACATGCTTTGACCTACATTAATCAAACTTGGCACAATAAATGTTCATTCAGATGTCGTCAAGATGATATTATTGGTTGTCATGGAAACTACCTCTAGAGGGCGCTGTATTTGGATGCATATCATGCGCACATGAATTAATGGATACAATTAATTCTTATTGTACACTAGTTATCACTATGGGAATAAAGTATCATTAAGTTTTACTTCTCAAGGATGTGTCAACTGTAATGTAAAGAAAAGCGAAAGATAAATTTGAAAATATTTTGTTAAGGGGTCTCTGAAGCTCATTGTTTAAGCCCATATGTCAAATTCAGCCGGGAATCCTTAGCATTTGGGGTGGGAGGGGATTACACAAACCTCCATTACTCCGGCATGCTTTGAGATACATTAATAAAACTTGACACATTAAATGTTAATGTATATGTCGTCAGGATGACGTCATTGATTGCCATAGAAACTACCTCTGTATCTGGATGAAGATTATGCGCAAATGAATAAATGGTTAAAAGTATTTCTTATTTTTAGCTATTTTAGTACACTATAGGGATAATGTATCATTAATTTTTAACTGGATATGATATGTCAACTCTATAGTGTTAGAAAAACAAATGATACATTTAAAAATGTTGGGTTACGTTGTCTCTGGAGATCAGTGTTAAAGCCCCTATCAGCCCCTTGTTCAGCGAAGAATCTTTATCATATGGGGTGGGAGGGATTAAACAAACCTCCATTACTCCGGCATGCTTTGACTTACATTCATAAAATTTGGTACATTTACTGTTCATGTCAAGATGACATCATTGGTTTCGACGGAAACCTCTTCTGTGTTGTACTGCATGTTCTGGTTCATTGCTGACTAGGTCCTTGTCTGTAAAAAGAAGTTTCCTGTTTGAGATGGCGAGTCCACCTTTAAAAGGAAGCTGCATCCACCTTTTCAATGAGGAAGCCTCATTGCAGATCCAGGTTGTATGGGAGCATCAAATCAATATGTTGGAGTTATGAAACCTCCTGAAAGGGACTCCTGAAAGGATGCAGTATCCTCACAAAGTCAGACAATGTTCCAACAGTGATGGAATATAGGCCAGCACTGTAGCACTTAATTGTTCCGCATCCCATCCCGAAATGTGGCTTGCCCTAACATGGGGACTGCTGTGTGATGTATGAGCTAAGGCAGAGCTAAGGCAGATACCTGTCAGCAATTCATCTGTCATCCAACCTCAGTGACACACGTTTTATTTTCGGGAAGGGTTATCCAATGGAAGGTCACTCCAGCTTGGTTTTAGGCACAGGAAATCATCAACCGGCTTGAAAGGGTTCACATGGGTTATATGGTTCTCTCCAAACATGAATGTATTTCATCCGCAGATGTTCCATTCAAATGCGATCTTAGATTCACTGCTTCGTGTATCGATTCACTGCAGCTTGCCTGTGGGGCTCTGTAGGCTGTATACCTCTTGTAGGGGTAGGTTGAAGGCACCCGGTGACTGTGTGCAGGGTATTGTTCTGGCTCATGTCCACCACAGGAGTATGTTTGCTACTGCACCACACAGAAGAGCATAATTCAGCAGAAATGTAAACAAAACTATTTTGAAAGTGCATAGGCTGGCACTAGCTCTCCCAGTTCTGGCCATACAGCACAAGCTAATACAAACTGTCACAAGCTTGCTTAAAAACCAGGACAAACCGGCACTGGCTGGCACAGGACGGTACAGGACGACACAAACTGGCACTGGCCAGCACAGGGCGGTACAGGACGACACAGGAAGGTGAACAAACTAATGAAGTAATCTGTTGGTAACACCTATGGATAAAAAGCATTAAGACTCAGGACTTTTCAAAACTCCTCCAAAAGGATATGGTGCTCCCCGGAGTGCCTTTGTGCCGTCATTGTGCTGTATGGCCAGAACTACATGTAGGAGAGCCAATGTTATCCTACACACTTTCAATATAGTTTTTGTGTACATTTCTGCTGAATTATGTTCTCCTGTGTGGTGCAGTAGCAAACATACTCCTGTGGTGGACAGGAGACTGAACAATACCCTGCGCACTGTCACCAGGTGCCTTCGACCCACCCCTAGAAGAAGTACCCAGCCTACACAGCCTCGCAGGAAAGCAGTGAATCAAGCTGACTAATCAAGGTGATGAATTGAGCACATCTGCAGGCAAAGTCTGTGGATAAAATGCATTCATGTTTGGAGAGCACCATGTAGCCCATGTGAACCCTTTCAAGCCGGTTGATTCCACCTGCCTAAAACAGGCCGGAGTGACCTTCCATTGGATAAATAACCTTCCAAAAAATAAAACGTGTGCCACTAAGTTTGGATGGCAGATGAATTGCTGACAGGCAGATGTCTTGGCTCATACATTCTGGCAGCAGTCCCATGCTAGGGGAAGCCACATTTCGGAACAAGTGCCAACACTGTCTGATTTTGTGAGGTTAATGTATCCTTTCAGGAAGTTTCATATTGATTTGGTGCTCCCATTCAGCCTGGAATGATGCTTCCTTGTAAAGGTGGACTCACCATCCCAAACAGGAAGCTTCTTCTTACAGACGAGGACCTAGTCAGCAATAAACCAGAAGATGTAGTACAACAAAGAAGTTTCCATGGAAACCAATGATGTCATCTTAACAACATAAACATGAACAGTAAATGTGCCAAATTTTATGAAGTCAAAGCATGCCGGAGTAATGGAGGTTTGTTTAATCCCTCCCACCCCATATGCTAAGGATTGTTGGCTCAACAAGGACCCGGTAAGGGCTTTAACACTGATCTCCAGAGACAACTTAACCCAAGATTTTCAAATTTATCCTTTTTCTTACACTAGAGTTGACATATCATATCCACTTAAAAATTAATGATACATTGTCCCTATAGTGTACTACAATGGTGAAAAATAATAAATATATTTAACCATTTAAAATACAGCGCCCTCTAGAGGTAGTTTCTATGGCAACCAATGACGTCATCCTGACGACATATACATTAACATTTAATGTGTCAAGTTTTATTAATGTAAGTCAAAGAATGCCGGAGTAATGGAGGTTTGTGTAATCCCCTCACACCCCAAATGCTAAGGATTCCCGGCTGAATTTGACATGATAGGGGCTTAAACAATGAGCTCCAGTGACCCCTGAACAAAATATTTTCAAATGTATCTTTCGTTTTTCTTTACATTACAGTTGACACATCCTTGCCAAGTAAAACTTAAATCCCCCATAGTGATAACTAGTGTACTACAATGGCTGAAAATAAGAAATAATTGTATCCATTAATTCATGTGCGCGTGATATGCATCCAAGTACAGCGCCTTCTAGAGGTAGTTTCCATGACAACCAAACATCATCTTGACGACATGTGAATGAACATTTATTGTGCCAAGTTAGATTAATGTAGGCCAAAGCATGTTCGAGAAATAAAGGATTATTCAATATGTAGTGATATGGACGTCCAACTAAGCTTAATACCTTGGGGGCTAAAAAAGTGCACCCAGAGATAGAAAATCCAAAAGACTTCTAAGTTAACACATTTTTGTGGTTACATTAGACATAGACAAACCCATTTAAGGCATAAATTAATTGTTTTGTTTTTCTTGGTGGCAACAATAAAAACTAAATGACAGATAATGAGAAATTTTTCTGAAAATCCCAATAATTAAAATATGCATAATATACGTGCAATTATTGCACCCTCTACCGGTCGTTTTCATGAGAACCGATGACGTCATCATGACGACATATGACTGAACATTAATTGTACCAAGTTACATGATAATAGGTCAAATCATGATGGAGTAATGGCGAGATGTTTGATCTTCTTCCACCCTTAGTGCTAAGAATTATCAGCGTAAGCTCATTATAAGGGCAAACAAATAGTGAGCCAGAACATATAGTGCAACCCAAAATGTTCAATGTTATCATCTTTTTTCGTGTTTAGGACATCCAAAGAACCAAAAAATATCGGTGGCGGTGGGTTATGGAGGGGTGCACAGACTAGGCCTATAGCCTGTATTGCAGCTCAGTACCTTGAAGTGTCTCTGGGGACAACAAAATATTATTTATTTAATTTTTTTTAATCGGTCCGTGGCTCGTGAATTTCTCAACCACCTGGATGGTACTGGGTATTACAACAATTACATGTTGTTTAGGGGGGATTCCTAGACGGTTGTCAAACATGTACAAAATATCACGGAAGGAATCAATTAAATAATACGTTCCAGTGAGTGTGGGGTACCTGACTATAATAGGTCTATTGAGAATACTGAGACCATTCAAGATCTTTTCTGGGTCAGACTTTATGAGAAATTCACAATCACAACGCTTTCAATTCAATTTTAAAGATATGCCTCTCCTGTTTTTTGGGCTATTTTTGGCTAAAGGTAAAACATGTTCGTAACAACGGGGGATCAAACAAAAGCAAATTAATCCGATCCAAGACAGTATAACAGAAGCTCTAACCAAGCCTATAGCCCCCTTTTTGAAGTTTACACCAGAGATGTCACAATAAAAATGTATCTTACAAATTATATTTAGGCATATATTTAAATTGGCATAGCATACAATAAATATGCAAAATAAATTACTATTTAAATGATGGTTTTACAAACTGTGCTTTGGTTTTGGACAAATAGGCCTCAGTGGGGTATCTACAATGAAAGGCTTTGGTCTACCATAATAAATCCCCTATACAACAGTCTAAAACAGATAATTACCTGTTAATTCAGTGAAATCAAACAGACGGATTTCTGGAGAGTGCCTTGCTTGACTTGTGTGTCATTGAACAATATAGGCACATCGGAGACTGAAAAACGTGAAAGCAGAGAAATCGCGCGAAGCAACGTCAGGAATGGGTTCAAATTACTCGTCCAATGGGCTACTGCATGGCTGGACAAGTTGACCAATCACTGGTTATGCAATGTGACGCACATTTTTTTATCGATTCGCTGACGGCGGCTGATAGAACTTAAATTTATCCTGGCAGTGAATGTATATTTTTCCACAAATGTTAAAGTCCACCGGGTATTAAATTATTATTTGTCGATTAGTTTGTCATGGGCTGCTGATGTATATCCTTATGTTTCGCTTCAGTAATTGAGAAAACGAAGAAAGAAACTGTATTATGCTGTTGGCCTGCTCTCGTTAGGGGAGCGGCATGCCGATTTTAATATGCCGCTTTTCTACCAATGCTGGCCTGTCAGCTGATGAGCGGCGGTACACTGATGCCGCCGAACCACTCCCCCCAGCTGCTGGTGGGGCCGATGGTGGCTTGCATACTGATGGGTTTTGTCCTTTGTTTGAGTTTGTCATTCTTTTGATAAATTTGTTTTTATTGCTGTTTTTGCCCTTTATTTATTTTGACGTTGTCTATCTTTTTATAATTAATTCGTTCTTTGATTTTCGTTTTTGTCTTTTGTATGTAGGCTTCTTCATGTATTTGTTTTACTTTTTTAAATGTTGGCCCTTTTGGCCGCCCATATAACGCAGCTTATTCCCATGAACTTAATTTTGTGTATCGCAACTCAAATGCAGTGATATACATGCACATATATTCAGGTAAATTGTGTTGTTGATATTTGACTTGATTTTTGTTAAGACTCCCCCTCGTGTTTCACAAAGTTATATCTGGTAACGTCTTGTATTTTTTACATAATTATTTTTTTCTCTCTCTCTAAGATAAAAGCACTTCGGACAAATTAATTTGGTCATAAAGCCTGTGTCCCGACCAAATAAAAATGTTTGATAATATTTTGAAAATATGAGAATCTAAACCAAAATTGAAGCTTCCCTTTCACCATTTTTTCCTGTCAAATATGTAGAGTATGTAATCAGGGGTTAGGGCAATTTCACATAATTACCAGGTGACATTGTCATGATTGTGTTCATCATGTACAGTCCTGTACATCATGTACCGTCTACCAATAGCAATGCAAACTAATATTGATCATGATTGAGATGCTCACCCAGAATCCAGTATGTCCAGACAGATGCTGCTAAGCACCGGTTTGTTCACTCTATGCCTTTCTCCATGGTTGATCCCAGGTCTATCAAGCCTACTAGGCATTTTCCTCACTTTTTGCACTTTTAGGGCGGTGTGTACCTTTAAGCTCCATTATGTTTTGGTTCTATACACTGTAAAAATGGTGTTTAGAATTTAAACACACGCAAATGCTAAACCGCCATCCTCTGTACATGTCACAAAGCTAAACGTGCTTAGGATTTTGACACCTGTTCAGACAGTTTTTAGCATTCAAACACGCATCACAGAAAAGACCAATCTAAACATGTCTTATTTAGTGGCTGTGAACACTTATTTCGGGGCAGAGGTATAGAGACACCAACAGTTGAGGCCTAGAAAAAGTGCACAATCATGCATTCATTTTGTAAATAGGCCAATATGAATTGTATTGAAATCAGTTGAATGAGCTAGGATTGCGCTCGGATTATTGTCAAAAGCATAGTTAGCTTTCCAACCGCAACTGGATGGATGATTAATGATGTGACGTAAGCAGGGTTTTACAGTGTAGCCTGATTGGCCATTGGATCACCTCAGTGCTTCCATAGGCACCGTATGTACCTTGTGCACAATACTTAATGACCATTCTTATCCGAGTTGTTCGACTAATTAGATCAGCACCAAAATGTTGGGTCTAATGTTAGGCCTGTATCAGGTTCTGGCCATCAGTTTTGGCGTGTGTGAGAACCTGCTCTTCAGTGGTATAGCGTTTGGTTGGGCTTCCCTCGTCTATATCCTGAAACAAGAAGGTTACTTCAATCATCTCTGCACTACCTCAAACTCCACCAACGACTCAGTAACCGATATGCCATTCCAAGATTCCGTGATAGAAAGTAGACGTCGTTTTCTCAGCTGTCCTGAGCAAGATGCAGAGCTTCAGCTTGTGTTCACTGTTGCAACATTTTCCTATCAGTTTCTTAAGTTTCCTCTTGGCATGTTGATGGATAAACTTGGAACTCTGTTTATGAGACTGTTGATAAGGTAATAATTTCATTCTTTATAAATTAATTAACACTTTTTATCTCATGAAAGTGTTATTATGTATTTCTCATGCTCTTTTAAGCTTAGCTGGTATTTGGGAAGAGAGATTGCAACAATAGATTTTCCCAGATACAGGCTAATTTTGGTAAGCATGGAATGATATGAATATATAGGAAGGAGATGCCAGTAATTTATAACAAACTCCATCTTCATGCGCAGAGTTTTTCGTTTCACATTTTAGCTTCATAAAGCACAGTAGATCAGTTCAGATTTTATACCTTGTGATACAATTATTCTCTTTGTGCTCAAAATACACTCAAAATGTGTATTCTTACCACTTGAGCGTCCAGCAGGGTGGATATGTGCGCGCTGCAAATATTTATTATTATTATTATTATTATTATTATTATTATTATATCCTTGATGTTAACATTTCAAAATACTAAATAAAATTTTGGCTGTGACTGTAGATTTGTTTACCAAGCAAAGACCTACATTGTATTTCGAAGTAAGCCCAAAAAAGGCTCCTAGTTTCTGCTCTCTGCGCGCGTCGCCTCAGACCCGCGCGTCGGCATTTGTATTTGTATTTTTTGTGTGCTATGAAACGATGCCCAATTGTAGCCAACATTTGTGGGATCGATTGGAATTGTGGTACATGTATTAACTGTATTAAGACATGTATTAAGACAGCAAACTACCCGTAATTTATATTCAATAACATCCTAACAAACACCCTAATAATTATTTATCAATCCCATTTTGCCATTGAGAAAGAACCTGCTATAGGTTCGAAATGTAAGGCCAATAACTACTATAGTTTGCATTTATACTATAGGTCCTTTAGGTTGGTAAGCAGTTAATTCTTTATTCATCCCTAAGGTATGCGGGTATTTGTTACTTGATAGTATCAATAAATCGATACCTCATGGACTGACGACCATGCTTTGCATAGTCAGGATAGATAGGGCTTTTGAACCTGTCATAACAGGTATCCTATCTAGTGATGGCGTCCGATAAAAACACCTTTAGGGGTAGACAAGTATGTCTTGTCGAGCAGCCAGGTGACCCCTTCTCCACCTATTGGACCAGGTAGACCTACTTCCAGGAGTGAGCTTATAGCTCACACACTGTACGTTGTTCCTTGTCTATGGTACTGAAATGCTGTTAACGTCAGTCAGTGTTATTGTTTTTGTCAACTGGTGCGATTCTGACAAATTGTTGAGATTACTGGGACTATTGTGAGGGTGCAGTTAGTGCGTTTCTCTGGGTTCATGTTTCCGCTTGATAGTTAGGGACCTGAACATCCGGTTAGATCTCAGAGGAGGCTATCCTATCAGCAAGTGTAAAATGGCAACTGTAGTGCCATATTGTGAATGGAGATCTTCCTTACAGCCGTGTTCGGTTTGACTTTCCGAGGCCAAACAAATGATATATGTTGATACGTCACGTGATTTTCCCAGTCTCAAATTAGTTTGTTTTAAAAGTATATCATGAGATAATTTCGGGATTCACTGATTGATTTTTTTTTCTACTCTTCTAAATTGAATGAAATGTCGAGAAATAAAAGAAAACCCAGTCCAAACAGCAACTTTACCATGGTTATTTACCCTGGCATACACAAACATCAGAGGTCTTTGTTCCAATTTTGCAATGTTGAAGCATATTTTGAGACGATCAAACCAGCGCGTTATTCATTCTGTGAGACCAATTTGAACGCCAACATATTTGAAACAGAATTCAATATTCCTGGATATTCCACTCTCCTCACATGATCACCTTAATCGAAACCTTCATGGTATTGGTGTATATATCAGAGAAGGAATACCTTGCGCTCGAGATATTTCGCGTGACGATCCAAACCAACCATACATGTGTTTTCGCTTGGCCTTACCGTACTTCACACTACATCATTCATTTTCTGTTTGTATCGTACTCAAAATTACGAGCTTGCATCTATAAATACCATATCCAACAAAATTGACGAAATACAAGTGGAGTACCCCTCTGCAAACATTCGCGTATATGCAGATTTTAATGTCCATAATACTGATTGTCTTCTCAAATAAAACAACAAATGAAAGCATCGAATGTCACACTTTTGCTGTCATTTTGCATCCCTTCTTGATCTCATCCTGACTTCTACCCCTGAGGAGTGTGTAGTCTCTATACTGGAGCTTCACTTGGTAAATCCGATCACTGCATTGTGTCCGTATGTCTGAATTTACCTCCAAAGCAGACACCTGAAGCACCATTTCATCGTACTCTATACAGATACAACCAGGCTTATTGGGATTCATTTCGATCATTTGTTGCTGATGCACCTATTTAAGAACATTTTTAGTCACAGTGCATCCAAATTTACATCCCTGGTGTGACTGGATATGAGGAAATGAACCAGTTTATTCCTCATAAACATTACCAACAGAAACCAAATTCTAAACCATGGTTTACACCGGATGTGCTGCGGCAATCGCTCATAGAAATCACTATTTCCACGCCTACAATAGAAATCGTTGCGATGAAAACAAACGTGAATTCTGTAGAGCCAGCAACAGATTTAAGTCGGATATTGAAAGCAGAGCTCTAAAAAGAGCTACAAATCACCAGTCAGAGAGAGGATAGAAGAACCACTTCTTGGTTCTAAAGAATTTTGAAGAATCACTAACAAGGTTTTAAACCGTAGAAAGTCTCCAATTCCAACTCTTGTCAATGGACCAGAAATTCAAACATCTTCCTCCGACAAAGTTATTTGCTGACAATTCTAACATGGATGATTCTAATCACCCATTGCCTGAGTTTTCCTCTCGGACAGAAGTTGTTCTATCTCATATGAAAATAACTGTAGAGCAAGTTAAATCAGTAGTCTCTGCATTATCTGTGTCGAAAGCAACAGGTCCAGACGAAATTCCGGTAATTGTGTAGAAAAAAATCCTCTTGCCAGAGTTATCACCTATCTTGGCTAAGCTTTCAATAGCTGCATTGAAAGGAGAAGTGTCCCCTCTTCCTGGAAGAATGAACAAACCGCACAGAGACCAAGGACCATTGTTTCGCGAGAGCTACCACACATGCGCGCAAGAAGAAAATTTCCCAGGATGCCTTTAAATCAAGATGGCGACGCCCGAACAGTTAATGATGATGCTTTTGTTGCTAAGTTTAATGTGTAGAAAACGTCAAAACAAGTAATTCCACTTGTCGTGGCACTTTTCAGCCGAGTGTGTCATTCCCATTTCCCCCGCCACGTCTTTCCACACTTAGTGGTTGTGGACGAGACCATCCAGCTTTTTTTGGACTTCAGTGACAGTGGAGCCTACCACTAATCAGCTGGATGGTCTCGTCTTACGTCCATGACCATGTGCTCCGCTTTTGGGTTTTTTTCTTCGATGAAGTTTTGGACATTTGCTAAAAAAGTACCGATTGTATATCGTTTTTCGCCATGTGTTGCACTGAGCAGTGAGAGTGGTAGAGAGAGAGAGATAGGACGGACGCTAACAATAAACATACAATACAATAGCGCGGGAAAATGAATGGTAATCAATACATGCAATAGCGATTCCACGACATGTCCTGTCATTAATTAAATTTGGCTCTTAGTTTTACTGTAAAACTAAGCTTTAGTAGTATATTAGATGGGGGTTCCGTCTCACTTCACTTTTTGGCGCGTAAAAGTGAAAAATGATATTTATGAAAAACAAGTTTGAGTAAGAAAAAGAAATAACTTTTTCGATTTTGGCTCACTTCACTTTTTTTGGCGCGTAAAGATATTTATGAAAAACAAGTTTGAGTAAGAAAAAATAACTTTTTCGATTTTGGCGCGTAAAATGATATTTATGAAAAACAAGTTTGGGTAAGAAAAACATTTTTTATATAATCTTTAAGAACGTGAGAGGCCATTAAATGAATTTACCCGGAACCCCCATCTAACATACTACTGGTGTTAAAGAATGTATAAAAGATGAGAGTTTGAAAAAATAAATTACAAAAAATAAAATATAAAAATATTATCTTGCTATACAATAAATGGAGAGAATTGAATCAAGAATATATTTATCAAAATGGACATTACAAGAATTGAAAGAGTTTTCACGAGAGCATATTGGGCAAATAATTTTTACGAAAAATAGCAAGGGTAAAGTCGATAAACGTGCATATTACGAAGGTGTAAAGAATTATTTACGGCAACGTAAACCAAAGCCATTGCATAAATTAAGTTTAGTCGAATTGAGAGAGCGTATAGAGGTTGAAAATATATTGCTGCCAGAACGCGGCGCGGGTAAACGAGCGCAGTTGTTAAAAAAAGATTATGTAGCCGCTATTAAAAGGTTTCGCGGACGAGAAACCGAGTTGAGATTTAAACCTCCGATCGACGGCGGAAGATGGTTACGCGAACGAAGAATGGTCGTTCCGCTGAATCACAGCAAAGAAAAAGATTTAAACATTTTTTGGGAAGCGGTAAAACCAAAGATAATTACCAAGTTTGGTGTAGACTTGAAAGAATTTACATCGTACAAGTTTATGATATTTATACGCGTTAAATTACGTAAAGAAACCCTAGACGGCACGATCAATTTTGCCGAACCAAGGTTTCATAATAATAGACAAATTGTATTATTGAATTTGGATGACATCGAAAATATATTTAATACCGTTTTTTCTCAAATTCAAGAGGCTTTAGAAAAATGGACGTCTAACGGTTCTGGATGGGAAGTAGATCGTATAGTAGATATGAATATCGCTATCGCGAGATATCAACCTTTAAGAGGCGGTTCTTATATCGAGCTATGCGACTATATAAAAAATAAAAAGGCGTGCATCAACGTAAAAAACAAAGACGACGATTGTTTGCGGTGGGCTTTGCGCGCTCATCGTTTTCCAGCAAAAAAGAATGTTGATAGAACGTCCAAGTACCCGATAGAGGACGGTTTAAATTTTAATAATATCGAGGCTCCCACACCGATTAATCAAATTAAGCGAGTAGAACAACAAAACAATATAGCGATAAACGTTTTTGGTTGCGAATCAAAAACGATACTAGTTTACAAACTCAGCGATCAACCCGCAAAACTAGATCGTATAAATTTATTATTAATTCACAAAGAAGCTAGATCTCACTACGTTTGGATAAAAGACGTAAATAAATTACTTTACGATCAAACGAAACATAAAGAACGACAACATTTTTGTTTGAGATGTTTACAGGGTTTTTCGACGGAATCGTATATCGAAAATCACGTAAAAATGTGTAAGGGAATAAACGACAGACCGACGAAGATCGTGATGCCGGTAAAGGGTAAAAACGATACGTTAAAATTTATAAACTTTAATAAAAAGATGAAAGTTCCTTTCGTTATATATGCCGACTTTGAAAGTATTATTAAAAAGATTGACGATGTAAATGATACCAATACTGAAAAACTACAAGAACACATCGTTTGCAGTTATTCGTACGTCGTCGTTCGTTGCGACGGTGAAACTAGTTCTCCTATCGTTTACCGAGGAGAAGATGCGGCTAAACATTTTTTAAATGAATTAGAAAAAGAAACAAAAACAATCAACGAGATATTTAAAAACCCAACAAAATTACACATGACTAAAGAAGATGTAGAAGATTACAACTCTGCGAGCGAGTGTTGGATATGCGAAAAGACATTTTTTGAAAGTGATGACGCAAAGTTTAGCAGAGTACGCGATCATTGTCACATTACCGGTAAATATCGAGGCGCGGCGCACAATTGTTGTAATTTAAAACCGAGTTTAAAACCGAGTAAAACTTTTATTCCGGTCGTATTTCATAATTTGCGAGGCTACGACTCATCTCATTATGCAGGCTGCGAGTCAAACGACGGGAAATCTAACGTGTATTCCAAACAATATCGAAAAATATATTTCTTTTTCAATCGGGCAACTACGATTTATAGACAGCGCTCAATTTTTATTAGCGTCGTTGGACAAACTTGTTAAATCAAACAATTCTTTTCCGATCACTAGCAAGTTTGAATCAGATTTAGAAAAATTTAATCTCTTAAAAAGCAAGGGTATTTATCCTTACGAGTACATGGATAGGTTTTCAAGATTCGAAGAAACGCGCCTTCCTCCGATAGAATCTTTTTATAGTAGTTTAAACAACCAACACATTACTAAAGAACAATACAAGCACGCTAAAAACGTTTTCAACAAGTTTGATTGTAAAAATTTAGGAGACTATCACGATTTATACGTGCGTACCGATACTTGTTTATTGGCGGATGTATTTGAAAATTTTCGCGCTACTTGCACGAAACAATACGGTTTAGATCCGGCCAATTATTATACGAGTCCGGGTCTAAGTTGGGACGCTTTATTGAAACATTCGAAACAAACTTTAGAATTGTTTACGGACGTCGACATACATTTATTTATAGAAAAAGGTACGCGTGGAGGAACGTGTATGGTAAGTAAACGATACGCTAAAGCAAACAATAAATACTTGTCCGATTACGACGAATCGAAACCATCGAGTTACATTACGTACTTGGACGCGAATAATTTATACGGATACGCGATGAGTCAACCTTTACCAACGGGTAATTTAAATGGATGACCAGTAAAAAATTAACAAACTCGAGAGCGAGGGATTAACGCGTAACAAAGGATGCATTTTAGAAGTTGATTTGGAATATCCCAAAGAATTACACGATTCTCACAACGCATTTCCACTCGCGCCAGAGTCGTTGACTGTGCCGAAAGAATGGATGAGCGAGTATCAAAAAAAGTTATTAAAAGACAAGCCGGCTCCAAACGTAGTAAAATTAGTACCAAATTTGTACGATAAACGTAATTACGTGCTTCACTATCGTAATTTACGATTGTATTTGCAACTAGGTATGAAACTAACTAAAATTCATCGTGTTTTAGAATTTGATGAATCGTGTTGGATGAAATCATACATTGATTTAAATACTCGACTCAGAAAAGAAGCAACGAGTGATTTTGAAAAAGATTTATACAAACTCATGAACAATTCAGTTTTTGGAAAAACGATGGAAAATGTACGAAAACGCGTTAATGTAAATTTGAAGCGGTTAAACGATAAAAAAGCGGAAAATCAAATTCGTAAACTTGTTGCAAAGCCAAATTTTGCTGAGGCAAGAATTTTTGATAACGATTTAGTAGCGATTCACATGCACAAAACAAAACTTTTACTCAACCGCCCAGTTTACGTAGGAATGTCTATTTTAGAATTATCTAAACATTTAATGTACGATTTCTATTACAATCATTTAAAGCTAACATACGATGAGAGGTGTGAGTTGCTTTACACGGATACGGATAGTTTGTTACTCGAGATTCAAACGGAAGATGTATATAAAGATATGAAAGAAGACAAAGATTTATACGATTTTAGTAATTATGACAAAGGTCATTTTCTATTTTCTGAAGAAAATAAAAAAGTGATTGGTAAAATGAAAGACGAGACTGCGGGAACTCTAATTTCTGAAATTGTATCTTTAAGACCAAAAATGTACTCGTTACTTTTATCGAATGAAAAACAAATAAGAAAAGCTAAAGGAGTTAAAAAACAAGTTTTAGAACAAGATATTAAACACGACCGATATAAACAAGTTTTATCTCAAAATAATACGCTGCATCACCCTATGAGTTTTATTAGGCACGAAAAACATAGATTATATACAACGCGAGTAAATAAAATATCGTTATCTCCTTTAGACACAAAGAAATATATTTTAGAAAACGGAATACATACTTGTGCCTACGGTGACTACAGAATTAGCGCAGCTCAGACTGTGTTACTTTCTGAGGTGGATTTTCTGTATCTCGAGGAATAATTTGTAATTGTTCTTTTACAAAACTACGGGCGGGGCCCGCGTCTAAATAATACAAAATAGGTTGATTCGCAGCTTTCATCGTTTTAGCTAGTCTATAAATTTTTATACTCCATATAGGATCGGTTGCGCGACGTCTCGTATCTTTTTCTGCTTCACCAGGTGCGTATAAATATCGAACTAAACTGTTGTTTGGAATTCTTTTTCGTTTTTAATTTTAGCAATCGCTGGTGAGGCTGGATTTTGCTCTACAACGGGTAATTTAATTGCGTCTTTTGGTTTTAAATTTATAAGACGCGTCGTTTCATTATTTAATGCTTTTACAACCGCCGGTAATCTTTTAACCCATACTCGAGATCTTTTATCCGTTGCTATTTCTTGAGCGTATTGATGAGAAAATAATTTTTCGGCTAAAGTTCTATTAAATCGCTCTACTATACCTTGAGCTCTATGATTACCAGCTTCACTTCTTTGAATATTTACATTATGTTTACTCATTATTACATTAACACTCGACATAAATTCTTTTCCAGGCTAGCTTTGACGGGGGTCGGAGTACTAGTTTTAACATACGCGCAGAAAACGCTAAAATAACAATTCGTAAATCGTAACGCCTAGTCCAGCTAAAACGGTGAAACCAATAATTAAAGCAGTTTTTTCTTCTTCATGGTTATCGCTAGAAAGAACATCTTCTAAAGGGGGAGATTCTTTCACAACCTCAGCAAAGCTGTCTTTATGTTTAGCGATCAATGGCGTTGTTGTTGATTGTAAAGGTAAAATAGGAGCAACAACGGGTTCTGAATTTGTATCTAAATTTGAACCCAACGATAAATCGCTCGTCGCGATTAATATATTATTATTGTATCCCGCGTACGTGCATATTCGTAAATTCATATCGCTCGGCATCATGTATAAATTTTTTCCGAGACAAAAGTTTAATTGAGAACGAGCGTTTTGTAAAACATCTTGATATCGTTGAATACTGGATTGTAAATCGACCGGAGAATCAATCTCGGCATTTACTATATTTATAAATTCGCGCTGTGCGTCTAAACCGACGCTGGACGTGAGAAATCCACTTTTAACTCGCGCTTGAGCTCCCAATAACGCGTAAACGTAAGTTATTATAGAGTCGTTTATGCGTTGCGTGCCGACATCCGTAAAACCTCGCGCCAACTTCAAAGATAATATAAACTTTGTCCACGCCGTTTCAACGCGTTCAGATTGAGAAATGTATTCGACGACGTACGAACCGCCGATATCGTCATCGCTATTTACTAAATTTAAATCGACGTTTTCTTTATCAAAATCCATCCTTTTCTCGCGCCGATGTTGTAAATTTGAATTGTCGTAGTTTTTCCCCGGCACCAGAAGGTAACCGTAAATGTTTCGATAATAAGCCGTTCCCAATCCGTTTGAATTCAAATCTACTCGTTGTTTCCAATCGTCGTTAATCGAGAGGTGAAATTCATTACATAGTCTATTGTACGCGCTTACGTCTATATTGTTGGCGAACGCGTCAAAAAAATTTGAAGAAGATGTAGGACAGCTCATTTCTTTGAGCATTCGTCTAATTTGATAATATACGTGAAATCTAAAAAAAACTACGAATCATCGAGTTGCTATGATTTAAATGATCGTAACCCACGCCGCATCTCGTCGTAGCGCAATACGTCGTAAAATTTATTTGATTTTGATAAAATTTGAGCGGGTTAGAATACCAATCGTTTACGACGTCGTTGCTATCGACGTGAGGTAACTTATAATTTTGAAATACGTTAACAAACGTTACGCTAAATGACTCGTTCTCGTTAACGTAAATATTTAAACTCGTTAAATCGTTGGCGTTAAAGTTCAGAGGCGCCTTAAAATTTCCAGACTGCTTGTACGGATACGTAAAATTACTCTCGAATGCTAATGGAAACGTCATTTTATATTAAAATTATAACTTTTTAATAATAAAATGTACCATACGTTCGAAATCGGTAAAGAAGGCGGATCGGTTAAATTAGATAACGTTATCGATAATCGGCAAAATGATCTCTCGATTATATTACACAGCGTAAACATTTGGGTGGGATATTACAACGTGCGTAAAAAAGAAAGAATAGTTGTTCGCACGACCAGTGGCGCACCCAAGGGGGGGCTTGGGGGGGCTCGAGCCGCCCCCCCAAGGGCCCGCTGATGTTTTATTTTTTTTTTAAAGAAGGAGCCAGGAAAGAGAGCAAAATCTGAGCCCAAGTCTTGTCTACAGAGGAGTTCGGCAAGGAGTACAGGGCAGTGGTACAAGGGATGGGGACTCAGGAGACTCAAGCTCCCCTCCAAAAGTTTTCCATTTATTCCACTCACTATTATATTTTACGGCGTTGCGTGTGCATGTGCATGTAAGCTTGAAGGGCCACCAGTATATATAACAAGCATTTTTACACATTCTCCCCTGCCATGGTGCACCCTGATCAGGAGAGCAGCTTTACTTAATTTTATTTTCATTTTCTGTTGTCCGTTTCTCTTGTTGAGGTCGTTGACTGTCGTTGAGGTTACTCGTAAAATTTAAACACGCCCGCATTATAATCAACTCCTTTCCAGTTTGTACACAATGGCCCAGGATTGGGTTTTAATTTACAAAGATTATGTGACACTCTTTTAGCAAACACCGATTGGATAATATTGGGATTTGGTTTTGCCGCCAAATTCGTGTTTGAAAAAAATTTAGCTCCGCCCGGAATGATCACAAACTTTACGTCCACGCAATGAAAGTATTTAACTATAGAAATCTTGCAGACGAAACAAGCTCAAGTTCTTTACATCAAGAGGAGGAAATTATATGGAAGGTAAAACCCTACGAGTCCGAATCATGCCATAATGTCTTCTTTTTATGACTAGAAACCACCAGGAAACATTTAACATGTGCCGTAGGTTCACTGACGAGCACGACTAGGGACATGGCTGCAGCCGCGCCAGCGGTTATGGTTTGGGTCAGCCATGTCTCTCCCCCATATTGGATTTCAAATAAAAATATTTTGAGCCCCCCCCCCCCCGCAATCAAATCCTGGGTGCGCCACTGCGCACGACGGGTGAGTCGGACGTTATAAAATTTATCGAACCCGGGCTTTACAACATTAACGAAATTATCGACGTTATAGTAAAAGACGCGCCTTGGATCACTTTTGTTATCGATAAAAAGACGGGCGTCTTTTTGCTAAATATAACTCAAGCGAACAAGTCCGTTAAATTTACTAGCGGGTTGGCTAATTTACTGGGGTTTCACAACGAATTTCTAACCGCGGGAGAATACAGTAACAAAATCGACGTACAACTTTTTAAAATTTTATACATTCATTGCGATCAAATTTCTACGACCGATAATTATTTCAACGGTAAACCCTGCACTATTTTAAACGCTTTTCCTTTGCAAGACGCGTCGTTCGGCGAAAGCATGTACATGGAATATAAAAATCCGTTGATGAAAAAATTACGAGTCGGCACTTTTAACGAGTTGACTTTTCGAGTTAGAGATAGCAAAAGCAGAGATATACATAATCACGGTTTCCCCATTATTTTAAATATAGAAATACTATAAATATGGCGAGCATTTACAGACCTAGTCGTACGAGTGACGTTGTCGCTACCGCTGGAGCTAGCGGTGAAATTTTACCGACGTTGACTAGCGAAATTTACGAACATCACAGATATCTAAACAGAGATGAAATTTTACATAGAGTAGTTTTAATTGAAAAATTTAACGTCATTCTCGGATGGCACGATACGTTTAAACAACCCTTTTTCTTGTTTACAACCGCGCCGACGTACTGCAGTATTTTTGCGCAATTTATAAAAACCGATAGTTTTGCAACGTACGCATCGACATCGCTAGTAACATTTATTATATTCCTTCTCCGGAACGAGATGAGAAATTTCATTTTATCGATGATGAAACGCAACATTTAAAATACGAAATGTGTTTTAAAATGCGAAACGTTAGAAAAGTTTTTGCTGAAGCGAGTTTTTTCGGCGCTCTAAATTCACAAATCTGTTTCAATATGAAAATTAAAAGTTTACCGTTAAATTAAATTAATACTATAATAAATATGGCGAGCATTTACGGACCCAGTCGTACGAGTGACGTTGCTGCTAGCGCAGTAGCTAGCGGTAAAAACAACGACGCTTACACTATTGAAAAAAGTGGACATATAAATAATGTTGAAGAAGACGAATTATTATATTCGTATAAAAATATAATCTTTTTTCGGTGGTACCGACGAGGGGACTTGAGGTTTTTACGTTACTATTCCAATAATAAAATGTACAACTTGGATTAAAATAACTACTAATAATGACTCACGATCGTTCGTTTCAAAAAGCGTGATTTATCCAGATGTAACAAATTTTTTAATAGAAGATCCAAGTTTTGGTTTTTTTGATGATAACCCAAAGCTTTTAGAATGCGGTATTTGCTTTGAAACACCGACTGTTACTATAGATTTTAATAATAAACGAGAAACATTCAGTACTAAAATCTTTGCTCAATTTGTTATTTTCGGCTCTCGAGATACTGGAATATGTTACGATATGAAAATTAATAATATTCCGTTTAAATAAAATCTTTTTCTATTAATGAAAACAATGGTAGTTACAGAATCGACGAACGTACTTTATCCTAATTTAACGGTTTTAACGAACGACTCTGACGCGGAGCGCGCTAAAACATTTCGATTGCAAAAAATCGACGATATTCAAAAAGAATTACGAATAGAAATAAACCAACGCGAAGCCGTATATAAAAAATATAATAAAATTATCAACGCTTGCGACGTCGTAGAAACTCTCGCAGAAATGGGTTGTATGGGGGCGGGGGCCATCGGAATCGCCAGCGTCGTAGCGTCGCCCATAGGATACGCTTTAGAAGGTTTAGCTTTAGGGTTGTGCGGCGCGACGGTTGCTATCAAATTCGTGAAAAATAAATTATATAAAAAAGCTAAAAAACACGATGAAATACGAGTTTTAGCATTGAGTAAACTCAACACGATCGAAAACCACGTTTCGAAAGCCATCGAAGACGGTTACATCAGTCAAGAAGAATTTGTGCTCGTATGCGAAGAGCGAGATAAATATTACAAAATGAAAGAAAAAATCCGTAATAAACTCGTTAAACCGACGACTTTACCATCGAAAACGGAGGTTAAAACCGCCGATGTAAATGCGGGAAAAAAAATTCTTATAGAAAAACTTTTGAGTTTAAAGTAAACTTGTCGGTAAATAAATCTTACTATAATAATCCTTTGCGAGTAGCGGAGCGGGTAAAAACAACGTGTAGACCTCCGCCCTACGCCCCAACGATGTAAACTCTGTAATTCAAAAATTTTAATTTATAAACGTATTGTTGTCTCTAACAACTCTTTCATCACGCTATTAAACGAGCGAATAGCTTTTCCTTTTGATTGTTTAAAACTGTGTACGTTTAATATCTTTGCGCATTTCGTACACAAACTTATTTTTGTTTTTGTACCTTTTTTACATCTTCTACACTCTGTTGGTATACTCTTTCCACATTTTATTCTACCACAATGAAAAGCGCAATAGTTCATATTTGGTGAACTAAGTAAACAACAATTCATCGTTTTGCCTATTAATAACCATTTACAAGGAACGATTTCTTTTCTTACTTTTTCCATCTATACTTCAAGATAATATTTTTTGTCTTTTATTTTTTGTTATTTTTTTTTCATTTTTTAAACTCTCATCTTTTATACATTCTTTAACACCAGTAGTATATTAGATGGGGGTTCCGGGTAAATTCATTTAATGGCATCTCACGTTCTTAAAGATTATATAAAAAATGTTTTTCTTACCCAAACTTGTTTTTTCATAAATATCTTTACGCACCAAAATCGAAAAAGTTATTTCTTTTTCTTACTCAAACTTGTTTTTCATAAATATCTTTACGCGCCAAAAAAAGTGAAGTGAGCCAAAATCGAAAAAGTTATTTCTTTTTCTTACTCAAACTTGTTTTTCATAAATATCATTTTTCACTTTTACGCGCCAAAAAGTGAAGTGAGCCGGAACCCCCATCTAATATACTACTGCTTTTGACAACTATTTCCATAGTTATATCTCATCTCATTATATCTCATTTCAAAGTATTCGTTTTCCTTTCTAAAAGAAAATTATTGTTCCAATAAAAAAACAAAATTTACATAATTGTTTTAGTCGTTAAAACGACACATCTTTAAGGAAATCTTTAAGTAATTATTATACATGGGGTTACTAATATCAATAACTTGTTTTATGTACTTTTGATAATTTTGTTTATTTATAATATTATTCACAGTTGTCTTATTGTGACCGGCTTGCTTTTAATAGCATTTAGTTCAGAGACTCGTCATACTTACTGTTTCCTGCTACCTCCTTTATTATAGTTGGAGGAGTTGAACTCATGATTCTTAACATGCAGGTGTGTTAATTAATTATATTAATGTAGTATTTTCCTTAAAGTCATGGTCATTGTCAGTGGTGGTGCCCCAGTTAATTTCGTTGCCCCCCCCCAGATTTTCCCAAGCCCAAACAACCGCCCCTGAGCAAAGACCATTAAGCAAAAACAATACACACGCATGCGCTTTGCACTTCGGCTTAGTCATTATTATTATCTATGGACTTGATCACAAATACCGGAATTCCACTGGTGTCATGCCTGATGTCTTGGTATAAGTTCATGTTTCACACTGCCAATCAACAATAACAGTACCTTAAAACATTAAAAATAAGTAATATACTGGAAGGAAGCCAAACTCGTCACACCCATCACCCCACCAAACAACACAAACAACCTCCAGTTCTTTTCAGAACTAATTACTACTCAATAGAGAATTTCACATGGTGTCATCGCAATTAGTCTTACTTAACAAAACAATGATCCTTTTGTTTGTTTGTATTTTGGACAGATATCAAACCTTTTGGACGAAGAAAAGCTACTGTAATGGCCTTCTTATCTGGGTGCCTTGACTCATCAGCTTTTGTATTCATCATCTTCAAGGTTTCTATCAAGAATTGTCTTTTTATGAAAATGTTTGTATCGAAATGTAACGAAGTAGCAAGGATTTTTTTATGAGGGTCTGTAATAAAAAAACATTGATTGGATAATGTGTGGGTAATGTACAGACAAAATCAAAAACCCATTTTGACCAACTAGTCAGCACTTTCACCATGATTGTTTTTAAGGGTGGGGGAAATCCATCACAACTGCAATTTTTTTAATTTAGGAGTGGGGGGTCAGCAATTAGTCTCATAAGCCATCCATCCCCCTTAACAATCCATCATTCGAATAGAACTATTGTAGAATGCAGATAAGATCATGAGTAATTTCTTCGGGATTAACATTTATGGTGCTAGGCATAATACAAAACTAATTTTAGATTAGTAAAACAAAGTCGCGTGGTCCAAGCTTCTCAAAATGTTGATTCTAGATGCTCTGTGGTTGATCTAAGCGCTTCATGAAGACTTGCCATATGTGTTGTTGTTGTTGTTGTTGTTTTTTTTGGGGGGGGTGTTTGTTTTTTTTTGTTTTTTTTTTTTTTTTGTGGGGGGGGGGGGAATTTGGTTATTTGGGTATTTGTGCCAGCTGTGTGCACGATTAATTATCCTCGGACGCAATTAATACTACAGAAACATAATTGTGTGATTTGACTTTTCCTTTCAGCTTGTCTATGAGAACTATGGTATCTCATTACAGATGTCATTCTTTGCCTGGGCAGGCCTCTGCTTATTCCTGTGCTTCAATACGTTCTTGCTTCCAAAGACTGGACATCCCTACCCTCTACCCCAGGATACAGGAAGAAACATCTGGCCAGTGAAGGGGTTGGTGGAGTTGATAACATGAACTTTAATGAAATTACTCTGGAGGAACAAGGGGAAATACAAGCTAAAGGTAAAAGCTGCACTACTGAACAGAATTTTAAGTATTGATTTTCTGCCATGAAAATGTTATGCATTACATTCTAAGTAAGATTAATTGCGGTGAAATCCATGTGAAATTCTCTATTGAGTGTCACATGGAGTGTCGTGGCCGAGCGGTCTAGCTTACCGGACTCAAGTTCTGGTGTTAGTAGCAGAATGTGGGTCCGAAACCCGGCCGTGACACTTGTTTCATTTAGCAAGACACTTAACCATAATTGCTTCTCTCCACCCAGGGGTTAAATGGGTACCTGTGAGGGCAGAATTGGTTGATTAGCCCTATACGCTATAATGGCAGCAATTGAGCTGTATACTCCCCAGGGAGCTGAGATGGTTTCAGGAATGATTTATGAGCCTTATGAGCAGGGGTAATAATATAATGCGCCTTGAGCACCACTCAGTTGGTGGATACGTGCGCTATATAAGTCCACACATTATTATTATTATTATTGAGTAGTAATTAGTTATGAAAAGAACTGGCGGTTACAGAGAACTGGAGTTGTAACCTCCAGTTCTTTTTAGAACTAATTACTACTCAATAGAGAATTTCACATGGTGTCACCGCAATTAGTCTTACTTATCCTCTTCACCATGCAAAGCTACAAGTTTTACGTACATTCTGTCATTATCCAAATATTACAATTTGCAAAAGGGTTTCAGTGGCATGATCCATTGTCTCTCGACCCTGCCCCCACTCCCAGCAGCATGTGTGTATCCAGGGGTACAGCATACCTCATCCCCAGGAGGGCCATACTCCCAATTTCCAAGACCTTTCAAGTAAAAGTACTTATCAGCAGTTATTTTGTTAACAGTAGGTGATGAGACAAGCACACCCAAGGATGAGGCCACATCAAGGAGCACTCCTTCCATGAATGAAGCCACCACAGATCAGATAACATACCTACCTACTGAGGAACAATCAAAAAGCACAATTGCCGAAGCCACCTCATCGCAGAATACCACCGAAGCAGTAAAGAGTGTGCGCTACCCGTCTCTGCGTTCATGCCTCATTTCTCTGCCCTCACTCTTCCTTCTTATCTGGTTCTCATTGCTTCAACTCAACATGCTCTTCTTTCTTGGAACTATCAACCCAGAGTTGGAGAGACTGACTAACAACAATCAGACCATCGGTAAGTGAGATGTATAATCTTTATTGATTATATAATTGTGATCATAAGATTAATAAGGGAATGAAAGTTACTCCACGGTCTTGACATCTTATAACTGAAAGTGATAAATCCTTTTTGATTCTTAATCCACATGTACAGTGAGTCATTATACCACCGCTCTAGCCTTATTCCAGGTGTCTGGTATTGTGGTCTCACCGCTATGTGAGCTACTATTAGACAGAAACAGAACCAAAAAGAAAATGGCAGGTAAGCAATTATAATGGCAACCACTCATCATTGATACAGTGTAATCAGAAGTCTATTACCTACATGAAGTGTGTCAGCCTGCTATAATCCATACCACGGCATTGTGCTCCAAACTGTGTGCATGCACAACAAGCTTGGTTATGACTTCTGCTACCTTGTCCAGCCTGCCTGGGATTAGGCGCTTGACGCGGGAAGCTAGTGCATTCTTCCTAGAACTGGAATCTTAAACTAGATGCTGGAGAACCATCAGCTTTAGGTAGGGCGAATGTGACAAACGCTAAATGTACAGTTATCTCACACTGGGTAACCTAAGTTTCCCAAACTGCTCTGCTTCTTTTTGAGACCTTGCACATCAGTCATGAATGGCCCAAATCCATATTGTTCTTGGAGTACTACGCCATGGACTAGGATAGTACACATGGCACACTACATGTAGGTAGACTTCTGGTGTAACTTAATAAAAATGATCAGTCTTTATGACCAGTCATAATGTGATGAAGCTAAAACAAATTCCAAGTGATCACAAATTTTAAGTATGTGGGGATCATTATTAATGCACATAGTACCCTTATAAAAATCCACTGCAGTTTTACTGTAATAAAACTGTAGTTTTACTGTGGTATTTAAAGTTTTACTATAATAATTGAAGTAAACATGAAGTTTGTGTTACTACAGTTTTATTATAGTAACTGTAGAAGCAAGGAACTATATAAATGTACACTAAAAGTGCAGTATATTTTTACTGTAGTTTTACTATGATAATATAATGTAGTAAAACTACACTAAAACTGTAGTAAAATTACAGCAATCCTATGTGTTACTTTCCCTTTAATAATACTGCATTGTTACTGCATTTTTACTACGGTTTTCACTAATTACTGCAGTTATATTGTGGTAATCCTGTATCATACTCATTTCGTATTAATGTAGTTTTTTTATGATCTAACTACATTTATTAATGTAATACAACTTAATAATACTGCAGTAAAATTGTAGTATTCCTGTACTCATATGGTATTACTGTAGTTTTATTATGATTTAAGTACAGTTTTCAGTGTAAAACGACTACAGTATAACACTGCAGTAAAACTAGTGTAACACTTAAAAGAGGGGTGCTACACGTCGCTGAAGAAATGACACTTATAAGAGAAGCTTCTTGGGCCGAACGAATATTTTATGTATTTCTCCGTGGCTATAACAAGAAGTACAAAATCTATTCTTATATTCAATACTGACTGTAGGGTCACAAAGTTATTGAACGAGAGAGAGAGAGGGGAACTGTGATTTCTATCTATATGAACTGGTCATTTACAACAGTGGGGGCATTGTGTTTAGATTATAATTTAGGGGAGGTCAAAGTGATAATAAAAATGGTCTAGGGGATGTCAGTCTGGAGGTCGAAGTGATAATAAAAATGGTGTAGGGGATGTCAGTCTGGGGACCCACATGTGGTCAGTGGCCCTCAGTGTAAAATATACAAGATGTCAGCTTACATTAGTATTCCTGTAGTATATTCATTTTGTATTACTGTAGTTTTGTTGTGATTTAACTACAGATTTTAATGTATTCAAACTATATTAATACTGCAGTAACATTGTAGTATTATTGTATTCATTTTGTATTACTGTAGTTGTATTCTGATTTGACTAAATTAATACTGCAGTAAAATTGTAGTATTCCTGTATAATCATTTTATATCACTGTATAGTTATTAATATGTAGTGGGATATACTCCATTAAAAATACAGTATTCCTGCATTTCATAAGCATATACTACATAGATATAGTTTTATTATGGTAATATCTATATAAAAATCCCCCACAGTCACCACCGTGTGTTCACACTGATCACAACACTATGACCACACAGAGACCACTCAGAGAATTGTGACCCTTCCACACTGTGAATTGCCACTCTGTGATCACAGTGTGAACATACTGTGATCATTTCACAGTGTTATAATTAAGATTTGTACTTGCCACTCGGATCACATTATGAACACAATGTGAATATCTAATAACTGATATAAAAATCCACAATACCAGGCACGTAGCTACGAGGGGGCACGGGGGGGGGGGGGGGGGCAATGTCAGAGTTTGGTTTAAATTTAGATGTTAGTTTCAAAAATTCAAAGGGGTGGGCCTTCCCCCATACCAACAAATAACTGTGCGAAAAATTCTGGCTCACAAGAGCATGCACGGAATGTGCCCCCAAAAAATTCCAACTCTGGCTACGTGCCTAGCTGCTATTACTATGATTAAACTATAGTTGCACTGTAGTATATAAAGTTTTACTTAAAGGTTGATGAAAACTGGGAATTAACATCAGAAAATAAACTTGCAATAGTACATATTAAACAGCTAGTTATTAGTTTCAATTGAAAATGTAAATTCATTGGTACACTGCTTAAAAATCCTGACAACTTTCCTGTAATTACAAAAAGATATATTTTCTGTTCATTCGTGAACTAAAAATCTTAAACTTATTTTGTGATTATATAAATCGACTATGATATGAGAAGTCTATTACTTTCATATGCTTGCTCTATGCATGCTGGTACAGTGTGTGTGAATGTACATGTTCAGTCCTTGAAATATGACACCACCCAGCTAGACCCCATAGTCAGGTATTACGTAACACCAAGGTTGAAAGTCGCCATTATGTGCTGTGTATTCAACTAGTACTAGTAGATTAGAGGAACTCTGCATTATTTTCTCCATAAAATTTCACAATTGTCACTGTCGGAACAAGATAAGGAGAGAGATTTCAAGCCAAATCTGATCATAGAGGTCTGATACGTTCAAATCTGCAGGATGATTGCTGGTAAGATGTCTCATCAATTAAAATAAGAAACTTTCTAGGAAATAAAAAGGCATTTTAGATTTGCAGTGCAATACATACATGTATGTATGCATGCCACCAACGGCTAGTATATAGCCCAACATGATATGGATGTTACATGTGGACAGATTAGACAATTTACATATAAACTCTTGTTTTTAGTTCATATGGAGGACTGATTAATATATCAAAATGGTTATTTCTTGTTTTGATTTTATAGAAATGTGTAGCTGACAATCCAATGGATTGCTATTCACTATTATATTGGCAGTCAATTACTTCACAATTTAGATATAGGTTTTTCTAAAAACCATGCATTTATAATCAAGTTACAACATACACCGTAGTGTCAATCCTAGCAATGCTACATTATCAGAATCATTGTGTAGCATTTGTTTAATTACTGTGTGAAATTACTTTACTTAACATCTTGTCTTTTGGCACAAATTTTGCACCACCGGGACATTGATGGAACAATATTTTTAATGCTTTAGAATTTAACACTTGATTTATTGCTTAATTTTATTTACACTTTCAAATGTTGTTTTGTTTCATTTACAGACTGTTTACGAGAGGCTAACTGGACAAGGGGATGAATAAACAGTTTGGAAGGATGTCCGATCATGCCGATTATTCAAGTTCAGGGTATAGTAGTGTAGCGCAAGTCAGGCTAATTAATTGTAGCAGACAGAGGGCGCGCGACAAGCGGCGCGGGTTGCTGCGGCTGCGTGCGTGTAGTAGTGCATGAGATTTGGATCATGTGCGTAAGTGCGCGCAGCTGGCGATTGAGATCGCAAGCGGCAGTGTGAGCCAAGCCCTTGGATAGGAAGGTACGTCCTGCGAGCGCGTCGGGCATGCAAGGTTAGCTAACGAAGCCGAGCTGGGGCCTATCAACGGACCAAAGTAAGGAGGCTACTGGAGGCGCAGCCACGGGGACTGGCGGCGGAACGTGCATTGCGTGGATAAGCCTTGGGACGCCCGCGTCACAGCTACCGAGGAGCAGTCGGATTAGCCGGTACTGTTAGAGTGGAAGGTGGACGCGAGGAGGCGGTCGCGTTGTTTAAGGAAGGCTGACGGCCTCGGTAGCAAAATACAGACCAAGGAGGATACAGGACCCCCAGCAAGGCTTAGCTAGCGACGCCTTCGCGTGCGGCGCTATATGCATATTGGAGGGTACAATTAAGGTTTATTGAAGGATACACATAATTAAATTGCAGTCACACCGGGTCCAATTATTATGCATGTGATTTATTAAATCTGAGAATCAATTCATTCATTTGTGTCCTTGTGGATTAATTTGTCAGTCTTTGCCACTCAAGATCGAACCAGGGAACAGTGTTAACTTGTGTATAGGCGGTATATTTCCGACCAAACGGGCCTGCATCTCCCGGCCGATATTCAGCCATCCGAGCCGGAAGATCACTGGGATAAATCATCTTCAGCAGTAGAGATTCCGCCGCAGTAGCAACATCTATTCAGTAGAGGCGCCAGCAAGACCAACAACTCAAATATTCCAAAAAGAGATATATTTCATGCTGTTTAACACTCAACAAGGATATTACAATGTGTGATGATTAAAGATAAAGATGAAATAAATTTCTAATTTTAAGCACTTATAATGTACACTAGAGTAATTTGAATAGAAATTAAGTTAATTGTCACATGAAGATTCTGAGTTTCTTCCTTACATTTGTCATGTTTGCCCTCTTTTACAGTATTACAAATTTCACATATCCACTGTAGTTTTTTAAAGCAGTAGGAACAGGAAAAATATAGGTACTCAGAAACTGCAGTTATATTGCAGTGAAACTACAGTGTAGTAAAACTGTAATAAAACCACAGTACAATTATAGTGATATTCTAGTCAAAATTAATTAAACTACAGTTTCAACATTGTTTTACTACACAAACATTGTAGCAAAACTATGCTAAAACTATAGTGATATTATAGTGAAAGTGAGTAAAAACTTTTAACATAATTTTAACATAGTTTTATCACACGATTTTGGCCAAAACACTATAGTTCTACTACAGTAATTTATTATGATAAAACTACAGTTATTCTAGAGTGTAATTACAGTAAAAATAAGAAACTAGATATAAGTTTTTGTCACAACAAAAACAAGGTGTTCGGTTGAAGTTAAAATGGTTACGTCATCAATTCGAAGTGTTGGAGAAGTCAAATGTTAACGTCTGTTGAAGTTCTCGCGAGAAGTTTATTTGAATACAATACAATACTGAATTTAGAAATTATTTTAATATTAAACTTTGACTTCCGGTTTGGACAGGAAGTAAGGTCAAATTGGGGTCACCTTTGTGTAAATACTTTTGACAATTAACAATCTGTATAATGGTACAAAAATTGTGAATTTACCTCTTGTGGTTGTTGAGATTATTTTTTTTAAATATTATACTTTGACTTCCGGTTTGGACAGGAAGTAAGGTCAAATCGGGGTCACTCACAACTGGAGTTTCATCTACTTGTTAAGTTCTAAGTACATGCCAAGTTTCAAGTTCATGTGAAGTTTGCAAGTATGTTTTTGTTTGCGGACAAGATGGGGGGGAGAAGAAGAAGTAAAAAAAAAAAATTTTAAAACGAACAAAAACAATAGGTGTTTCGGGTACATACCCGAACACCTAAAAAAAAAAAACGAACAAAAACAAGGTGTTTCGGGCACATACCCGAACACCTAAATATTACATTTTTACTGTATTTTTACTATAATACTACTGTAGGGAAACAACAGTAGAATTATAATGAAAACTATAGTAATAAAGCAGTGTTTTTTATAAGGGTATATACACCCTATAGTCAATACGATGAATATTTTTGTAGAGATGAGTCACGTCCACGTATAGTTTAGCAAATCAGACTATTGATCTGGTGGCATGAAGATTCACACTCTTTGTTTGAATCTCGACACTTGTCAGCTTATGTCCTTTACACTTACCATAAATTGCTTCTCGCCACCCAGGAATGGGGGGACCCAAGAACCTCTTGGGTCCCCAAAGATGGTTACTCTGTTTGATAAGCCATATCGAGTGTCTAACAGGCATCCAGGGGTTTTGATTCCACATGGAGCTGAGATATATCAGAGCACTTGTAAGGCGCACAGTATCTGGAAATCCCATTCAAAGGTGAAATATATTGCTGCCTGATCCAGAAGCACTGGGACAACCCCCTTCTCTTTCACAATAAGTGTCCTGTGTTGTTTTATGTGAACACGGACCTGCGTACAGCTTTATGTCCCATCTGAAGGATGAAGCAATTATGATTAAGTGTCTTGCTCAAGGACACAAGTGCCACAACACAGCCAGGCCGGAATTCGAACCCACATTTTGACAACTAGAACTTGAGTCCAATGCACTATAGATCGCTAGGCTATGGCACTTCTAAAAACTATCCGACACAGATATAGTACCAGGAGTGATTTATATTGACTGGAAAACCAAGGATAATAATAACCATAGAGCTTTATGTAATAATGAATTGAGGCTTTTCCAAACAGTGCAAAGTAAAATGCAAGTTACTTGAATGTTAACTAAGATGAAAGAGATGCACAAATGTTGTATAAACGAAAATTACTTTTGTATTTTGACTTTGGAAACGCACCTGCCAGGATTATTAGGTTATTAGGGTCAAGGTGTTGGCTGGGACACCAAAGGTCCTGGTTCGATGAGGCTTTTATAAAGTCCAGGCAGACATAATCCAGCTATTGTGAGGTTTAATCCCCCAACAATAGCAGAGTTGTAAATCAAGGAAGCCAGGACTGTTGGAGTTCAGCCAAGTGTATCTACTTATCTGGAGTTGTAACCTCCAGTTCTTTTCAGAACTAATTACTACTCAATTGAGCATTTCACATGGTGTCACTGCAATTAGTCGTACTTACTTATCTGAAGCTTTTGTCAAGGTTGCATCATTATTCAGAACACGCACAGAGGGATTTGGGGATACTGCTATGGAGGTGACTACTGAACTAGTTCGTCCTCTGCTCTAGCAAAATAATTGATGACGTTAGGGTGTGAGTTAGAAAGGCTCGGCCACCACACATTTCATGCGAATTTCAAAACATGAAATTCGCGCTGGTAATTTGAACAATTCAAATGTTGCATGAATACATTGCTGCAGATTTATTACATCAAATATCCCTTCACAATCGCGTGATGTACCGGTATGAACATGCCTTGATGAGTTCAGACTTTTATTATTTGCAGGCAATGAACAAAAACTAATAATGGAAACATCCCACTGGGTAAAAAAATAGGGTGTGCAAATTTATTTGATATTTCATAACAAGTTGTCCAAACTGTTCACTTAAAATACTTTTACATGTAAATAACATATAAAATAGGGTGTCCAAAATTGAAACAGGGTGACACTCCTCTGGCCAACACTATGATGGGGGTATATTCATATATTATATTCCTACAGTTCAATTAAATTAATTAACTTGTGATATGCATTACTTTTCTTATAAACCATTTAATCTCAGGTGCTAAGAGGGGTTAATTTCGAAAATTATTTAATCTCTTTTATTTGTATTTTGTTTTATTAATTTTATTAAAAGGGTAATTAGCCACCCACCCCCATTACACAAAGACCATCGAGACTGTGTCAAGACACTGTGTACAAGCAAGTGTAAAGATGTTTCTTCTCCCATTCTCCCACGCTGCTCCTTCTTTCCAACTTCGTCAACAACAATGCCTGTCATCATTTTAATGTTCTGTCACCGTTTCTCTGTTGAAATGTATTCCTTGTAAAAATGCATAACGAGTGTCCGCAGAAGTCTATTACCCATTGTGATCTCTATTTGGAAAGTGTGATGGCTCTGAGAAGAGCCGGTTGGTTTGTTCTCAACGTTTCGACTAGTGTGCTCTAGTCATCGTCATGAGACTGAAGTGATGTGGAGAGTGCAGTGGCTTTTATCTTGTGTTGGAGGATCTTGCTGTGGATGGGAGCTGCTGTGATTGGTGCTCAGTGAAGTGTGTTGGCTGTCTGTGGGTGATGTTCAGTGGAGTGTGTCAGTTGTGCTGTGGATGTGGTGCATGTGTGGATGAGATCTTGTAGTTGTTCTGGAGTGAGGTCGGTGCGGTCTTGCAGGGTGGGGTCTTGTTGGAGTCTATTCTTGGCTATGAGGTTGGCTTCTTCCGTTGGGACGTTGGTGAAGAGCGACTCTACGTTGAAACTCACCAGCGTGTCAGTGGGTTGAATGGTGATGTCCTGGATGGTCTTGATGAAGTGGGTGGAGTTCTTGATGTGGTGTTCTGTTTGGCCAACAAGGAGGCGCAGGATACCGGTGAGATGACGCGCTAAGTTGTATGTAGGAGAACCCCTGGATGATACGATAGGTCGGAGGGGGTTGCCGGGCTTGTGAATCTTTGGCTGGCCGAAGAATCTTGGGCAGGTCGAACAGGATGGGCGAAGGTTACGTACGGTACAGTGGGGTTGGTATGGCTGAAGTACGGTTCAAATGACAGAAGCTTGCTGGCGACTCTTCTCTCGATGGCTGGGATCGGGTTCTTGGTTAATCTACTGTATGTATCTATGTATGAGGATGTCTTGGATCTTTTTTGTGTATTCTGCGCGGTCCATGATGACTGTTGTTTCCTTTGTCAGCGTTGAGGATGTGGATTGATGAATCTTGGTCGAGTCTTGTGATGTTGGGCTTGGGTGGCTTGCAGTTCTTGAGTAGTTGTTGGACTTGAATGTAGATGTCATCTGCTGTGGTTTTGTCTTTCTTTCTGATTGCTGGTTCGATGCCTTGGATTATTTCTTCAACTGGTGTCTTCTTGGGTGCAGTGCTAAAGTTGAGGCCTAAAGAGAGTACTTTGTGTTCGTCGGTTGTGAGTTGGCGGTCGCTGAGGTTTATTACAGTTTTATTGGCGGCTTGAGGCTTAGATTTGTTTTCTCTTCTGTTGGATTTTGTTTTGGTTTTATGCAGTTTGATGAACTTGTTGATCTGTTTGGTGCAGACGGTCTTGAAAGCGTGGTTGCTTGAGTTGATTGTCAGGGTTTGAATCTTGTTCTTGTAAGGTGTCTAGAAGGAGTTGTTTTGTTCTTGTGATGGCTTGATCGTTGTTGTGGAGGTTGAGGCGGGTGATGGCGATTCGTTCTCGAAGAAGTGCTGGGCTTGTCTGATGCGTGATGAGTTGTGGCTGCGTACTGGGTCAGTGAGTTGGTGGCCTGAAGGAATGATGTTGGAATCTCTGCATCTCTACAGGAAGGCACTCCCCACATCACTTCAGTCTCCTGACGATGACGAGAGCACACTAGTCGAAACGTTGAGAACAAACCAACCGGCTCTTCTCAGAGCCATCACTCTTTCCAAAGAGAGATCATTACATGGTGTACCCGAAAGTACTCAAGAACATTCATGATGTATTGATCCACAGACTGACGCACAAGGTCTAAAAAAGAAGCCGCGCAGTCAGGTAGACTTACCCGGTGTGTGAGAGAAATGTATTGGGCGCGTTAGCCACTGATCTCTATTCCCAGTATAATAGAGATCAGTGATCTTAGCGTTAAGCGAATTTGCCACACAGAATGGTTTGCCTGCATCAAGCACCTAATCCCATGGTGCCTTACAGCAGGCTGGACAGGGGGAGCAAAACTCGTAACCATGCTTGTTGTGCGTGCACACAAGTTTGGAGTACAATACCATGGTATGGATTACAGCAGGGTGGCACACTTCATAGACTTCTGGTACTGTGCCATGGACTAGGTTAGCACACAAGTGACACACTTCATGTAGGTAAGACTTCTGGTACTGTGCCGTGGACTAGGTTAGCACACGAGTGACACTTCATGTAGGTAATAGACTTCTGGTACTGTGCCGTGGACTAGGTTAGCACACGAGTGACACACTTCATGTAGATAAGACTTCTGGTATCATGCTTTACTCATTGTTATTTGTATTACACTCAGGTTCTAAGAGGGGTCCGTACCAAGACCTTCTTGACAGTCGTAATGTGTTTGCCATCACTTCCATCATGTATGTTGTGTTTAATGTCAGCCTCTTGGTCAAATTCATTGAGGTCCACTATGTATCATTTCTGCTTCATGCCTTCACAAGAGGGTTCATGTTCACGCTGGTCGCAACAGGATGTTCACTTTTGTGAGTATAATTACATACCAGAAACAAATAACTTGATCAACTCAATTAAAAGGGGGAGATATCATTTATTCATTCATTGATGGTTTGTTAGCAATTATCAATAGTTGAGATAAACACACGGTGTTACCACTAACCGAAACGATATTAACAAAATACGTCAAATATTTGAAATATAGATATTGTCCAAACTTAAGCGTCACTTGTATAACTTGTGCATACATTATGCAGGGACCAATACACAGTTTATTTGTAAAAATAAAAATGTTGTCATTTGAATAATTTTTTTTAAATGGCAACAATGATTTTATTGATCAGTGATTGCTTTGCATTTGTTTAGCCATTGCCAAGATTCTTAATAGTGCTGGGACGGTTAACCTACCAAAACTGCACTAACCGTTTATAAGTTTGCTAATTGGCTAACCGAAAACAAGTTTTTTTTAAATACTACCAACAATTCCATTTTGTTGTTCTTGGGAAGTTTACTGATGCTTTTTGACACATTGTGCTATTTGCCGACTTTCTGTTAACTGGTTAACCGACCGTGAAAGATTTGGTTATAACAGTTAGCTAACCGGTAACGGTTAACTAACCGGTAAGTCCCAGCACTAATTCTTAATTAAATTTTACTTTTTTACATAATCGGATATTCTAGTACTATTCAAATGCACGTTATAAATTATGCTGTATTTGGTTTTGTATGGTTTCTCGGTAGGTTGAGTGCAATTCGGAAACATTTGTGTATGAAATGGTCTGATGTTTTGTTTTTTGTTTGTTTGTTTTTTTTTGTCAGTTTTCCTGTCAAGTTTTTTGGCAGTACTGAGGGCCTGATAACATCACTTGCAGCCTTAGTGGCTCTTCTACAGAGACCTATGTTTACCCTTCAACAGACACATCTGGACAAAGATCCATTTTGGGTAAGTTTAACCATTTTGTTAAGGGAATGTACAGTTTTGGTAATGTTGGGAGACTTAAATTTGAAGAAAAGGTCCCTTGTACAAATACGCTTCCTGCGTTTTAGTAAATGTTATTTGTTTATTACAGCTTCACATTCCATTTTTGTTTCCTTTCTTTTTATAAAGTGTTAAGGTGAACAATAGCCACAATTAGATATGACCAGGTCATGCACAGATATAGGCAATAAAGCACTATATCAGTAACCCTAATGGGCTAATCAGTGGTTCACAGCAGCTTTTTAGGAAAATGGAAAAGAACTCTGTGCTACTTTAAGAAATCAATCAATTATGATGAAGAGAAGTACAAGTCCAGTAGAATATAATGATACGTGGTATAAAGCGACCGACTGAGTTCCTGAGTTAATGAAGTTATTGAGGTTATCAAAGCTACAAAGTTAGGAATATTGTGGAAGTTAGGCCTTTGAAGATATTACTGATGTTTACACAGACGGTCTGATTGAAGGTTTACACACGGAAGTTTTGAACAGAAGATTTACACAGGAATAATACGGATGGAAGGTTTTGCTGTAAAGCAATAAACACGTACACAATAATTATAATAAGGTTTGGAAACGAAGATTATTGAAGGAATTTGGAATAATCAATAATGCGACAATCAAAATACAATAGCACTGAATACATGAATTCAAAAACTCATGCTGAGATTGTACAACATATAAGGTATTATACAGAGTGTGCCAAAAAAGGTGCAACATTGACAAATTATTTTTATTTAAAGGCAAAAAACACTTTGATGGAAACCTGGTGTAATGTCATAGGTATAGAACAGTTTCTTGGCTACATGAAACTTTTTCCCCGGTCAATTCCGTTTTTTTTAAGGAAACTAGAGCAAAATTGCGGAAGCATGTCAAATTCTCGTTGGGCCTCTCTGTGTGTTGGGAACCTTATCAGGGGTGTGAATGCTGTCATGGCTGTGGAAGTAAATGAATGCACACATGATCAATGTGAATCAATATTTTCTTTTCTTTTCATTACATGTTATAGCATAACAATATGATCTAATGATCCCTTATCTCAATGATATTCACATGGTGAGTTGCATTTTTTGCTGAAATAATACTTTTGTGAGAAAATAATTTATAAGTCCATTTCAGGTAAATTAAAGATATTGCACACTTTTGTGTTATTTACACAGATATAAAATAACAATCTTTGTAGATATTTACAAGTAAAGCGCACATCAATAAATACATTATATCTTTATGTTATAAATAATGACATTCAAGGTAAAAGTATCACTTATGTTTCTGGCATCAAATTAAAATGTCTTCTTCATGCATCATGAAATTCAAGTTCATAAATACATAACCCAGATTCAGCATGTCCAGGTGAGAGTGGCCCAAGTAAAATTTACACCCTTTCACTTAATTGATTGTATTTCTGGATCTAGGGACCCAAATGGGATGGGTGGGTAAAAAGGGGTGGATTGAGAAATAGTCAGGCTTTATTGTAAAATATAATTTCATTGAAGAAAAAACATTAAACAGTTTTAATTATTTGTTTTCTGAATGTTGCACTTTTTGGCACACTCTGTACATGTTGGGCACATGTACATGTACTTGACACGACAGGCACTATAAATGACAATGAAACACACGATGCTCATGTTATAACTCAAAGTTTGGGAAAGTTTCAGACATTATCTTGGAAAACCTATGATGAATCTAATCAACTTTACAAAATTAACCAACTTTGATAGCTTATCCTTGACTAAACTGGAATTTGTACTTACTGCGCTGGGGTATGGTGTAACTAAACCCTGTATTTAGATTGGTATTTATAAGCGTGAGAAAGCACTGAACATGCAATGACAATACATGTTATAAACTATAAATGCAAAACTCCACTACGGAGTCTTATAAAGTCAAAATGCAAAATGTCTGCTACACACGGAGTAACTCTTACGCTTACTCTCATTGAATCGAAATATACATTCTAATGTGGAAGTTATGAAAGAGTACTCTAAGAATAACGTTATTGGCAATAGTTTCGCTTTTCTTAAACATCATCAATAGGTTTACACCAAGTATTTTACATTAAATTCCAATCATTTGGTTATTTTGAATTTGTGGAAAATGGATCACAATTGTGATCCATATCAAAGGTTTCATACATTCAATGTTTTCTTAAAAATGACAGTATGTCAGACGGAATAATTTCTCAAAATGTTTGGTGCCATAACCAACTTCACATCAAGGAAGTTTGTAGATTATAATTCAGTTATTTTGTAATCAGGTCATTACAAAGGTGTATACTATCGTATTACTTGATATAAACAAAACAAATCTGAATGCATGTTCACTATTTTCTTGTTAATGGCACAATTTAATAAGCTGAAACTTTCATAGGTTGGTTGTTCAATGTATATCTTGATTCAAAGAGAGTAAGCATACTCATAGAAGCAGTTTGGCCAACATTACCAATGCTGTACCTTCCCTTCAATGTATATCTTGATTCAAAGAGAGTAAGCATACTCATAGAAGCAGTTTGGCCAACATTGCCAATGTTGTACCTTCCCTTCAATGTATATCTTGATTCAAAGAGAGTAAGCATACTCATAGAAGCAGTTTGGCCAACATTACCAATGTCATACCTTCCCTTCAATGTATATCTTGATTCAAAGAGAGTAAGCATACTCATAGAAGCAGTTTGGCCAACATTACCAATGTTGTACCTTCCCTTCAATGTATATCTTGATTCAAAGAGAGTAAGCATACTCATAGAAGCAGTTTGGAAAACATTACCAATGTTGTACCTTCCCTTCAATGAATATCTTGATTCAAAGAGAGTAAGCATTCTCATAGAAGCAGTTTTGCCAACATTACCAATGCTGTACCTTCCCTTCAATGTACATCTTGATTCAACGAGAGTAAGCATACACATAGAAGCAGTTTGGCCAACATTACCAATGTACTTTCCCTTCAATGTACTTCTTGATTCAAAGAGAATAAGCATACACATAGAAGCAGTTTGGCCAACATTACCAATGTACTTTCCCTTCAATGTACTTCTTGATTCAAAGAGAATAAGCATACACATTATTATTATTATTATTATTATTATTATACATTTCTGGTAATGAAACCAAGGATGCCTCAAAAGCACACTTAAGCACTGTAGCTCGGAAGCCTGAGGAAACCTGTAAACAAGGGCGCTTGCTATGTGAACCAGAAACACCGGGGTAAACCCCCTACTCTTCCACGATAAGTGTTCTGGGTTCTTTTACGTGCATTACTTAATCTAGTACACGGGACCTACGGCTTAACGTCCCATCCGAAGGACGAAGCAATTATGGTTAAGTACCTTGCTCAAGGATACAAGTGTCACGACCGGGGCTCGAACCCACACCCTGCTGCTGGCAACACCAGAACTTGAGTTCGGTGCGCTAGACCGCTCGGCCACGACACTCCATTAGAAGCAGTTTGGCCAACATTACCAATGTACTTTCCCTTCAATGTACTTCTTGATTCAAAGAGAGTAAGCATACACATAGAAGCAGTTTGGCCAACATTACCAATGTACTTTCCCTTCAATGTACTTCTTGATTCAACGAGAGTAAGCATACACATAGAAGCAGTTTGGCCAACATTACCAATGTACTTTCCCTTCAATGTACTTCTTGATTCAAAGAGAGTAAGCATACACATAGAAGCAGTTTGGCATATTACAATGTACTTTCCTTCAATGTACTTCTTGATTCAAAGAGAGTAAGTATACACATAGAAGCAGTTTGGCCAACATTACCAATGTACTTTCCCTTCAATGTACTTCTTGATTCAAAGAGAGTAAGCATACACATAGAAGCAGTTTGGCCAACATTACCAATGTACTTTCCCTTCAATGTACTTCTTGATTCAAAGAGAGTAAGCATACACATAGAAGCAGTTTGGCCAACATTACCAATGTACTTTCCCTTCAATGTACTTCTTGATTCAACGAGTAAGCATACACATAGAAGCAGTTTGGCCAACATTACCAATGTACTTTCCCTTCAATGTACTTCTTGATTCAACGAGAGTAAGCATACACATAGAAGCAGTTTGGCCAACATTACCAATGTACTTTCCCTTCAATGTACTTCTTGATTCAAAGAGAGTAAGCATACACATAGAAGCAGTTTGGCCAACATTACCAATGTACTTTCCTTCAATGTACTTCTTGATTCAAAGAGAGTAAGCATACACATAGAAGCAGTTTTGTCAACATTACCAATGTTGTACCTTCCCTTCAATGTATATCTTGATTCAAAGAGAGTAAGCATACACATAGAAGCAGTTTTGTCAACATTACCAATGTTGTACCTTCCCTTCAAGTATATCTTGATTCAAAGAGAGTAAGTTTAGGGTTTTTATTAATTAATAATGGTAAATGCTTACCCTAAATAAATCCGAGGGAAACTTCCTTCTCGAACGTAATATAAATTTAATATGTACACTAGTTGCTCGTTGTCCTTCAGCAGGAACCGTCACCGTGTAGGAGTATACACTGCCAATTCAGCTCGGATTCCTGCTTCCAAACAACGAGATTGGTAATAAGAAGAGCTAGCACTTGTCACAATACTTGCTGCTGCTTGCTAGTTCGAAGTCTCTGGAGTGCTTTTTCAGCCCCCAAATATAAAAGAAAAAGGAACAATGCACGCACTACTTGTGGATGCACTGATACAATAGATGAATGACTTAGGCATCTCCTGGCCTGGTCGTGGCAGAACTATTCATAATACAAAAGAAACTTCTAGTGGGGAATGCTAACGAAACACCTGGTGCTGGCATGTCCCTGGAATTTCACTACATCTAGCCCCCTTCTAGATCATAAATGCATAAAAAGTGATCGATAACATGGAAAATATATTTATTTATACACATTATATTTGTTACTTTATGTTTCAACAAATCTGCTTGGCCACCTGACGCGACGTCCAGAACGAGTAAATCTGTCTGGTTTTTCTGGAGGTGCACTGTCCGGTGTAGAGTTCGGTGTGGCAGATTTCGGTGTCTTCAAGGGTACATCAAAATCAGTATGAGCAACCTTTAATCTGTCAACGCTAATCGAATCTTCTTTACCATTAATATATACAATGAAATATTTACCTTTTCTGTCAATGACACGATACGGGCCATTATAGGGAGGCTGTAAAGGTTTTTTAACAGCATCTACTCGTACAAAAACATGAGTACAGGCAAATAAATCTTTGTGAACTTGGCTTTGTTGTTGATTAAGTCTTGTAGGTTTTGGCTTCAATTCTGACATTTGCCTGCGTAAACGATCAACATAACTAGCAGGATCTAGATTGTCAAAATTGTTGACTGGAACAACAAATTCTCCTGGCAATTTCAGAGTGGAACCATATACCAATTCTGCAACACTGCAGTCAAGATCAACTTTAAGGGTTGTACGAATGCTTAGTAAAATTAGTGGTAAAGATTCGGTCCATCGATTAGGTTGCTTTGTGCCTTAAAAGCAGATTTTAGTTGACGATGAAAACGTTTCTACCAATCCATTTGCGGCTGGGTGATATGCAGTAGTGAAATATGCTTTGTCGTGAAAGAAAGGTGTTCGAACAAATGTGATTCAAATTGCCTACCTCTATCTCTGGTGACTTTTGAGGAACTCCAAATTGGCTACCCATCGTTCAACAAAAGCTTTAGCAACTGTTTCTGCAGTGATATCAGGAATTGGCACTGCTTCGGGCCACCTAGTAAATCGGTCTATGCATGTAAGTAAATATTGAAAACCATTCGAACTTGGTAAGGGACCAACTAAGTCAATGTGTACATGACTGAAACGAGCGTCAGGTGTTGCAAAGGTACCTATCGGAGTCACAGTGTGACGATGTACCTTGGAACGTTGACACTGAATGCAATGTTTAGTCCAAGTTCGAACATCTTTGTTGATAGACGGCCATACAAACCTTTGAGTGATTAGACATTGGGTGGCTCTAATACCTGGATGTGATAAATCATGGATAGAGTTAAAAATGTCACGCCTGAATTCTGGGGTTATGTATGGGCGTGGATGACCAGTAGATGTATCACAAATGATGGTATTTTGAGATGTTAAAATTGGCATTTCTTCAAAATGAAGATTAAACGATTCGCGAAGGTTACTTAGCTCTGGGTCTTTTTTCTGCTGAAGAGCTATTTGGTCAAAATCCACAGAGGTTTTAGGCAGATTGTTATCATTGAGTGAATTTATATCATATCTAGAGAGAGCGTCGGCTACAACATTCTCTTTACCTTTAATATGACGGATGTCAGTACTAAATTGAGATATGTAGTCTAAATGACGAATTTCTCTTGGCGAGTAGCGATCTGGTTTAGATTTGAAAGCATAAGTAAGAGGCTTGTGGTCGGTCAAAATGTAGAAATGACGACCTTCTAGTGCATGTTTAAAATGGCGCACTGATAAATATATAGCCAATAACTCACGACCAAAAGTACTGTACCTAGTCTCTGCTGACTGTAGACGTTTGGAAAAGAACGCAATTGGTTTCATTACTTTAGTTTGAAATTGTTGAAGTACTCCGCCAACTGCAACATCTGACGCATCCACCATTAAACAAAGTGGGGCATCGGCAACGTGGACTAACAAGGTGGCTTCAGCTAGGGTTTGTTTAGCTTTTTGGAAAGCTGTTAATTCGCTTTCGAGAGTTCGATTGCTTTGTTTTTCGCCTTGCAAGAAAGTAAATCTGTCAGAGGTTGCAAAGTGTCAGCACAGTGGGTGCAAACGTCGGTAAAATTTACTAATCCCAAAAATTCACGTAACTTACAGTGAGGTTGGTGCTGGAAAATCTTGAATAATTTGGACCTTATTTTCCAGAGGTTTAATACCTTCACTATCGATGTGGTGGCCTAAAAACTCTAGGCTAGTTACTTGAAATTCACATTTACATGGATTAATCACTACCCCAAATTCACAAAGACGGTCAAAAACTAATCTGAGGTGATATTGATGTTGTTGTTCGTTTTCACTTGCTAACAATAAATCATCAATATAGGCATAGACAAAATCGAGACCATGTAAGACTTGATCGATAAATCTCTGGAATGTTTGAGCAGCATTCCTTAAACCAAAAGGCATTCGAACAAATTCAAAAAGGCCAAAAGGTGTAATAATTGCAGTTTTAGGAATATCATCAGGCTCAATAGGTATCTGATGGTAAGCTTTTACTAGATCTATTTTGCTAAAAATCTTTTTGCCGTGCAAGGTTGATGAAAAATCGTGCATGTGAGGAATTGGATATCTATCGGGTACAGTAACATTATTTAAAGCTCTATAATCGCCGCAAGGTCTCCAGTCACCAGATTTGTTTGGTACCTTGCACGGCAAAAAGATTTTTAGAAGGTTGCGTGTTCGAATCACGTCGGGGTCACCAGTTTTAGGGTTTTTATTAATTAATAATGGTAAATGCTTACCCTAAATAAATCCGAGGGAAACTTCCTTCTCGAACGTAATATAAATTTAATATGTACACTAGTTGCTCGTTGTCCTTCAGCAGGAACCGTCACCGTGTAGGAGTATACACTGCCAATTCAGCTCGGATTCCTGCTTCCAAACAACGAGATTGGTAATAAGAAGAGCTAGCACTTGTCACAATACTTGTTGCTGCTGCTTGCTAGTTCGAAGTCTCTGGAGTGCTTTTTCAGCCCCCAAATATAAAAGAAAAAGGAACAATGCACGCACTACTTGTGGATGCACTGATACAATAGATGAATGACTTAGGCATCTCCTGGCCTGGTCGTGGCAGAACTATTCATAATACAAAAGAAACTTCTAGTGGGAATGCTAACGAAACACCTGGTGCTGGCATGTCCCTGGAATTTCACTACATAAGCATACACATAGAAGCAGTTTGGCCAACAGTACCTGTAGGAATACTCCTATTACGGATACTGGGGGGTAACTGGTTGGAAATTATTTGGGTTTTGACTGTTCCCAACAAACCCGGTTAGGCGCTTGCGATGCTGTATCGGTGAACAAACGGGGAATGGGGAGGTGTTGCTACTGGCTGATAAATAATTGTAACAAGATGCACGATGAATGGTCCACTTCTTTGGTTTATTCTGATTGAATACTGATTGATGTGGTTCCCTTTGACGTTCTCTTATTGTTTCTGATCAGTTCCTTTTGTTTCTTTCTTTTGTTTCTGTTTGTTTTGTTTTTATACTGTGAATATAAGGAAATAAAAGAGTATGATTAACTACAAACTTAGGCAATTGTAAAGCTTGAGAGACCAGATATAGGCTTCAAATCACTTTATAAATCTCCATACACATCCCAGATGATAAGAACTTGGTATTAATTATCAAAAGGCATAACGATTGAGTAAATGAGATCTCCTAGGCCACCACAATGGATAACACATGTATACATTACACCCACACTGACAATCACATACGATAAAAATATGCTTCCATAAAAATGGGGAAAATGACATGTTTATCTGAGTAAGTATGATTTTCGTGGAACTGAACTAACTTATATTACTACGGGGAAACCTTATTTTAGGACTCACCCAGTTAAACAACAACACTATCTTGAAACAAACTGTCAAACTCCCAGAAAATGGCACTGATTTCAGGGACACAACCACATGGTTACAGCGCCAGCCTTGTTGCATGAAGTGCGCCCTCAATTGGTGAGCTACATGCGCCTCGCAGGTTCCAACAGTACTAATGTACTTTCCCTTCAATGTACTTCTTGATTCAAAGAGAATAAGCATACACATCACTGGCTTTGTTTAAAATGAATTTTTGTGTA
The DNA here is from genome assembly GCA_029582265.1 of Zoroaster sp. YZ-2022. Classification (NCBI taxonomy): domain Eukaryota; kingdom Metazoa; phylum Echinodermata; class Asteroidea; order Forcipulatida; family Zoroasteridae; genus Zoroaster; species Zoroaster sp. YZ-2022. The sequence goes on from CM055818.1 coordinate 37,173,338, forward strand.
TTTTTGTCTTTAGGGTTTGATTTTATATTTAATTGATGTAATTTGATTGCCAGTGTAAAATGTAATAAAATAAAATAAATAAAAACATATATAGAAGCAGTTTTGCCAACATTACCAATATTGTACCTTCCCTTCAATGTATATCTTGATTCAAAGAGAGTAAGCATACACATAGAAGCAGTTTTGTCAACATTACCAATGTTGTACCTTCCCTTTAATGTATATCTTGATTCAAAGAAAATAAGCATACACACAGAAGCAGTTTTGTCAACATTACCAATGCTGTACCTTCCCTTGGATGTATATCTTGAGTCAAAGAGAGTAAGCATACTCATAGAAGCAGTTTTTGCCAACATAAAGCAATGTTGTACCTTCCGTTAAGGGCAGAACGGTCCTATAGAGTCATTCAGTCAGTTGGTTGGGGAATATTATCCTATTCCAGTATTATGTTGGCTTCAATCAGGCGATCTGTAAGGGTTTCTGAAGGTGATTCATAAAAGATTTCTGTCATCGTTTCTGGATTTTTCCCATTTTTATAATTAAAAAAAGTCTGAAAACTACGTATTTTGGTCATGCCTGGAAAACATAATGTCTTGTTTAGTAGCCTCATCATCAAATTATTTTTATGTGTATCTGTTACAGGTTTACATTGGCCTTATTGTCGGCAATGTCATCACACTCATTTTGCCAGTTTATATCCACATCTATGTGAAGCATGGGTCAAAGTTGGAAGTCCAGGTACTAGACGACATTGAGAATGAGAAGAATATTGCAAGCAAGTGACTTATTTGACAGATCTTCAGGTGCACCTTTAAATAAAACCCACAGAATACGTCTTATAAAATTGGTGCTATCATTAATGTTTTTAGACTCTTAGTAACACCAGAAGTATGCCAGCCTGCTATTATCCTCTAAATGCGCACATGCATGCGCAACAATCATGGAAATGATTTTGGCTACCACACTGTAAAAAAAAAAAAAAAAGGAAATTTACAGCAAAATGTAGGCAACTCTGTTTACAATTTGTTTCCATATTTCTTTGTTTTACCGATTCTGATTCTCTTTTTCAGCCCACAAAGAATATGTCCAAACAAATATGGAAACATACTGCAGTTTCATTATTAAGCGTTTACAGAAATTGTTTAAATCAGTTTAACACACTTGTTATGTAAAAATGTAATACAGCAAATTGTTGGAAATAGAGTTGCCTACATGTTGCTGTAAATTTACATGTTTTGCTTTTACAATACATGTACTTGACACCACTTGCTTGTTCCAGAACTAAGAGGGTGCAGCATCATTTTTGTATAAAATAAAAAGAACAGTAAAAGAGTTACACGAGTTGTGTTGGGAATTTTATATAATTGATATACTTTTCCCCCTGCAGACACCTTTTCCATAGCATTGAGTATAGAGTGCTGAGCTAGGTTGGTGGAGGGTAAAAAAATCCAGCTGATTGTTTGATACCCATGACACAAGAATTATCCAAAATAATGCAAAGTGCAGTAACTGCTGCTATATAAAGATTAATACCCAGCATGTCAGTGGCGCACCCAAGGGGGGGGGCTCGGGGGGCTCGAGCCCCCCCCCCCCCAAGGGCCCGCTGATGTTTTATTTATTTATTTTTAAAGAAGGGGCCGGGAAAGAGAGCAAAATCTGAGCCCAAGTCTTGTCTACAGAGGAGTTCGGCAAGGAGTAGGGCAGTGGTACAAGGGATGGGGACTCAGGAGACTCAAGCTCCCCTCCAAAAGTTTTCCATTTATTCCACTCACTATTATATTTTACGGCGTTGCGTATGCATGTGCATGTAAGCTTGAAGGGCCACCAGTATATATAACAAGCATTTTTAGACATTCTCTCCCCCCCCCCTGCCATGGTGCACCCTGATCAGGGAGCAGCTTTACTTAATTTTATTTTCATTTTCTGTTGTCCGTTTCTCTTGTTGAGGTCCTTTCCAGTTTGTACACAATGGCCCAGGATCGGGTTTTAATTTACAAAGATTATGCGACACTGTTTTAGCAAACACCGATTGGATAATATTGGGATTTGGTTTTGCCGCCAAATTCGTGTTTGAGAAAATTTAGCTCCGCCCGGAATGATCACAAACTTTACGTCCGCGCAATGAAAATATTTAAATATAGAAATCTTGCAGACGAAACAATTAGCTCAAGTTCTTTACATCAAGAGGAGGAAATTATATGGAAGGTAAAACCCTACGAGTCTGAATCATGTCATAATGTCTCCTTTTTATGACTAGAAACCACCAGGAAACATTTAACATGTGCCGTAGGTTCACTGACGAGCACGATTAGGGACATGGCTACAGCCGCGCCAGCGGTTATGGTTTGGGTCCGCCATGTCTCTCCCCCATATTGGATTTCAAAAAAAAAAAAAAATTCTTCTTCATGTCCACTTGGTTACCACAGGACTTTTGGCAAGTTTCATTGTATAGCGCCCTCACGTGATGATGCAATACAAGGCAATTTCTCTATACATAGGTGTCATAATGAATTACTCTCCGAGCCATGAAATGAACTTTATAATAAAAGACCAATTATGTTGACCTACATTAAAATGGTGAAACACTGTTATTGGGGTTTATTAAGTATTATGTGACTTATACAGAAAGGAAACTGACTGTACAATTTTTTAATCTATTTTGTTTGAGCAAAGAAAAAGACTGAACTGGAACTTTAAACCCCCCCCCCCCTTCAATGTTGGACATTTTGGGCTTGCGGTGTGCGTGCATCACATCAACGTTGAAGCGGGGGTGGAATGGAATGAAATCACATGTATACATTGAACCAAAAGTAGTTGGGCACAGACAGATCATTGGGGATGAAAATTCTCAAAACAGGGAACAACACACATTGGCTTATTACACTGTTTATGTACAGATCATACGCGTTTGTGTTCTCTTTGCCCTAGTACTGCAAACAACACAGTCACGTTTTTTGCTGGAGAAATTTTTTCCAGGATAGTGTTGACGTGAAAAGGGCCTGGAACCACATGGAAGTTGGCTTGCATGCTGTGCGGGGTTGTACTTCCAGAAAGTCCTTCGATGACCTTTACCCTAAAATCCAAATTGGAAAGGTGATGGTTTGTAGGTATGCTGTTGTATACCACAGTAGCATTCAGAAAACAGATGTCAAGAATGTTTACTAATACTCTTTTTCACCATTTCATTGTTCTGTGCGGATGAGAGTAATACTGCACAATTTGTGCTGCCAGATCAGTTCCTCCCATGTATTTATTGTAATCGCAAACTACGGAAGGTTTTTTAATCTCGCGATGTCCGGTTAACCCTTTCGATCCCACGGGCTCTAAAAAGAGCCTTTGTTGTGATACGCTTCGATCCCGTGGGCTCTAAAAGGTGCCGGGAATCGGCATGCCCTTTACTACCACGGCTCCTTAATTCACCGCCTGAAAATGCTTGAGTGGTTTTTTTGGTTGGCGCCCTCTATTGACAGGAATGCAGTTTACACAAGTTTTATGAAAAGAATGAACACGTCACTTTAGCTTTGCGGTTTCCCGGTGCTAGCGTCCCTGCGTCCAGAACGCGAACGGTCAGTTTTTAGTTGCAATCATGATGGAAACGGACATAAATGATGGCATTTTGGCCGAGATTTTGGCAGACAGTGGCTCAGAATCAGATGACGAAGTAACGGATGACGACAGCACATTATCTACAGTAGAACTTCCAGCGGAATTCGTTCAAGAGGTAGGTAGGCCTAAATCACAGTAAAAATGAATAACTAACATCTAACGTTACTCTTCGGGCCCAATGCAAATTAATGTAATTTACTTATTGTCCTAGGCTATAGCGTAAATATTGGATGCATTTTTTTTATATGCTCAAGGGGGTTGTTGGAGTTGAGGAATGTAAATTTTGAAAATGGATCCCTTGACTGACCAAATCCCCACCCCCTGGACTGGGTCAAAAAAGTCATGCACAAATTACTCGAGTGAAAATGTACAATTTTTAGTAGTTTGTTGGGGTAATAGGCCTATTTGTGTTCATTGAAACAGCAAGTTGAAGTATAGATATAGCATAGAAATTTTAGCATCCACCCATAGCCAGTCGTGCTATTTAGTGTCAACAAGCTGAAGATGCACTCTTAGTCTCAAGCTTCCAAAAATATAGCCTCGTATTCGAAAGGCCGTTATAAGTCATATAACACAAGAAGTTGGGGGAATTCACTTTCACAATCCCACATTAAAACGACAATTTATCGGCAACGAGTTTTGGAGAGTGGATGGAAGCCGCCATATTTCTTTTCTCAGCACAATATTCATTTTGTGCATGACCCCCTGTGGCCTGTGCACATGCAGCAAAGTAGCATTGAGATATTGTATTTACAAATGTAAGACCGAGATTAATCCTCATTTGCCTTGTTTTTCTGTTGCAGCCTACCTACCAAGGTGATAGCCGGCCGAGATCAAGGAGGACGACAGGAAAGTTAGATTTCCGATCCGGTTGGGAACGACGAGACCATTACGACTGTGGGACTGTGCAGTTCACTGGAAATTCTGGCCCCACCGGCGATTTTGCCACACTGTCGGCAGTGGAGATCTTCAAGCTGTATTTTTGTCAACTCGTGTGGAATATGCTCGTCGACGAGACGAATCGCTATGCGCAGCAAACAATAGACTTAAATCCTGATCAACAATTCTCCTGGCACCCAACCAACATTCCAGAAATGATGGCATTTGTGGCACTTCTCATTGCTATGGGCATAAACAAATCCTCTCAATACAAGATGTACTGGTCGACATCTGAAATTCTTCACATCCCATTCTATCCGTCGATCATGTCCCGTAATCGGTTCAGTTCAATTCTTCGGTTCCTCCACATCTCAAATAACCAAATTCCTCGTATAGCCTTGCCTAAACGGGACAAACTTTCCAAAGTTCGGCCCTTGATAGAAGTCCTCGTCCCGAAGTTTCTCAACCTGTATAACCCTGCGCAGAATCTGTCTCCAGACGAGTATGTTGAAATTCAAGGGACGCTTAAGTTTTGTTCAGTACATGCCTAAAAAACCTATCAAACGGGGTATTAAAGCCTTCTCCCTGAACGAGTCCAAAACAGGATACACGTGTGCTTGGAAACTGTACACAGGAGCCGACGACACCCAAACTGTTTATGATGCAGATGTAGATTCCAAGTCATCAGACTGCCATCCACCAAACCCAACAGTTGCAGGAAAAGTCGTCATTGATCTGGTCCATGGACTTGAGAATAAGGGACACGTAATATATTGTGATAATTACTATACTAGCCCAGCTCTTGTAGCTAAACTTGCTAAACTAGGATTCGGATGTTGTGGAACTGTTCGTTACACTACACAGGGAATACCCCAGGCATAAACCCAAAAACCATAAAATGAAGAAAGGAGATGACCCATTTTTTTTTGTGAAAGGGTGGGCAATTGTGTATCGTTTGGCAAGACAAAAATCTGTAACACTTTTAACTAATGTAGGCAACACTGATTTGTCCAAAAAGCAAATTCGGTGTAATAAGAGCACAAGTGGATTTTGTGATGTTATGAAGCCCAATTGTATTGAAGATTACAACAAAAACATGGGTGGAACTGATCTTGCCAACCAATGTTTTCAGTACTACAATCATACACACAGAAGCTTGAAATGGTGGAAAAGAGTTTTTTTCCATATGCTGAATATCTGTATTGTCAATAGCAGAGTAATATTCACCAGCATAGCAGGGAACAAAAATGTCAGTAACCTTGATTTTCATATAGGGATTGTACAGGGCTTGCTGTTGGGTTGGGAACGTAACGCAACAAGTCAGTTGAGATACCATATTCCTATTGAGTTGACAGGGCAACAGCACTATCCTGGCAAAACCCCCAATGGAAAGAAACGCGACTGCATTGTTTGCAGTAACCGAAAATTAGGCAGGCGAAAACAAACAAAGATGATCTGTAAACAATGTACACAACCTATGTGCACAGTTCCTTGCTTTGAGAAATACCACATCACTTGATTGTAAATCTATACTATTTGCCTTCAAACCCCCCCCCCCCGTTCAATGTTGGGAAAGGTCAGACAAGCCGCAGATTACAGTCCAAACCAACATTGAATTGGGGGGTGGGGGGTGTGGTGTTAGCATGGATTGTGATGTATTTACACTGAATACAAGTAAATGGTTCATTTCCAAGTAGAAAACCAAAAAAAATCCCCAAAAATCTCATCCAAGTTATTGTTTTTCACATGGAAAAAAAATCTTATACCTGTACCGTATTTGCATGAAATATCACCCATTTGTATTACTTTACTTTAGTGTAAATACTGATCCAAATATTTAATTGTTTTGCTTTTACACTTAAAAAATCTGCAGATTACAGTCCAAACCAACATTGAATTGGGGGGTGGGGGTGGGGTGTTAGCATGGATTGTGATGTATTTACACTGAATACAAGTAAATGGTTCATTTCCAAGTAGAAAACCAAAAAAAATCCCCAAAAATCTCATCCAAGTTATTGTTTTTCACATGGAAAAAAAATCTTATACCTGTACCGTATTTGCATGAAATATCACCCATTTGTATTACTTTTCTTTAGTGTAAATACTGATCTAATTATTTCGCTTTTGCACAATGTTTTCCTCCCTTTTGTATATTCATTTTTACCATCATTTTTACATACAAATGAGAAAGTTAAAAAAGTGTCTATTCCTGCCGTGTGAGGGCGCACTTCAATGAAATTGTGAAAAACCCACTGGTGCTGAAGTGACATTGGGCTCCTAATTACTGTGGTAAAGAAGGGTACTCTCTGACATAACTGGCTGGTAATGAAAGGGTTAAACTCTTTTTGCTACAAATCTGCTTAGTGGTGACACTGCAATCACCGTAATTTGTCAAGAGAATTACACGCTTTGTGTCTTGCCAGACGACGCAAAGCTGGCCTGCCTTTGTATAAAACTGGGGGTCTTCTGTTTTTTTCATTGGGAACTTTTTGGGATGAGCAAAATCAGGAATTCCTTGTGTGGTGTAGCGCACAGTTTCACAAACTCCAAATCCTAGCTGTGATAACTTGGAGACCAGAGCTGGGCTATTGTACCAATTATCCATGAAGATGACATGCCCCTTTCACTAAATCCAAGACAACCTGGCCTGGTGCATGAAGGACGGATGGATGGTGTGTTGCCATGGTTGCAGCATGCACAGTGGAGGGTTGACCTGTTGCTGTGCTTGGCCGAGACCCTGTGAACATTTTCCAAGCACACGTATACCCGGATTCGGGCTCATTTAAAGAGAAGCATTTCAGTCCCCACTTGTTGGCCTTTCGCGGTAAGTACTGCTTATAGCTCAGTCGTCCTTTAAACTTCACCATGCTCTCGTCGGTGAGAGGTTTCATCCAGGGCTGTATATTTTGAGAAAGGTTGGCAGAACAATGTCAAGTAAAGGGCGAAGTTTTGCCAGTTTGTCGGAAGGGCTGTCTACTTGAGCTCTGTTGTTGGCTAGGTGAAAAAATCTAAGGATTGCGGTGAATCTGTTGCGGGACGTAGATGACGGATATACCGGACCAGTGCATGCTGTATCTAGGCCTTTTGTTGATGCCCATGCAAAGTAATAATGCCACGAATCGGGAACATTAGTTGGAGTCCAAGCAGGCTGACGATTGGTTGGGTTTGCAGGCAAAGTTTGCTCAGCATATCGATTTGTCTCCGTCACCATCAGCTCCCAGGTCGCTTGACAGAAGTACAGTTGAAAAATTTGGAAAGGTGTACAGTTACTCAAATCTTCAGTAGTTCCCCTGTTACCACTGAATTGCACTATGTGTTTCCTCGTGTATGCGTTAGTTTCACACCAACCAGACCGGTAGTTTGGCTTTTCCGATGAAGATGATGAGGTAGGGGCACATTCGTCTTCACTATCTTCCGACTCCGGTGTAGAATCCTCGTCAGAAGACATGTCTGACCCACTATCTGCGAAGATTTCTTCCAAAATTTGTGCACTTTGATCGGCGTCCATGACAATATATAGCAATAGCATGCAAAAGCTCGCGGGCGTACTTTTTCAGCCAATCAGAAAGCGCTGGTCAATTGAGGGCACTATTGACATTTCGCTACAACAGGTGTTACCGATGTGCCACTATAGGGCACGCCGGGAACAAAGGAGAATTGTTTTCGCGTGCCAAAATAACACCACGGTACCCAAGTGATATGCAATATTGAGCAAATATGGCACAATGGGGTTGAAAGGGTTATGATAGACATCAGTGGATGCGATTTGTATCGCAAGTCAGCCTTTAATTATAGCGGACAGAGGGCGCACGACTAGCAGCGCGGGTTGCTGAGACTGGTCCCTGTCATTATCCTATCAAGGATAGAGACAGGCAATTGGCGTACCAGGGTTGCACCCCACTAAAATGAACTCCCATAGTAAACAGTGCTAAATACAAAATATTCAAAAATCATTTTAAAAAATACTTAGAAGTCAACGACCCACAGGTCATGATATTGGACCATTTTTACACAATCCATCAAATGTATGGGCCTCAAATCTTTGTTTTTCAGAAAAATGTTTAGACATACACTTTATGAGAAACAGCTCGGCGAATGAATTTCCTCACTGTTCAGTGGGGTGCACCAATGGGGTAATTCACGAGCCCCCAAACCTTACATTTACTTATTTTTATCAAGTTTAGGGGCTTGCATTTTTTGACTAGTTCTGTAAGTAACCATAGAAACTTTTTGGTTGTACTTTGTCTTTCTTGTTTACAGTTTTTACGTGAAAATTGAACCACTAAAAGTGACCTAGTGAATAAGCTGTATTGCATCAAGCTAGTGAAATATCAGAACATTTGACAGCAAATTCAATAGTAAACCCATGGAAAAGTTGACTTCATAAACTAGACTCTGTGTAGAGAAATAATAATAATAATAATAATAATAAAGATTTTTAGCGCGCACATATCCACCCATAAGAGAAGTGAAACTTGAAATAAAGGACATAGCCTAATATGAATACTGGATAAGTCTTATGATATATGAGGACTTTTTTTTATTAAAGTGTGACCGCCACAAATCGGGAAAACGTTCTTACCCTATGTGAAAAGGTCGTTTACAGCACGGCAGAATTCCAGTCGATCCAGCAATTTTGGCTGCAATTGGACATCGTTTCATAGCACACAAAAAATTAATTAATTCAAAATGCCGATGCCTCTGAGGCGATGCGCGCGGAGACCAGAAGCCTAAGCTGGGCCCTAATCAACGGAACCAAACTAAGGAGGCTAGCTACATGGAGGCGCAGCCACGGGGACTTAAAGCGGAACGCGCATAGCGAAATGTGAAATTTTCGACTTTACAGCCCCTTTGTGGTGGATGGTCACATATAAGCCCACGCCACAGCCACCGAAGAACAACGGTACCTGTTATTATAACAGTATTATAACACCTCATACATAGATTCTGTCTTGTAATTGGTTGAGACCATGTCACATGATGTTCGCTATTTTTACTGTGATGCCACGCAAACAAGGAAAGACTAGCCCATGGCAACCAATGAACTAGCCCATGGCAACCAATGAAATAAAGTTCAATTAATTTCGGAGTGTTGTCAAGTTAATGAAAGTCATGTATTGGTTTGATTTATTGTAGCACTAGCAAGTCTCTTAATAAATTGTACGGAATCTATATATGAGGTGTTATAAAACAAATTTTATTGACTTTTTTCACTCGTGGTACAGTAACACTAGTTCTTCTCGGTGATCCCTGGTGCGTTTTATTTTCCCTCAGCTTCGCCTTGGGAAAATAGAACGCTCCAGGGATCACCTCGTACCAGTCAATATTTGTCTATATACTGTTGAAGTGGGAGGTGGACGCGTGGATCAAGGAGGCGGTCACGTTGGTCAATGAGAGGCTGACGGCCCCTGTGTAGCGTTTTCATTTCATTTCATTTCATTTATCATTTCTGGTAATGAAACCAAGGGATGCCTCAGAAAAGCGCACTTAAGCACTGTAAGCTCGAAAGCCTGAGGAAACCTGTAAACAAGAGCGCTTGCAATGTGAACCCGAACACCGGGGTAAACCCCTTACACTTCCACGATAAGTGTTCTGGGTTCTTTTACGTGCATTACTTAATCTAGTACACGGGACCTACGGCTTAACGTCCCATCCGAAGGACGAAGCAATTATGGTTAAGTATCTTGCTCAAGGACACAAGTGTCACGACCGGGGCTCGAACCCACACCCTGCTGCTGGCAACACCAGAACTTGAGTTCGGTGCGCTAGACCGCTCGGCCACGACACTCCACGTTGTACGGATCGCGGAGGATACAGGACCCCAGCAAGGCATAGCTAGCGACGCCTTCGCGTGTGGCGCTCTGGCACGTGTATTGTCAGGATTGGAGATACAAATTCAGGTTATTAAAGGATACACATAATTAATTACAGTCACATTGGGGTCCAATTATTATTCATGCTGATTTAAAAAATCAGAGAATCAATTTATTCAGTTGTCTCCTTTGTGAATTATTTTTTCAGTCTTTGCTGGCCCAGGATTGAAGGGAGTGACAGTGTAAACTTGTGTATAGGGCAGTACATTTTCGAGTCCGTCATCAGCCAATTTATTTTTGCTCGCTACCCGTTTATATAGCCTATATATATATATATATATATATATATATATATATATATATATATATATATATATCGCGGGTTCGAGTCCGGCATCAGCCAATTTTTCTTTGCTCGCTACCCGTATGTGTATGTATATATGTATGTATATATATATATATATATATATATATATATATATATATATATATATATATATATATATATATATATATATATATATATACGTTCCTGATATTCAATTGTTATTATTTTTGTACATAATCTAATTAGCGGTATAAAAAATTATTGGCGTTTGACAAAAGCTATAATTAGTACAATATTAATCCAGAGGGGATTAAAATAGGCAAGTCTCTTTTCAGATCTGATGGACAGCGATCCGTGTCCCCAATCTACGATCGGGGACTACGTGGTGCGGTAATCAGACGGTCCCAAAATAATATAATAATAAGATAATAGTTCTTGCCTCAATTAGCACTTTGTTCGATTTTAATTATTTTTCGATTTTAATTTTGGTGACAGCAATTTTGTATTTTGATTATTTATTTGTTTATTTATTTGTTTATTTTATTTTATTTTATAATCATCATTTTTGTGGGTTTGACCACGGTTTGACAATGCTTAATTTGTTTTTTAAATACGATGAAATTATCTGCAATTTACCTAGCTCCTTTGTTAGAAGAAAAAATGCTTAAAAGACTAAAATATGGTCGTCGCACCCGCGGGGATCAGAAATCAACTGAGAATTCCTCCATTTGCGTAGTTTTCGGGGGAATCAATTCTTTTCTTAATTATAAAAATGTTCTGTTTATAATTTAACTGATTTCTTAATAAAATTCTCCATAATTTTGCTATAAATACGTAAAAACGTCAATTTTCTGACCGACCACCTTTGTCCTCCATTGACTTTGTACACAAACGTGTGCGTTTGTTTACAACTTTTTTCCAAAACCCAACTCCCATAATTCATTGCGCGCACAAAGGCTGCGTTTTTATTGAAAGTGGAAAAAGTTGTTTAACCACAAAATCATGTTATGCGTTCCGCTTGCGCGAACGTTGCAAACGTTCGTCGCCAACGTTTGCAAACAATTTCGAGAGGAACCAGTTGTGCGCCGCCAACGTTGGCGAACGTTGGCCAACGTAGTTTTGATGTGTTTGCGGTTGTTTGTGCGAACGTTGCGCTCACAATCGGTTCCACTTGTATACTTTGACGAATCCCCGTCCCCAAACGTTCGCGATACATTCGCGCAAGCGGAACGCAGTCCATCAGCGACGTAGCCAGGACATTTTCAGTGGGGGAACGGGGGGGGGGGGGGCGGCGGGGCCCAGGCCCAGGCCCAGGCCCCGGCCAGGGTTTTTTCCCCCATTTTCTTTTCTGTTTTTTGGGGCACTATGAGGATTTTTCGTGGGGGGGGGGGGCACGTGACCCCGTGCCCCCCCAGGGGGCCCCCTGTGGCTACGCCGCTGCAGCCCTTCAGTAGTATGTTGGATGAGGGTTCTGGACCACTACCCTAAAAAATTAAAACAAATTTTAAAAAGTTGGTAGGTGGAATATGGAAATTTAAAATTTCGCCAGGTGGTACGAAAAAAAATTGGTATTTTTTTTTAAAGTCGCTAGTCGATACAAAAAAATTGGAATTTTTTTTTTTTTTTTTTTTTTTTTTTTTTTTTTAAGTCGCTAAGCGGTAAAAAAAAGGTTTTAGGGTTTTGAGGTTTTGAGGTTTTTAAGATTTTTTTAGGTTTTTAGGTTTTTTAGGTTTTTTAGGTTTTGAGGTTTTGAGGTTTTTTAGGTTTTTTAAAGTTTTTTAGGTTTTTAGGTTTTGAGGTTTTGAGGTTGGTTGGTAGGTTTTTTAGGTTGGTGTAAAATCTCATTTTTTTTAAAGGTTGTTTTTTAGGTTTTTAGGTTGGTGTAAAAAAGTACTTTTAAAATCTCATTTTTTTAATAAATAAAATGTCTACTTTAAAAAATGAGATTTTATTTTTATTTTTAAAAATTAAAATCTAGTAGTATAGTAAGAAGAGGATGGTAAACTACAGATTACAGAGCCGAAATGAATTTAAAGAGTTTGTTGAAAAAATAATATTAAGATGGGGGAACCCACCGAAAAAAAACGGTAAAACAAATAGATTGGATTATTTATTGGCAGTTATGAAATATTATGATAAATTACCGCCTAAAAAATCCATTTTATGCAAATGGATTTTGGTCGGTTCTTTAAAAAAGTGTTCAAAACCGAGCGTGCGAGACGACGAGTTTTGTTCGAAGCATCGATATTGTATTAAGATGGGAAAATCTATACCGGTCGAGTGTAAAAAATGCAAGAAGGGTACAAAGGCATCGAGTTTTGTATGCACGAATTGCGCATGGCTTTGGGGGAAAATATTAGCTTCATCACTAACCGAATCGAGAGCTCGACAAAATTTTAAACTGGTGATGAAAGAGTTGGTAAATAAAACAACTCGTTTATAGTTTTAAAAAAAAACTAAAAAATTTTATTATATGGCGGAGGTCTTTCTTGAATATGCGTAAATACCCGCTCCGCTATTTGCTAAGCGGGTTTTTCGTAAGATTTTTCTATAGTCAAGTTTACTTTAAATTCAAATGTTTTTCTACGAGGTCTTTTTTTTCTTTGTCGATGATGGCTTTAACGTCTCTCGCATCATCGAAATTTTTCGGCGTAAAATTAATTTAGTTCGAATATTTTCTTTCATTTGCGAGTATTTGTCTCTCTCTTCGTTGATTAAATGAAATTCTTCTTGACTTATATGACCGTCTTCGATCGCTTTCGAAACGTGGTTGTTTATGGTGTTGAGTTTACTTTCCGCTAAAACTCTAATCTCGTTATGTTTTTTCAGTTTTTTAAAGAGTTTGTTTTTCGCGTATCTGACCGCTATCCCCATACCGCCCAATCCTAAAGCTAATCCTTCAAAAACGAATCCGATCGGCGCCGCTATAACGGTGACAAAACTGACAATTCCAGTCGCTCCGGCTCCCATACAGCCTAATTCTGCCATCGTTTCTACGATGGAACAAGTTTTGATGATTTTATTATATTTTGTATACGTTTTCTCGCGCTCGTTTTTCTCTTTTAAAATTTCTTTTTGAATGTCGTCGATTTTTTGTAATCGAAACGCATTCACATTTAACTCATCCACATTGGTAAAAGTACCCGTAGCCGCTAATGTTGGATAAATTCTCGTTGTTTCGGTGGTCACTAATGCATCCGTCATTATTCTATTAATAATAAAAGATTAAAATTTTAATATTTTGTCAAAGGTGCAATTGGAAAACTTTTTATTTTTATATCGTAACAGATTCCCGTGTTTACAGCGCCGAAAAATTTTGCTCGTGCAAAGACTTTGATATCTTCTCTATATCCTGAAACGTAGCAAAATCCATATTCTAAATACTGCGGTTCATCTGAAAAAGAAAAGTTACCTCTAAAGGGGAATTCAAGATAACTCCTCGAATCATCACTTTGTTCAGATTTCACGATAGAATAAAAATTATTTTCACCCCTAAGTAATTTAGCATATGATGAATAAAATGATAATCCAACAATAAAAAAAAATTTGGTTCTTCGTATAAAGAAAAATCTGTATTTTGTAAAAGATCACTCGGTTCAATGTGTCCAATACGTTCAACGGTGTTTGAATTGGATTTTTTTTGTGCGCTATAATCGTCGCTATCGCTCTTACGACTAGGTCCATAAATACTCGCCATATTTATATAATATTTCTATTTTTATTTTATTTTATTATATAAATATTTGCCGTAAACGCAACTGCTAAATTTCAAGACTGGCACTTTTTATTTTTATATCGAAACAGATTCCCGTGTTTACAGCGCCGAAAAACTTTCCTCGTACAAAGACTTTTAAATTTTCCGTTTTATAGCAAATTTCGTATTCTAAATGCTGCGATTCGTCGTTGAAAGAAAAATTATTATCTCGAGCGGGAGAAGGAATATGAGCTACGTCGGCTACAAAATTGCGCGTCGCCGAATGCGAATAAAGACCATCGACTTTCATAAATTTTACAAAAATTGAACAGTACGTTGGTGATTTATCGAACGTAAAAAAAGGGTAGTTTAAGCGCACCGTGCCATCCGAGTTTAATGTTAAATTTTTCGAATAAATTTATTAAAGTTATCGTTTGTTGAATTTCCTTCGACTCGATAAATCCATGACGTTCGTAAATAGATGGATTGTATTGGATTGGTGCGCTATAATCGTTGTACACGATTCTTCGACTAGGACCGAAAATACTCGCCATTTACAATTAGTTTTTTATTTTATTTCGACGGTTAAAATAACCGGCATACTGTGATTATTTATGTCTCTGCCGATAGAATCTTTAATTTGAAAACTCAATTCGTTAAAAGTACCGGTCTTGAGATTTTTTCGTAACGGATTAGAATATTCTATATACGCACTTTCCCCCAACGATTTATCTTGTAACGGAAAAACGTTTAAATTATTACAAGGTTTACCGTTGAAAAAATGTTCGCTCGTAGAAATTTGCTCGCAATGAATGTACATTATTTTAAAAGGTTGCAAATCAATTTTTCCGCGATGCTCTTCCATGGCTAGAAATTCATTTTCAAACCCGAGTAAATTAGCTAATCCCGGTGAAAATTTGATTCTTCGGTTTTGATTAATAATATTTAGCGAGGATTCGCCGGATTTTTCATCGACGACGAACGTAAGTCAAGGCGTGTTATTTAAGACAATGTCGATAATTTCTTTTATATTATAAAGTCCAGGATCGATAAACTCGGTTTCTTCTTGCTGCTATCGGCTTCTTTCATTTAGCGTACGACGCCATATTCTTTCTTTTTTACGCACGTTATAGTAACCGACCCAGGTGAGTTTACCATCGCGATTATCGATTAAATTATCTAATTTGACCGACTTGCTAAAATTTCTAATTTCGATCGTATGATACAGTTTATATTTTAAATTTATAATATTAGTTTATAATAAAATGTCGATTCCGTTAGCATTTAAAAGTAATTTATCGAAACGGTATCCACAATCTGGAAATTTTACCGCTGCTCAAAATTTTACTTCTCAAGATTTGACGAATGTAAATATTTACGTCAATGAAAATGATTTTTTTAACGTAGAACTTTCTAATCCTTTTGAAAAATACAAGTTGCCTCACGTCGTTAGCGACGAGATTGTAAATAGCTGGAATTCGTATCCGCTAAAGTTTTATCAAAATCAAATAAATTTTGTAACTTGGTGCAGTACGACGGGATGCGGCGTGAGTTACGACCATTTGTTTAATTCGAATCCGATGATTCGTAGTTTTTTTTTATTTCACGTTTATTATCAAATTAGACGATTGCTCAAAGAAATGAGCTGTCCCGCGTCTTTTCAAAATTTTTACAGCGCGTTCGAAAACAATATAGACATCGGCGCGTATAATAAAATATGCAGAGACTTTCACGTTTCGCCGATATCGGATTGGAAACAACGAGTAGACGAGAACTCGAGAGGATTGGGAATAGCTTATTATTACGACAAGGGTTACAAAGCGGTGCCCGGAGAAGACTACGATAATTCGAGTTTGAGCGTAAAGTTTCACGACGTGAGCGATTACGATTATTACAAAACCGCGACAAAAAATGGGTTTTGGAGATCATCCGTCGACGTTTAAGGGCCGGTCACACTGCAGCGATAACGAGTAAGGAGAACGAGAACGCTGCTAATGAACGCCATCGATTGGTTAAATAAGCGTGCGCGTATTCCGCGCGGTACAATTTAACCAATAGAATGCGTTCTTTTGCGTCGTTTTCGTTATCGTTACTTGTAATCGCTGCAGTGTGACCAGCCCTTTACGGTCGCTTACATTTCGCAATCTGTCGAGTGCGAACGAGCTTGGGTTAAATTTATACTCGACGAAGCTCAAGGTTTTACGGATATCGGTATAGAACGAATCAACGACTCTATAAGAACGTACGTTTACGCGATATTGGGAGCTCAAGCTCAAGCTAAAAGCGGAATTGTTACATCGGGTACCGGTTTAGACGCTAAAAGAGAATTTTTAAATATTCTCGATGCTTCGATCGATTCTCCGATCGATTTACAATCTTCTATTCAACGATATCAAGATTCTTTACAATACGCTCGATCGCAATTAAACTTTGTCATCGGAGAAAATTTATATCTCACACCGTCCAACTTGAATTTACGTATAGATACGTACGTGGGATACAACAACAATATTTTGATCGCAACGCGCGATCTTTCGCTCGGATCGAATTTAGACACGAATTCGACACCCGTTCCACCACCTTTGCCACCATCCGACTATACTCAACTCGGTACGTCACCACCATCCATTCAGCAACTGACGAGTAACGACGCGTCATTACCACCCGCAAAAGCTCAACTCGACTCACCAACGTCCGTAAAACCTTTACCAAGTACGTTGCAGCTTAACGCTGTATATACGTCGCGGCTTAACGATGATCTATCTACCAATTCTATACAACTCGATACTCACCGAGATGAAAAAAATTCTCTAATCGTCGGTTTCGCGATACTCGGTGGACTAGGTCTAATTATTTACGAGTTGTTTTTAAGATAAGATAAGATAAAACTAAAACTCCGACTCCGGTCAAGGCTAGCCACGCGTGTTCCGCCGCCCATCCTACTACTTTTTAAAGCGTAGTCAATAACCAACTCGTTACCGATCCGATGATAGCGGGTAGAGAATTTAAGGCTTTTAATCCGAGTTTCTTTAGCAGATTCGATAGATTTTTAAGAGTTTTTTGTATCCATTCTTTTACACCACCACCACTAGTTGGTGTAGGCGGTATAGTTGGTGGCGGTAAAATCGGTTTTACGCTCGCTGCGATCGATGCGACAATGGTACTGATCGCTAGACTAATGGCCGCTAATATACTGACAATCGTGACGCCTTGTTCTCTAAATAAAGTTTTAATTTTTTCGCCCAACGTGACGTCGCTTTCAAACATTTTATGAACCGTTTCTTTAATTCTATTGATTTGACTACGAGCGGCGTTATCTTGTAAAATGTAAGCCTTTAATGTTTCTAATATTTCTTCTTGTAACGTTTTCAGCTGTTTACCAAGTTCTTCGATTACTTCTTCATCTCCTATCTCATTTTCGGCGATTCTTTTTTTAAGATTAGAGATTTCTTTGTCAAACGCGTTCAATTTAGCTAAATTATTTAATAGTTCGCCTCGAGTTGTTTGTAAGAGTTCATCGAGAGCCTTCAGTTCTCTCAATGGTCGGGTCTCGACAAAGTTTTGCAATTCTTCGTCGTTTTCAACACTCGAAATTATTTCATCGGTGGCTTTTTCTATATTTTCTACAACTTTTGGTAAAGATCGAGGTGAAGTGGTTTTAAGAGATGTTTTATCGATAACGATAAATGGTTTTTTTGAGATTTTGGGATTATAATCAAATATACCTAGATCGTGATGTATGCTTTTTAGCCTACTTAACTTTAAAAAACCACCTTTTTTTGCTAAGCTCGATAGTCGTATATTCTATCTCTGCCTTTTGTAAAATAGAGTACTGTGTCTTCGTACTCGAAATTATTATAGTCTTTCATAAGTGGCTCATACCCCGTACTTGCATAAAAATCATCTACCATACCATTACGAAAATTGATTTGAGTCTTAGTTAGCCCGCCACCAAAAGACGTCTCGGCTTGTTCACCTTGCGGTAACAGAGGGGTCTCATCATCATAATCATCTTGTTGATCGTCTTCTTTTAATATCGGATCAAAATCATCCATTTCGACTCCTCCTTCCGCCATACTATTTACAATTAGTTTTTATTTTTATCTTGTTTTAATAATTTATAACTCGCGTAGCCTACTATCGTCATGCCTAAAATAACGAATAAAATTTCTCTAGTTTTTTTATCTTCGCTAGGAACGTAAAAATCTTCTAGTTTTGGTTCGTCGTATAAATCTTTCGGTAAATCGAATTGACTGCCGGTGACGATATAATATTCATTCATCGCTTCGTTTATGTCGTTAAAAGTTTTTTTAGCGTTCGATTCTTTTTCGAGTCTGTCGTTTAAATAATCTAGATATTTCGAGCGCTTTCTCGACCATTCGTCTCTGGCTTTAGAAAGTTGTTCTAGCGCTAAATCGTGCCCCTTTCGTTCTTTTTCGATATCGTTGTTACGTAAACTAGAAAATAAGAAATTTGATCCCGTAAAAGCCAACGCGTTTACTACGGCGCCTCCGATCATCATTGCTATCGACACCATTTTTATAATTTATTTTTTATTTTTAAAAATTAAAAAAATTTAAATAATGTTACGTATTAAATATGAGTCAAGCATTCGGACACAAATTAAATCCGTACAGAAAATTGAGAGAACCGAAAGGTATAAAAGGATTGCGCGAAAAAGTCGTCATTACAAACAATCCGAGCGTAATCAGCGAAAATCAACTGTTGACGGTTCGTTTTCCAAATTTGGGAAAAAACGACGTCATCGTTTCAGGGTCGACTCGATTGGATTTCAACATTGATTTCGAATCCGAAAATGACGATACCAGAACGATCGTACATAATAATAGGCAGAGCCATCGTAAAAATATCGCCATTAAAATGGAGGGAAATGAAATGTTTAGTTTAGACGATGCGAACGTGTACAATTGTTTCAAAGACAATTGGTTGACGAAAGACCAACTCGCCAATCTAGCGTATCAAGGAATCGAATATCCTAACGTAACTAAATTAAGAGTAGGCGCCAGCGACGGTGTTCCAACAAACAACGGAGGAAAAGACAAAGCCGTCGCGGATACTTATAAAAATAGATATTGCATTCCGCTCGATTTTGAATTATTGACCGATCATCAACCGTTTTATCAAGCCGGGATTGGGGATCGGCTAACCTACGAACTCACGTTTAATACATTTTCGAAAGTTATCAAAAGCGCGGACGACTCGGCTAAATATATCATAAGCGGAATTTCTTTAGAATACGAAGTCGCTAATATTCCGCAACTCGCGCAAACGATTAAAAATCAATATAGCGGCAAGTTGGCGATATTGTACGATAGAGTCTTGAGATCGAGCGTCAAACCGTTAAACAAACGCGATAAAACGTGGAATATAAATCTCAATACGCCGGCAAAAAGTATGAAAGGAATATTGTTTTTATTCAAAGAGACCGACGTAAAAGATCCTTGGAAATTTTATAATCCAAAAATCGATATAAAGTTTCGATTACTATCGAAGGAGTTCCCAATCAACTATACGCGCAAGGGATGCGCAAATATCAACACTGGGAAGAAATTCAAAAATATTTCGGAGATTCGAGAGAAGAACGCGATGCGGGAGTAACCAAAGCTTTAAATTTATCGAACGTAAAAAAAAAAGCCGATTATTTACTAGGTAAATACGGTTTGTTTTTAGATATGAGAAGCAGCGACGACAACAAAATTCACGGAAGCGGTAGGCGAGTAGAAAACTTATCCGAAGGAATTACCATTCACCTCGAAAAAGAGGCGGAAGCCGCGGGTGAATTATACTGCTACATTTACATCATCATGGACGCGCAACTCAATATCGAAAATGGACGATTTCATTCCGCGATATATTAACATGTTGACTATTATTAAAAAACATGTTACCTAAATATCCGCACGCTGCGTTGATTTGCGGACAAACCGGATGCGGAAAAACAGAATTTGTTTTAAATCTATTGGAAGATGACGAAAAAGAATATCGTAAATATTTCGAATATATCGTCATACTGTGTCCGACCATCGGTGAAAATCTAGCCTACCAAAACAGAAATTTTATTTGGAACGACGATCGAGTGTACGTCGACGATTTGCGCGATTCGACGTTGCATAAATCGCTCGAGATTTACCACGAGACTTTTAAAGGAGACGAGACGTTGTTTATCATCGACGACTGCTCCGCGACCAAAGAGTTAAAGTATAGAAAACACGAAAACGATAATAAATGTATGATCAGCGAATTGGCTTTTAGCGGCAGACACGCCAAACACAGCTGCTGGATTCTTTCGCAAAAATATAATAGCGTGTTAAAAGATTTTAGAGAGCAATTAAAATGGTTGTGTATATTTTACTGTAAAGATAGAGACTCGTTCGAAAATTGTCTTCGAGAAAACGACGTCGTGCCGAGCGAATCGATTCGAAAAGAAATTTGTTTAAAACTTAAAAAAAAAGAAAAGCATTCAAATTTGATTCTAAAAACGGATCAACCTACCGATTATGTGATATTAAACGACTCGATAGATGATTTGATGAGTAGTTGGCAAGTCGTTGATAACTAGTTGACAGGCAGTTGATAGGTAGTTGATAGATAGATGATTTGACAAATAGTTGACAGGTAGTTGGTAAGTCGTTGACAGGTAGTTGATAACTAGTTGGTAGGTAGTTGACAGGTAGTTGGCAAGTAGTTGACAACTAGTTGATAGATAGTTGATAGGTAGTTGACAGGTAGTTGATAAGTTACTACTAGGTAGTTGACGAGATTATAATAAAATTTATAGATAAATATGCTCATCGAATGTTTAGTTGTATTTTGCGTATTTACAAACTGTTTTAGTACTCGGTGGAGTTGTATTTTTGAATCGTAAATACTCGTACGTCGATGATGAATTTATAAAACCGTTGACTAGAGCGAAGCAAAATTTTTTTTAATATAACAAAACTTATATAAATAATAATGGAACAAGTCGCGAGAATTTTAAACGAAGAGCCAACGAGTTGCGTCGAAAATATCGCTCCAGCGTCTACACCAATGAACAACAATAATCGCTGCGATCGATTGTTAAAAGTCATTGCTGCAGGAAACTCTAAAAAATATTTCGGTAAAGAGTATACAATTTTTGAAATTGAAACTTTAAATTCGGTCGATCAAGATAAATTATACGCGCGATACGAAGCGAGACTAGGTCGCGAAATGATATCTTCGTTGGGCTCGTCGATAATAAGTCTTTACGCTAAAGCGCTAGGATCGAGTTTAAACTTTGTCGACGTGATGGGATACGAGTTTACGATAGATGACGAAGATGATTAATTACAGATTTAGAAAAAGACCCGTTTATCTCTAGCGCGCTTTCTTCCGTCTTGTGCGAAGTATACTACAAGTACGGAAGATTTTTAGCGCCCGTCACGGCCGGTTTAATTTCGGCGAAACATTTTAGAATAAAAAATTCTTGTTTAGATAATAAATACGATGGAACCGGAGAAAACGGAGGAGATAAACCGAGTGACGAAAACACCACCGACTAAAATAAAAAATCGAAGCCGGTAAAAAAGAAAAAAGAAAGTTTAAAAAAAAAAAGCCGTCGATGAAAAAGTAAAAATTAATCGGTCGAGCGATACGCCGATAAAAGAAGAAGAAACAAACGCGCTCTACATCGGTCTGGGAGTAGTAGCTTTAGGCGCCTTTGCCTATTTTATTTACAAAGCGCTCGCTAATAAACCCGTAAAAACTGATTTAATATTAACGCGAGATATTGACGACGATCGTCAACCGTCGTCATCAACCGTCTCTGACGACACTCTTGTAAAAATTGATCCCTTCAGAATGGATTTAAAAAAATATAAAAAAATAAAAAATTGTCTATACTATAAAAAATGTCTATGATAGATACGAGCGGAATCGTCAATTCAGCGTATCACGGTGGTGTTGTAGGAATTATATCCGTCGTTTATAACATGGCCGCTAGAAAAGTGTTTGGATTAAAACCGGCCGATTTGGGAAAGCTAGATGTAAACGACAGTCTTAAACTGACGGCTACGGTCGGGTCGGCGCTAATGACGCAAACGTGGTTGGTTCAACAGGGAATTTTACCTTAAAATGTTATGAATTCTCCCACTTGATTATATTTATAAAATAATAAATGGATAAGCGTACGAAACAAAAACTCGAAAACGCGTACTACAGTCCGCGAGGATACTGGAAGGGTCAAACAGCGATTGAGAAATTAGCTCAAGAAACTAAAATTTCTACGAGTAAAACTAAAGAGTGGTTAAAAAAGCAAGCGTTATGGCAGATTTATTTACCGTACCCCAAATACATCCCCAGACCGACCAGCTCAAACTCTTTTCGAGAAAAACCAAACGAGGTTCATCAAGCCGATTTATTGTTTCTTCCGCACGATACGATCGTTAGCGGCAAAACCAAAAAAGTTTACAAGTACGCGTTAACAATCTGCGACGAAGCGAGCAGGTACAAAGAAGCCGAACCGTTAATCGATAAAACCGCCGCGCGAACAAGTAACGCGTTCGAAAAAAATTACGGGCGAAGTTTATTGACTTAGCCAAACATTTTAAAAGTCGATCCCGGAAAAGAATTTATGTCGAGCGTCAACGTTTTAATGAGTAAAAACAACGTCAAGATACAGAGAAGCGAAGCACAAAATCATAGAGCGCAAGGCATCGTGGAACGATTCAACAGAACTTTAGCCGAGAGATTATTTTCTCATCAATACGCGCGAGAAATGACGACAAATAAAGACGCGAGAAGAGTGGGTAAAAAGATTACCGCAAGTTATAAAAGCTTTAAATAACGAAGAAACTAGACTCATTAAATTAAAACCTAAAGATGCCATTAAACGAGAATGGGTCGAGCAAAACCCAGCCTCTCCGGCTATTAAAAATGAAAAAAGAATCGCTTCGAACGCGTTAGTTAGATATTTATACGCGCCCAGCGATACTCGGCGACGCGCAACGGATCCGATACGGTCTCTTAAAATTTACAGCATTGTGTCGTAAAAAATCAACCCATCTTGTATTATTTAGAATCGGGTCCCGCTGGTAGTTTTGTTAGAGAAGAACTACAAATTGTTCTGCGAGATACTGAAAATCCACCTAAAAATTTATAACTTCTTCTTCTATCATTTCCGAAATCATATAATGACCGTATGCTAAAACGTGTATTCCATCGGGTAAAATATAAACCTTTGTATCTATAGGAGATAAGGAAATTTTATTAACGCTCGTCGTGTATAATCGATGTTTTTCATGTCTGATAGATTTCATACGGTGATAAAACGTTTTAATTTGAAATAAACATTGTATAAAGTGCTCGAACTTAATTTCCTTGGCTAAAACTTGTTTTTTAACGCCCTTGGCTTTTTTTATTTCTTTTTTATTCGATGAAAGCGTCGCGTACATTTTCGCTCTTAAACCGGCAAATTCGGAAATTGAAATTCCCGCAGTCTCGTCTTTAAATGTACCGATCGTCTTTTTATTCGCGGTTGAATACAAAAAATGATCTTCAGGATAATTACTAAAATCGTACAAATGCTTGTCTTCTTCCATGTCCTCATAAACGTCTTCCGTTTGAATCTTGAGTATTAAACTGTCCGTATCCGTGTAAAGTAGATTACACTTTGAGCCGTACTAAAAATCGTACATGTAAGCTTTAGCTAAATCCAATATACATATTCCGACGTATACGGGCGGTTGAGTTCGAGTTTTATTTTATGCATGTGAATCGCCGCTAAATCGTAACCGAAAATCTTGAGACCAGCAAAATTTGGTTTCGCGATTAATTTACGGAGTTGATTTTCTGCTTTTTCATCGTTGAGACGCTTTAAATTCACGTTGACTCGATTTCGTACATTTTCCATCGTTTTTCCAAAGACTGAATTATTCATGAGCTTGTACAAATCTTTTTCAAAATCTGACGTTGCATTTTTTCTCATATTTGTGTTTAAATCGATGTAAACCCTGCTGAATTGGGTACATGGTGGGGCGTCTTACCCACAGTGGGTGTAAGAGCTTTGTCAAGTGTTGGGCGAGGTTATACGTGGGGAACCTCGGGATGAGACAATCGGTCGGAGCGGTCTGTCTGGTTTATGAATCTTTGGTAGGCCAAAGAATCTTGGGCATTTCGAGCTGGACGGACGGAGGTGCCTGTATAGTGCTTTGGGTAAGGCTGTGCTCCGGTTTAAGGAAAGAAGTTTTGCGGCGACTTTCCTTTCGGCAAACGGAATCGGGTTCTTTTTGAGGCGGGTGTAGGTATCCGTGTCGAGGATATCCTGAACCTTCTGATCGTATTCTGAGCGGTCCATCACTACTGTGGCATTACCCTTGTCTGCCTTTAGAATGTGTATCGAAGAGTCATTACGGAGGTTATTGACAGCCTGATATTTCAGTCTTGTGATATTGGATTTCGGGGGCTTCACGTTTTTTAAGATCTGGTGTATCTGAATACGGATATCGTCTGCCTTTTGTTTTTCGAGCTTTCGGATGGAAGGTTCAATGGACTGTATGAATTCTTCCACGGGAATCTTTTTTGGGGCGGTGGCAAAATTCATTCCCAAGGCTAAGACACTGGTTTCCGTGTGAGATAGTTGGCGTTGGCTGAAGTTAACGACGGGGTTAACCTTTTCCCTTCTTTTTATGTTCCCTTTGTTGGACGTCCGTGGCAACGGGTTGCTTTTTGTCCTGCTATTATTTGGAGATGTGTGGCCTCGGCCGGAGTTAACGACGGGGTTAACCTTTTCCCTTCTTTTCATGTTCCCTTTGTTGGACGTTTGTGGTAACGGGGTGCTTTTCGTCCTGCCAATGTGCGTGGATGTGAGGCGTTCAAATTTACGGATTTGCTTCTTTCTAGTGGATTCGAAGGTAAACGATAAGGACTTATCCGTGAGGGCGGATATCTTGTCGTAATCGGTTGTGAGCATAGTCTTACGGAGACTAGCTCTGCTTCTCTTGATTTCATCATCGGTACGGGATAGGCAACAACGGGTGGAGGCAATCTGTTTTCGGAGGAGAGCTTTACCAGCTGTATGTATGATTCGAGCAGAATTGTTATTTCGGATAGGGTCTCGTAGGCGGAGGCCCTTCGGGACTACGTTTGCATCTCGGCATCTCTTCAGAAATGTCAGGTCATTGACGAGCTTACAACGTCTGGTACAAGAGCGTTGATATAACTTGACAAGTCTGTTAGTGCGCTCACCGTAGAGCGTTCTGATATAAGTTTTGAGGCTTTGCATGGTGGAATATCGATATCGTTTCGGTTTGCGGTAACACCATGTGTTTATCTCAACTAACGTGAAGCTGAGGTACAGGTTCTGAAAAGAACCGTATCGCACAACTCGTATCTCAACCTTCGTTAAGTGAGAAAGGTTCAAGGGAGAACCAATTTCGGGCAACTCGTTTTTCTCTACTGTCGCTAAGTGAGAAATATGGTTCAGAGAGAACCATGGGGACTTAACGGGTTAATATGGTTCAGGGAGAACCATGGGGACTTCACGGGTTATTCTCAACGTTTCGATTAGCCTGCTCTAATCTTCGTCAGGAGAATGAAGAGGTTTGCCGATGCAACTCCTTAAGTAGTATTTGCTGGGATTATGTGTAGAATGGGAAGTGTTCCGATTGGTGCTACTTGTTGTGTGATGTGTTGTGATTGGTTGCCACCGTGGCATTGTTCTTAACGTGGCATTGTTCTTAACGCCGTGTTAAGAGACAATGGGTACAGACCTGATAAGCTTAAGTTCCTCCCGAATAGGAACGCTCCACGATCCCCTGACGCAACCGAAAAACCTATTGCCGTCCTACCGTACATTGGCCACACTTCACACAAGATTCAGCGTATCCTGAGGGAAGCTGACATTAAGGTCTACTACCGGACTCGAAACAAGTTGGAAACGAAGTTACACACCCACAAGGACAGACATGATCCCAGCCGTCAAGCTGGGGTTTACCGAATTCCTTGCACTTGTGGGAAAGTGTACATTGGCGAGACCTTACGACCAGGCTCAATGAACACAAGGCCCACGGCCGCAGAGGGGAATGTGACAAATCTGCGATCATTAAACACTCCACCGATTTGGACCACATCATTGACTGGCAGAATGCAAAGATCATAGCCCCGGAAAAGCACTGGTACACCCGTCGTATCAGAGAGGCTATTGAGATTCATAAACATGACACTGTCCCCCAGGACATCGGCTTTTTCATCAGCAACATTTGGCATTCAATCCTACCATCCACCAACACCCACACCCCACTGTCAACTGACACGCCTCAGCGAGCAGGCAACTCACACACAGCAGGAAACACACACAACAAGAACAATGCCACGGTGGCAACCAATCACAACACATCACACAACAGTAGCACCAATCGGAACACTTCCCATTCTACACATAATCCCAGCAAATACTACTTAAGGAGTTGCATCGGCAAACCTCTTCATTCTCCTGACGAAGATTAGAGCAGGCTAATCGAAACGTTGAGAATAACCCGTGAAGTCCCCATGGTTCTCCCTGAACCATATTAACCCGTGAAGTCCCCATGGTTCTCCCTGAACCATATTTCTCACTTAGCGACAGTAGAGAAAAACGAGTTGCCCGAAATTGGTTCTCCCTTGAACCTTTCTCACTTAACGAAGGTTGAGATACGAGTTGTGCGATACGGTTCTTTTCAGAACCTGTACCTCAGCTTCACGTTAGTTGAGATAAACACATGGTGTTACCGCAAACCGAAACGATATCGATAATGAAGAATGTAATTTGATTTGTCATATAAAGTTGCAACTAATTTTTTTACCTTTGGCGCGGGTTTATCACCCAATAGCTCGAGTTGATACGGCGACATCCATTCCTTCGGTACCACCAACGACTCTGGCGTGAGTTGGATAGCCGTTGTGAGAATCGTGTAATTCTTTAGGATATTCTAAATCCACTTCTAAAATGTACCCCTCGTTCGATTCTAACGAAATTGATTTTATATCGAGTAAATTAATTTCGTCTTCGGTTAACCATTTAAATCCACCGATCGGAAGGTATTGACTCATCGCCTTCCCGTACTGATTATTCGTATCTACATATAAGATGTAACTCGTAAGTTTCGATGAATCGTAATTTTCGAGGTGTGGATTGTTTGCTTCCGCGAATCTCTGACCTACCATACACATTCCTCCTCTCGTAGCCTCTTCTATAAATAAATGCATGTCGATATTAGTCAACAATTCTAAAGTGACGTTCGAATGTTTCAATAGCGCGTCCCAACTCAACCCGGGACCCGTATAATAATGAGCCGGATCTAAACCGTAGTGTTCCATGCAACTTGTACGAAAATTTTCAAACACGTCCGCTAGATTTTTTACAATTAAACGTTTTCCAAACGTTCTTGGCACGCTCGTATTGTTCTTCCGTAATGTCTTCGTCGTTTAATTAAACTACTATAAAAAGCTTCTTTCGGAGGAAGACTCGTTTCTTTAAACCGTTCGAAACTATCCATGTACTCGTAGGGATAAACGCCTTTTCTTTAAAAGTAGAGCTACTTTATCTAAATTTGATTCAAACTTTTTAGTGACTGAAAAAGACTCTGGATCGTTTGATTTTACGAGCTTGTCGAGCGAAGCTTGTAAAAATTGAAAGCTGTCGATAAATCGCAGTTGTCGTCCGATTGAAAAAGAAATATACTTTTCCATATCGTTTGCGATACACGTTAGATTTCCTTCGACTCGACTCGCGGCTTGCATGATGAGATGAGAGTCGTATCCTCGCAAATTGTGAAGTACAACCGGGATAACCGTTTTCTTCGGTTCTAGTTTCAGATGCAAGTTACAACTATTATGCGCCGCGCCTCTATATTTCCCAGTCACGTGACAATGATCGCGTACTTTGTTATCGTCTCCAAAGAATCCTTTTCACAAATCCAACACTTTTTAGCTTTTCTATAATTGTTTTATCCTCTTCCGTCATAATAATATCTTTAGGGTTTTAAAGGTATCGTTGATCTTGTTTTCTTCCTCGATGGTCGCATCTAAAAAGTGTTTAGCGGCATCTTCGCCCCTGTATGTCCCGAATGAAAAAATTTCACCGTCGCATCGAACGATCACGTAGAAATACCCACAAACGACGAAAGGAAATTTCATCTTTCTAATAAAATTTTTAAATTTTATCGTATCGTTTTTACCTTTTTCTGGCATGACGGTCGCTATTGGTCTGTCGTTGATTCCCTTGCACAATTTTATGTGATTTTTAAGATACGCTTCTGTCGACAAACCGTTTAAACATCTCAAACAAAAATGTTTACGATTTTTATGTTTCGTTTGGTCGAAAAGTAATTTATTTATATCCTTGATCCAAACGTTGTGCGATTTGTTTTCTTCGTGAATTAATAATAAATTTATACACCGTTTATCCATAGGTTGTTCGCAAAGTCGGTAAATTACGAATGAAATTTATTCGTAACCGAAAACGTTTATTAGCAAGTTGTTTTGTTTCTCTACTTTTTCAATTTGATTGATCGGAGTTGGAGCGTCGATACCGTCAATATTTAAATAATTCAACCACGCTAGATAGCTAGACGTTCTATCCGAATGATTTCTAGCGGGAAAAAGAGCGGATAGAAGCGCCCACATCAAACAATTATCGTCTTTGTTTTTTACGGTGCACGCTTTTTTGTTTTTTTTATGTATGGGGGTAAGTTTACGGAAGCCGGATAGTGCCAAGGGAAATATTTTTCATGAGTGCGTGAATATTTTTTTGTAACATTTATCTGGCGGCCGCCACATAATTATCTGGCGGCCGCTACAAAATTATCTGGCGGCCGCCACATAATTATCTGGCGGCCGCCACTTAATTATCTGGCGGTCGCCACTTTATTATCTGGCGGCCGCCACATACTTATCTGGCGGCCGCCACTTAATTATCTGGCGGTCGCCACTTATTATCTGGCGGCCACCACTTAATTATCTGGCGGTCGCCACTTAATTATCTGGCGGCCGCCACTTATTATCTGGCGGCCGCCACTCAATTATCTGGCGGCCGCCACTTATTTTATGCATTGTTTTGAAATGTAGCATGTCATCGGTGTCAACGCTCATAACCAGTTAAAATCAACAGGTAAGCCTCAACTGTCGGCTTTTATCTTTGGCCGCCACTTATTTGGCCGCCAGATAATTGAGTGGTGGCCGCCAGATAATAAGTGGCGGCCGCCAGATAATTAAGTGGCGACCGCCAGATAAGTATGTGGCGGCCGCCAGATAATTAAGTGGCGGCCACCAGATAATTAAGTGGCGGCCGCCAGATAATAAGTGGCGACCGCCAGATAATTAAGTGGCGGCCGCCAGATAAGTATGTGGCGGCCGCCAGATAATTAAGTGGCGGCCGCCAGATAATAAGTGGCGACCGCCAGATAAATAAGTGGCGGCCGCCAGATAAGTATGTGGCGGCCGCCAGATAATAAGTGGCGACCGCCAGATAATTAAGTGGCGGCCGCCAGATAATTATATACTCTTTAAGTTGAGCTAAACTTAATTTACACAATCCCCTTAGATTTCGTCGTTTTATATATATTTTTACGGCCTTGTACCAAGACTGTTTATTTATTTTATTTCTTCTACTATCTCGCACTACAATTAACGGATTAATATTTCTGCGCGCAAACCGCTTCAATTCACCCAATGTCCATTTCGATAAATATTTATTCATCCTCTTCTCACTATACTATTAGATTTTTTTTTTTTTTAATAAAAATAAAATCTCATTTTTTAAAGTAGACATTTTATTTATATTTAATTTTTTTTAATTTTTTTTTTTTTAAACCCACACGCCCAATCAAAAAAATGAGATTTTAAAAGTACTTTTTTACACCAACCTAAAAACCTAAAAAACAACCTTTTTAAAAAATGAGATTTTACACCAACCTAAAACCTACCAACCAACCTCAAAAAAAAACTCAAAACCTAAAAACCTAAAAAACCTTTAAAAAAACTCAAAACCTAAAAAACCTAAAAAACCTCAAAACCTCAAAACCTCAAAACCTTTAAAAAAAACTAAAAACCTAAAAAACCTTTAAAAACCTAACAAACCTTTAAAAAACCTCAAAACCTAAAAAACCTTCAAAACCTCAAAACTTTTTTTTATCGTACCGCCTAGCGACTTTAAAATAAAAAAATTCGTACCGCCTAGCGACTTTTTTTTTTTACACCTACCAATTTTTTTTCGTACCACCTGGCGACTTTTTTTTTTATTTCCAAATTCCACCTACCAACTTTTTTTTATTTTTTAAACCTACCAATTTTTTTTTGTACAACCTGGCGACTTTTTTTTATTATTTCCAAATTCCACCTAGGGCCTACCAACTTTTTTTTATTTTATTTTATTTTTTAGGGTAGTGGTCCAGAACCCTCATCTAACATACTTCTCCTTTCCTTCCTCCATGGAAGGACTAACGGAAAGAATGTCGTATTTTTTTGGAAATTTTGTTTGCAACCACTGTCCACTCAGCAGTTAAAAAGTGATTTTATCGATTTTGAGGGCACACAAAGCGAAAACTATCTTTAAAATCCACTTTTATGATGGTTTTCGGACTTTATTTCCCTCCCCTTCAGAAAATAGAAGAATCCTATTTATATACGTACGATGCATGATCGATGACCGTCGAGTCGCGTTTCACTTTTGTGGAGTTGACAATGTAGACGTCTAGTCTGTGTCCTTTCTCTATGGTCAGACAATGGAGGAAGGAAGTGAAGTCATCGTAGGCCTATACCAAAAATGGCTGATTTTTCATTTAACAAATATTCTGGAATAATTTGAAGTATGTTCTTCACCTTACTGAGCAGGTAATATTATTAGTTATAATGAACGAGAAAAAGTGGTGGTTGGATACGACAATCTTCCCTTTTTTTCTTCTTTTTTTTGGGTCTGTTTTTTTGTTCCAACTGCGACATTAGGTCAGCACCACAATGTTAGGTCTGGGCCTGTATCGGGTTTTGACCATCAGTTTTGGCATGTGTGAGACCCTGCTCTTCAGTGGTATAGCGTTTGGTTGGGCTTCCCTCGTCTATATTCTGAAACAAGAAGGTTACTTCAGTCATCTCTGCACTACCTCAAACTCCACCAACGACTCAGTAACCGATTTGCCATTCCAAGATTCCGTGATGGAAAGTGGACATCGTTTTCCCAGCTGTCCTGAGCAAGATGCAGAGCTTCAGCTTGTGTTCACTATTGCAACATTTTCCTATCAGTTTCTTAAGTTTCCTCTTGGCATGTTGATGGATAAACTTGGAACTCTGTTTATGAGACTGTTGACAAGGTAATAATTTCATTTTTTATAAATTAACACTTTTTATCTCATGAAAGTGATAACATTATTATGTATTTCTTCTAATGCTCTTTTGATCTTAGCCAGTATTTTGGAAGATAGATTACAGATGCAATCTAGCACCAATAGTTTTTCCCAGATATAATTTTGGTAAGCAGGGAATGATAGGAATAACGAATATATAGGAAGGAGATACCAATAATTTATAACAAGCTCCATCTTCATGCACAGAGTTTTTTCGTTTCACATTTTAGCTTCACAAAAACACTCAAACCATGCAAAATGTGTCTTCTTACCACTTCTATCCTCAATGTTGACAGGAAAGAATGTCGCCACTTTTTAAGGTTTTTTTAATTAAATTTTTACAACCATTAACCAGTTAAAAAATGATTCCATCGATTTTTTTTTGGTGTACAGAAAGTGAAAACTGTCTTGAAAATCCACTTTTATGATGGTTTTCGGACTTGATTTCCCTTCTAAAAAAATCCTCCCCTTCAGAAAATAGAAGGATCCTATTATAGTTGCCACTGCGCATGTACAATGACCGTGTTGGTCACTTATGGGGGAGTTGACAAGATCACACTGACATGACTGAGGAAGTCATCGTATACCAAAAGTGCCTGATTTTTCATGAAATAAATGTCCTGGAATAATTTGAAGTATATGTCCATCATCATCCATATGTTCTCCACCTTACTAGGTAGGTAAGATTACATTATTGGTTATATCTAATGAGAAAAAGTGGCGGTCGGATACGACATTCTACCCTGTTGACATTTCAAAATACTAAATAAAATTTTGTCTGTGACTAGATTTATTTACCAAGCAAAGACCTACATTGTATTTCGAATTAAAGCCAAAACAAAGTCCTGTTTCTGGTCTCTGCATGTGTCGCCTCAGACCCGCGCGTCAGCATTTTAATTTTCTGTTTTTTTGCTATGAAACGATGTCCAATTGCAGCCAAAATTTGCAAGATCGATTGGAATTCAACCGTGCTGTGTTTTAAGTGACTTTTCACATAGAGGTATGAACGTTTGCCCGATTTGTGAGGCCTCTCTAAGCCACCATACGTAATTTGGTCCCCACGTATACATGTATCACGTATTTCCCTGTTGGCAAAAAAAGATTACCCCAAAAAAACTAGAGATAGCCTATTGAGTTTGTAGAAAACAAACTCAAGGTGTTTGGCTGTGCATCATATGTGATGACGTCATCACCTGAAGTTGTTAAAAATACATTGGATGTCTGTTATCATCGTACTAAAATAATGTGATGACATTTTGTTTGATAATTTCTAAGATATAAAAATATTCCCTTTTAAATACTGCTGCTAGGGAGCGCTGTATACGGCTACATGTACACATGGAGTTCAGTTTGGCGTGTGACTTGACTTAAGACTACTGCCTTGTGCTGTATGTGTGCACAAATGAAGGAAACGGCTATGTGCTTGCGAAATGGCCTGAACAAATACATGTACAGAATCGTGCTTCCAAATATTTTTTCACATAAACTTCCGATTTTGACTGGAAGGAAAAGTCAGATTAGGGTCATGTCTGTGAACGAAATGTGACACAGTTCAAGTTCTTTAACCAGTTCGCGTCGGGAATAAAAAAGTTTTTCCGAACCCCCGTGGCGGGTTTATTTTTACCGCACAAACATGACCAATGGTGCTCACCAGAGCGTGACCGGGGAGACCGCGTCTTCCACCGTATGCTTATGGCTTGTTGCCACGTCGACCGGGAATCTATACAAAATTCCTGAGAATCCTGTGGCGTGTTTAGACGCTCTCCGATCCGCTGTCCCAAAAAAAATGTGCGTGTATACACGGCCTCCGACGCGAACTGGTTAAGATGACACAAAGATTGTGAAAATATTTTCTGTGATTCGTGAGATATGATTTTTTGAAATATGGAAGGAGAGGTCATATTGGGTTCATGTCTGTGAACGAAATGTCACATAACTGAAGATCTTTAAGATGATGCAAAGATTGTGAAAATATCTTTTGTGGTTCATGAGATATGATTTTTTGAAATATTAAGCTTTGATTTAGTGTAATTCGATATATGATAACCTCACTATGACGTCACAACTGTACCTGGAATGTATATATGTTTTAATGTTCTGTGAACTCTGCAACTATGTTTTTTGTCTCTGGACAAGCCTCCGTGAGAAGAAGAAAAGAAAAAAATCGGACAATATCAAGAGGTGTTTGGGCACTCACCCAAACACCTAAAAAAAAAAAAACAATATCAAGGGGTGTTTGGGCACAAACACAAACACCTAAAAAAAAAAACAATATCAAGGGGTGTTTGGGCACTCACCCAAACACCTAAAAAAAAAAGCATGTCACTGCACTGATTTTGAAGCCGACCGATGATCAGAAAACGGAGACTTTTTTTTGGGCCTAAGCATGCATCTCCTAGCTAGGATGATCCTAGTGTTTCGTACACTAACTATGCATCTCCTTGTTTTGTATAACCGTAGACAATGTGACACATGAGTCACACCTGTGTACAAAAGAGCCCCAACGTCAAAATTGTGACAGGCAAAATTGGAAGAAGAAAATTTTGTTATTTTTAAATAATTTACAATATATTTGATGCTGTACAAAAAAATGTATGTATAGATCATAGTACATTCAACAACTGCACATAATCGCCCTTGTTCTCAGTAGGACAATCCCATTAGAAACACATGTAACATGTGACGCAGTCTATTTGTTATCCATTATTTTATCATAGGATGTTTGTATTTCTTATTTTATTTTCTTGTTTGAAAAGCAAAAAAACAAAAACAAACATTCCCCGAAAGGGAAAGAGTGTCGTATCCAACTGCCACTTTTTAAGGTTTTTTTTTCGGAATTCTTTTGCAACCACTAACCAGTTAAAAAATTATTCTATGAATTTTCGGGGGTACAGAAAGCAAAAACTATCTTTAAAATCCACTTTTATGATGGTTTTCGGACTTTATTTCCCTTCTAAAAATCCTCCCCTTCAGAAAATAGAAGAATCCTATTATAGTTGCCACTGCACATGTACAATGACCGTGTTGGTCACTAACGGGGGAGTTGACAAGATCAGACCGACATGACTGAGGAAGTCATCGTTTACCAAAAATGCCTGATTTTTCATGAAATAAATATCCTGGAATAATTTGAAGTATATGTCCATCATCATGCATGTTTTCCACCTTACTGAGCAGGTAAGATTCCATTATTGGTTATATTGAATGAGAAAAAGTGGCGGTTGGATACGACATTCTACATACAAACCAGTTCCCAATGATTTTTTTGTTTCTATTATTGAATCGATGTAAGATTGGAGGCTTTGCATGGTGAAGATAGATGTAATTGAGTTCTTTCGGGTGACACCATGTAATGATCTCTTCTTGGAAGAAGTGATGGCTCTGAGAAGAGGCGCCAGTTGGTTTGTTCTCAACGTTGCGACTAGTCTACTCTAGACAGTCTCCTGAACAAACCAACCGGCTCTTCTCAGAGCCATCACTTCTTCCAAGAAGAGATCATTACATGGTATACCCGAAAGAACTCAATTATATTATTTAATCTTTAAAGATGTACATGTTTTTTTAATGTCAATTTCCGGAAATTTTATTTTTCATAGGAATATAGCTTTTTCCTCAAGGAAGGGAAAACAAATGACATTTTAATCAAAATGACATTTTAATCAAACAGTAAATATGTACCAAAATTAATTTATGTTGGGTCCCGTCATGAATTAAGTTTGGCTCTGTTTTACTGTAAAACCAAGCTTCTGTCGACTATTTTCAAAGTTATAGCTCATCTCATTATATCTCATTTCAAAGTATTTGTTTTCCTTTCTAAAAAGAAAATTATTAATGTTCCAATGAAAAACAAAATTTCCATAATTGTTTTAGTCGTTAAAACGATACATCTTTAAGGGAATCTTTAAGTAATTATTTATTTTACACATGGGGTTACTAATATATTATCAATAACTTGTTTTATGTACTTTTTATAATTTTGTTTATATTTTTTTAACATTATTCACAGTTGTCTTATTGTGACCGGCTTGCTTTTAACAGCATTTAGTTCCAGAGACTCGTCATACTTCCTGTTTCCCGCTACTTCCTTTGTTATAGTCGGAGGAAGTGAATTTTTGATTGTTAACATGCAGGTGTGTTAATTAATTATAATGTAGTATTTTCCTTAACCCTAACCCTGCCAGATGCAGCACAGTGCATCAGGTGGAAAAGTCTGATGCACTTTGATGCATTCAGCTGCCAACACCAGTGCATAAGCAGCCAAGTCTGAGGCTATTGAGAGCTGGTCCCATTGAACAATGCCAGAGTTGTATCCTGCTGCGTTTGGTGACCACAGACTCTGAGGCAGTTCGGCCTTGAGATTTGTGACCTGATGGATCTTGCTGCACTGGGCAGCCAAGTCACTTTGACAAACGATGCAATCTGATGCGTCTGGCAGGGTTTCTAGCCAAAATACCCTGGAGGGTTAGGGTTAAAGTCATGTAGTCATTGTCAGTGGTGGTGCCCGAGTTAATTTCTTTGCCCCCCCCTCCCCATTTGTCCCCAATACCATTAACCCTCCTACTTTTGGTACCTTTTTCATACAAGTTGATGCACCATTTGAAACCATTTGCTTTTGTGGTTTTGAATGGTGAAATAACTGTGTACAGTATTGATTCCCCTAAATGGTTTTGAATGGTAGGTCAGCTAATACAAAACCTTGTTTGGATCTTTCCAAATGGTAGTACAGCTAATACAAAACCTTGTTTGGATACTTCTAAGTGGTGAATCAATGGACCCTCTATGCATTTGAATGGATTTGAATGGTAGTAAAGCTTGCTACCAACACTGTTCTCCATGTGTGTACAAAACCAATGGGTATTTTTGAAAGTGGAAATTTTGAATGGTTTCAAATGGTCTATCAGTAGGAGGGTTAAGCAAAAATAATACATGTACATGCACGCTTTGCATCTCGGCTTTGTTATTATGGACTTGATTACAAGCCAGATGTCTTTGTAAGTTCATGTTTGTCACTGCCAATCAGCACCTTAACCCGACTACTACAAGGGTCAAAATCAGTCAAAATTTTGATATACTTGCCAAGGTATATCTAGTGCACTTAAAAATCAAACACTGTCAAACCTTATGTGTAGTAAGAACATTTACAGGTCAAAATGAGTCGACCGTTTTTGACTGGTAATAGCATTGTATTGTTGAGGGTGGTCAAAATGACAGTCAAAACCAGTCACAAATGCCCCTGTGTGCACATTTGGGTCAACAGTCAAAACGGGTAGTTGACTGGTTTTGACCTCTATAGCAACTTGCCACTGAAGTACAGCTATAGTAGGAGGGCTAATTTCCATTAAAAATTAGTGATGTACTGGAAGGAAGCCAAACTCATCACACCCATCACCATAACACCTCACCAAACAACAAAAATAATCATTCTTTTGTTTTGTTTGTATTTTTGGACAGATATCAAACCTTTTTGGACGACGAAAAGCTACTGTAATGGCCTTTTTATCTGGGTGTCTTGACTCATCAGCTTTAGTATTCGTCATCTTTAAAGTAATTATCAAGTGCTTTGTTTTTATCAAGACTTGTCTTCTAAAAATGTTTCTTGTGAAAATGTTTGCATCGAAATGTAATTAAGTAGCAAGGATTTTTTATGAGGGTGTGTAATAAAAACCTTGATTGGATGATGTTTGGGTAATGTACAGACAGAATCACAAATATATCCTAAAACCCATTTTAACCAACTAGTCAGCGCTCTCACCATGATTGTTTAAGGGTGGGGGAAATCCATCACAACTGCAATTTTTTTAAATTCAGGAGTGGGGGGGGGGGGGGGGGTCAGCAGTTAGTCTCAGAATGTTGATCCATCGTTTGAATAGAACTATTGCAGAATGGAGATCATGAGTAATTTCCTTGGGGATTAACATGTACAATGACTTGAGTCACCATGTACAATGACTCGGACTCGACCGTTCGGACTCGGACTTGTGACTCAGACTCGATGTGTGTGACTCAGACTCGATGTGTGTGACTCAGACTCAACGGCAAAATGCCCAATATTCACTATTTTAAAACATTAACAAAATAAAGAATGTTTTTGCAACATAGTGTTTAAGTCTTGTTACTTGATTTAAACAATGCGAACAGTTTCATAAAATTGATACCGTGCATCCTATTCCGTTGTAGCATACATGTGGCCTATTGTGTCCTTTCTCTCTTTGTAGTAATGTGATCGGAATCACTTACAGGTGCAGCGGCCGCATGAAAACAAAGTGCATCTTCCAGAAATCGATTACAATGAATTATGTACCCAAGTTTCAGCGTACAACATCGTGGGAATAAAAGCAAGGTAGTGATGGGTACCAGACTTACTACAGTGTCCCAAACACTGGTCTCTCAATTTTCATGGTGTATAGTGTCAATTCTAGAGAAATGGAATGAACACTTTGAAAATTTTGCATTCAGGGGGGCTTTGTGTGGGCATTTGTGAGCTATTTCAGCATATAAAATGATTCAGTGTGTAAAATCAATTGTATAAAATGTGATTTTATGGAGTCCATTTTGGAAACAATTTTCTCTGTGCAGATAGTAATATCTTTCCCATATGTTTCTGTAGCCGAAACCAAATCAATATTTAGACGAAGCCAAATCAATATTCAGACCGAAGCCAAATCAATATTTAGACGAAGCCAAATCAATATTTAGACGAAGCCAAATCAATATTTAGGCTAGACTATACTTTCAATAACAAAAAAACCTAATAAACTATGATGACTTTCTTTGGGAGTGAGGATGGGAGATAATTGTGCGAATTCCCTCCAAATTCAAAATTATGGCTGACATATATGTCGGATTGTCGAAATTATCTTTTGTTAAAATGCTGCTCATTTTTATTTTCGGTAATATATCACCGTAGCTGTCAGACTAACGCATGTCGTAAATATTTATTTGTGTGGCTTTTTCAAAAGAGTTTAATTGCATCTGTGTTTATTGCATTTGGTTATGGTGAATTGGTTTATTATTTTTGTTTTATTATTTAAATGTTATTCAAGCAATATGTTTATATTGGCTGCAGGCTGAAATGTGGGAAAAACATTTTGCTAAAACCATCGTGATTATTGGGTAAATGGAATCGGGCACGAGCAATGTACGACTTGGGGTCATGAGAATTATAAAGTGTTCTTAACTTGGTCAGGGATTTTTCTATTTGCACAGTTGAAAAATAATGTATGCAAAAAATATGTAAATTTCAAAGGATGATGCCAAATTCCAATTCCAAACATCTACCTGAGCAAAACATAAATATATCATTCGGGTTCAAAACATTAATTTGTATAAAAACGAAAACATTACAAAAGATTTGAGAAATTTCAAACAATTTTCGAATAATGTTGGGAAATTTTTGGAACATGAGATAATAGCCCATATATCTCGATTATCTTTTCACTTAACTTTGAACCTTGACATATGTATAAGGTTTTCTTTTTTCATTTGAATTTTGTAAGTGACTAGGACTCGACCTTCATGACTCTGACTCGGACTCGACCCACATGACTCGGGACTCGGACTCGACACTGGGGACTCGGACTCGAGGTTTTAGGAAATTGAGTCTGAATATTTGGCTATTTGTGCCAGCTTTGTGCACGATTAATTATCCTCGGATACCAAATAATACTACAGAAATTATAATTGTGTGATTTGACTTTTCCTTTCAGCTTGTCTATGAGAACTATGGTATCTCATTACAGACGTCATTCTTTGCCTGGGCAGGCCTCAGCTTATTACTGTGCTTCAATACGTTCTTGCTTCCAAAGACTGGACACATCCCCTACCCTCTACCCCCAGGGTACAGGAAGAAACATGTGGCCAGTGAAGGGGTTGGTGGGGTTGATAACATGAACATTAATGAAATTACCCTGGAGGAACAAGGGGAAATACAAGCTGAAGGTAAAATCTGCATTACTGAAAAGAATTCTGCCATAAAATGTTATGTATTACATTCTGTCACTATCCAAATATTACAATTTGCGAAAGGGTTCCTTTGGCATGATCCATTGTCTCTCTACCCTGCCCCCACTCCCAACAGCATAGGTGTATCCAGGGGGTCCAGCAGGCCATTACCTCACCCCTCAAATTCCAAGACCTTTCAAATAAAAGTACTTATTAGCAGTTATTTTGTTAAAAGTAGGTGATGAGACGAGCATACCCAAGGATGAGACCACATCAAGGAGCACTCCTTCCATGAATGAAGACACCACAGAGCGGACAACATACCCACCCACTGAGGAAACATCACAGAATACAATTACTGAAGCCACCTCATCGCAGAATACCACCGAAGCAGTAAAGTGTGTGCGCTACCCGTCTCTGCGTTCATGCCTCATTTCTCTGCCCTCACTCTTCCTGCTTATCTGGTTGTCATTGCTTCAACTCAACATGCTCTTCTTTCTTGGAACTATCAACCCAGAGTTGGAGAGACTGACTAACAACGATCAGACCATAGGTAATTGAGATATCTTTATGGATTATGTAATTGTGATCATAAGATTAACCCTCCTACTTGAGCTGCACTTTAGTGGCAAGTAGCTACAGAGGTCAAAATCAGTCAACTGCCAGTTTTTGACTGTTGACCCAAATGTGCACACCGGGGCATTTTTGACTGGTTTTTACTCTCATTTTGACCACCCTGAACAATACCAGACGATGCTTTTACCAGTCAAAAACGGTCGACTCATATTGACCTGTAAATGTACTTACTACACGTAAGGTTTGACAGTGTTTGACTTTTAAGTGCACTAGATATACCTTGGCAAGTATATCAACGTTTTGACTGATTTTGACCGTTGTAGTACACTTAGTAGGAGGGTTAATAAGTTACTCCACATACAGTTTTGACATCTTATAACTGAAAGTGATAAATCTTTTTTGATTCTTAATCCACATGTACAGTGAGTCATTATACCACCGCTCTAGCCTTATTCCAGGTGTCTGGTCTGTTTGTTGCACCGCTATGTGGGCTACTGTTAGACAGAAACAGAACCAAAAAGAAAATGTCAGGTAAGCAATTATGAATAAGATGACAATCAATCGTCACTGATACAGTACAACCAGAAGTCTATTACCTACATGAAGTGTGCCAGCCTGCTGTAATCCATACCACAGCATTCGGTACTCCAAATGTGTGCATGCGCAATGAGCATGTTTATGACTTTTGCTACCTTGCCCGGCCTGCCGTAAGGCAATATGGGATTAGGCGCTTGACGCGGAAAGCTAGCGCATTCCTAGAACTAAACGTAATCTTAAAGTAGATGCGGGCAAACCGTTAGCATTAGCTAGGGTGAATATAATAAATGCTAAGGTGTGTGCACAATACAGTTCTCTTACACGCAGGGTAAATTTCCCAGACTGCACTGCTTCTTTTTGAGACCTTGCACGTCAGTCTGTGGAACGATACGTCATGAGTGGCCCAAATCCATTGTTCTTGGAGTACTATGCCGTGGTTAGGTTAGTATACGAGTGGCGCACTTCATGTAGGTAACAGACTTCTGGTGTAACTTAATAACAATTTAAACAGGGTGTCCAAAAGACACCCAGACACCCCTCTGGCCAGCACTATGATGGGGGTATGTTCCTATATTCCTACAGTTCAGTTCAATTAATTAACTTGTGATATGCATTACTTTTTCTTGTACCCATTTAATCTCAGGTGCTAAGAGGGGTCCGTACCAAGACCTTCTTGACAGTCGTGATGTGTTTGCCATCACATCCATCATGTATATTCTGTTTAATGTCAGCCTCGTGGTCAAAGTCATTGAGGTCCGCTATGTATCATTTCTGCTTCATGCCTTCACAAGAGGGTTCCTGTACTCGCTGGTCGTAACAGGATGTTCACTTTTGTGAGTATAATTGCACACCAGAAACAAATAACTTGATCAACTCAAATAAAAAGGGGAAATATAAATAAATTTGCTAACCAGCTAACCGAAAAACAATTTATACAAAATTAATTTAAAAAATACGACCAACAATTTTGGAAGAATTTACCAACCATTTTTTTCTAGACTTTCTGTTTATGCCACGTTGGTTATTAAATGATTATTGTGGGAAGTTTTTTTTTTTTTTTTTTTTTTTTTACTGTCAGTCACCCCAAACAAGGCCAAAAAGCCACTAGAGTGTAAGGGGTTACATTTGCGATAACATCCACCATTTAAGCAAGATTACATTTGTTGATATTTTTCTTAAACTTAATTAGATCGTAAGTTGGTGGAAAGCAATCAGCAGGAAGGTCGTTCCATTGTAATGCTGTTCTAGGGAAGAAGCTATCCAAATGGAACTTACTCTTGATTTTGGGGAGTCGAAGATAGTGAGGGTGTTCACCTGCTTACTGATTAAAAATCTTTTTAATTAAAAATGTATACACATTGTGCCATTTGCCGAATTTCTAGTTTGTGTGGCCATCATGTGCCGACTTTCATTTAACTGACCACGGTTAAACGGTTAGCAAACTAACCGGTAACTCCCAGCACTAATTCTTAATGAAATTTTACCTTTTTGTCACATCTTCAGATGTACTAATACTTATCTTGAACTGCATTTTACAAATTATGCTGTTTTTGGTTTTGGATGGTTTCCATTGTAGGTTGAGTGCATTTCGGAAACATTTGTGTTTTGAAATGGTCTGATGTTTTGTTTTCACTGTTTTTTTTCTTCAGTTTTCCTGTCAAGTTTTTTGGCAGTACTGAGGGCCTGATATCATCACTTGCAGCCTTAGTGGCTCTTCTACAGAGACCTATGTTTACTCTTCAACAGTCGTATCTGGACAATGATACATTTTGGGTAAGTTGAACCATTTTGTTAAGGGAATGTACAGTTTTGGTAATGTTGGGAAAACTGCTTCAAGGAGTTACTCTTACTATTACACTTACTCTCTTTTTATCAAGATATACATTATAATGTGAAAGTACTCTAAGAATAACTTTATTGACAATAATTTCACTTTTCTTAACAAGTTCGCGTCGGAGGCCGTGTATACATGCAATTTTTTTTGCACCGCGGATCGGAGAGCGTCTAAACACGCCATAGGAAACTCGGGAATATTTGTATGCATGCTCGGTTGACATGACAACGAGCCACGCGCGTAAAGTGACATGCTCAGAAGACGTGGCCACACGCTGTGGAAGCTTCCACTGTCCTTTCGGGTGACGTAAAACCATGCCATTTTGGCAGTGCTCGTGCTTCGGTTGACGTGTTATTGCGCAGCAGTTGTTCGGCACAATAGCGGGGGTCATGTAAACACGCTCGCATGGGTGGTTGGGGGGGGGGGCACCTGTTCCACACCTTTGTCTTTGTCTCCATTGAAATCTGTAAAGCTGTGGTATACTAAGATTTCTATAGACCAATTACCTGGCAGACCGCTGGCGAATCAAGATTTCTATAGACCAATTTCCGTGCACCATTGTCCCATTGTTACTCGGTACTACTTGGATCGTGGAGGAAGGAATCCTTCCTCCATGCTCGGATGACGTGTAAATACGATAAAGAATTCTTTAGAGGGCTCGGTGGACTTCTAAAGACGCAACACAAAATACGCCCTCCTGGCTATAATTCCCAAGGGAAACTCGCCAATTTATATGCTAATA
The DNA here is from genome assembly GCA_029582265.1 of Zoroaster sp. YZ-2022. Taxonomy (NCBI): domain Eukaryota; kingdom Metazoa; phylum Echinodermata; class Asteroidea; order Forcipulatida; family Zoroasteridae; genus Zoroaster; species Zoroaster sp. YZ-2022. Next base: position 37,216,642 of record CM055818.1, read on the forward strand.
AGCTAAATGTGGGTGTCCCGTCTTAGTTTCATTGACGTAACCAAAAAAAATTCACGCAAACAAAAATGTGTTTGTGTGGGAAAAAGAAACCCGCACAGGGGCTCAGAAAAACTTTTTTATTCCCGACGCGAACTGGTTAAACATCATCAATAGGTTTACACCAAGTAAGTTGTACGTTAAATTTCAACCATTTGGTTATTTTGGTTATTTTAGTTATTTTTATTTGTGGGAAATGGATCACAGTTGTGATCCACATCATAGATTTAATACATTCAATGTTTTCTAAAAAATGATAGCATGTGTAAAAAAAAAAAAAAAAATGAATGCAGTTTCACTATTTTCCTGTTAATGATACAATTTAAGCTGAAACTTGCATAGGTTGGTTGTTCAATGTATATCTTGATTCAAAGAGAGTAAGCATACTCATAGAAGCAGTCTTGCCAACATTACCAATGCTGTACATTCCCTTCAATGTATATCTTGATTCAAAGAGAGTAAGCATACTCATAGAAGCAGTTTTGCCAACATTACCAATGCTGTACATTCCCTTCAATGTATATCTTGATTCAAAGAGAGTAAGCATACTCATAGAAGCAGTTTTGCCAACATTACCAATGCTGTACATTCCCTTCAATGTATATCTTGATTCACAGAGAGTAAGCATACTCATAGAAGCAGTTTAGCCAACATTACCAATGTTGTACATTCCCTTCAATGTATATCTTGATTCAAAGAGAGTAATCATACTCATAGAAGCAGTTTTGCAAACATTACCAATGCTGTACCTTCTCTTCAATGTATATCTTGATTCAAAGAGAGTTAGCACATTCATAGAAGCAGTTTTGCCAACATTACCAATGTTGTACATTCCCTTCAATGTATATCTTGATTCACAGAGAGTTAGCATATTCATAGAAGCAGTTTTGCCAACATTACCAATGTTGTACATTCCCTTCAATGTATATCTTAATTCACAGAGAGTAAGCATACTCATAGAAGCAGTTTTGCCAACATTACCAATGCTGTATCTTCCCTTCAATGTATATCTTGATTCAAAGAGAGTAAGCATACTCATAGTAGCAGTTTTGCCAACATTACCAATGTTGTACCTTCCCTTCAATGTATATCTTGATTCAAAGAGAGTAAGCATACTCATAGAAGCAGTTTTGCCAACATTACCAATGTTGTACCTTCCCTTTAATGCATGTATCTTGATTCAAAAAAGAGTAAGCTTGTTTTGCTAACATAAAGCAATGTTGTACCTTCCCTTAAGGTCAAAATGGTCCTATAGAGTCATTAAGTCAGTTGGTCGGGGGATTTTTTGTTTATAATTATCCTGAAAAATACATTCTTTTCATCTGTATCTTTTACAGATTTACATTGGCCTTATTGTCATCAATGTCATCACGCTCATTTTGCCAGTCTATATCCACATCTATGTGAAGCATGGGTCAAAGTTGGAAGTCCAGGTACTAGACGACATTAACAATGAGAAGAATATTGCAAGCAAGTGACTTATTTGACAGATCTTCAGGTGCACCTTAAACAAGGTATCAAAGCACTGTACATTATTACCCCCTGCTCATCAGGTGCATAAATCATTCCTGAAACCATCTCAGCTCCCTGGGGAGTGTACAGCTCAATTGCTGCCATTTCGGCGCATATGGGCTAATCAAACACAACAACCAACTCTGCCCTCACAGGTACCCATTTACTCCTGGGTGGAGAGAAGCAATTATCGTCAAGTGTCTTGCACAAGGACACAAGTACCACAGTCGCGGTCGGGATTCGAACCCACATTCTGACGACTCAGCCACCAGAACACAAATCCGATGCGCTAAACCGCTATGCCAGCCTGCCATTACCCAGTCAAAGGCATTGTCCTCTAATGTGTGCTAGCCCAGGTTGGACTTTCACCCTTGTGTACTACGGTGACGTCCAGGATTTAACCAAAAATTTGCTAATACAGAAAACAAAGATTTTTTGTGTAAATTCATAAATTGCTTAATTTTTTTACCTGTGTGAAGCTGCTGAAAATCGGCAGTATAGAATTCCTATTCCATGACCAAATACAGTGCATCTCAGCGAGGTTTGAATTTCAAAATATCATTTTCAAGTGTTTTTAATAATGTTGCGTTTGCAGACCTCGAAAGGCAGCAACAGAAACGTTCATTCTTAGCTTATTATATATACTTAGGCGATTTCTACAGTTCGAAAAGGAAACCAACAAATCATTTAATTTGTTTAATTATATTTGAGCTTATAATAAACCAATACACAAAATCGGTTTGAAAATAATACACAAGTCTAAATAATTTGAAGCTTTCCCGCAAGCTCCATTACACTTTTTATTGGATTATCACTGATAAGTATCTACTCCCGCTGGGCCAGGGTTCTGTAGGATTGGTTGAAAAGGATAAATACCAACCCGAGTGTGGGCTATAAGCAACTTGGGTTGAGCTCTAATGGAGAAAACCCGTAATGCATGGTGCTGCTAAATGGAGAATTTTGATTACAGGGTTAGCCATGCACGTGTAAGGCCAAGAAAAAAAGTCTCTTGTTTCTTGTCCCCGCATTCGTTTCTTCAGACCCGCGCATCAGCAGTTTTCAAAAGAAAAAATTGTATATGAAGTGATGTCCAATTGCAGCCAAAATTGGAATTCTACCAAGATGTGTTTTAAACGACATTTTCACATAGGGGTATTAGTGTTTGCCTGATTTGTGCAGCCTCTCTTAGCCACCATAGTTTGTGTATGGGAAATTTGGTCTGGTTCCAATAACCGCATATACATGTGTCATGTATTTCACTGGTTGGCTAAAAAAAAAGATTACCAACAAAAAAAAGAGTGAAACACCATACCTGTGAAATACGCTTATGTTAACCCTCCTACTATTGCTGCACTTTATTGGGAAGTTGCTGTTTAGGTCAAAACCAGTCAACTGCCTGTTTTGACTGTTGACCCAAATGTGCACACAGGGACATTTTTGACTGGTTTTTACTGTCATTTTGACCACCCTGAACAATACCAGACAATGCTTTTACCAGTCAAAAACAGTTTGACTTTTAAGTGCACTAGATATACCTTGGCAAGAATATCCAAATTTTGACTGAATTTGGCCCTTGTAGTAGTAGGAGGGTTAAGCATACAATTTTCTGCTTAAGTAAGTGGTGATATTTTGCCAATGGTAAGCAGAGTTATGAAAATTGGCTCCTCGCATTTGTTTTTTCACAAAGGGCTGGGTTTTTTTTATGTTCAAGATTATTTTTTTGTTTTTTAAGCTATTCATTTTATAAAGTTTTACTTCGTATATTTGTTTACATATATTTTTAATGCAATTTTTGTAAAGCAGGTTTTTTTTTTTATCTGATGAGACTACCCTGTGAAAATAAGTCAACAAATAAATAGAAAAAAAGAAGTGGAGTTGTGAACAGCTGTTTTTGAGTGTTAAGCCAACCACATTGGTATAAGCTCATTAAAACAAAAAAAATTCAAACAAGGACTCAAGGTTTGAAGTTTATCTCTCTTTCACTGCTTTTTTAATTATGCTAAATTTAGAATCATTTTTTCCAATGCCCTGGTTCATATTACAATCTGTACTTCAGCACCAAATGTATTTTCGTTTGTCATATTAATATTATATCATCACAATCATTTTTTTCTATTGAGTCAGTAACACTATTTTTTACTTGGAATGAACAAAATTCTTTAAAATATAAATAAGAAATATAGCTACAGACTGCAGAAAATATCAACATTTTGTAACGGCTAAAAAATACAATCTGGAAAATTTAAAAATACCATTGATATTACTTAATTTCTTAATAAGAGATTGGGTTTAATTTAAACTAAGATATTAACATTAACCATACATTTGTTTACTAACCTAATTATATTTCTTTTTTATTAATAATTTTGATTGATTGGGAATTACGTGGTAATTGTTAAATCTCATTTTATTCATATCCAGCTTTCAAACACTATTAAGAACAAGAAAATAAATACAAATTGATCGAGCTCTTATAATACAAGGAATCTTAATAGACCAAAATGTCATTATATGACAACCTAATGGACAAAAGGAACCTATAAGAAATTTGAAACTGTAAATATAGGCATTGAAGGAAAGAAAAGGATTTACAAAGTTTCCAACTTTCTCAGAACAAAAACTTTCATGTCAACTTTGAAGAATATATATCATGGTCAAGGAGAAATTATAAGATTTTCGGGCAAAATTTAAGCTTAATTCATATTTGTGTTAATCACTGTTCCCAGGTATGGTGAATACCACTGCACAAAGGGAAAGTACGTCATAACCAGATGTAAAGTAAACAAAACAATTAAACAAATGCCAATATTTTGTTGTAAGGAATATGTCCCATACCAGCCAGGAAAGAAAGTCCTATATCAACCTTGGAAATTAAAATACTGATTTTGAGATTTATGTTGCCTTCCCTCCCCCTTTTTCCCCGTCCTCAAGTGTTCCTTGCCTTCAACACAATTTCAACCATTTGCAGTTAGTGGACATAACCGTTCCCTTCAATCTCACTAACACAACATTAATGTATTAGCTATGTATGCATGAGGTTGGTAACCTTTTAACTTTGGGTATTCCAAGAATTGCTTCCCAAGAATAATTAACTGAAAAAAAAATTATTTTTAGTTTTTTTTTTTTATATAATAAAAAGTATACTTATGCTAATATCATTTTAACATTACAACACAAGCAACTTGTATGAACAATTCTAAGCTATTCAAAACCAGGGCTTTAACATAAATACACAGAGCTGGTTTTTAACCCTGTTTTAGACATAATCAAAGGAAAAGGCAAGCAAAGAGAAGATAAATGATAACTGAAAATAAGTTGGTAGTACCACTACCAACAAAAGAGTATGAAAAGATTGTTTTATCAAGGATAATTTTGTTTTCACTAATAGAATTTAATCATAAAGACAACTGTTTTGGGCTCCAGACATCAGTACATTTTTGTATCAAGTTACCGAGTTGACTTTGCAACTGTTTTTATTCTAATTAAAATGTTACTCCGAGATTTCTGCTGTACCGGGAAGTCTCTTACCTACACAAAGTGTGCTAGCCTGTTATAACCCAGTCCACACCATCGTACTCCAAATGTGCTCGCGTATAACGAGCATGATAACAAGTTTGGCTACCCTGCCTTGGACAGGGTCAAGCGTCTGACGCTGTTTGCTAGTTCCAGAACAGTACAGGATGTGAACTGATACGACCTGGCTACAACAGAGTCGCACAAGTACATGCATTTAATAGGTGTGTTTTCAGTGTGCATTAAACGCACATGTGTTAAGTATCAGTCCATACAATGTCATGAATGGCCTAAATCTATTGATTTTGGAGTACTATACAATGGAATTACATTACATGACTCACTCTGTATGTAAAATAGACTGTATGATAATTGCTTATACTAACGTGCATCAAAACAGTGTCATTTAGCTCTGCTTTTCATAAACAAAATTTAAAACAAAATAACTCTGGTCAAACCCTTACTTTTTTGTTAAAATTGATAATAAATATATATATGTGCAAGGGTTTTAGAGTGCCTTAAAAGTAGAATCTACACACATACGAAGCAGCACTTCTCTGATTTTCACCTAAATCAAAATTTACACGAACACAAGTTACATCAAATTGACATAATAAAATCTTTGTTGATAAAAACAAAAAAAGTGGAACCACATATGAGGGTGATACAAAAATAAGTTTGGTTTAACCTCAAATGGTTTTGTTTGCACAGGATATTCAGATAAGAGTATATTCTGAACAGTGCAGAACTTTGGTGGACGAAAACAATAGAGCCAAAATATAAACTATGACTTTGTAAAAAGATGAAAAATCATCAACCTATCTGGGTGGAGGTACTATGGGGTACCACAGACATTAGTAAATGCTACATTTCAGATGCAAGATGCTGAAGGCAGTACATGGATTATGTACATTACACACATAGCAGTTACAGGATGGAGATATCCAAACACGGCTACCATCCTAGTATAAGAATTATTCCCCTGGAGCTGAGTCTACTTCAGCAAGACCATCCGCAAGAAATGATCCGTCAGTCAAGTGCTTACATTGTGTCCAATTGACACACACACACACACACACACAGCCACAGGCGATTTCATACGCACAAAAGGCACCGCATAGTTTAACATTAGCTTCTTAATAAAAACGGAACATGACAACCTTGAATATACACACCAGCCAAAGTTATTAAATATATTTGTGTCTGCATGTTCGTCCTCTGCCATCTAAGAAGATCCAAAAGATGACCTCGCTGAGCTTCATTTTCAGTTTAGCCATTGGGAAGATCTATACGAGACGCAGTACCCTGCACTGTTATTACTATCATTTAGCTGCTTAGCCTAAATCATCACTGCTTCACCGGTTAACCAGTTGATTATGAGAGCAACCTGGTGCTTCAGACATGTTCTGGTACGGTATCCAAGGTTGTCTTGGACGGTCGTGAGGAGAGAAGGGTCTGTTTGTCGTCCGCCACTGCTTCACTCTTCTGTCTCCTACGCAACTTTTTGGCATAGTATATCATGTAGGCTGGCATGCCGTAGTTAAGAAGAGTCATTACCAATAGTACCACATTCACCTGAGGGCAATCATAAAAGGAAATAAAAATCTAATCAAATCTCAGAAACCACATTTGTTCTATTTTCTTGAAGCCCAATAGGAGTTATAACAATTACGGGCAACAAGGAATTGCCGACAAAGATTCTTACAGGATGCAAGTTATCAAAATTGATATAATAAACCATATCACACTATAATCACAGTAATATGTGCCATGTTTTTGACGGGGCAAAATTGTTTATTTCGAACGTTTGTTGCTGTCTGCGACCCGGTGCTCGAACTTCATGTGCCCTCCAGATGTGTGCATGAAGTTCATGCGCTGGTTGCAGACAGCAATGAGTGTTCGAAATAAACAATTTTGCCCCGATAAAACATGGCGCATATTACCGTGAAAGGGTTTATTGAAGGTGTGATCGTGTTTTGGGGTTTTTATGCCAGAATACATAAATGATCACAGTTGTACATTAAACTTAGCTGGTGTTAAGTTGATTATGGTATCAAACGTCCCTTGAAATATTTCCGTCTCTATCATTTTAGTAAAATAGGCGAAATCATTTCTGAAAATAATTTGCTGTAAGAAATTCTACATTGGAGTAAATGGTTACACATATCTACTTGAATTTTACCAAGTATGGATGCATTTACAGACCTTTTACTTAAAGTGTCTACTGGCATTGAATACGCTTTATCAACTGAACTGTTTAATATTCCATCAAAAGAAAGCTTCATTTAATCAGACCCTGTCTCCACATTTCACAAATGCTGGTATCAAGGCCTGTCATTTCTTAACAACTTCCTGTCATGCTGAAATAGACAATGGTTCCATAACAGGTACCAACAGACAATTGGTTCCTGTGATGAATGCCCGGATATCAAGGGCGGATTTACGGCTTTTGATGCGCTGAAAAACAACCCAGGACTTCCTGAACCCCTGAAGGTGAGATAGTCTCGGTACAGGGACAGTCACTGACCGCATAATCGAGATGACCGTTCCTGAGAGAAAGTGTGAAATAGACCGTTTCCTCTGACCTAAGCTATTTGTGGTTCTTGGTCAGTTCTTAGTTACAGTATACCTGACCTTACTGCTGTGTGGAATTTCATTGTAGGAATACACCCATCACAACTTCTAAGTTCCCCCTAATATTTTTTAGAATATCTCAAGTATTGCATGAATTTAAAAAATTCAAAAAGCAAATGACAGAATGACATGTTCTACACAGCTCGTAATGAAATGGTTGAAATTCAATCATGCATGCACAATTGACAGTGATTTGAATGAAAATTCTGCTGGAAAAAAAAGTTGCAGTACAAAGCATTGCTTCATGGGCATGTTACACATGTAGTTTTCTGTAAGAACTCAGTTATGGAGAATAATGGAGGACCAATTCCATATTAAACTCTGCTCTACCCTTCTAAAACAATGGACATGCATGTTGCTCTTTGAATATTCTTTTCTTATTTTGAAACAGCCATCAAAACCATTGTTATTGATGCATGAGTTCTTACAGAAAACTACATGTGTAACATGCCCTTGAAGCAATGCTTTGTACTGCAACTTTTTTTTCAGCTGAATTTTCATTCAAATCACTGTCAATTGTGCATGCATGATTGAATTTCAACCATTTCACTATGAGCTGTGTAGAACATATCATTCTTTCATTTGCTTTTTGAATTTTTAAAATTCATGCAATACTTGTTGAGATATTCTTAAAAATATTTGTGATGGGTGTATGTTGGCAAGAGAAGCACTAATTCTGCATGAACCTGATCCTATGTTCATTTGATGTACATTTGATTTCATGGACAATCATGCAAATATTGAAAGTCACTTTCCTGCATTTTCCACTTCGAAGCAGCAATTATGAATAATTAAATAAATATATAAAAAAATGTTAACAAATTTAACTTACATAGAATGGATCTCTGGCAAGAGGTCCCTGGATAACGATAAAGATTGGATACTGGAAGAGTGTGAAACAGGCAGAGATGAGGGATTGCAGACCAATCAGACTACCCACCTGTGAAGCTGGGTACCTGAAGGGGGGGAAACAACATAATATTAACATTTGTTTACTTTTCGACTGATAAATCTGTAGAAAAAATGTTGATTCAATTTTTTTTTTACATTTTTATAAAGCAGTGCAATGCCGCTTCAATGAACAATACAGGGTCCACAAACAATGTTCATTAACCCTAACTCCCTCTGCCAATTTGTTTACTTATAACCTGAATCATTCAGTAGTAAAGCAAGCACAATGACCACTACCATTGTATGCAGATGACATGTATGCACACATGTTTCTAATCTGTGATACATGTACATGGCCCATGGTCAGGGACCCTCCCTGCATGCATGGAGCAATAAACAGTGTCCACTGACCAAAGTACTGACCTTGCAATCACTACAACAAACATGGATGTACATGTGCCATTGAGGAAGACAAGTATGCCTAATAACCTCAATCCTCCATTTTCATCCAGTGTCAAATATATCCTGATAACCTCAATCCTCCATAATCCACCAAGCAAATAATCACATCTGCCCTCAATCCTTCAAAATCCTTCACCACTGCAATTTCCACATAACTTTCAAAATCCTTCACTTTGGCAAAAAGGATTTAGGAGGATTTGGGAAGGGTTAATATTGATTTTGTCAGCGTGATTCATGGTTGCATTGCTAATTAAACAATTGTTTTCAATGCAACTAAATGTTCATTACTGAAGTTTTGTGTAATAATTTTCTTGCCACACTGATGATTTATTACTTACGTGATTGCATAGAGCCCACAACATGCTGAATGGATGAAACCTCTGATGACAGTGTGCAAAATAAAACTAAGAATCTGAAGAAAGAACAGAAAACAGGAAAAACTAAATATTAAATCTTATTCCATGTTGATTGATTATCACTGTTGATAGCCTACAGACATCAGACTTAACCTTTATTATTACTGTAGAAAAGACAAGGATTAATTAATTACTCCAGAAACAAATTTGGGATTTTCTCTGCAAACATTGATGCTTTTTCTCACTTTTATTATGATTTGAGCAAAAACGGCTTCTACTGTGCTTTCTCTAACATGTACTGTAGATTCCAACATTATTATCAAAGTGGATGGAAAGTTAGTTTGCAATTTCTTTTAAAGAATTTACCTGTACTTGCAGACTCGGGATTAGAACAGTTACACCAAAGAGCATGAGCAAAGTGTTGGTGATTCCGAAAGCATAACTTCCGTTGAGCAGCTTACGAATCTTTAGACTCATTGGTGGTTTCTCACCATCAATGGTATCCGAACCAGCGCTGTCCGTGCTTGATAGCCGAGACTTCCATGAACTAATTCGTTCCCGACTCAAGTCGAAACTTTTGTTACGGACAATATTGCCAATCATGCTGGATTTGCTCATTTCGGGGAGGCTTGAGTTGTGTCGGAGTGTTTTCCCGTTGGTGGTCGGCTCGTCGCTGAATACGTTGTCGTCGCCAGTCTTGCTGGATAGGGACATTGCACGTTTGTTGATACTGCTCTTACGTCTATTGATGCCTTTGAGATTGTCAAGAGTTTCTTTGATTTTATAGTCCATGACGGAACCAATGAGGGGGGCTGTAACCAGGCACATTAGCTGCAGTATGCCAAAGATATAGATGAAGCTGTTTACTGTAAAATAAAAGGAACGAATGATCAATGAGAATTTGAAAGTTAACAAATGAAATATACTACTCAAAACAATTTAGGGAACACCGGAATAATCTCAGTTAAAGCAAGATCATTTATTTCAGATAAACACAATGTTTCACAAATTGATGAGAAACAACTGCACAATGAAACAGATGATAAAGGATGCATGTAGTGATTACACATTTCATGACATGACTACTGAAAGAGAGAGGGGGTTGCAAATGAAAATCCCGGTTCATGGAACATTTCAAACCTATTTGATGTTAAAAATCCGGTGTTCCCTAAATTGTTTTGAGTAGTATATATTGCCAAAATAAATTTGAAAATTTATTGTAATTCACAGTAGTTGTACACTTGATAAAATGTCTATAAATGCATCCATAATGTTTTGGGGATGTGACATAAACAAGATAAATAGTGAAATTGAACTAATTCTGATGTGGAAATAGATATCCAGCCATGGATGCCCCATATTCCCCTCCACCCACTGCCCCAAACACCCTGGATCCGGAACCATCCAGGAATTTAGCAAATGGTTCTGTGCAATCATTACCTGTATCGGTGTCCCCTCCAGTGATCCTGTCCAGCATGGAGGTGAGTGATCCAATGAAGAACAGCAGACGTAGCTGGGTGATACACATGACGATGAGTGACAGCTGGTAGAGGGGAGTGCAGACATTGCCGATTAGAGAGAGATCCTTGGAGGACTTAGACTTCTTCTTGATGACCTCAAGGTTGAGCTGCAGTTCAAGATTGTGCCTGGAGAATTAAGCAGAGTAAGGGTTTGTTCAAACTCGGGGACCAATCAACATGTAGAAATGATTCAATAATATAAGTTAGGGGTTGGTGAGGGTGGGAAGGATTGGTTGGAGGTCCACCAACTAAAACATCCTTGCTCTGTGTATATGACAAACTTCATGAGACAGTAACAACATTGGTAAAAAACTGATTCTCATTAAATTATTATCTAAAAGTTTACTTAGCACAAGTATGCAATAGATTACTCTGTCTGCAATGCATTCATCTGACAGATAAAATGAACTGTTTTGCCAAATTGCCATATATGACCTGTTACAACGAAATAAGTCGCACTATACCATTTCACAGTACAGCGGGAAAAGTGAAAAATCGGAGGGGAGGTCTATTTTTTTGGTTATTATATTTGCAATTTGTAAATCTCCTTAATATCGAATTCCACATTTTCAGTTTGATCAGACAATTAAAAACCTAAATTTCAAGCCAATTTCGTTGGTAGCTTTTATCGTGTTCTGACAAACAACTTCAAATAAAGACGGAAACAAAGTCGCAAATCCCCCTCTGGTGGTCTGGGGGAAATCGCTGTAACCCCAAGTGTTATATATTATTGGAAAGCTCTTGTTCTACTGAATCCAGAAATACCAATTCAGTTGTTTAAATTTTCGACTTTAAGCTCATTTTGTGGTGACAGGTCACATATTAATACAAAGTTGCGATCCAGCCACTTTTGAAGAATCATAAAAATATGTAAGAGTTTGTCACCTTTTTCTCAAAAACTGAGTTTAGTGTTTTTATTTCCTCAAAAACTTTAGGTTGAAATTAATGTACGTTTCCAAAAACCCATGTTGTGCCTTCTCTCATTAGAGTTTGGATAACTTATTCAAGAATGCTTCTAGTAATCAATACATTTATTCTAACTTACTGTGAGGAGTAGATCTTGCTGCCTTTCCGTAGGAGGATCTCTGCTGGTGGCTTCTCTTCATCAATACTCAACCTACGACCCACAGAGGACACGATGGAATAGAACTGCTTACCAGTCACTTTGTGGTCAGTGCGCAGGATGTTCCAGTGGATTCTGAGAAGAAACGCAAAAATAAAAATAAAAATTTAGAAATTCAGTTAAAGGGACAGTATCGTCACGATAACAGCCGACTTTCAACAAGGTATGGAGTTGGTGTCCTAGTTTCAGATGAACACAGTAATTGAAAATTACTGATTCATTTATGCAGCAGCAACGGTAATATGACCTTATCATGTGGGGTATTATTTTCAGTCAATGAGTTAATCTAAAACTAGCACTCCGATTCCATGGCCTGTGGATTGTGACGATACTGTCCCTTTAATCCATTGTGGACAAAATAATCAAGTTGCTTTTTAACACGGTAATTCTTTTAATTAAAAAATGGCCACCATGTTATCTTTTACTCACCCAAATTTAGCATCCTCGGGATCTGGGATGGGCTCTTTAGGAACATTAATGATGCAGTTGACGACAACAAAGACAGTTGCAATGGCCACTCCAGTGAATATATACTGTCTTGTCACACCAAGATCATACAACACCTGAAAATGAACAGATGACAGTATTAACATTTCCCTGAAACTTACAAACCTTTTAATATTTTCACAAGGAATATTTTTTCTTCTATCGAAATTGTTCTTAATGGAAGTTGATATTTATTGATGGTTGCTTACCTTCAATATAAGAAAGAGAATGGCAGCAGATGCATAGGATCCAATGCTAAAGCTGATGATAGTGGATCGTTTTGAGGGAAACAAGTTGGCCACCTGAACCGAGAAAAATTTGAGAATTATATAAAGTGGAAGGTTAACTCACAAAAGGTTAACTATACAAAAATACCATGATTTAAGTTTGACTCTAAATATGCATAAATTTTTAACAACATGAGAGGTGGTTTTGAAGCATTATCACACAAGCTTTAAGAAACTTAACTATCTTATGCCACGTATGGACATCAAATTACATTGGACAACAGGGACACAATATATGGACAAAATAGCTATGAGTTTGTTCCATTTTATCACCTACCTGGAAGGAGGTGAATGTAACCATGATGCCACCAACTCCATTCAATGCAACAGCAGGGAACAAGAGGAAGGATGTATCCACGGTGGCCCAGCCGAACAGAATACAAGAAACTATGAACATAAGGCTATCATAGAAAAGAAGAAACAAGATTGTTATCGATAGCGTCTAACAAAAAAATAACGCATTCAGTGAACTTTTGTCTGATGAATATAATTGGTATGCATTAACCCTAACCGCCACAAACCATTCCAACTACAACAGCAGGGTTTGTTGTATTTTGATGGACTCAGGTATTGTGTAGCCCAGAGAGGGATACTTTGCATGGGGCCGGGTGTCCCAATTCCAGCCAAGTCCAACAGTTGGGTGGTAGTGTTACTGCATGATGTTGGATTTTGGCAGATTCAGGAAGGTTCTTAGCCAAAATAGCTAGGGGGTTAGGGTTAATTAATGACATGTGTCTGGTGATAAACAATTGATTTAATTTTGTGGATCACAGTTGTATACGTTGATGTGGGGATGAGGAGAAAATAAATACACTGAATGAAAATCAAACCAAATGACCGATTTGATTATTAATGATGACGGCTATCATAAACAATCTTTAGAATCTAGGGTAGAATCCTTTCAACATTTCAACCAAACACAGTCCACTGATAACATGGTGGTTCAAGATGAGACTTCTTGCAGACAATGCTTTCAATGTGATATATATATATATATATATATATATATATATAAATAATCATAACGGGGTGGGTTCTAAGTAAACAAAATGTTAATGACATTCAGAAAGACAGGCTGTACTTTATCTCTGATAGTTACAACAAAAGCTTATCAAATGAACTTTTTCTATGTATAACCTTTGATTTTTTTTCAAGTCCAGTTAAGAATCGAGATAGAAGTCTTTGTGACCCAGCTCAACTATGTGTCTAAACTAATATTTAAGACATAACATTTTTTGTTAGGTAATTTATTTGTTAAAACATGTTTTTTGGGAGGGGTCTTGAATACTTACGATCCTATTATTCGCAGAACTCTGGAGCCAAATTTGTCCATAGCGAGACCGATTGGGAAAGTCAATCCGCTGAGGAGAAAAGATCCAACGGTGAAAGCCAAGTTCAACTTCTCATCCTGTTTGCCACAGCGAGGATACCCTTTATCGGACGGCATGGTGGAGTTCATACCATCCATCATTTCACTGTAGTCATCTTCCATATTTTGCTCAGTTGAATTGGGGAAGAAAGTACCGTTTCCACCTCCTGGCACTGTATAAAAATATTTTTAAAAAAACATCAAAGCAGCTGGACTAAATAAAACACTTTCAATAAAATAAACTCTGACTAACCATCGATAAATTAACGGGAAGATACAACACTGGACATATACATTCATTTCAACCCTTCAGTTTTCAAGAAATATATCGTAAAACTAACATTAAAACTAAAATTGTCATCACAAAAGGTACTTGTATTTTCGAGAAGCCGATCTGTTAAATGTGACTAAATTCCTGTTTTTTCCAAGATGAAAGCACTTCAAATGGAATACGTTCTCAGGATGATTAATACTTGTACGAACTTCACACCAAGTAATCTGGTAATAACCAATGTTATACATTTCTTTAACTATCCAAATTTTGTATATTGTTTTTACTCATTTTTTATTTAATAGCAAGTTTTATCCAAAATCAATATTTTTAAGCCACTTTAATTCACTCGTCTTGAAAATGTCATCAGACTTTTTTATCAATTGATTTTTCAAGATGTTATGAATAATTAATTGATTTAAACATTTAATTAAAAAAGGACACAGATATAACAATGTTTAAGTTTTACCTTAGTAAACCACAATAAACTATTAATTATAATTTCCCACAAAAATAAAGCATTTTGATAAATTGTCATTATTCTTTGGATAAAATAATAAAATCTGCACAAGAGAAAACAAAACAAAATATTAATTATATTATATATAAGTTGTATTCAGAAATTATCTATTCATTTGGCTTTATACATGTTTTTTATCCAGGGTAGCAATAACCAATAGAGTTAGAGATGTTGTATTGCACTGCAAACACCAAGGTCCATGTACATGTACATGTACATGTACATCCTGTATACATGTATATTTAATATCTCTTCACAAAAGGCTCCCATGTTCCATGGAAGACCTCCTCCTATTGGCTGCTGCGTTTGGCCTGTGTTGCCATGCAGATTGACAGCCTTGTTCTGATTGGTCCTGATGGAGCAGTGTGTTACTATGCAGATATATGGGACTTGGTCAATAATGTCAGCTCAGGTGGCTGTGTGGTCTCTACTCAGTACAGAGATCTTGCATTCATCATCAAGAGAAGAACAATATTGAGGACCTGCTTGTATATGCATCCATTAGCAGTGACCTACAGCCCTGGGACATGTCACAGAGAAAAGATCTCAATAACATAATCATGATGGTCAAACCATCAATAATATTATGGTGATCATGAGACTTCTGAGTTTTTCAAAGTTAACTGGTTATTATTGTGCAAAATAATGGTTACTGGCCTTACGTTTTTAACCTAACTGGTTCTTTCTCAAAGGTCCTTTAGGTTGGTAAGCAGTTTGCAACAGCTAATTCTCTGTGTATTGTATTGTTATTATTGTGTGAACTCAACCACAAAACAAGAAATATTAACTTGCCTTTTTTAGATGTTTTTCATCAACACTTATTCATTTTTGGTAAGGGTTTATGACCAACATGAGATTTCAGAGCAATTAGTATTTTCATTATTTTCACAAAATTCATTATTTTCACAAATACTTTTTTTTCATGCAAAGGATATGTTAACCATTATAGTTTCATATGGTTTCAAATCCAACAAAAGCTAACAAAACCAATGTTTAGTTCATTGCCACCTCCATAAAAATGATCCCATTATATTTACAATTGTTTCAGTGTACCAGTAGTAATGGCAGAATGCTCATAAAACTTGTTGACAGGCTAGGAAATCCTAGCCCCAGCGATCAGCTGATCAAGGCCGTCCATCACAACACCCCTACTGGGAAATGGTAGAGGCCACACGCCAGATGATTGTATGCAAATAGCTGTTGAGTTCTTCATAATAGCTATTGGCTGTTTCTGCACTGTTTATTATTTGGATGGGATGAGGGATTGTGTTCGGACATTTAGATATTTCAGTGAGTACACTGAGTATTGAACAACTTTTCCATTGGCCCAAAAATGATACTTTTCAAGAGATTTTCTTTCTTATTATACATTATGCAAGCATACATAACATATGCAATGTTAGGGTTAACCACATCTGACCAATCTGCCAACTGAGTGTAAAAAACCTGCAGTTATCTCAACTTTCAAACCAATGCAATGACAAAGTTATTTTTCGTTTTAACAATTTCACTGTAACAATATTTATATTATAACAATAAGTGTGAATTTATGGTCATTTACAGTATGGGTGACAATGTACAAAATTAATGTGATTTACAATTTAGTAAAAAGAATTAAAGATGATTATACAGATTAACTTATTATTGGGAAGGAATTAAAGCTAAATATATGCCTACTGTACTGTCCTAATCATGGCAATTCACATAGATTACAGGAAATCCAATACTTCTAGCAAGGATGTTATTGTTGGCCTGCCTGTGTCCCATGGGTCTATGCTGGTTATTTGTAAGATTCCTGTGCCTTCACACACATTCCCATTCTTCAAGTGTCCCATGGTACAGTGTATTATTAAACACAAAGGGTCTACGGTAGTTGACACTGGATAACTTAAAATGTTCCCAATCTCTCCACACATGATGCCTGTGGCCCAGGGACCAGATGCCAGGTCCCAGATGCCAGCCAGCAAGTTGTTTATATCCAGATTGTGTTTACATCTTGCTAGTAATAGATTCCCATCATTGATGTCTCTGCATGCTACTACAATATGTTATTGCTATAAGATATTATTGTCATTACATAATAAATTCTGTGAAACTTTGATGCAAACGGGAGGAACTGGGGAGTGGGGCCACTGTCCTTGTCAGATAAGTCTTATGACACAATACACACTGAGCAGCTGCCACCCAAATGACAAAAGGTAATATTCACAACAACACAAGAGTCCACACTATTCTGAAGTCTTCAGCACATGCACAGAGAATCGTGGACGTATTAAGAAGTTACAGTACTTTTAAGGCCATTTCTAGGAATAATAATTCCACTTTGATTACTTTTGCAGATTTTTTTCCCCCATTTTCAAAAGTCACTCGATACAAACTATCATATGCAATAGCAATACAAGAATGAACTCCACCATCGAGGACCAGCAAGCTAGTCTAGTAAGAAAATGTTTACATGGGATGTTGTTTACATCTTCTTCCACAGAAGGAGAAATAGATCTTTGAGTTGTTACATAATTCACACCTTTTATATGTAAATCATTGAACCAACATGAGTAGACGTAGGCTAGACTAGCAGATCAAGGCATCAACTTTCATTTCCAATGTAAACACATCTTCAATGAAAAACACATCTGACTTGCTCAAGTCCCCCTCCAACATTTGTGTAGAAAGAGTTTTAGATTTCAAAGGTTTCTCTTTTAGCCTTCAATTTCAAATAATGCTCACATTACACTGTCAGTAAATTAAACTGTTTACTGCAATTCAATCACTTTTGCAGAACTTAATTTAGTGAATGTATTCATTGTTTAAAATATCCCAGCTTTTTTAAATAATTTATGTGAAATAGGTCCAAAGGAAATTTAACATTTATTCAAAAACACTGACTTGTTTAACACCGCTGATTTCTTTAATTTAAAAAAACAAACAAACCTGATAGAACATAATAGCTTAATTTATTTTTTAACAAAAATGGATGGAAGAACAAAAAATTATTTTAAGAAAAACTTACTTGAAGTTGGGCAAACATTGCTGTAAAAGCCTTCCTCCAGCAGAACTGGCAGCAGGGAGCTCCACCCGAGCAACACCGCAGAGAAAAACAGGTTCTCCACCACCATCGTCCCGACCAGCCAGTATCGGCGATTCTCCGCAGTTTTCAGTGTGGGTGCCATTTCGTTTGATTATTGGAGACTTTGTAGTTGAAAATTTCAACTCAAAACACCCCTTAGTTTTTACGTGCCAAACCTTTAAAAAAGTCAACAAAAGTGGGAGAAAATAAGCTTTAAATAAAAAATTTATGATCACCTCTTTGTGAGGAAGTTTGAAGTTACGATTTTTTGGCCACCAAAAAGGAAGTAGGCTATTGCTTTTATAGCCTCTGTAATAAGATTTCTGACAAGAGTTCCTGTCGGTTTATTCATTTGAACAGGTATCAACATGTTATAGACAAACAATAAACCAGTTTTGTAAAGCCATTTTTATTGCGCAATAATCGGACAATATATGCCGTTATGTTTGTTTGGCCACAGAGCAAGGTTTTGCCTGTGTTGCAATTTAATTATAATTACAGTTTTTGTTGTTTGAGGCGACCCCTTACTGATTAATCCACTGAAGACTTTTAAACACAAACGTAAAAAAATTGTGACATGGTGCTAGTAACCGTATGCCGAATTTGGTATAATACCAAATCTGATCTAATTCTGCAAAATGTTTGGCGTTCATTAATTTATAGTCCAAAGGACCTCAGAAATGGTAGTAGCACCCCAAACTCTGAGCTTCAATCAATTTAGAACGATTTAACTTGTATTTATACTTCCTAGCAATGTTGACAACAGTTAATGTTCATTGATGGATAAAAGTGACTGGTACTACTACTGGTAGCAGTGCAAGAAGTTAACATTTCATGCAGCGATATTTTTTTTCGCCAAAACTGACATCGTCTATATGCATTTGCTTTCTAAAATTTATTGTTGGACTTCCAACAATTGGATTTCCAAAAAAATCAAACCTCTACAGCCGTAAATTATATTGAATACAAAAATTCTGGCATTTCTGGACCACATACAAATATTTCCCATTGAGGCACTGCGCGGCAGTATAGGTGAGCGTGCGTGTGGTTATACTACTTGAGTACTAGTGATCCGTGCAACATCAGCCAATACTGTACAGTTGCAATACGGATCATCCGTGTACACGTGAAGAGATTGCATCAGTCAGGACAGAGGTTGGATCGTCCGGACAAAGAAATCGTTACATGAAAAGAATTTAAGCAAGATATGCATTCATTCATATTTCAGTTTCATAAACTAAAATAACCCACATGCTGACAAAACACACCAACTAGGTATATTTAGTGTACAAAAACCTTTTAACTCGTTATACAAAAAACATGCATGTCGGCAGAGTTCACCTCCATGGGGGGAAAAAAAGAAAAATCGATTATTTTTCCGTAAAATTATATACCGGTAAATGTTCCACTGAAAATAAATCCAAATCTGCCCCCAAAAATATCAGTGAACAAGATGAAATTATTTAGAATTTCAATAGCTTCAATCGTAGGGCAAGAATTGAGTGTTATTTTCGAAATGGTACGTTGCTAATTTATTTTCTAACAGTAACATGTCCAGGAAAATAAATTCATTCTAACAAAAAACTAACGGTCATGCCATTTGTATGCATCTCCCCATCTGGAAGCAGCTAGCTTGGTACACACAAAAAACATCCGATCCTCCAGAAGAAATCATTCGGTAATCAGCTGTGACCTGGGCCTCGCAAAATTAATGAGAGGCTGCCTCCATTATATTATTAGCGATCAGCTGATGCGGTGTGGTGACCTCATAAATGTTATAATTGTTTCCAGAGATATTTTCTTCTGCCGCTTGGAGGGAAAAACAATTCCAATCTGCTCAACTCAAGATGAAATGAATTTACAGAGAAAGAAATTTTCTTGAGAGTATTGGCTGATAAAAAATTGATAGGCTGTAAATTCTCTAGCTATCGGTTGACCAATATTATGTGAAGTTGCGCAAGAAAGCATGTCATCTGCATCCCTTTTTTAATCAAAGAATGCTGGAAAGGATTTTTTTAAGAACAGAAAAATAAATTTTGAAGTGAATATTTAACTCACCTGCACGTCAAAATGATGATATTCCCAGCAGAAGCAACAGCAAAAAAGCTGAGCTCAAAGGGTGGCGGCACGGGCCCGAACAAAAATTATCCTTCTCCTGCAACTAAATCGAACTCAAGTCTTTTTTGACAAGCCGCAATTCCTTTTATCTGCAGTGGTTTACCCCGATATCAGCTGTTGCCCCATGACCTCAACCCGCCAATCAGCTGTACGTTGGAAACGATTATTCTGTTACTGGGGGTGCTCTTTGAAAATATCACAAAATCGGCTTTTTGATACTGTTTGTCATCGCTTTTAATATGAGAATATTTTCATTCAACTACCATATCTACTGGTCTGAAACAGTCTTAAATTATAATGATTACATTTTGAATTGTTTTGGGAGCATAACTCCCCGATTCGGAATATACGACACCCCTTTTTGAATGTGGTTAGGTCTATCTCTATGATAATTGCGAAATCCCCGCAACAGAAGCCTGATCAATGCACGCCCACAGAAATACGAATGATAATATGTCGATGTCGTAAACAACTAGAAGCGACCATTTTTAAGCGGGTAGTCATATCGGGGGTTACCCCCATCAATCTGATGGGATTAGAAATCAAATTGACCAAAAATACGGTTTTCAGGGGTATGAATCTTTTCGTTTCATAGTGGCTACTTTCGTAATATACTGTGTTTTATAACAGCTAAAAACTACTATCATCTAGGGTGTATATATGCGAGTCGAAGAATCATCATTTTACTGACCAACACCTCTACTAAGAATGGTTGTTTCTAGAATCACACGATGACATGTCATTTCGTTATGATTCATCGCGTACATCTTTCATATCGGTTACTTTCCTATTTCACACAAAAGAAAACCTCTTTGTTGATCAGTTTGGGTAAATAAGTTTACTTTTTTAAGTATTGAGTAATTAATAAATTAATCATTCATGTCAAAAAAAGACAAAAGTTTTTTCATAAGAAAATAAAAATGTTCGTGGCATACTTGCACCATGGAGGAACCTCCATGCTTGCACTGACGTGACTGATGGGGGAATCCTTTGTGGTGAGCAGGGAAGCAGGTTTGCGGTTTTACGATAGTTACTCATTAATCATTGATATTCATTGGCTGCCAATGTCAGACGACAAATCTCGTTGGTATTTTCAAGTGAAATTGCATGACATTGGTAATTTCCAGAATTATGATCTGAGAGCTAACTTAATGTGAAGTTGGTAAAGGTACCAACCGTCGTTTAAAGGGACAGTATCGTCACGATCAGAGCGGACTTTCAACAGGGCATGGAATCGGTGTCCTAGTTTAAGATGAACACAGTGACTGACAAATACTGGCTTATTTATGCAGCGGCAACGGTAATAAGACCTTATCATGTGCATGTGGGGTATTATTTTCAGTTTCCGAGTTAATCTAAAACTAGTACTCCGATTATATGCCCTGTTGATCGTGACGATACTGCCCCTTTAAGTATATTGTTTTAAATGTTCAAAGAAAACATACAAAATATATTATCTGCACATTTGAAAAAAGGTTGTTAGACGGCTACTTCTTGCTCGAAGTGTGTTTTCTGTAAAGAATTGTGAAATCTTGTTCAGGCTTTTCTCGTGACTTGGACTCCCCATTGAGCTGAAACGTTTACACTATTGGTTGTTTTGTTCCTTGCTCTATGGTTCAATGTATATCTTGATTCAAAGAGAGTAAGCATGCTCAGCAACAGTTTTACCAACATTACCAATGTTGTATCTTCCCTTCAATGTATATCTTGATTCAAAGAGAGTAAGCATACTCATAGAAGCAGTTTGGCCAACATTACCAATGTCATACCTTCCCTTCAATGTATATCTTGATTCAAAGAGAGTAAGCATACTCGTAGAAGCAGTTTGGCCAACATTACCAATGTTGTATCTTCCCTTCAATGTACATCTTGATTCGAAGAGAGTAAGCATACTCATAGAAGCAGTTTTGCAAGGCAAACCTTCCCCATAAAACCAGTGGTGTACCTTTCAAATGTTATTTTTGTGCAAATAACAAACAATACAATAATCTGACACGACTCTCTGCAGTGTCACTGTCAGATAAACGTTTTTTCTACAAGCAGAAAAATGCTTAAATAATACAACGCAACTATATATTTCTATACAGTTTTGTAAAAAGAAAATTGCATTTAAATGACAAATGATTTATCGAACAAAATTTATTCGGAAATGCAACTCTGATGAATATTTGTTTAAACAAATAACAATATAAAATATTACATATATATATACATTTTGAGTTTATCTTCTGAATATTCCACGGGTAAAATAGACTCCAAAGTATGCAAAAATAACAGAGTCTAGGCTAAAAGATCGATGGCTATACCAACATTATATTTCATATAAGGAAATAAAAATCGAATAGCTTATTAGTTGAAGTTCCCGTAAACCCCAATGGGGACCGAAGTTCCCGTAAACCCCAATGGGGACCATTGCGCAATTTGCTGACTATGTCGCAACCACAACACAGCAGACAAAAAGCATGTGGGGTCCGATCCAGCGCGTGAGCGCCGCTGATATTGATATGCACCGGTCGTTTCTAAAGTACCTACAAATTGAGCTAGCAACGCTCCGCTGCATCGTCAATTGTCTGGGGCTGCTGGATCGTCATTATAATAAGAAAGATGAGGTGTAAACATCTCTTTTGTGAAAGAAGTGGTATGGTTCTGAAAAGAACCGGTAAGAACCGGTAGTGAGGACAGTTTCGAACGGTCCATCTCCAGGAGGGAGGTGTTACCCGTAAAGATAATAGTAGAGTTCGTGGAGTAACACGTCTCAATACAAACCATGAATAAACCACGAAGGGAAATATAAAAACTAGGACTAACAATTTATTTGTAAAATAACTAAAACAAAATGACGTTGGTAGTTATAATAACATTATTCCCGTTTGTCTGACCACTGTCATGTCCAAAGAGTGTTCAATCGGAAAGTTCTCTCCAAAAGTCCTCTATTATTTAAAGGTAGGCCTATTATACATCGTTGGTTTTTAAAAGAATGCATTCATTCCAATCATCTAGTTTCAAAATTTACATCATAAAACTAACTTTTGAAAATTTCATTAAAATTGGTGTTCACGTTTTAGAGAAAACAGCGAATAATGGTTTCTATTTTATTTAGTTATCATGTGCATGTTCACATTGTGTTAATTTCGATTGTTGCAATCAAAATCAGCTGTTGCGTTTGTGGAGGTCTTCATATACAATTTTCTCGAAGATGATAGCATCTCAGACGGAAATATTTCTCAGGGCGATTGGTATTTTTATTTATTTATTGTGTACAATAGTTGTAATTCTGCCGAAGGACAATGAAAAGCCTAGAAATATCAGGATTTAGCGAGAGCCGACTCCGCAAGCTGTGGCAAGTCCAGGTGAAGGTTATTCCCGTGGTAGTGGGAGCACTGGGTACAATCCCAGTGTCACTCCTCAGTGTCCCCCTCCTCAGTGTACCCCCTCAGTGCCCTCCTCAGTGTCTCCCCTCATGTCCCCATCAGTGTCCCCCTCAGTGTCCCCCTCAGTGTCCCCCTCAGTGCCCCCCCCCGTGCCCTCCTCGGTGTCCCCCTCGGTGCCCTCCTCAGTGCCCTCCTCAGTGCCCTCCTCAGTGCCCTCCTCAGTGTCCCCCCTCAGTGTCCCCCCTCAGTGTCCCCCCTCAGTGTGTCCCCCCTCAGTGTCCCCCTCAGTGTCCCTTCCTCAGTGTCCCTTCCTCAGTGTCCCTCCTCAGTGTCCCCTCCTCAGTGTCCCCTCCTCAGTGTCCCCTCCTCAGTGCCCCCACCTCAATGGCCCCCTCAGGGTCTCCCCACAGTGTCCCCTGCTCCCACAGTGTCCCCTGCTCCCCCTCCCCTTTTTCCACTCTCCCAACTGAAACAAAAACCAGTTACACCACTGGTGCGACATATATGTGTGAAGACGGTGCATGCAGGATGTTGACAAGTCCTCAACACACAAAGCATGCACTTCAGAACGCTGTCAATGAGGTTTATTTCAATCGATGTACATTGTATGCAAATCTGAAAAGCCATTGTAACATACGAGTGGATGCGAGAACGCGAAAGAGAAATCAACCTTCAAAACACAATGTATTATGAATTATCATGTCATGGTGCATAGGGAAATTCTACCTCAGTGACAGTGATCTCCAGCAAATAAAATACCCGGTAAATTGGCAGAAATATTCATTGCATAAAAGAAACATGGTCTTATACAGTATGAATTGTTAATGCGATATATAGGACCTAATTATCTTTATTAGGTCTGGCACGTTCGATTGGTTGTCATAATTTGACAAAATAATGTTAACAAAATTACAGCAGAAGTTACAGCATGTTTTCCACCTGTGGTACCACGTGACTTCAATCACAATAAGTACCTGCATTACGTGCCCCACGCGTATTACCGTGTCTTATTTATTTTAGTCCATTAAGCAACCTTTGCCATCATTTGGTCTCTGCTGCCAGGTTCAACGAACGACCCTTGAATCTCAGAATTGGGGGAGCGCCAAAACCCAGAAGTAAAGAAAGTTCAACAACACCATTAAATTTAAAACCGAACAGAATGAAGACATTTTAAGACTTAAAATTTGTTGATTTTGGCCAATCACACGGCCCGGGGAAGATTGCCGAAAATCTGCAAGATTTTGCCAACGCGAGTGGGGTTGGGGGAAGGGTGAAACCTCGGTCTCCGAATGGCATGTAGCTATACAAAAAATATATGGATGTAGGCATATAGGGCCTATACACAATAAAATCATAAATAAAACACTCTCAAAAATCAACGGAGTGCGCAGTCTCACACTTTTGGGCCTCATTTTTAACTGTTCGGGGATAAAATATTTGCGAGTTTTGTTTGTTTAGCTTTTAGAAAGAAACAAATATTACCAACAAGGAGAAAACACAACAAACAAACACTAAATGAAAATTTAACCTCTACATTATTTCAGATGTTTTCAATTTTAAAAACCCAGCTAAAAACCCGGGCCTGGCCCTGTGGCGTAGCAAGAATTTCCAAGGCCTTCTCGCTTCATCCCTTGCTAGCTATGTTCATGACCTAGGCCTATACGATTATTATCGGAACATCTGCGCCTGTAAAAAAGAAGCGTGGTTTTTAAGTAGTAGTGAGCGAATGTCCAGATTAAAATAACGATCAAATATTACTGCCTTATAAATATTTCGTATCACGAATAAATAACCGTCTCGTTATATAACCGCAAACATACTCTGTCAAGTTTGATGTTATCAGTTTTGTTAAATTAGTGGAGACCGTAATATGTTAATCAACATGAATCCGCATTCTGTAAACATTTTGTTGACATGTGTAAACAATCACAAATTACCTCATCTTCGTTGCAAACAATCTGGACTTGCGAAGGCGTTGCCGTGTGAGTCGAACTTTTTTGTTGTTTTCAACTTGACCATACTCACGGGAACTGTCCCAAACAAATACGCTGGGGCTTTTATGAATGGGGATTAAAGCATGGCCGTAGAGCAAGAATTTGCATAAAGCTTAACAGTTATTTGCATAAAGGATAACAGTTTTATTTACCTGTAGCTGTTCACCGTTATATTCATATGAAGGGCAGCAAGGTAAAAATGGTCTTTAGAATTTAAATGCATTTCTAAACACTTAATATTGTACCCACCCTTTTTCACATGTTCAGCCTAAAACATGTTTAGATTGCGCTTTTTCTGTGATGTGTTTGAATGGTAGAAAACATATGAACAGGTGTCAAAAAGCTAAGCACGTTTAGCCAGTGGCACACCCAGGATTTGATTGGGGGGGGGGGGGGGCTCAAAATATTTTTATTTGAAATCCAATATGGGGGAGAGACATGGCTGACCCAAACCATAACCGCTGGCGCGGCTGCAGCCATGTCCCTAGTCGTGCTCGTCAGTGAACCTACGGCACATGTTAAATGTTTCCTGGTGGTTTCTAGTCATAAAAAGAAGACATTATGGCATGATTCGGACTCGTAGGGTTTTACCTTCCATATAATTTCCTCCTCTTGATGTAAAGAACTTGAGCTTGTTTCGTCTGCAAGATTTCTATAGTTAAATACTTTCATTGCGTGGACGTAAAGTTTGTGATCATTCCGGGCGGAGCTAAAATTTTTCAAACACGAATTTGGCGGCAAAACCAAATCCCAATATTATCCAATCGGTGTTTGCTAAAAGAGTGTCCCATAATCTTTGTAAATTAAAACCCAATCCTGGGCCATTGTGTACAAACTGGAAAGGAGTTGATTATAATGCGGGCGTGTTTAAATTTTACGAGTAACCTCAACGACAGTCAACGACCTCAACAAGAGAAACGGACAACAGAAAATGAAAATAAAATTAAGTAAAGCTGCTCCCTGATCAGGGTGCACCATGGCAGGGGGAGAATGTGTAAAAATGCTTGTTATATATACTGGTGGCCCTTCAAGCTTACATGCACATGCATACGCAACGCCGTAAAATATAATAGTGAGTGGAATAAATGGAAAACTTTTGGAGGGGAGCTTGAGTCTCCTGAGTCCCCATCCCTTGTACCACTGCCTTAAACTCCTTGCCGAACTCCTCTGTAGACAAGACTTGGGCTCAGATTTTGCTCTCTTTCCTGGCTCCTTTAAAAATAAAATAAAACATCAGCGGGCCCTTGGGGGGGGGCTCGAGCCCCCAAGCCCCCCCTTGGGTGCACCACTGCGTTTAGCTTTGTGGCATGTACAGAGGATGGCCGTTTAGCTTTGTGGCATGTACAGATGGCCGTTTAGCTTTGTGGCATGTACAGAGCATGGCCGTTTAGCATTTAAACGCATTCCTACACGCGTGGGTGTTTAAATTCCAAAAACCATTTTACAGTGACGGAGCTTTTATGTGTGTCAATCATTCTTGTTTTAACATTAAAACCATCAATGCAACAAATGTAATAAGTTGTTGCATTTTGTTGCCCTCATCAGAGAAAAAATAAATAAATTAATTAATTAATTTAATTTTTTTTTTTTTTTTTTATATTTTAGCTGGTGGATGTTGTTGCATTGAGCAGCCTGCACACTTTTCTGTTGTTGCACTGTGTTGCATTCAGCAGGGTGTCTGTGAGATGCCTGTAAGGGGGAGGGGGGGGGGGGGTAGTATTAATTATTATTTTAAAGAAACTTTAACACTGCTGGTGTAAATACATTTCCCAAAAACCTCAGGTCTGTGGATGTAAGATGTTAAACAACAACTTTAAAATTGTTCTATTGAAAAGAGATGTTAATTGTTATTTAATTTTTATTTATTTATTTTATTTTGTTTTATTTTATTTATTTATTTATTTATTTATTATTATCAGGAGAGTGATTTGACAAAAGTAAATAAATCCTGAAAAATGGGTAGCAGGCCTGGGTGTCCCTTTGGTCTAGAGGACAAAGCCCCCTGAACCTCCTGGATGTTTAATTTTAGAGGATTTACAGACTCCCCACATCCCCACAAACAATAAACTAGAGGTTTGGACATAATACAGGCTACTTCTTTCTTTCCTTGGTAGCTACTTCTCTTCTTTCAAGAAAAGTGTGAGGCAAAGGGAGATTTGTAACAAATCCTGAGAAATCACAGGCCTGTATTATTTATTTATTTATTTTTTTTTTTTTGGGGGGGGAGGTTATAAATATTTAGGGGTTAATATTTTTGAACATGGTCCAACTGAAATCATTCCATCCTGGCAACGTTCATGAATTAAAAATATCGCTCTTCGTTCAGATGATTCATTGCTCATATTTTTTATCTCACTGCATTATTGTGTCATGTTTTTTTTCCACGAACTGTATCAGGAATTTCATATTTTAGCGAGGGGTTCTAAGCAATTACTCATTGTAAACCTCGAGTCAAGGTTAATGAAGAAACAGGACCTACTTGACTGAATACAAAAATACTTTACAAAAAATCGGGGCTGCAATCCTAATTTTCCCTCAAAGGATAATATTTTCCCCTTTTATCTACTGTTTACCCGAAGTGTGCTTCAACTTTGTTGTTGATTGATGCAGATTACAATCATATACAGTAATGTTTAAAACGTGAATCAAACATTTGGCAACGTCTTTCATTACACAACGTCCGTTAAATAAATCTAGGAAAACAACAATATCTGTCCGCAGTCTTTATCTCGATCTTTCTCGATGGCAAACCAAACATAATACGTCACACAAAGTGCAAACAAAGAACGGGTGATGTTGGTGTTGTCATCCTTTGTTCGATTTTGCAGGACGGGATAAAAAGGATCAACAAGTTCGTTGTATGAAAACATAGCGATTTTGTAAAAGAAAAATTCGGTTTTAATTTAGAGAATAGAAATCAATTTGACCAATGTTTTTTTCCTTTTGAAACATTAAAACAAATGTAACCCTAACCCCCTATGCATTTTGGCTAGAAACCATCCCAAATCGAGCCAAATCCATCAACATGCAGTAAAAAGGTATCCAAATTGTTGGATTTTGATGGAATTGGCACAGTGGCAAATGCAAAGCATCCATGGCTTGGCTACACACAGTCTATACTGTAGAGTAATGAGCCATCAAAATCAGGCAAAATCAGGGTATGGATTTTGGAGTAGTTAGGGTTAATGTAAATGAAGGTCTGAAATATAAGTATAATAATGTGCAGTGTGAAAAAGTAGCAGTGTGAATTACATGAAAACATGTATTTCAGGCAATAACAAAGCACTTGTATGAGTAGTCAACTAAATCTATATTTGGTCTTTTTAAGATAGTTGAGAGCTAAGCAAACTACAGAGATCAAGTGTATTTAAATTACAACTATAAAGAGATAACTGTTCTTGGCACAGAGCATGTAAACTTATCCAGATTTTGCTTGATAATCGTTTTTTTCTGATCCACATGAAGTCGAAAATTCCATAATTAAAATACTAATTTCAGGAATTTTACTATGATAATAGTATCTCAGACAGACATATTTCAAGGGAAGTTAAATACCATCAACTTTGAGAATACGTTTGGTAAAATGTCTGTCAGTGCATCCATACTTTATAAGAATCAAGTGTATAAAAACTAATGTGTGAAAGTTTCAACTTATTTCGTTGTGTCATTGAAGGGAAAAAAATTCATTTGCAAAAAAAATAATTTGATTAATTGTACTGAAATGATAGCTACTCAGACAAACATATTTTAAAGAATGTATGATACCATCATCACCTCTATACCTAGTAAATTTCATTTCAATCTGTGATTTATTTTTTTTTTTTTGAATGAATGAATGAATTGATAAGATCAACTTTACACCAAACAAGTTTCAGGTGAATCTGTGATCAGTGTTTTTTTTCTCTCATAAATACCAATGTATAGCAATGGAATATTGTTGATAAAGCATTTTTTCTTGTGTACATCTGATCTATAGTATACGGTAGTCCACCGAGTAACAATGTGACACACAAACATCACGGTCACTGTGCAGGCCCAACATTGTATATATGCTTTAAGACGATCAGAGCATACTGATCGAAACGTCAAGTTGTAACCTCCAGTTCTTTTCAGAACTAATTACTACTCAATTGAGAATTTCACATGGTGTCACCACAAACAGTCTTTACTTATCCTCTTCACCATGCAAAGCTACAAATCTAACTGCATGGTGTCACCACAAACTCTTTATTTATCCTCTTCACCATGCAAAGCTACTTAAGTTTTACTTATTGTACAGGTATGTCAATGTCATGTCCTTTTCATAAAATTGCAGTCAATCTGTCCTTTGTCGTAAAGCACAATGACTAACGGCAAAAGGCAAATGGTTACACACTATATCAATGACACAGGGGACAAAGTCATTGTTTACCACATACCTTTGAGTTAATCTATTAATGATTGGTAGCGTTTACACCACTTAAATAATCATTAAACAAAAGAAAAAAATAACTTATAAAGAGATACATTGAAAAATTTATGTTGTTGTTAACATGAAGTCTCAACAAAAATGCTGTTATATGACTTTGATCTGTGAGCAGTGCACACTGAACTTTTACCCACCCGCGGATTAAAACCCAAACTACCCCCGAAATCCACCACCTGGTTTTGCTTGATTTTGATGGATTCAGTACTCCACAGTATAGCCCAGCGAATAGAGCATGTAGCCACGTGTACCAAATCCATCAAAATCCACCGGCTGCTTTTGATGGATTCAACACTCCACAGTATAGCCCAGCGAATAGAGCATGTAGCCATGTGTACCAAATCCATCAAACTCCACCGGCTGCTTTTGATGGATTCAGTACTCCACAGTACAGCCCAGCAAATAGAGCATGTAGCCATGTGTACCAAATCCATTAAACTCCACCGGCTGCTTTTGTTGGATTCAGTACTCCACAGTATAGCCCAGCGAATAGAGCATGTAGCCATGTGTACCAAATCCATCAAACTCCACCGGCTGCTTTTGTTGGATTCAGGACTGTGTATAGCCAAGCCATGAATGCAGCGGCGGCACCAGACCTGTTAAACTGGGGAAGCTTAAATTTATGGGGGCAAACATTAATCTGTGATATGACTTTGATCTGTGAGCAGCGCACACTGAACTTTTACCCACCCGCGGATTAAAACCCAAACTACCCCCGAAATCCACCACCTGGTTTTGCTTGATTTTGATGGATTCAGTACTCCACAGTATAGCCTAGCGAATAGAGCACGTAGCCACGTGTACCAAATCCATCAAACTCCACCGGCTGCTTTTGATGGATTCAACACTCCACAGTACAGCCCAGCGAATAGAGCATGTAGCCATGTGTACCAAATCCATCAAACTCCACCGGCTGCTTTTGATGGATTCAGTACTCCACAGTACAGCCCAGCGAATAGAGCATGTAGCCATGTGTACCAAATCCATCAAACTCCACCGGCTGCTTTTGATGGATTCAGTACTCCACAGTACAGCCCAGCGAATAGAGCATGTAGCCATGTGTACCAAATCCATTAAACTCCACCGGCTGCTTTTGTTGGATTCAGTACTCCACAGTATAGCCCAGCGAATAGAGCATGTAGCCATGTGTACCAAATCCATCAAACTCCACTGGCTGCTTTTGTTGGATTCAGGACTGTGTATAGCCAAGCCATGAATGCAGCGGCGGCACTAGACCTGTTAAACTGGGGGGGGGGGGGGGAAGCTTAAATTTATGGGGGGCAAACATTAATCTTTAATGTAATTTTGTACTGCTGAAAAAGCATCGACTTACCATCGGGGAAAAATTGGGAGGGGGGGGGGGGTCCAAAGAAAGTAACCGGGGGTCATTTGCCCCCCCTTGCCTGAACTAAACTGAACATGACTGAACTGAACTTAACAAAATATATAAACAGAAGGAAGATGTCAAGGCAATCTTGTCATTTTGCTCAGTCACCAATTTGTTTCGCGGTGGTTAGCAAACATTTTGGGGGTATATTTACCAACACAAAACTCAAATGAACCGACAAATTATGTCAATTTTTAGCAGACATTCAAAGTTCAGAAATACCAACAAGTTGTTTAATTTACCGACAGACACTATTTTGCCAAATGGGGAGGGGGCCTGCCACCCTCCCCCCCCCCCCCATTTGGCTACGCCACAGATGTTACTGTTCCATCTGAATGTTTGGGAACACAGTGCGTTTCCAAAAGGAACATTCAGCATTCCCCAATGGGAACAACAACTTTTCCAAATGGAAACGCTTGGAAACGATAATGTAATGTTCCCAATGCAATGTTGCTTTTAGGAACACAAACCGTTCCCTAATGGAATGCCACCCTGTTTCAAATGAGAACAGTGTAGAGATGATATTGTGAGAAAATGAAAAAGTAGGAAAAATATTTGTCATAATCAGTGCAATTTTTGAAACAACCCATTCAGGCCACTCCAAGCCATTAGCTGTTGCCAGTGGCCTCCTATGGTTACCCTTCTGTACACTGTCACACCACTGAGATTGCAGGGTAAAGTGGTCTCCCATCGATACATTGCAGGCCATACTAATATGTTCAAACATTTACAGTGGCCTTGGGTGGCACACAGTTGATTTTGTAAGATTACTTCGAAAAGACAGCAGGCTTGTACATGTATGCACTGAAGGTTGCTCAAGAGCAGAATTTTGTGGATCGGAGTGGCCTCCATGTGTAGGAGGGTTAAGCAGATACTAGCCTATAGCGGTTTACCTCGATAGCCATGTATAGCAAGGACACTGTTTTTTTATCTTGGTATTTACAATAAAATGATACACAAGTAAAGTTTCCATGGTCTGAAGTTAGTCAGAACTCGGTTTCATGGTAGAATTTTCAAAATCAAAAGGTAGGATTTCCTACAAAAGTAGTTAGAATATCATGCCTGAAACAGTGTATGTTCCCAATGGGAACAGGCAGAGTTCCCAATGGGAACAGGCAGAGTTCCCAATGGGAACAGGCAGAGTTCCCAATGGGAACAGGCAGAGTTCCCAATGGGAACAGGCAGAGTTCCCAATGAGAACAGGCTGAGTTCCCAATGAGAACAGGCAGAGTTCCCAATGGGAACAGGCAGAGTTCCCAATGGGAACAAGCAGAGTTCCCAATGAGAACAGGCAGAGTTCCCAATGAGAACAGGCAGAGTTCCCAATGAGAACAGGCAGAGTTCCCAATGGGAACAGGCTGAGTTCCCAATGAGAACAGGCAGAGTTCCCAATGAGAACAGGCAGAGTTCCCAATGAGAACAGGCAGAGTTCCCAATGAGAACAGGCTGAGTTCCCAATGAGAACACGCAGAGTTCCCAATGGGAACATCCGAGCAGTCTCCAGCTATGAACTGGTCCCCAAGCAAGCATTCCCACATCACATGTTGTTCACACTGGAGACCACCATTGACATTTTTATCTCCCTCTCCATGGACATCAACATTTAACATTTCGTGTGAATCCATATCAGAGCCCAATTTCATAGCGCTGCTTACCAGTAAGCAAATTTTCATGCTAACTATAGCAGAAAAATTTGCTTGAATAAAGCATATGACATAAAACACAATAAAGGGGGCCACTTTGCATCCGTCACGTTAGCAGTTTTTCCAATGGTTGTTATTTATTTTTAAGTACCCGAAACCGACCAAAAAGTGTTTCAAACATGTGAATGGACATGCAGGCTTATACTAGAACTAATTTGAGTTGATTTATTTTATTTTTTTATTTTTTTATTTATTTTTTTACACTAAAATTTCCATAAAAATTGGACGGAAAAAGTTACCTCACTTTTCCGTCCATTTGTTGATGGAAATTTTAGGCTAATTAAAAAAAATAATAGTAATAATCAACTCAAATTATCTTTAGGATAAGCATGCATGTCTATTCAAATGTTGAAATTCTTTTTGGGTGGTTTCAGATATTTAAAAAAAAATTACAACCATAAGAAAAACTGCTAACGTGACGGTAGGAAAGTTGCCCCCTTTATTGTGTTTTATGTCATAAGCGTATTTCACTGGTTAACAAGAAAATTCAGAGCAGCGCATGCGCGTTCACCATAGATTTGTATTGTTGCGTCACTCATTTGCTAGCAATAACGGCTGGCAAGTTAGCATGCCTTTCTCTATGCTTAACGGTTAGCAGCGCTATGAAATGAAAAACGTACAGTAAGCAAAACAATCAGCCGCTAAGCGGCTCTATGACATTGGGCCCAGGTCACAAGGGAGTGTGATCAGGTATCTATAGATAGCTAGGTTTCTGGTGGCTCCTGGAAAGCAATTCTCCTTGAGCAAGTCATTCAGCAGTTGACTTTGGGGAGGTGCCAATATTTTTGTTAAGTCCTTGGGCCTGTTTCATTCTTGTTAATAAAAATGAGTCTACTTCCCTTGTTTGACAAAAAACAGTTTTCAGTTAAAGATCTTAGGATATAAAAGTTTACACAACAACATTTTAACAAACAAAACTTCCGACGCCATTTTATCTGTATGAATAACTTACACATTTTAATGCATGTCAGCAAACTTTTCTGCAATTTTGTCGGCATTCACAATATAACATAATAACACTTAACATGTAATGCCAGTTTGCGTTACTTTTTAAATACAGTGTTTTTAATTTGATACTAAGATATTCTGGCCATTCTTTCATAGCTTTCTCTCACAATGACCACATAATTTTTTAACAACCCTCCTACTACTGCAAGGGTCAAAATCAGTTAAAATGTTGATATACTTGCCAAGGTATATCTAGTGCGCTTAAAAGTCGAACACTATCAAACCTTATGTGTATTAAGTACATTTACAGGTCAAAATGAGTCGACTGTTTTTGACTGGTAAAAGCATTGTCTGGTATTGTTCAGGGTGGTCAAAATGACAGTAAAAACCAGTCCAAAATGCCCCTGTGTGCACATTTGGGTCAACAGTCAAAACAGGCAGTTGACCGATTTTGACCTCTGGAGCTACTTGCCACTAAAATGCAGCTGTATAGAAGGAGGGTTTTAAATCCAGTACAGACTTGTGGTAAAATGTCTGTCGAAGCGTCAATGCATTCATACTCTCAAAGTACTCTCATTTCTCCTGAAGACGATCAGAGTGTACTGATCGAAACGTCAAGTAACCAGCCGGTTCTTTTCAGAACCATTTACAACATGGTGTCACTGCAAACAGTCTTTACTTCATATCGTTTCATTGTGTCCTCTATAGTGAAAATGCATTCCGATTGTTCGTATTCATTCCAACGTGGAATGACAAACTATTTCACTAATTTTACTAAAATGATAGCACCTGAGATGTTTGATGCAATCGTCGATTAACTTTACACCAAGTAAGTCTCATGACTACTTAACAAATGAAGTAATTTACATTTTTTTATTTTTATCCTTATTCGAACTTAAGGAATTTTGCTATTTATTGTAGTTGTTTCATTTATAAGCACTGTGCAATTCAGCCTTTGGGCTGCAAAATGTGTTTTTTAATAAACATGATAATGATAATGATAATGATAATGATAATGAAAATGATAATAATAATAATAATGATGGTAGTAATAATAATAATAATAATAATAATAATAATAACAACAATAATAACAACAATAATAACAACAATAATAACAACAATAATAACAACAATAATAATAACAATAATAATAATAATAACAATGGAGCCTCAGGTGTCATCCCCCCAAAGTTACACCACAATGTCTAAGACATTTATAGAACTTTATAATGACCACTGATGGTTCCAAACTGTATTGTGTGAAATATGCATGTGTACACAATGTACTATATACTTGGTTGTCTGTTTTCTATCCATTCTTCATTTCATTTTAATATTTAATATTTTAATTAAAGTCAATATCAATACTCTTATATAACTTAATTTTTAAATATAAATGATCATATCTATTTTTATACTGTAATTGTAATGTTTTTATTTTGGATATTTTATGTTAAATTTGACTCAATTTAGCCTTTGGCTACA
This sequence comes from Zoroaster sp. YZ-2022, assembly GCA_029582265.1. Classification (NCBI taxonomy): domain Eukaryota; kingdom Metazoa; phylum Echinodermata; class Asteroidea; order Forcipulatida; family Zoroasteridae; genus Zoroaster; species Zoroaster sp. YZ-2022. The sequence continues at coordinate 37,252,163 of CM055818.1, forward strand.
AGTTCAAATTGTTTTAATAAACCATCAATAATAATAATAATAAATCTGATATCATTTGTTTTTTGAGATTGCCAATTACTGGATTTAAGTGATACAATTGAAGGCTTTTTTCCTCATTGTTACAGATAATGGCAGGCAGGCAGCCAATCACTCAGTGAAAAATCTTTGCAAGTAAAATCGTGCAGCAATAGGCCTAGATGCAGGGGTTGAAATTAACGCTAGTCCGAGGCTAGTGGTTTTATCAGCGGGACTACTAGCTGCTGGGGTTTGGGTAGTCCGATGGGCTAGTGAACAAAAAATGAATCAAAAAATTAAACTATACTTGTATGCAAGTACAAAATACAGACTCCATGTTTACACCTTTTTTCAGGACTACTAAAAAATGAGAAGGACTAGTAATATTTTGACATAACTAGTCCTGTGGGCTACCATCAAATTCAAGTTAATTTCGACCCCTGCTTATATGTCATGTAACCTGCAACAGATGATCACTGTTGACAATTATCCCAGCAAAGGGATTATTTCTTGATTTAATTAATATGATTAGCTACCGGTATATATTTATTTCTATCAATTGTCCCCACACTCAAAACAAAATGAATCAAGCGTGCAAAGCATACATAATTGAGTCTTTTCATAAAACAGCCCCTAATGTCAAGTGCCCTGGAGACGTGGTAAAATATTACTATGAAGTGAGTCACAATGTGTAGGCACCAGACTAATTTGGACATAAGCCTCATTTTGATTCTCAGACTTGTGTAGAGGTCAAACCAAGATGACCAATGCATGATAAATGTCTACAGCACCATGGTATTGTATAACATCGCAGTAAAAGTATTGCAGAAAAAAACCCAGAAAAGGCTTCCAGCACATCTCAGAATGTGACTCATTAGCATGTTTGAAAAGTTCGTTTACCCACATTTAACCTCATGAAAAATGTCACTCAACCCTGAAATGAGATTTTCGGGGTATGTGGCATGGAAGCAAATTGGTTTTTTGGTTGTGAGGGCAGTGAGTGAAGGTCTCGAGTCTGACAACACAAGGCGAGAGTAAGCATCGATGCGAAAAGAAATGTCAGGGAAGGAGTGTGATTTGACAAAAGTAAAACATCCTGAAAAATGGGTAGCGGGCCTGGGTCTCCCTTTGGTCTTGAGGACAAAAGCCCCTTGAATCTCCAGGATGTTTAATTTTGGAGGATTTACAGACTCCACATCCCCACAAACAAAAAACTAGATGTTTGGACACAATACAGGCTACTTATTTCTTTCCTTGATGGCTACTTCTCTTCTTTCAGGAAGAGAAAATGCCGAATCATAGACCTGAAGGGAACAATTTGTGTGTGTGTATGAAATGCTCATTTGAATAGCAATTTGTTTTTCTTTTTCTGTAGCATTTATTTGTCAATGATATAAAAAGTGCAATCGTTTTTCTGAACGTACACGTACATGTATCTTTGCTGTGGTTGGTCAAATTGTGGTTGCGCATTTTCCACAATTCGTTTTACAGCTCGGGGCTCCCAGATAGCCAGAGTGCATTTGACACAAAAATTCTATAAAAAAGTAAATTATTTTGAGGATAATTCTATCTTTATAATGCTTGGATGAAATGATAAGATAACCCTCCTACTATTGCTGCATTTTGGTGGCAAGTTAAATGTACTATAGAAGTCAAAATCAGTCAACTGCCTGTTTTGACTGCTTACCCAAATGCGCACACAGGGGCATTTTTGACTGGTTTTTACCGTCATTTTGACCACCCTGAACAATACCAGACAATGCTTTTACCAGTCAAAAACAGTCGACTCATTTTCAACTGTAAATACATTTTGAACTGTACTACACGTAAGGTTTCACATTGTTTGACTTTTAAGTGCACTACATGTAAATATACCTTGGCAAGTAGTGTATAAACATTTTGACTGATTTTGACCCATGTAGTAGTAGGAGGGATAAGGGTCACCCTCTACACACCTCCAATGGTCATCCTATTGTTACAAAATGACCATTTACATTAGAGACAATAGATTTGTCTACAGCGTGTGTGTTGCTTGTTGGTTCTGAATTAGTTTCTGAAGTGATGTTGGTTTCAATGGATTGGTTTTTGATGTTTCATTGTGGAATCATAAACATTACAATCAACAACAAATTTCACTTTATAACTAATAATAATAATAATAATGTGTGGATTTATATAGCGCACGTATCCACCAACTGCAGAAGATATTCACTAAATGGACAATTAAAGAGACTGTACAACATTGGAAATTACCAGATTATTAAATTATTACCGAAAAATATACTAGTTGGTACGCGTAAAGTTGGTAAAGTTGGTACACCATTCTGAGAAATTATTTTGTCTAAAGTACTTTTATCTTTGTGAAAATGTGAATCGTTAGGTAGAATATATATACAAAAAATTGCTGACCGCCAAAAATTTAACCTCTATTGTGATGAAACTTTCAAGATATATTTCTTGTAAACTAGAGGTTTAACTTACTTAACCAAATGTTGTACTTTCTCTTTTCAGAACAATATCGGCTATAGTAACACACAGTTTTCTTCTCTTTTTTTTGCTGAATAGTTTTAGAGTACCTTGTTTCACCTCACTACATGCTTTTGGCTGGCCCGATGAAATGGCAGATGTTCCTGTACAAAAATGTTCCATTTTTTCCCCTCCCCAACTTATCAATCTATCATTCAGCATCATCCTCCTCCTGTTCAGATGCTTCTTTCTCTCCTTCAGAACTTGGCGGGGTGCTCACTGCCTCCTCAGAGGCTTCAGACTTTTTAGCCTGGAAAATGATGAAAAGTTAACAACAATTTATTAACTGTACCAATGCAAATGTTTTAAAGGACTACTCAAATAGCCCAGACAATTTAGACATTCTGATTGGCCGAGAACCAATTATGCGGAGAGGTTTTGCCGGTCTTAAATGGTTGTTATGTAGACAAGTTATACAATTTCACCCCTTTGACAACAAAATTAACACTGAACTACATGTACATGTACAATGTAGTGTTGTTTCGTCTTAAGTTCATCCACTATCTCGGATTCAGAATTAACGCTTTTGGTCTTGATTTTAATGTACTTCAAGAACGTCACATGTTTATACATGTGTTTTCCATATAAAGTCCATCATACGATTCATACCAAACTCCTCACCCATTCATCTTGGATTTACTTTCAAAACAACCCAACAGCGTCATCGCAGGAAAAAAATCAACAAACAACTTGACCTCCGTGGATACAGGGGTCGCAGCCTCTGACCTAAACCCAAATTATGAAAATAACCCTTAGATGGATTGACTGCTGGTTAGAGATGATTTAATTAAGGTAGCCCTTACGTACTACGTGCAGCATCTGTTAGGACACGCGATGTCAATACCTGATGTCCTCATTATAGCGATTATAAAATTGTCCTAAAAACAACTGGCTTATGGGAATATGCAGACTCAACAGAATGCACTGACAGACGTATCACCCATGTTTTTATTTGTTTTTATTTTGCCAGCAATTACCGAAAATGTTTGTTTTAATCGCAACATTGATTAGATCCTTTTCAAAAAAGAACACAAATACGTAAGAAAATTTACAAAATAGTATAGGAGCTCAGTTTAACAGTAATTAAGTGCCAAAATGATTCTATGAGGGGGCAAACAATATATTAATTTTGGGGACATTTTTACTGTAAAACCATGCTTTTCATGATCATTTTAAGTTTTTTTTAAAGTTTTTTTTTAAAGAAATGTGTCTTGCAATATGTGAATTCTTGATCAATGCTGGCCACTAGGAACTGGTTTCAACTTTCAACCTGTATAGATCTATTTGATGACGTTCTTACATGTAACTTTCTTCTTGTTGGGAAAATTAACACAAGTTTATATTTATCTGCATTTAACCGATAAGTAGCCTACGGTCCAAAGACCATCCATTTAATAGTTCATGAAAAACAATGGGCATTACATGCAAGTCAGGGAAAGTGACAGAATTATTGATAAATAATTAATGCAATACGTAATTCATAGCAATTCATTGATTTCTGGAATTTCTGCCATTGTTTGTGAGAAGAAAAGAACAGCTGAATCAGTTATCCTTTATTTCGCTATCATAACTTGGTGAAGAATTTCAGATACGTCATCTCTAAAGCATACCTCGGACCTCGGACTTTTCATCAATGAATTGCTCACTGCAGTATTTTTTCCTAGAATTAAAACAGGGTGTCCGAAGGACGTTTCAGACATATAGCTGTGACACCAGTTTAATCCAGAGGAAACAACTGGCAGACATGAATCATAAGATATTTGGTGAGAGGGGTGAGCATTTCAGTGATTGGGGGAATTGACCCGGGCCAGGTTTACACTACTGGTTATCTCAGAAAGCATAAAATGATCACCGTTTTCCCATAGAACTTTATACCTGATGATCGTATCATAGACCACAGTTTGTTAGGGAGATTCACAGTGATTTTGGTGCGAACAACAGACATGATAGTTAACTTTAAACAGAAAGATTATATCAAACCTTTGTTAGGCCATTCCAATTTTATTAGTTGGTTAACGGATTTTTTAGGTGCTGAAAAAGGTTGTCAGACAGACAACAAAAAAAAAAGACAAAAAAAAAAAAAAGTCGTCGCATCCGTAAACCAACTAATGAAATTGGAACGGCCTTAACTATGTACATGTACTTCCCCAAATAACAGATATAGCAACTTACTGTTGTACAGTACGTGTATGCCAAATGAACAGATTGACAGAGCATAACGTTCAGAAATAATAATTCTACGTTCCATAAAATATTATTGATATTCTAATGCCGACATCAAAGTTCAAATCAGTGACCATTGCTCTACACATCATATTCCCTGACGGCAATCATTGTACATGTGCATGCATATATTCAATTCTGAATCACCTACATGTAAGTACACCATATTGAAGGGTGATGTTTTTCAACGGTTAAGGTACAGTACTCATGATCACTAGGGTTAAATATAATGTAAGCCTTGAAATTTGAATGATGAAATACTGATTTTGTTTCCAATATTTTTCTTAAAAGAACTGGCAGAGGTGTGATTTGACAAAAGTAAAAAAAATCCCTAAAAAATGGGTCCCCTGAACCTCCTGGATATTAAAATTTGAAGGATTTACAGACTCTCCACATCCACCACAAACAAGAAACTAGAGGTTTGGACACAATACAGACTACTTCTTTCTTTCCTTGGTGGCTACTTCTCTTCTTTTTTTTCAAGAACATTTTGAGGCAAAGGAAAATTTGTATAATAAAAAAAAAAAAAAAAAATTTAATCCAAAATCAGGAAAAATCCTGAGAAATCACACAGCTGAACTGGTATTATAAGGGATGCTGATACGGATTCCAGGATTCCTTCATCGGATCACAGTGATGCCTTCCCATACTCCCCGGCATTCCATGGAGGTCACCGGAACCATCACCTCCATGACACTGGTCTTGGCCTTGGTGCCCCTTCAAAATGTTTCCACAGACATTCTGATATTCTAATGGCAGTGCCCCCAAGGAAGGTGACCTTGTTTGCTAATGGTATTTAATGACCTGACTAATGGAATCTTGAAATAAGCATTGATTGTACAAACAGTGAATGAGTAAAATGTACATGTATGCACAGTGCATTAGTAGAAGTATGGATACCATTTGCAATTAGTCATATTTGAAATGATGGGGGATAAATTCGTTTTTTTTTCTGAAAACATTCCTACTTGAGTGATTTTATATTTAAAAAGACATTCATCAAAATTTGGCTGAAAATTAATCCAAAATGGGTTGGATTAACTTTGATCTAAGACTTCTCTATAATCCATTGCATTACAATATTCTATATTGACATTAAAAGTGAATTTATGATTAATTAATTCATCTGGAATCTGTATTGAATGAACAGATGTACAAAAGCGACAATTAAATTTCAGGGAGTCCGTTTTTTTGTTTTTTTAAACAGATGTTGTTTCTCCAGCTGTGATCTGCATGACGAAACCTCTATTTGCATCACGTGTAACTCCATTCATGGATTTACAAAACAACAATCGGAAACATTATGATGCGTGCTTGGGCTGACGAAATATCATGCGCTTGCATCATCTTTATAAAAAAAATAAAAAAATTTAAATAAAATACTTCTGTAAAATATAAGCTAATATATGCCTACATGTTTACCCCTTTTTGTTTGATTTATCTAATTTTAAATTTCACACCTGACTAACTTCTGCTCACTCTTGTGTTTATGTATGCATGTATGTTAGTATTCTGTTCATTTTGTCTTTGAGAAAGAACCTGCTAGGTTCGAAACGTACGGTAAGGCCAATAACTATTATTTTGCATTTATACTACAGGTCCTTTAGGTTGGTAAGCAGTTTGCAATCAGCTGATTCTCTATTTAATTTTTGGTATGCTCAAAATGTTTTAAATGATCCCAGATTTACATAAAACCGAGTTGGTTTAAAGATGACGACGGTATCAAACATCCCGTGAAGTCTTTCGGTCCAGGGTCTTTTTAAGTATAGAAAATGTTATTCCCCACTTGTGCAAGTACGTCAGAATTTTGAAGAATTTTAAATAATCGAAATTCCACTTGATTGATGAATATGAAGGTTTAATTTGCTGATCATAATTATTTTTTAATTATAATTTTTTTAAACATATTTTCACTTAATTTACGGCACACCGTAATGAGCTGAAACTTTCACAGGTAATTTTTGTTAAATATTTGTTCACAGAAAGTGAAAAACAGCAGAATGAGTACATCTACTTTCCCTTAGCAGTGTTGACCACTTTTGGAAAGTACACTGCACACTCTACAAAAATGGGGGGGGGGGAAGACAGACACATGCATGATTAGTAAAAAGGGTGACCTTTGACCTCACTGGATACCCCAAATGTACACTATCCTCAAATGACCAGTGTAATATTTTCCCCAATTTTATCCGAAACTTTCCAACCAAATGAGCTGAAACATTCACACTGATTTCTGCATCCTTTTGTAAGGATAAGTGTTTCTGGACTTGCAAAAATAACAAATAAACACCTGTTTAGAACAATTTTCATTTTTATTAAGAGGGACACTAATACAGAGCACAAATAAAATAACAGATTCAGTACAATTTAATTATAAAGGCAAGTGGTTTTATTTTTTTTTGAAAATGGGGCAAACCAGCTCAGCAGTGCTGGTTTTAATTCATATACTATCAGTTGGCAACTGCAGTTCCCATTCTTGGTGTCACTTTACAAGCAAGAGTTCTAGAAGCAACATGCAAGCTGTTTGCTAGACTAGTTTTGTGATTTAATTTATACCCAATTTGTTACTATATTTTATCACCCCTGCCTCGAAAAAATTAACTTGGTTCACCAGAGCAGCGTCTAGTGGTCACCAAAACGGAAAAAAACTGTTAAATGATAGGATCCCGGGAAGTAAATCAGAACATGAATGCAAGGCATTTGATTTCATGTGTCAGACGTTACCCCTGCTGAGAATGAGAGTCGGACAACTAAACAATTGAAGGGAACTTGGACAATGTCATAACTTTGTTGTTGTAATCCATCTTTGAAAGTGTGAAGTTATAATGAGTTTTTAATGAGTTAAAAAATGGGTCAATGTGGAAGACACCTCCCTTGCCAAGAAGTATCCTTGAAAGTGAACAGGTGAACATATTCTGCAAATTATCGTTACTTTAGCACATAGGAATTATTCCTTTATTTTAATTTTTGGAATCACTATACACAATTCTCACAGAGTAAAAAAAAATACTGGGTTGCCCCAGTTTGAACTCGGAACAGTTTTGATTATCACGTTCACGCTAACGCTATTTTTCCCGCCAAGGATGGACCTTGTGAAATATCCCCTCATCCAAACCATGGATGAGTTACATTTCAAGATTTTCAACAGGACTGTGCGTTTTCAATGAGGTGGCCCAACCGGATACTCGGCTATATGATTCAATTGAAAATGTGACATTCAGAACTCGCCGGGGAAACAGTGGCGCGATCAGACGATCACGCATGCCTGTGATGGAAATGGGAAAATGAACACGAAAATGTGTCCACCTTGAATCAAACAGATAACACAAAACAACAAATTATCCCCTCCTGGGATTTGGCAACTGACGTCTGAGTCAAAACCTGCCGACATTTTGCCATTTCAATTAAAGGGGGTGTACCCCTTTGGTAATTACTTGATTACAAAATTACTTTGTTTTTTTATATAATCAAAACACTTACAGTGTAGGGTAAAATATGTGCATGAAAGCGTGCGTGTTTGTTTGTGTTTTTCTCAGAAATGTTTTTTATTTGGTTCAGGCTGATTGGTACATGTAGGTAAAATTAACTTGAATTTTATGTTAGCCCACATGACTAGTTATGTCAAAATTTTACTAGTCCTTCTCATTTTTTAGTAGGCCTGAAAAATGGGGAAAACGTGGAGTCCGTATTTTGTACTTGCATACAAGTTTATTTGTTTAATTTTTTTTTGTTCACTAGCCCATCGGACTACCCAAACCCCAGCAGGTAGTAGTCCCGCTGGTAAAACCACCAGCCTCGCACTAGTGGTCTATATATAGTGTTCTCGTGATCTTGTGTTAGCTTTCAGATGATCATTCAAAACTTTTTCAATCAGGTCATTACATTGTACCATTGTTGACTTTGACCCATGTAAATTCCTCCATAATGTAACATTTGACATCAAAGAACTGTACATGTACGACTGCCACTTTTTTGCAACCAACCTCCCTTCCTCAAGACTTCTCCCAAATGGTTAAATTCATTCTCCCATATTGGTTTACATGTATGTATGTTTAACATCAAAGAGCTGTCATACAATTATCAAGAATGAATAGATGTCAAACCTATGAAGACCAATTGAGAATTTATTTATTTATAAATTATTTCAGGCAATAAAAAAAACAATCACATTCATAAATATAAAACTAAACAAACAATTAAAAACTAAGCCTGGGATTGCCCAAACGTGAACCAAATCAACATCCAAGAATGCACTTCCACTTGTACTAAATCCATGTACATTTAAATCCCTTACAGGTAGTAAGCAATACTAGGATTCCCATTTTGAAACTGGGTCACAAGTTCTTCCACAACAACACAGACCACTGACACAATTGGCACCATGCAAATGCATGACCTCTAACAAAATCTGCATACAAAACACCAGCCCTGGACAAGCCCTTTGACACTATGTCCTTCCATTGGTCAAAAACCAGCTGGCAGGCTTGTGGGTGTGGGTGTGGGTGTGTGTTGTTCAATCTGATTATTTCTGTTTGACAAATAGAACCCTTGGGGGGCACTTGCAACAAGGTTGTGTAATGAAACCACAATTGAAGATCAATATCAGATAATCTGTACTTTTATTTTGTGGTATGACATCCAGGGTCAAACCAAACCATCCTATACAACTCATCTATTAGCAACAATACGACCAGGGATAAGTTAAAGCTGATAAGCAAAATTTCTCTTGCTAAGCAGGGATTTGATCATGCTGAATTAAATAGCAATCACATGTATTTGTTATGATTGGTCACAATTTAGACACGCATGATTAACATCTTTGTTGCATATCTGGAATCATTAATGGTCAGATGGAATTCCTTTGACGTCATTACTTCATCCTTATGCCATAACTGTCAACAACTGAAGACCAAAACAACTTTAGTGCATAACATATTTCTTGGATGACCTTGGGAGAAAGGGAATGCACTGGATATTGAGGACATGTCAGGTTAGGCCAAATAAAAGTCTCAGATTTTAGGTTTATGGTCATCGGTTGGCTTCAAAATCGGTGCCATGGCACGTTTTTGGGTTTTTTGTTGTTGTTTTTGGTTGTTTTTTTTTTTGGGGGGGGGGGGTTTGGTAATCTTTTTTCTTTTTTTGCCAACAGGGAAAAACACGATACACTCACTGGCCATAAGTATTGCAACACACACCAAAGTTCAGTTTGGAGAACTGTGTTACAATAATTTATTTTATTTTATTTACACTACTTAAGAATTCTTGAAAGTGCCTGTGTTTTGAAGTCAATGTTCTTTTTTACTGTTCTTGCTCGGAAATTATGTAATACACGATCGATGAAATCAGATTAAATGATCATCTCACCTGTTACTGTAAAGTGCTATTTTGAGCATGTTGCAATACTTTTGGCCAGTGAGTGTACATGTATACACAGGGACCAAATTTCCCATATACAAAGAATGGTGGCTAAGAGAGGCCTCACAAATCGGGAAAATATTCATACCACTATAATGTGAAAAGTCGTTTAAAACACAGCACGGCAGAATTCCAGCAATTTTGGCTGTAAATGGGCATATTTCTTAGCAACAAAAAAAAGAAAATTAAAAATGTTGATGTGCGGGTCTGAGACCAGAAACCACAGCCTTTGTTGTTGCCTAATCAGCCTCCCAGCATGACTGGACATGTAAAGACATGTCAATACATGTCACAAAGGAGCATGGATTGTTACCCCAAAAATACAGAAAAGAAACACCTTTTTTGGAATTCTGCAGGTCAGATTAAGTGTAACAATCCGATCAAATGACAACTGACGTGTCATTGTGATTTATTGATTTTTTTTTGTGTATGATAACATCTGCTGATCATTATGTGAATGTGGCTGTAAAACACGAAAAGCTAGTAGAAAATTTTGGTAAAATATCTCTATTTTGAATACATCCATGTACATATACTAATCATGTATAAAAACTATTCTGTGAAAGTTTAAGCTTATTTCAATATGACGTTCCAAAGAATTTACATAGAGTTACGAGCCCTGCTGTACGGTTGAGTACAAATTTAATCTACATTTATGTTGTAATGCTGCACACGTACACCACAAGTTGGGAGGGAGGGAGGGAGCTTTAAGGCTTGAACTCACCACCGCCCCCCCACGACCTTTCATTTATTTCATTTTTATTTTTTTTATTTCTGGAGAATCGCTGTTCGTGGATGGACTTCGTGAGAAGTGTAAGGGTTCATAATTGTGGTTGAGTCAAACAATGAATTACAGGACAACAGTTTTATTGTATTTATTAGGAAATAGTTCCTCACTCATTGCTCCTCAATCTCTGACTGCCTTCTTATTCCATCAACAACAATCTTTCTTCCTTTTTTATTATTAGTTGTCATTCTATAGAGCAAAATAATAGAAGCTCACACACACGCTTGCGTATACATGCAAGCAGCTCGCATGTGAAGAAGTGCGAATAATTATAATACTAAATGTACAATACTACATTTCTTTCTTTTTTAAAACCAAAGGAAAAAAAATATTTGGATTTTATTATTCATTTTTCAAAATTCTGAGAGTGGGGGGGCTCTGTGTTTGAGTGGCACAATTAATTCTGCACGTACTGATTTTTACAGATGGTACATGACATGAAGATCAAATACAAGCGAAACTGTAAATGACACTGACAGACACTACCTATAATCTGATATTCAGACACAGCCATTCAATCCTGATGTCAGAAAATGCTGTCACATGCTCAAACAATCATGATGGAATGTTACACATTATAAAAAATTTAAAAAAAAGTCTACTTGTGCGTGCTGGTTCTGCAGTGCGAAGACACGTATCATTCTGACAGGTGTAACAACATCAAAAAACGGCCGATAATCTTGCGTATACTACCACCAACAGATTATTAGAACACAGGTGATACCCCTGGATTGGTAAATCTCTCAAGTGAGTGGCCTCCAGAGCAGAACTCGTGATGGATTTTTGTCACAAAAGAAATCTCTGAAAAACACAATCCCCTCCAAGGTTAACCAAATTTCAGAATGACGTCAATAGAGGGGGTTCTTCTCAGCAAGTGTTGACCTCCCGTCACCCTGTAGGATTAAGAGCCCAAACTCGATCTCCGGTATCAGAGCCCCCAGGGACAACACACAATGATGGGATGGGGGCTTTTCAGACTGAATGAGGGCCCTTTTCTGTTTGGGGATTTGTAGGTCATGACCTCTCCCTTTAATAAATTTTGCTTTGAATGAAATTTGGTGACACAGTGTGTACAAACTCTACTGTGCATGCACTCGTGATCATGCAATGCTGGGTTGTACTTACATTTTGGGTAATGTAATTTATTAAGCATTACAGGAATTCTAGAAAAATCCGCATTGAAAAGAATATATGCACTTCTTTATATGTTTCTGTGAAAGTCTAATAAAGTTAATTATGAAAACATGTGTTTTGATCCTTGGCAATTACTGCCTTGCAAGAACAGTTAAGCATGTGTATAAACTATAATATTAACAATTGTTCGGTGGTCGTTTCGTGGAATTGACTAACGTAAACGGTGCTTTGTACAGTGTCACACAATGAACTCTTGTTTGTTCCGAAACCAGTCCCTGTTAATTTAGTTCTAATTTTCTTCCTACCAATTGAAAAATAGAAAAACATACATGCTGTACAAGCTCTTTCACCATCTCCTAGGTGTTTTTTTCTTCTTTCTTTTCTTTTGAACTTCGAGTTCTGTTGATATTTTTTAACAATCAAAGCACTTAATTCTAAAGAAGTGAACTCCACCCTTAAATAAACTGTTCCCTTTTCCTTCCATCAGCTTCAGGGAAACGTGCTTCATGAACGTGTTTGCTGTGCCAAGATTATGACTACAATGACCATTTGTTACGTCAAACATGGGAGTGTACCAAACCCTGTTAAGCCCAACTTCCCATACGTCCTTCACACTGGCGTTTGGCTACAATCCCTGCACGCAATGGGGGTTGTTAGCCTTTCATTCTGCCTGAAGGAATGTGCTGCGCTCACATGTTTGTTGTTTTTGGGGTTGTCCAGCAAGCCTATCCAAGGACGCACGCCAACCTGGCAGATAATCAAAGTCAATAGCAACGAAGTCTCGTTCCTGTTAGCACAAGTGTGAACAAACTGAACCCAGAGGCGCAATGGAGCACTGTCCACATGGAGTAGGAACTTAGAGTAGACTGGAAAATGTTTACTTATTCTTTTTAATCAGTTACATGTAGTTACATCGGTTTGGTTTGCAGTAATACCATGTGGTTATAATTATCTCAACTATCGCTTAGTGAGGACGATCAGAGCATGCTGATCGAAACGTTGAGTTGTAACCTCCAGTTCTTTTCAGAACTAATTATTACTACTCAACAGAGAATTTCACATAGTGTTAGGGCTGTGCATTTTCGGATATTTTTGGAACCGGATACCCGAAATCAGGAAACTTCGGATACCCGTTTCCATTTTTGTTGAAAACATGCCTCCGGTGGTGTACAAATACATGTACTGTAAATGGTAACAAATTGACTTTTACAATACAGAGGATATCATACTTAAATCGATCTTTTCTTTATTGGAGTGCAATCTCTTGAATTTAAAGATAATTGTCTGTAAAAGTGTAAACATTGCATTGTTCAAGACTCACAGATTTCTGTTTGCACCGCTCAAATGTTAAGTCCGAATTTTAAAAAGTCGTTTACGGGTAATTGGAATCGAAAAAATGGAACCGGGTAATGACCGTTTCGGTCGGGTATCCAGATACCCGGCACAGCCCTCCATGGTGTCACCGCAATTAGTCTCACTTAGCTGAGTGATCGTGTTGGTTCTACAAAATAATGATCCGATTCAGTTATTCAGCTCATATTTTTCTTTTTAAAAGTTGCATTTGGGGTTGAATCCAGTTTTGTGTGTGTAGAGGATTAGTGGTTATGTGGTTGCTACTTGTTACAACCAATGTTAAACTTGCTATAAATATGTACTACTTAACCAGTTCGCTTCGGAGGCCGTGTATACACGCAATTTTTTTTGTACAGCGGATCGGAGAACGTCTAAACACGCATTCCGATTTTTGTGTGTGTCACTGGGAGACTTGTCAACACGCCACACGTGGCGTGCCATCATGGCAGCTGACTTGTATACAAGCAATCGTTTCTCGGAGTCCATGGGGTCACGGTTCGGTGGCCCCGGACAAAATGCACTGCAAACACTGAACAAGTTCACTCTTTTTATTGATTTTTGCCTAATCCCTTTATCCAAGACCTGTTCCTTTGACGTACAAGCCAAGAATTTGTAAAGACGGATTTAATCCATTGTTTACGAGGCCTTCGATCTCTCTCCAGGTATGCCATCTTTTCGACCGGGTGCTGGTCGCTAATAGGCCGTTGCTTCGGAGCTTGCCAAAGGTCTAATTGTGCTGAACAAACACAACCGTAATTAAAAAACTAGCCATTTAATTCTCGAAATGTCAATGAGTACAGGTGTTTATTTGGGTGTCTGAACTTAGTTTCATTGACAAAAAAAAATCATTAATGGCTAGAAATTTTTTCAGATTTTTCACTGAAAATAAACCCGCACGGGGGACCGGAAAAAAATAAATATTCCCGACATCAACAGGTTAATACAAGTATTGCATTTAAGATCATGAGAAAACAAGGTGCAACATCGGTAATTATCAGCTCTTCAAATTATTTGGTGTGATTATTTAAAGTTGATACAAAATGTATTGATCATCCTGAGAACGAGTATGAGTACAAGGATGTAAGAGAACTACAATTCTGAAAATCAGTTCACAGCACATACATGTAACTCACTAGAATAAAGCCTTTGAAGGAGAAAGTTAATTGGCTTCTGAAAGTTCTTTGAGACCTGGGAGTGCTTGGCCAATTCCAGCATGACTCACGGGACAAAAGATAGCAAATTTGAATCTTTTAACTGACTGACAAAAATATAGAAGCAGAGTAACTACTGAAACTTCATTCAATTATAAAGTACTAATGATGATATTAATACAGTAGAAAGTATTCAGAAATTCATCCATATATTTTGTGTGGAACTAAGGAAAAGGTTAGCGTGACTCACGGGACAAAAAAGGGCAGTGATTTCCATGTTCTAAATAAAGTTCGCAAAAATTTATCTGTTCTGATACCCTTAAAGGGAAACATCACCCCAGTTTTGAATTAAAATTATGTGAAGGGTGTGATGTTTCATGGAGACTGTCTTTTTATTTTTTTATGATCGGTTGTTGCAATTGCAGAAAATGATGATTTTATTAAAAATCGCTTGCCGTCACGTCTTGTGACCATTTTGTTGCGCGATGTCTATTCATCCGGGACATTGTGACGTAATGACTGCACCAACAACCCGAGCGTGCTTTTTAGCTGTATGTAATCGTCATGATTTCGAGACCGTGTACCAAGCACGGTCGGTGGATCGAGTGTGAGCGAGACGTGGCATGCACGCAGTCAGGTAACACTATTTACCAATGGTAAGCACAGCCTATGTATGCGTCAGGGTACAATACCCCGTGTTGTGTTTATCGCTATGGGTTACGTGTACAATGCGGGCTCCCTGTGCTAGCGTACACATACAGCTAAAAAGCACGCTCGGGTTGTTGGTGCAGTCATTACGTCACAATGTCCCGGATGAATAGACATCGCAGAACAAAATGGCCGCGCGCGTGACGGCAAGCGATTTTTAATAAAATCATCATTTTCTGCAATTGCAACAACCGATCATAACAAAATAAAAAGACAGTCTCCATGAAACATCACACCCTTCACATAATTTTAATTCAAAACTGGGGTGATGTTTCCCTTTAATATTCATTACTATATTGAAATATTTGCACGACTGTATCCTTTACAATATACAATAGCAAAAAAAAAAAAATCTTCCGCCATATCCAAGTTTTGCTAAATGAAGTAACGTGACTCACGGGACATCGGAGCGTGACTCACGGGACATTATCTATGAGCAGATACATATATGTGTTGAGAGTTTTGTTGCAATTTTTGAGCTCAGAATTAGTTAATACACTTTACTGTGCTGCTCCTGTGCACCTTGACGTTGGTTTAACCCCTTGATGAATAAAATATCTCATAAAACTATAAAATTCAAGGGTTAGAGAAATTGATAATTGTAGGGTTAGGGTTAAAGTTGTAAAAACAAGAAATTAACAAGAATTAAAAAGAATTAAAAAGATTATTATTTTTATACAGTTCAAAGTTGCCCTCTGTTTTGAGTCTTTCTCTCCTATTACATGTACGTTGTCTCTCAGCATTAGTCTTAGCCATACTGTCACAAAGTTCATTAGCAAACACACTGATCAGTCATACCTCCAACACACTATTGTTGTTAGAACACATACTCCCACACAGTACATCTACTAAAGAGATAATTCAGAATGAGATCTCCAAATCCAATCAGTGCATGTATGCAGTTCATTGACCTTTACACTTATAAAATTCCATGAACCACATGGAAAATTCCATGAAATGTTTTGATTGTTTACAGTGGTTAGCTTGTCTGGCTCATGAATGTTTGGGATTTTAAAAGCTCAAAGGCCCTTTTCTCCCACCCCAATTATGTCAGAAATCTGCATTACTGGTTAGCTGAATGGATTATGTATGGAGCATTGACAAATACAGAATTAGGTATCCTGGGATGTGGAATTCTCTTGTGCACAAGAGATGGGTCTTTAATGAAAACAGTACAGTAGAAAGAAATTGTAATTGATTGAAATTAAGCATCATTATATCTTGTCAGAAAATCCATCAAACTTCCTGGACTATTCAGGATTTCCATGGTGTTAAATAGGGGAAGGGTGAGGGAGGGGGAAGGGGGAGCAGCGTTATAGACCATTTAGCTTGAGTACATGTTGTTGCTTCAATAGCTGTTTTATGTGGAGACAAATTTCCATTGAAGTGACCATTTCAAATAACAGAGATTGGCCCGATATTGTGAATCATGCAACATTGTGACTCACGGGACATCGTGACTCACGGGACATCGTGACTCACGGGACATCGTGACTCACGGGACATCATGACTCACAGGACATATTTTGGATACTCACACTTTGTTAAATAGTAATAAAAAAATCTAAGCAGTATGGTGCCTGATTGAGATGAAGCCTCTAGGAGATAGCCAAGAAAAAAAAATGATAACCCCATTGCCAATCTTTATGAGAATCCACTTTTACCATTTTTTCGTGACTCACGGGACATTGTGAGGGGGGTCATAGATCAATGCTCATAATATTAGCAGTGTGTTAAATATATGTACAAACAAATTATTTTATTGTTTAACATATTACTAATTGTTCAGAAAACAATATAAATTAATAAATTTCAGTTATTCTAATTATTTATTTGAATCTTTAAATTTTCATGAAAAATGACAACAAAAATACACAAAAACAGAATTCCGTGTTCAATGTGTGATAATTTTGTGCATAGACATCCTACAGATGACAAAAAAGTGTTTTTGGATAGTCTGATATGTATATTGTTAGGGATCAGAAGCATTAGAAGATTAATTTGTTTTAAAAATTTGGGGCATGTGGAACCTTTCTATGGAATTGACCGCTTTTGAAAGTTGGCAGATTTGGGCTTTATGCAACTTGAAAATAGTTGATCCCAGCAAATTACTGATTTGAGTCAACCAATCAGGATCATTTAGCCCAGGTTGGACTTTCACCTTCGTGTACTACGGTGACGTCCAGGATTTAACAAAAGAATTGCTAATACGGAAAAGAAAAATTTTGTGTAAAATCATAAATTGCTGAATTTTTTACTTGTGTGAAGCTGCTGAAACAAGGCAGTGAGTTTTGAATTTCAAAATATAATTTTCACTAAGTTTTTTTAATTAAATAATCCCAAGATTTAACGTTAAAGAATTATTTAAGTTTTGATGGCTGTTTGTCACTTATTCTGTCAGAAGTGCTTTAATTATTTTACTCTAAACAAAACGAAGGAATTGTTATTTAATTTCAGAAAGTTGTCATCCAGCAACATTTTGCAAAACATTTTGCACTAGTACACTAGTATTTTGCACTAGTATGCGACTTGCTCAGACCAAGACAAAATCATGAAGACTAACCCTAACCTTCCCAAATCCTCCCAAATCCTCTTTGCTAAAGTGAAGGATTTTGAAGGATTGAGGTTACATGCTACATGCTCTTTGCTAAAGTGAAGGATTTTGGAGGATTGAGGTTATTAGGCATACTTGCCTTTCCATGGTACATGTACATGTACATGTACATCCATGTTTGTTCTAGTGATTGCAAGGTCAGTGCTTGGGTCAGTGGAAACTGTTTATTGCTCCATGCATGCAGGGAGGGGGTCCATGGCCATGTACATGTATCACAGATTAGAAACACATGTGTGCATACATGTCATGTGCTTGCTTTACTACTGAAGGATTTTGATTCAGGTTATGTGTAAGCAAATGGGGCTAAGGAGTTAGGGCTAGTCAAGCAGTTTTTTCATGAATACAATTACAGAAAAAATAATGTACTCGAGTTCGAGTACGAGTACTCAAACTCCTTCAGTTGTAGTCGAGTACTTTTTCATGAGAGAATGTACTCGAGTACGACTACAAGTACAAGTACATGTATGAGAACCACACCTCTGAAAATCTGTTCACTGCATACATGTAACTCACTGCATAACTCACTAGAATAAGGCCCTTCCCCCTCCAAATACCAAGTGAATCCCCTCCCGAAAAACCAGCAAAAAATATTTTCTATAGCAGCAGTTGAGTATGAAAGTTATTAAATTGTGCCACAGTTTGTCAAGTGGCACCACATTCTAATTCTTCTTTCCTTTCTTGGGTTCAAGTTCACATGGAAAGTGTAAATGTAATCCAATCGTCTTGCACTGTCTGGTAGGAGGGGGAAAACCGTCTGTCCATTGGGGAATGTACTTTTAATGGGGTATAACGTGATTAAAACCCATGGTGTGTAATTGAATGATAGATATGATGAATATGACTAACTCCATGCCAGCTGGGCATGAGTGAAGTTTCAATTTACTTTTTTTACAAGAAATGTAATCAATAACTAAAGAAATGCTGAGCAAAATAATTTCCCACATCTTAATTGTGAAGGTCAACAAATTTTGCTTATTCCTTGGGAATCCAAAAACATCTTCCTGTGCGAAAAAACCCCCTAAAACTAAATCTCTATAGGTTACATGCTAGAAATCCAGAAAATATAAGAATCCATTTTGTGTCCAACTGAACTGAAACCTACCAAAATTGCAGACCTGGAATTTCATTCTTGTTGGGGTAAAGCCACTTTTGAACTTTTCAACACAATGAAATAGGCTGAAACTTTTTCAGGTTTGTTGTTTAAAGACACTATATTGCTCGTGTTTGGCTCAAGAGACAACCAAAAATAGAATTCAAAAAGTGAATAAATTTTGAAAGATAATATTATTAAACCAAAATTTTTTTTTTGAAATTCAGATGTCGGAAACTGTATAAAACCGATATGTAAAACGTACTTGATTCTGATTGACAGCCACGCTGGCCAATCTGAAGACTAATTTTATTAAATTTGAGTTTTTATTTTACAGGTACTAATCCTTGACAGATTTGTTCATTCAATGTCTCAAATGAAAGTTTATAACTTCCTTAACCTTTTCCTTTTTTTTCTTCTGTCAAATCGGCCCAAACACAGACAAAATGTATTGGTTCCGGCCATGGTGCTATCTACATGCACAAAACCATGATTGTCATCAGACATTGGTTAAAACATGTGCACTGTATTGAGCCATTCAAGTGTGATGGTTACCACGGAAGAGGTTTCCCAGTGTAAAACTGTTAAACAAAATTGTGAATAAAAGCCCCTCATACTCAATGATACATGTAATTCCAGCATTGAAAATGGTATCAAACATCCCTTGATATCTATCTGCTTGAGGTACATGTACATGTATGTACATTGTACTTTGGTTAAATAGGCAAATGTTATTCCCTTAACCAGTTCGCGTCAGAGGCCGTGTATACACGCAATTTTTTTTTTGGACAACGGATCGGAGAGCGTCTAAACACGCCACAGGATTCTCGGGAATATTTGTATAGATTCCCGGTCGACGTGGCAACGAGCCATAAGCATACGGTGGAAGACGCGGTCTTCCCGGTCACGCTCTGGTGAGCACCATTGGTCGTGTTTGTGTGGTAAAAATAAACCCGCCACGGGGTTTGGAAAAACTTTTTTATTCCCGGTGCGAACTGGTTAAAACCCTAACCACCGCAAACCACTCAAACTCCAACATCTGGTTGTGTTGGATTTTGATAGCCCAGATACTTTGCATGGGGCCCCGGTGTCCCAATTTCAGCTCAGGCCAACAGTTGAGAGGTAGTGTTACTGCATGGTTTTGGATTTTGGTGGATTCAGGAAGGTTCTTAGCCAAAATAGCTAGGTTTTAATACGAAGGTCAAAATGTTTATAATGTCGGAAAGTTGAAAATTTGCCCAAATTGATACTTTTATAGAATTATTGTGAACTCTAATAATAAGTCAAAATATTCTCATGGCAATTAGAGACTGCTGAAATTGCTGACACAAATATTGTTTGAAACCAACAAGGTTGGGCAGTTGTTTTTTGCATAAACTTTGTAAGTTGCCATAAAGCTGGAAGGTTACACACCTTAGACCATTCTTAAGTAGAACCTTTGTTTTAGAGAACATTCCCCACAGCCATTGACGTTATTTTTAAGGACTCTTCCATACATTTGTACCTCTTGAAGAAGAAAGATAATTAGCTCTGAAGGTTGAGACTTGGAAGTGCTTTTGAAAGTCGGCAGATTAGGGCTTTATGCAACTTGAAAATAGTTGATTTTAGAAAATTACTGATTTGAGTCAACCAATCAGGATTCTTTAGCCCAGGTTGGACTTTCACCTTCACGTACTACAGTGACGTTCAGGATTTAACCAAAAAATTGTTAATACAGAAAAATAATATTTTGTGTAAAATAATAATAATAATAATAATAATAATGTGTGGATTTATATAGCGCACGTATCCACCAACTAAGTGGTGCTCAAGGCGCATTATATTATTATCCCTGCTCATAAGGCTCATAAATCATTCCTGAAACCATCTCAGCTCCCTGGGGAGTATACAGCTCAATTGCTGCCATTTCTAGCGCATATAGAGCAAACTAACTCTGCCTTCACAGGTACCCATTTAACCCCTGGGTGGAGAGAAGCAATTATGATTAAGTGTCTTGCTCAAGGACACAAGTGTCACGGCCGTGATTCGAACCCACATTATGTTGCTAACACCAGAACTTGAATCCGGTAAGCTAGACCGCTCGGCCACGACACCCCATCATAAATTGCTGAATTTTTTACCCATGTGAAGCTGCTGAAATTCAGCAGTAGAATCCAATGACCAAATACAATGCATCTCAACGAGGTTTGAAGCGTTTTTAATTAAATAATCTCAAGATTTAACGTTAAAGAATTACATTAAAGAATTACGTTAAAGAATTACAATTAAAGTTTGATGGCTGTTCGTCACTTGATCGTTACGACAAAAAATATGCCAGTGTTGGCGCGGGTGCGTCGGCGTACATACCTGCATGACAAGCACACATAAAAACCTACTGCGTGGAATTTTACGCATACCGCACATACACAGCCATTTTGTCGCTATACGTGTGCACGCTAAATGGACTTTGAAAATGACGGGCAACCATCGAAACTCAAAGATTTCTTCAACGTTACATCTGGATTTGCATTCAATAAAATGACTTAGTAAAAATGATATGCTGAAATGCAAACGCTTGTCATTATAGTTGTTCATGGAATTTTAGTACTGAAAACTGATGATTGTATTTGTATTTTTTTTACTGATGACAAGTTGTCAGCTTTTACATTTCCACTATTTTTCTGGTTAATTCTTTGAACATGTTTTGAGCTAAAATTTTCACAGGTCAGTTGTTTTACAAGTCTTTATTTACATAAAGTACACGTAAGACAAAGCAGAATTAAAGTTTATCAATTTGTAATTGCATTGTAGGTACATGTATCTCGGTACATAATTTGTTTTCCCTATGCTATCATTGTATATTGTTTGTATTAATGGGTTTTTTTTGTTTCCGCGCCTTGAGCGCCCAGCAGGGTGGATATGTGCGCGCTAAAAATATTTATTATTATTATTATTATACACTATCCCTTGAATGACGTATTTTCTCATGTTTCTGCTATTTTGCTGAGAATTTCTGGAAATTGTTGTTTTCATTGGAGCATTGATAATTTCCTTCGAGGGATAACTTTGGAATGAGATGTTACACAAACATTGTCAGAAGCTTGGTTTAACATTAATTAAAATGCCCAAATGAATTTATGACGGGACCTGTCTATCCCTGTTTACCCTAAGTGAAATAGCAATGTTAAAATAGGGGGGAAAAAAAACACTGGCAAATGCATCATTCACTGCCAAAATGTCTCAAAGGTCATTTCATGTTTGGATTCCCAGTTCATATGAAATACATGTAGCGAAGAGAAATGTAGCACAAATAACAACTTATTGACTCTCTGACATGACCACAAAGTTATGAATAATTTCTTGTCACTTTTGTTCTTTTTTTAGTGCATGGCTTCACCAATTAATCAGATCTGACAGTGGACTCCAGATGCAGTATGAAAGCAGTATTCCCTTAAATGCACAAATAAAATGACACAATAGCCGCACATAAAACCACTAAATCTTGTTAAACAGATCCTATTGCAATCACGATAGATTAGATTTCAACCCCAACTACCTGACCCAAACAAATTCAGGTTTGAATTTCACTTTCCATTGTTCTCGCATTCAAATGTAGACAGCTTATTTAACTCAAGCCCCTTTCAACTTTCCAAAGGGTCACCTAAACATCACGTTTGATGGAAAAACAGCAATTTAAGAGCCATTATATAATACATGTGATTTTCTTGCTAGAGAGAGACATACAATGAACACTGTATGTGATATGGTCTGATCCATTAAAAAGCACAGCTCAATTTAACAGCGATGATGTCATCCTCATCCCAGCATTCCGATTGGTTAAGTCTACTCAGGAGATATCCCAAGAACCAATCATACATGTAGGTGGTCTGAAATTGTTCTTTACAGCATGACAGACTTTCTCTTCAGTCACTGCCATCCAATAGATATGTATACAGTGTAAGAGGAATTGGCAAGGTGATCTATATACCTGTAAAGTTGAATACGAATGTTTGACAGAGTCCAACAGGCAAAACATCATCTACATTCTTGACAATTAATCCCCACTGCTGTTCCACCAGTGGAGTAAATTAGCAATGTCATGTGCAAGCCCATGCATCCTGGGGGCCTGCTCAAAGTTTTCGTAGAAATGTCCAGATGGAAAAGAAATGGGCCAGGGTCGAACAGCTGCGGGCACTGGGACCCCAGTGTTAAGCACGAGATCCAAGTGAACTTTTGTGATCCAAGATCACAGTTACAAAGTTACCTGATTTGCAGCTGGGCATTAATTATGTGGCATACATGTATCATTATGATATTAAAAAAATTATTATTATTGAACTCATATATGTACGGTGTACCTTTATTTGTAGACACGTTTACGGGGTGTCCCAAGGAAAAATTCCCCATTTTTTGTGGGTACATTTAAAGAGGGGCTCTTAGGTCAAATTTAGTTTTGTGATTTTCCAATAACTAGAGTCCTTATTAAAGTCTTAATTTTTTTTTTTTTAATTAGTCTCTAACCTCACGTTAAAGTGATGTAAAATGTCATTTTATTTGATAACCTTCCTGTGTGAAATTTGTTAACATCCAAAGACAACAGTGACATCACATTTCAAATAAATGGATCTCTACATTTTTGTACGGTCACAATATTTGATCAAATCGGCATTGAAATTTACTTTTTGACAAACAAAAAATTCCTGTATGGAATGTTACAGACTCATTTACCGTAATAAAATAGTGACGTCATGTTTCAAATATCGCTCTGAAAGGGTATCAAATAAAATGATATGTTACACCACTTTAAAGTGAAGTTAGAGACTTGTAATTTTTTTTACATTTTAATAAGGACTCTATCTATTGGAAAATGAGTGCATCACAAAACTGAATTTGACCTTAAAGTGCCTCTTTAAAGATATTTTGCCCTTGTTTGTAGCTATTTTACCGGCAATTTCTATACATTTTAGCGAAAAACATCTTTAACTTGGAACATCTTTAAACTGCAAGATTATCCACAATTATTTTGCCTGAAATATGATGCGCAATTAGTCTTTTGCTACAAAATTTTCTGAAACTTTCACCAGATTTGGTTCCCTGGTTTTTAAAATTAGCAATTTCACGTATACAACACTGGTGGTGCTATCTGTAAACTGACACATGTAGGCTATAAGATTTGAGGCATCGCATGGTGGAGTATCCATTTTTCTGGGCCCCTGTGCGGGTTTCTTTTCCCCACACAAACACGTTAATGGAAGCTTCCACAGCGCGTGGCCACGTCTACCGAGCATGTCACTGTACACTCAGCTCGTTGCCACGTCAACCGAGCACGCATACAAATATTCCGGAGTTTCCTCTGGCGTGTATAGATGCTTTCCGATCCGTGGTGCAAAAAAAAATTGCGTGTATACACGGCCTCCGACGCGAACTGGTTAACACCTGCAGGCCATTTTGAACGAAAAAAGTTGCTTCCGATTTAAATAGATTCCCAGTTGTCTATTCTGTAACGCTGCTGGTGCTATTTACCCAGTTCAAAATTCAATAACCAGTTAAATCAAAATGAACACTCACGGCACACATCAAGATTAAATTCACATGTAATTGGGGAAACACGGCATGGAACAATTGTGGGGGGGGGGGGGTCTCAAATAGCACTATGGCACAAATAACACTATGGAGATCCCATCCTCCTACTTTAGCTGAACTTTAGTAGCAAGTAGCTATATATAGTGGTCAAAACCAGTCAACTGCCTGTTTTGACTGTCAACCCAAATGTGCAACACAGGGGCATTTTTGACTGGTTTTTACTGCCATTTTGACCGCCCTCAACAATACAAGACAATGCTTTTACTAGTCAAAAACGGTTGACTCATTTTGACAGTGTTTGACTTTGAAGTGCATTAGATATACCTTGGCAAGTATATCAACATTTTGACTGATTTCGACCCTTGCAGTCATAGGAGGGTTAACCCAAACTCCCTAGGCCCATTTGCTTACACATAACCTGAATCCTCCAAAATCATTCAGTAGTAAAGCAAGCACATGACATGTATGCACACATGTGTTTCTAATCTGTGATACATGTACATGGCCAGGGACCTCCCTGCATGCATGGAGCAATAAACAGTGTCCACTGACCCAAGCATTGACCTTGCAATCACTACAACACACATGGATGTACATGTACCATGGAAAGGCAAGTATGCCTAATAACCTCAATCCTTCAAAATCCTTCATTTTAGCAAAGAGCATGTAGCATGTAACCTCAATCCTTCAAAATCCTTCACTTTAGCAAAGAGCATGTAGCATGTAACCTCAATCCTTCAAAATCCTTCACTTTAGCAAAGAGGATTTTGGAGGTCCCTTTTGATCCCTTAATACCTTGTGAAAGGTAAAAAGTAAATGCCAGTGATTGTGTAGTGATTTTTTTGTGGGAATGCATCTACACTGTAGTCTATCAATATGGACTGAGAATAGGATTGTTTGAAATATAAAATTGCCTTCATTTTCAAAACTTGGCCATCAAATCCAACAAAAATTACAAGGAGCCCAGAAACATAAATGGGCATGTGACAAAATAATTGTAGATAATACTGCAGTTAAATTATTAAACAAAAATATGGAACATATTTGCGGAATGCTAAATCTTTGAATCTTGTGCACACACTATTAAGATAGCTACATAAATTAGAAACGTGAAAGGGCCTGTGACTTAATATGTGTATTTCTAGAATGTCCAAACATTGGATAATTTTGCAATATTAAAGATGTATTTCTCAATGGCGTCCGTGCCACCCACTCAACAAACATGTCAAGTGGTATTTGATCTATTTTCGTCAGACACGGAATACCCTTTTCAAAACTGTTAAATTAAAAATAAAAATGGACTTCCCATTAATTAATACATGGGCCCTAGCTGCCAACATTTCAAAATTCCAATTAGTAATGAAACTTTTCTCACTTCCGATTGCACATTTACACAGTGGCGGGCGCCATGATGAAACCGTAGGATCTTCGCTGGTTCATGTTTATTATCCATTACTACATCCCACAAACTGGTACCCTGACAAGTAAGGTATCGATACTATGCTAATTTACATCCATAATACTTTTCGGTAATTCACGTATGAAAATATTCGAAAGGGGTACCAATTCTGATTTTTACAATCGTTATACGTGATTTTACATGAATGCTCATAAAATGGTGCTTTATCAAGGGCTTTATTTTTTCGTTGGGCAGAATACTTGAAATTCGTAATTTTTAAAGAGCAATTTGTACTTTCGTAATTCCTGAAAAAATTTGTAATAATTACTAAAAATTCATAACAGTTGGCAGCTATGTTAATACAATGTAGATTCAATGTGACTAAAGTGAAGGTACAGAATCTGTAATACAATTTTTTTTATTTTATTTTTTTTTTATGAAAACTGTATTGGTGTATAGCTGATAGCTCCAGTATCAATCTTCCCTAGAGATAATTACTGTCTTGCAGTGCTGTCATCGTTAAGTGAAATTACTGCCAATAGGTTTCTTGGAAAGAATAGTAACTTTCCTAAATTCCAGAAAAAGAATGAATACAAAAATATGTCTTGATAAGGCACAAAAAAAAATCATCTCCGGTTACTGGTCTTGATGCGCGTCGCCTCAGACCCGCACACCAACATTTTCAGTTTTCTTTTTTCTTTTTTTTTTGTATGTCCAATTGCAGCCAAAATTGCTGGATCGACTTTTTCACATAGGGGTATGAACATTTCCCCGATTTGTGAGGCCTCTCTTAGCCACCGTAGTTTGTGTATGGGAAACTTGGTCTGGTTCCAATAATTACATAAACATAAATCACGTACATGTATTTCACTGGTTGGCAAAAAAAAAAAAAATTAAAAAAAAAAAATGCGTCACCGCACCAATTTTGAAGCCGACCTATGACCAGAAACTGCAGACTTTTGGCCCAAGGACACTTAACGTAATAAAATGTAAACCCTAACCAAGCTCAATGCAAGAAGAAGATGCAACAAATGTAAAAAGTTGATGCAATCTTGTTGCCCTCAGCAGAGAACAAAAGAAACCATTGTTCTAGCTGGTGGATCTTGTTGCATTGAGCAGCCCTGCACAATTTTCTGTTGTTGCATTTTGTTGCATTCATCGGAGTGTCTGTGAAATGCCTGTAGGGGGAGTTAGGGTTAAATCCCATGTACATTGTATTTCACAAACATAACATATTTTAACCAGTTCGCGTCGGAGGCCGTGTATACACGCAATTTTTTTTTGCACCACGGATCGGAGAGCGTCTATACACGCCAGAGGAAACTCCGGAATATTTGTACGCATGCTCGGTTGACGTGGCAACGAGCCGAGTGTACAGTGACATGCTCTGTAGACGTGGCCACGCGCTGTGGAAGCTTCCATTAACGTGTTTGTGTGGGGAAAAGAAACCCGCACAGGGGCCCAGAAAAACTTTATTATTCCCGACGCGAACTGGTTAAGGGAAGGAACAATGTTGGAAATATTGGCAAAACCATCTTTGAATTGATCAACAACCAGGGGTTTCAAAACAAGCCGGCAACCGGCGAATTTGACCGGCTACTTTGGGGGGAAAAATGGAAAAAAAATTGCAGGAGAAAAAAATTATAATTCGTAATAATAATGATAATTTCACCAACTTAAAATATGTTAAACACAAAAATTATATTTGGAGAATTAAAACAGTTATTTAGTTTGTCAAGAATAATGTGATTCTTTCATGACCGCTAACCCATGCGATCTCGCAATGAAAAACACGTTCCCTCGATCTTGTTGACAAGTCTTGTGTTCCCTATTCACTATACATCGCCAACAGAGGGCGCTTTCACACAAATCGCTCTCACTTGTAGTCTGGTTCCCTGACCAAAAATTGCCTAAAAATTCTGAATAAAATTGACAGAGAACAGTCAGAGATTTTGGGGTCTGGGAACCAGACTAGTTGAAAACTTTCAGAAGACGTGGTGTTTACGTTTACTTTCTTCTGGGCTTCATGTGGTCCGTGTTTATTTATGTGAGGATTTTGTGCATGCGTGATGGCGTCAAAACGCCAGTCACAGTCACTTCTGAGTTTTTTTTGCAAAGAAAAGCAAGAACAGTGAAGGTATGTAGTTGGAGTGTATTTCGTTTTATTATGAAAATGTAAAATGTCAATCAACAACGCTAAAATTAAAAAGCAATGGGCATGACGAGTAAATCATTCCTTCCTCCATGGTTAGATCAAATGTGATCAGTGGTAATTCGGGGAGGGTTTAGTGTAAGTGTACTTAACGTGTTAAACATGAATTACGTTTAGGAACTTTGGGGAAAGTTTTGGAAATCCATATTTTATTAATAAAGATTGCTCATTATAATCACAGCCGTTTTTTGTTTCGTTTTTAACAAATATTATCAACTTATTATTATTAATTTTTTTTTTTTTTTTAAGGCCTACTTTTATTTCTATTTTATTTTTAATTTCATTTTCATTTATATATTTTTTTTTATACAATTTGGTAATTGACTGAT
Organism: Zoroaster sp. YZ-2022; assembly: GCA_029582265.1. NCBI lineage: Eukaryota > Metazoa > Echinodermata > Asteroidea > Forcipulatida > Zoroasteridae > Zoroaster > Zoroaster sp. YZ-2022. Next base: position 37,280,681 of record CM055818.1, read on the forward strand.
TTGTTTTGACTGATAAATATTCTTTTTGCAGCGGTATTAAAATGGGTTCACCACCCGTAGCGGAACCTCTGCCCAATTTTTAAATTACATTTGTTGCACTTTACCAAGCATCTTGAGACATTTTAATTTTATACTGACACGTTACATGTATTTCCAATGGTCCATTATTTTTAATTTATGATTAATTTTCAACAATTCTTTTCATTCTCTAGATCCCGAAATTACAAGTAGGCCTACTACATGTGCTGCAGCCAGTTCAACTGATGATACTCTAATAACATCAGGGGCAACTAGTTCATCTGCCATTGAACAATGCAGGCATCGACATGAGCCATCTAGTGATGATTCACTGGCTTTAACATGTTTAATGAAAAAGATAATTTTACTTTGTACCAAATGATTTATGCACAACATACCTTTAACATAATAATTATCAATAAGAAAAACTGAAAAATAAAATCCTGAGCATTCATGTAAAAAGTAAAACATGAATTGACTAATTCTTTTTCAAAATCCCACATAGTTGTGTAACATTTTCAAATAATTATGGATGTCCTTCCCTGCCCCAGCCCCTGAAAAAATGATGTGCAGGGAATAACACAGAGAGCATCAATAAAACCCTAAAGCTTGAACCATAGACTAGAACCTGACCATGTGCACACTCTATTTTGAAATGCTGCACCATCATTTACCCTATGGTCTTATACTATTACTGACATCACTACATGTTTATGTTACATTTTATATTAACTTACAACAAAAATAATTCATAACCAAATTAGGTTTTTCATATCTTTAAAAAGGGTGAAAACTCTGATCAAATTAATTCACTTCTACCTGGAAAACAGGTACCAGGAATGCATCAGAGACCACCAGAGAGCATCTAAAAGAGCCAGAGCTTCCAGGGCCCTTAAGCAGGCCCTGGACCCGGCACAATTTTTTTATTTCACTGCCGCCTACTTCAAGAAAACTGCCGGTTACTTTGAATCTTATTGAAACCCCTGACAACCAACAATAATTTAATTTGTTTAACCCTACCCATGCTCAATGCAACAGGATGCAACAAACGTAAAAAGTTGCTGCAATCTTGTTGCCCTCAGCAGAGAACAAAAGAAACATTGTTCTAGCTGCTGGATCTTGTTGCATTGAGCAGCCTGCGTACTGTTGTTGCATTCAGAAGGATGTTTATGGAATGCATGGGGGGGGGGGTCAGTGTTACACAACCAAAGCGTAAAAACATGTATGTTGCTTAACAGAAAGTAAGCAAACTCATAGGAGCAATTTTTGTCTGCATTGCCAACGATATTGGTATTCTCGGAAAAAATTAAATGCAAAGTTGATGATGGTATCAAACATCCCTTGAAATATTTCCGTCTCAGGTGCTGCCGAGTATCAGCCAGAATTTGGAGATAGGGCGTCCAAAACATTAACTTACAATATTGTCTGCATGTGTTTTGCAAATAAAACAGGGTGTCCATTCAGCAAACTGGACGTCCAAAAGACACCCAAAGGTATTGCTGGTTAATACTATGGGGGTGCCGTCATTTTAGTACAAATAATTATCCATAGTTTGATCCCTCAAAACCCTATGACAGATGAAGGGTTTTGAGAACAGTGAGGATTTTAATCAAATTATTTCACAAATAAATTGTTATCATCCAGATACTTTTACGTATGTATTTCACATTGGAATAAATACAAAACTTCTGAATGCATCATTACTATGGAATTAGCTGAAACTTTGGCAGTTTTAATATTTTTTTCCCTTTACAGTAAACTGTACATATCTCAAATCTTATGAAGTTGCGGATATTTTACCAAGTGTATCCTGGCTTTATGTGTCAGTATTTTCCCCAAGATAATTATTAATTAACCCTAACCTTCCCAAATCCTCCAAAATCCTCTTTGCTGAAGTGAAGGATCTTGAAGGATTGAGGTTACATGCTACATGTTCTTTGCTAAAGTGAAGGATTTTGGAGGATTGAGGTTATTAGGCATACGTGCCTTTCCATGGTACATGTACATCCATGTCTGTTGTAGTGATTGCAAGATCAGTGCTTGGGTCAGTGGACACTGTTTATTGCTCCATGCATGCAGGGAGGGGGTCCCTGGCCATGTACATGTATCACAGATTAGAAACACATGTGTGCATACATGTCATGTGCTTGCTTTACTACTGAAGGATTCTGGAGGATTCAGGTTATGTGTAAGCAAATGGGCCTAGGGAGTTACTAAAAAAAACTGTCTTTGCCCTGTCTCCCTCAGCACTTTCAACCTTGGGCTATTGCTACCAGTTAAATGTACATGAATAACCATGTGTACAGGTATGTACATGTACATGTATAATGAATTGTACAACATGTATACTTCTAGCTGAAGGACACAACGCTGCTTTTAGGTTACCGGTTACCACCTCCCCCCTCCCCCCCCCCCCAAACAGTTGTTTGAAATGTCAGCTGTGTATCTTATATTGATTACACAGTGACAAAACAATCTTTTGTTGAAATAAAAGGTCAATAAACTTCAAAAGATTAGCAGCTGTTCAGATGGCATAGCAAGGACTTTGACTTGCTGGTGTCACGTATTCTACCAGATAGGATTTGGGCTACATGTATCAGATCAGCTATTTAACCAGATCGCTTCGGAGGCCGTGTATTCATGCAATTTTTTTGTTGTACAGCGGATCGGAGAGCGTCTAAACACGCATTCCGATTTTTGTGTGTGTTACCGGGAGACTTGTCAACACGTGGCGTGCCGTCGTGGCGGCTGACTTGTATACACGCAATCGTTTCTCGAAGTCCATGGGGTCACGGTTCGGTGGCCCCCGGACAAAATGCACTGCAAACACTGAACGAGTTCACTCTTTTTGTTGATTTTTGCGTAATCTCTTTATCCAAGACCTGTTCCTTTGACGTACCAGCCAAGAATTTGTAAAGACGGATTTATATCCATTTTTACGAGGCCTTCGATCTCTCTCCGTGTAACCGGGGGAATATACAACCCTGTCGGTTATTATTATGGATACAAAGTTAAAAGGAATTTCCTTATTGTAGTTGTACGTTTTGTATCTTGTTTGCTTAATATTAGTTATGTAGTGTTATTATTGCCTTCTCGTGTTACATTTTGGAATGTTCAGTTCGAGTATAAAACGCGGTAAAGCTAGGGGGTCTTGACACCTCGGAGGGCTATAACACTTACGTCTTTGTCTAGCCCTGTGGCAATTTTGGGGGATTGCAGCGGGTACGGCGATTTCGAGCCGAGCTGGCACTTGCCAACGCGCTGCCGGTGACGGCGGTTGCGAAGGCGAATGTCTGTCCAGTGAGCCTTAATTGTAGTTTCATCTTTGTGTCGGGATGTTCTTCGACTATTACAGTACATGTCTGATACAGGTAAATGATACATTTTTACTTATTTTTTATTTTATTTTCACTGGAAATTGTTTTTGTAATTTTTAGAGTTTAGTAGGGGAAAGATAAGTTTAAGTAAAGAAACATTTTCTTTTTGGTGTCGAGACAAATTCTATAAGTGTTCGGTGAGCTTTGGGAATCGACGTCGTCGACCACATTATTGCCTTCTCGTGTTACATTTTGGAATGTTCAGTTCGAGTATAAAACGCGGTAAAGCTAGGGGGTCTTGACACCTCGGAGGGCTATAACACTTACGTCTTTGTCTAGCCCTGTGGCAATTTTGGGGGATTGCAGCAGGTACGGCGATTTCGAGCCGAGCTGGCACTTGCCAACGCGCTGCCGGTGACGGCGGTTGCGAAGGCGAATGTCTGTCCAGTGAGCCTTAATTGTAGTTTCATCTTTGTGTCGGGATGTTCTTCGACTATTACAGTACATGTCTGATACAGGTAAATGATACATTTTTACTTATTTTTTATTTTATTTTCACTGGAAATTGTTTTTGTAATTTTTAGAGTTTAGTAGGGGAAAGATAAGTTTAAGTAAAGAAACATTTTCTTTTTGGTGTCGAGACAAATTCTATAAGTGTTCGGTGAGCTTTGGGAATCGACGTCGTCGACCACAGCACCGGCTAGTTCATTAATTTAGCAGTGGGAAAAGTTACGATAACTTGGTATACGTCTCGGTGACGTGGTTGCGAAGATTAATGGAGAAAATAACTTCCATTCAGAGTGAAGCATAACTCGAAATAATTTCGTAAGGGGCTAGCTTTGTTTGGGATTATTGGTTATCTGACAGGCGTATTGGAATGAATCCTTTACAGGAGGCCGTCAGTATTTGTCACTTTGTATAGTGATGGCAGACTTTTATAATTTGTCGCCGTTGATGTCAATAAGTAAATTGTTGGGATGTTTGGGAGAAATTAAACAAATAATATTTTTGGAAGACGGGAGAGGCATATGGATTAATCGAGTATGTGTTTTTATGTATTTTTAAGATATTTTAAAGAAGTGCGATGAAGTTGGTTTGGGTTGGAGATATTTCTTTTCGGCTGTAATTCGAAGTCAATTCGTACAGTCCGATTTGAGTAATCTGGTCTTCCCATGGGGATTGTAGTTTACGAATGTGTTGTTTTTTTAAAGTTATGAACGATGGAAGTTCCGCCGTTTTGTAGAGGCATTGCATGCGAGTCCGTCATGGACATCGGCATATTTTTGGTCATTACATGCATATAGACAGTGACCGCAGAACTCGAGCGTACTGTATAAGATTGCATGGTTTTTGGTTTTGTTTTAGCATATATTGTAAAATTCATTTTAGACCATCGTCCACCTGCTGATGACAGCTGAAGGTTGTTTTAGCCAGGGACTGGACTTTATCATGATGCCGAAATGGTGGGTCCGTGATCTGTAGACCCAGTGTTGCTGGAGCTGGTTGGGGTATGTTTATGGTCCATTAGTTGTTCTGTTGATTGTTTTATTTGTTCTGTTGATTGTTTTATGGGTTCTTGCAAAGGGATTGGGGATCGGGGATCGCTCTTAACGTAAATGGCTGTTGGGTCTGGTATGATGTTTTTGTCGGAAAGCGCTATTATTGTTTATCATAATTATTGTTAATTGCGTCTTAATTCTTCCATTTCATTTTTATTATGTATACCATTTTGTATTAAAGAAACTTGTGGTTAACTGAATAATTCAATTAGATTGATATAGGACAGGAGGTGAACCGTATTTTGTGCTGATTTAAAGTTGTTATTTTTCTGTTTGTTTTAACAGGGGTTTTTTTGTGTTTGGTTTCGGGTTTACGTTTTCATTTTGGTTGTAGTTCTCTAGATTTGTGATTTCATTAAAGTTCATTGGCCCACGGTATCCTTACTTGCATTCTGTGTATTATTTCTGGGTGTGCAAAAGCTCCGGTTACATCCGGGTATGCCGTCTTTTCGACCGGGCGCTGGTCGCTAATAGGCCGTTGCATCGGAGCTTGCCAACGGTCTAATTGTGCTGAACAAACACAACCGTAATTAAAAAACTAGCCATTTAATTCTCGAAATGTCAATGAGTAAAGGTGTTTATTTGGGTGTCCGAACTTAGTTTCATAAAAAAAAAAATTATTAATGGCTAGAAATTTTTTCAGATTTTTCACTGAAAATAAACCCGCACGGGGGACCGGAAAAAAATATATATTCCCGACGTCAACTGGTTAAAAGCATGATAATTATAAGGGAGAAAAAAATAGAATTAACAAGGTCTACTGTACTTCAGGCCAGGTGAATCAACTTTCACTTGAAACCGTTTATATTAATTTTCCAAACTTTTTCCCGTGATTTTTCAACTAATTTTCCAGGGTCTATAAACTTTTACTTGAACACTTTCCCATAAATTTTCCATGAATGATCTGGGGTGAATGAACATTCATTTGAATACTTTTCCATGGATTTTCCAGGAAAAGAATTATCAATTTTCAAGGGTGCTTGTTCACAATTTGACCACAAAAACTTCTCACTGATTGCTCAAAATGAAGTAATCTGCACATGTTAAAATCGTTTTTGACTTGTCAAGATGTCTTAATATACATAAGTTTGTGTTTCCAAGGACTTCTTAAACCATAATTTTTAACGCCTCTATATGTAACTGGCTCTGGTAAAACCCTGAACTTGGACCCAATTTTCAAAAGTGAGATTTTAGTATAGTTTGATTCTCTAGATTTTCCTCCTCTTTCATTTGATACCAGATTTGTAGAAATCAGAAAAAAATAATAATTAATTTTGTAACTAAAACAAATTAAGACAAAAATACAAGGGGTGTATTTTGTTTTAAAAAAAACAAGAGGTTTTTGGGCAGTAACCCAAACACTTTTTTTTTTAAATGAAAACAATCAGAATTGTTTTCTGATTTCTACAAATCTAGTATCAAATGAAAGAGGAAAATCTAGAGAATCAAACTCTTCCAAAATCTCACTTTTGAAAATTGAGTGCAAGTTTAGGGTTTGGCCAGAGCCAGTCACATATGTTGAGGCATTTCACGACTCTGTTCATTGTCTAAATAGATATTCATTTTGTGGTCCCTCATCATAAACTGTCCAAATGATTCCGTCAAAGAGATATTATTACAATCATTTGTTAAAAAAGTTTCCAATAAAAAGTAAAATGCTCCCTCTTCCAGGGTTGGTTTTCCAACTTGTCCAGAGAAGACCAAAAGTCCCTAGAACATCAAGAACAAACGTCTTGTCACACGGTTCATGACTAATACAAGCAAGACCAGCCTCTAGATGTACAACATTTTGGGATTCTTTTCAAATAAACTGAGAAAAGATTCCAATCAAATATTTTTCAAAACTTCATTTTAAAATTGCAATTTTTTCTCTTTTGAGTGATCTCTTCATTGGCCTTGGGGCGCCCCCCCCCCCATATGATAATACCAAGAGCAAACAGAATATAGTTGGGTGCATAGTGACCACAGTAGAACAGCGCCCTCTATGTTGGGTATATATCCAACTCAATGGTATAACCAAGTACAATGTTGATAACATGCTGCTTAATTTGCAAGCCAATTGACATGGGCCTAGGGAGTTAGGAAGAATTCAGGTTATGTGTAAACAAATGGGCCTAGGGAGTTACAATATAGGAAGGATTCAGGTTATGTGTAAGCAAATGGGCCTATGGAGTTAGGAAGGATTCAGGTTATGTGTAAGCAAATGGGCCTAGGGAGTTAGGAAGGATTCAGGTTATGTGTAAACAAATGGGCCTAGGGAGTTACAATGTAGGAAGGATTCAGGTTATGTGTAAGCAAATGGGCCTATGGAGTTAGGGTTAATCTATGCCCGTATCTCTAAGTGTTGTTAAGTCAATATGGTGTCAAGCAAGAAATAAAAGAAAACTTGTTATGAGCAAAATGTCATAGAAGCAGGCTGTCCAATATTACTTCATGATGTCCCTTCCCTTTAAAAAATTGAGCCCATCATGGACAAAGTGCTAAAGGAACAATATCGTCACGATCAACAGGGCATGGAATCAGAGTGCTAGTTTTAGATTAACTCATTGACTGAAAATAATACCCCCACATGATAAGGTCATATTACCGTTGCTGCTGCATAAATGAACCAGTAATTTTCAATTACTGTGTTCATCTGAAACTAGGGCACCAACTCCATGCCTTGTTGAAAGTCTGCCGTTATCGCGACGATACTGTCCCTTTAACTGAATTTCTAAATTTGTATTTTTATTTTGGCGTTTCTTCTCAGAATCCACTTGTACTCAGTGAATGAAAATTATACCCCTTAGATAAGGTTATATTACCATTACTGCTGCATACATGTAAATGAGCCAGTAAATTTCAGTCACTGCGATCTTCTTAAACTAGGACGCCGATTCCATGCCCTGTTGAAAGTCTGCTCTGATCGTGACGACACTGTCCCTTTAAATCAATATATGGTGTATGTGCAGAAACAACAAGCAGAACAGCACTTCAGATTTTGAAAGATGTGGTTGCTTGTAACATCATTGTGCAGTTGATGTCATCACACCAATTGTCAATAGTTTTGGTGACCATCAGAAACTGACAGGCGTGTATGTGAGTCGCATGCCAGCGGCATCGAGCCAAACAATGTGCATATATACACTGTAAGTCGGTGTATGGTATTTTTAATCATACTGACTCATATGCTTTCATCGCGTGTTTCATGACCAAAAACTTGAAAAAAAACCTATTTCAACCAAAATTACTCGATAAATAAATGATGAAAGCGAACCTGATACGGGCATCTACATGTATTAACCCTAACTCCCAAGGCCCATTTGCTTACACATAACCTGAATCCTTCCTAACTCCCTAGGCCCATTTGCTTACACATAACCTGAATCCTTCCTAACTCCCTAGGCCCATTTGCTTACACATAACCTGAATCCTTCCTAACTCCCTAGGCCCATTGTATAACCCATTTGCTTACACATAACCTGAATCCTCCTAACTCCCTATGCCCATTTGCTTACACATAACCTGAATCCTTCCTAACTCCCTAGGCTCATTTGCTTACACATAACCTGAATCCTTCCTAACTCCCTAGGCCCATTTGCTTACACATAACCTGAATCCTTCCTAACTCCCTAGGCCCATTTGCTTACACATAACCTGAATCCTTCCTAACTCCCTAGGCCCATTTGCTTACACATAACCTGAATCCTTCCTAACTCCCTAGGCCCATTTGCTTACACATAACCTGAATCCTTCCTAACTCCCTAGGCCCATTTGCTTACACATAACCTGAATCCTTCCTAACTCCCTAGGCCCATTTGCTTACACATAACCTGAATCCTTCCTAACTCCCAAGGCCCATTTGCTTACACATAACCTGAATCCTTCCTAACTCCCTAGGCCCATTTGCTTACACATAACCTGAATCCTTCCTAACTCCCTAGGCCCATTTGCTTACACATAACCTGAATCCTTCCTAACTCCCTAGGCCCATTTGCTTACACATAACATGAATCCTTCATAACTCCCTAGGCCCATTTGCTTACACGTAACCTGAATCCTCCAAAATCCTTCAGTAGTAAAGCAAGCACATGACATGTATGCACACATGTGTTTCTAATCTGTGATACATGTACATGGCCAGGGACCCTCCCTGTATGCATGGAGCAATAAACAGTGTCCACTGACCTAAGCATTGACCTTGCAATCACTACAACAAACATGGGTGTACATGTACCATGGAAAGGCAAGTATGCCTAATAACCTCAATCCTCCAAAATCCTTCACTTTAGCAAAGAGCATAATGTAGCATGTAACCTCAATCCTTCAAAATCCTTCACTTTAGCAAAGAGCATGTAGCATGTAACCTCAATCCTTCAAAATCCTTCACTTTAACAAAGAGGATTTTAATTGGACTACAAGTTTGCACTTATTGGAACTGATGACTAAGTTTTTGCTCTGAATGTGTACATATATAAAGTTAAAAGTTGTGCTTTTTCTTTTGAGGTGATCAGCAAAATGACTGTGATTTTGATGTATATGTTCATGTGATGCTCAAGGATTTTCGTAATGGCTCAAGGATTTTCATAATGGCTCAAGGATTTTCATAATGGCTCAAGGATTTTCATAATGGCTCAAGGATTTTCATAATGGCTCAAGGATTTTCATAATGGCTCAAGCGTTCTCTGCAGATGTGTTTCATTACACAAATTACATATTATAATGTAATGAATCTCAGGGGTGCCTCAACGTCCCTGCTCTGTATACCACAAATATCACTGGCAATTAAAATGTCTGAAAGAATAACATTTCAAATATTCCCCTTAACCCTAACTCCCTAGGCATTGTACTAAAACAATAAAAATCCTTTAAAATCCTCCAACTGGCTTTGTTGTCTAGGGAGTTGGGGTTAAGATCACAGTTTTACATAAAATTCACTTGGTGTAGAGTTGACGGTGATATCAAACATTCCTACTATCATTTTAGTACAAATATTCCAATCATTCTATAAACCAAAATAATGAATTTATTTTGAGAATTTTGAAAATGCATTCTGTAGAAAGAGAAATTTCAAACATAAGTCTTAGCCAGCCCCTCCCCCCCCCCACCCCCCCAATAAAAATTCTCCGGTTTCTGGTCTCATCGCCTCAGACCCGCGGTATTTTTAGCTTTCTTACAATAGTCACCAGAAATACTTGATGATTTTTATAAATTTTCAGGGTGCTTTACAAGTTTATCACCGAGTCCCATCCCCAGTGTGTAGTACCAGGGGTTTCAAAACAAGCCCGGCAACCGGCGAATTTGACCGGCTACTTCGGCGCCGGCTACTTTGGGGGGGAAAAAAAATGGAAAAAAAATTGCAGGAGAAAAAAATTATAATTTGTAATAATAATGATAATTTCATCAACTTAAAATGTGTTAAACACAAAAATTATATTTGGAGAATTAAAAAAGTTATTTAGTTTGTCAAGAATAATGTGATTCTTTCATGACCGCTAACCCATGCGATCTCGCAATGAAAAACACGTTCCCTCGATCTTGTTGACAAGTCTTGTGTTCCTTATTCACTATATATCGCCAACAGAGGGCGCTTTCACACAAATCGCTCTCACTTGTAGTCTGGTTCCCTGACCAAAAATTGCCTAAAAAATCTGAATAAAATCGACAGAGAACAGTCAGAGATTTTGGGGTCGGGGAACCACACTAGTTGAAAACTTTCGGAAGACGTGGTGTTTACGTTTACTTTCTTCTGGGCTTCACGTGGTCCGTGTTTATTTATGTGAGGATTTTGTGCGTGCGTGATGGCGTCAAAACGCCAGTCACAGTCACAGTCACTTCTGAGTTTTTTCGCAAAAAAAAGCAAGAACAGTGAAGGTATGTAGTTGGAGTGTATTTCGTTTTATTATGAAAATGTAAAATGTCAATCAACAACGCTAAAATTAAAAAGCAGTGGGCATGACGAGTAAATCATTCCTTCCTCCATGGTTAGATCAAATGTGATCAGTGGTAATTCGTGGAGGGTTTAGTGTAAGTGTACTTAACGTGTTAAACATGAATTACGTTAGGAACTTTGGGGAAACTTTTGGAAATCCAGATTTTATTAATAAAGATTGCTCATAAATATAATCACAGCCGTTTTTTTTAAATTTTTTAAATTTTTTTTTTTTTACAAATATCAACTTATTATTTATTATTAATTTTTTTATTTTTAAGGCCTACTTTTATTTCTATTTTATTTTTAATTTCATTTTCATTTATATTTTTTATTGTTTTTTTTATACAGTGTTTTGACTGATAAATATTCTTTTTGCAGCGGTATTAAAATGGGTTCACCACCCGTAGGGGAACCTTAAAAGTAAATTGTTTATTGGCAGTTGTTATTCGGACACAACTGAAATATATTATGTTTCTCTATTAAACAATTGTAGTTTAAACCTTAAATGACAGGATCTCCAGCTCCACCTGTACAAATGATTGATAGATTAATTTTACTTTGTACCAAATGATTTATGCACAACATACCTTTAACATAATAATTATCAATAAGAAAAACTGAAAAATAAAATCCTGAGCATTCATGTAAAAAGTACAACATGAATTGACTAATTCTTTTTCAAAATCCCACATAGTTGTGTGACATTTTCAAATAATTATGGATGTCCTTCCCTGCCCCAGCCCCTGAAAAAATGATGTGCAGGGAATAACACAGAGAGCATCAATAAAACCCTAAAGCTTGAACCATAGACAAGAACCTGACCATGTGCGCACACTCTATTTTGAAATGCTGCACCATCATTTACCCTATGGTCTTATACTATTACTGACATCACTACATGTTTATGTTACATTTTATATTAACTTACAACAAAAATAATTCATAACCAAATTAGGTTTTTCATATCTTTAAAAAGGGTGAAAACTCTGATCAAATTAATTCACTTCTACCTGGAAAACAGGTACCAGGAATGCATCAGAGACCACCAGAGAGCATCTAAAAGAGCCAGAGCTTCCAGGGCCCTTAAGCGGGCCCTGGACCCCAGCACAAATTTTTTATTTCACTGCCACCTACTTCAAGAAAACTGCCGGTTACTTTGAATCTTATTGAAACCCCTGAGTACAGTTGGGTATCACCCTCTGGGGATGGGACTAGGTGATATATTTTGTCCTGGTTTTGTGGGAACAGGTCTCAGGTTTCTCCTGAGGACGATCAGAGCATACTGATCGAAACGTCGAGTTGTAACCTACAGTTCTTTTCAGAACTAATTACTACTCAATTGAGAATTTCACATGGTGTCACCGCAATTAGTCTCACTTAGGTCTCGTTTGTTACTTGGTATTTGTCTAAAGGACAAACTATGAACCATGAAATCAAGTCTAGATCACAGATGAAAAAATGTGAAGAAAATCCTGAAAATCAGGTTTTATCTGTCGGTATGAGACCTTGACTTAAGTCTTTATTTATTTTTATTTCCTTTCTAAACAGCTGTTGATGATTGAGTTCCTTTTCCAAGTACGAGTTTTATTACGAATATGACATTTAAACCAGCATGATCGAGTGAAGGACTAATACGTGTACTTTGTAAATCCACAGATTTACAGACTAATCTATCTAGACTGCTGAATGACAATCCCCTCCCCCAAAAAGTGTGCCAGGTTCACATCACTGACCTCGGCACCTGGGAACGATTGTTTGAATCTGTAACTTTGAGCAGCATTTTAATTTTTATAAATCAAGTGAAATTGCCGACTGCCTTCATCGAATTTCATTTTTACCCTGCTTCAAAGTTACATGTACATAGTTTGAAAATTTGAGTCCAATTTATCCAAAAAATCAATGTTTTTAAAAAATACACCTAAAAAAAGGTTTTTTTATTAAGTGTACAAATCTCAAAATAAATTTAATCTAATATATCAAACTCCAAACATTAGTTCCTGAGAGGGGGTGATGTAACAATAGGAGTTTCAGCTGAGCAACCAACATTGAGCTATCTGCAACCAACTGAGTGGAATACCAACTAATATAAATCATTAAATAAATCCTTCCTACAAAAATTGCAATTTACACCCTAGAAATTGCACCGTTCAAAACCTGTTCGCTGTTAGTGTTTTGAAAAGTTGCGTAATTGCTTCACTATGCATTATACTCACAGGTTTTGAAAGCCTTTGGTGTAGTTATTACTAATAAGCTATGCACTACACTGACAGGTTTTGAAAGGTGGTGTAGTTATAAGCTATGCACTGCACAGACAGGTTTGGAAAGGTGGTGCAGTTAGAAGCTACACTGACAGGTTTTGAAAGGTGGTATAGTGATAAGCTATGCACTACACTGTCAGGTTTTGAAAGGTGGTGCAGTTGTAGGGAATGGAATTCTCCTGTACTTATACATACTTTTGCTGGTGGTTTCTATTTTTCCCCCTGAGTTGCCCCCTGACTGAATTTGGTTTACTTTAGTATATTGTTAAGTGCACCATAGTAGTGCTGGGCGATTAGGGTAATTTACTACTCTAGTAATCGCACAGCAATTACTCGTGAGTACTCAACTAATCGCGAGTAATTGACCACATTTTTTTTCAACCTACACTGTAAAAACATTGGGTAACATGGGGTTGGGTAAGGTTATTTCTCCCAGAATTGTTCAGTATTTACCACAACTGCTCACATATTTTAGCAAAAACATTGGGCAATGGTAAACCAACTGTGTAACCTGTTGATATGTTGACCAGTGTTGGGCAACATATCAACCGTGTTTGCCCAATATTTCTTACAGTGTAGTGAGCCATTTTCCCGGGTTACAGTCATAAGTTGTGTACATTCACTGGCCATAAGTATTGCAACATTGAAATTCACACCAAAGCTCAGTTTGGAGAACTGTGTTACAATAATTTATTTTATTTTATTTACACTACTTACGACTTCTTGAAAGTGCCTGTGTTTTGATGTTAATGTTCTTTTTTACTGTTCTTGCTCGGAAACAAAGTCCTTCAATACTTTGTCGGGTAACCACGTGACCTGATAATTGCAGCCATCCGTCTAGGCAATGTCTCGTACAAATTCATGTTGCAATACTTTTGGCCAGTGAGTGTACTACACTAACAGGCTTTGGCAGATGTATGAATTTAAGGCTTATAAGCTTAGTACCAAGTCACCATTTTGGCAGGTTTTGTTCAAAACTGCTCAGCGGAAATATTTCTAAGGAAAACGTTCTGCTCAGTACACTGTATTAGTCAGAGGGGTGTCTGGGTGTCTTTTGGACACCCTATTTAATCTGTCATTTACATGTAAAAAGTATTGTAAGTGAACAATTTGGACACCCCGTTTGGAAATTTCCAGCCAATTTTGGACACCCTATTTCTAAATCCTGGCTAACAACCTTTGCTCGGTAGCTCTCTGAAAATGGCACCTGGTCAAACCAACTAACATATACATATGTGTGTACATGTAATCAAGCTTACCAACTTTAACCAATCTGAGCTAACCAACTTAGCTAGCCAACTTAAACCAGTTTGGGTTACCAACTTAAACCAACTGAAGCTAACCATCTTTAACCACCGAGTGTTAACCAACTTAAACCCAATGAGCTAACTAACTGAGCAAGCCAACTGAACAATCTATCTGAGCTAACCAATTTAGCTAGCCAACTTAAACTGAGCTAACAAAACAAGCTCTAAATTGGTGGTAAATCAAAACCAAACCAGCCCCAAAGAATCTCCTGGTTCCAAAATGATCTAAATTCAACTCCACATTAAAATAATGCAGTTGTGCAATATTTCTGTGAAATTTACTGATCCCCCCCGGAAGGGAAAAAAAACACCCATTGTCCATCAATGTTAGACAATAACCAGGAAATAACTATGGTGGGCAACAGGAAGCAACGAGTGGCGTGACATTCCTGTCTGGGAAGGTATGTCAAACGTTACAGCATGAAATTGATAATGGTCAATAACCCATTATACAGTCAATACAGGGAACTACATCACGAGAAGGTCTACTGATGTTCCACAGATAGTTGTTTACGAGAGGTTTATTACTGAGACATCAAGCATTCCCTTATCATTCTAATGAGGACGATCAGAGCATACTGATCGAAACATCGAATTGTAACCTTCAGTTCTTTTCAGGACTAATTACTACTCAATTGAGAATTTCACATGGTGTCACCACAATTTAGAAATAGTCCAGTAGGATTGAACATCCATCCAGTGAACCAATTTTCGTTTGTATCACACAGAATAATTCTACCTAAAGTACACAAGATTTGATATTGAAAATTATCGCTTCATACATGCACTAATATTTCTACCTACAACTTTTACTCTGCAAACTTTTGAATAAATTGTTCCCTGTGCTGTCTACCTCGAGCGGCATTTGTCTATCAAAGACCACCCATGTCATTCTTCACGTGAATGTGAATGCACAGCCAACTGTGACGTCAAGAGCTGAGATATGCACAAGTATTTCACCGTGGGTGAACACATTTCAACTTGGTGAATCATTCGCTGTGCATTTATGACGTATGAACCTGACTTTGTATTAACCCTCCTACAATCAGTGAAATTTTTTGAAACAACCCATTGAGGCCACTCCAAGCCATTGCTATGGTAGGAAGTGGCTCCTCATAGCTATACTGCATAGTAACATAATGCCTCATATGTCTGTTGGTTTTAGTGGTTTATGATTGACATATTGCAGGGCATATTACTTTGTTCCAGACTCAGTGGCTGGTGGTAGGTTACTATGGAGAGTCTGTGTTTACAAAAAAAACTGCTGAAAATCCCAATGGATGATGGAGGCTTGGTATGGTTTATTGGTCTCAGTGGCTGATGGTGATTTATTATTGGGAGTTTGTTTACAGTATAACCTGCTGAAAATAAGGTCAACTGTGGTATACATGTGTCTTTGTATGCATGTACGTACATTGGAGATTACTTCAAAGGGGCAGTGTGGCTTATATGCACAAACAATGTATGTACAACACAATGGACATTTAGTGGTTTACAGTGGCCTCTATGTGTAGGAGGGTTAAGGATGTGTACAACACATTGGACATTTAGTGGTTTACAGTGGCCTCTATGTGTAGGAGGGTTAAGGATGTGTACAACACAATGGACATTTAGTGGTTTACAGTGGCCTCTATGTGTAGGAGGGTTAAGGATGTGTACAACACAATGGACATTTAGTGGTTTACAGTGGCCTCTATGTGTAAGAGGGTTAAGGATGTGTACAACACATTGGACATTTAGTGGTTTACAGTGGCCTCTATGTGTAGGAGGGTTAAAGCAGTTATTAGTAGGTTAACTGCTTAACCCTCCTACTATTGCAAGGGTCAAAATCAGTCAAAATGTTGATATACTTCACAAGGTCTATCTAGTGCACTTAAAAGTCGAACACTGTCAAACATTACGTGTAGTAAGTACATTTACAGGTCAAAATGAGTCAACTGTTTTTGACTGGTAATAGCATTGTCTGGTATTGTTCAGGGTGGTCAAAATGACAGTAAAAACCAATCAAAAATGCCCCTGTGTGCACATTTGGGTCAACAGTCAAAGCAGGCAGTTGACTGGTTTTGACCTCTATAGCAACTTCCCACTAAAATGCAGCAATAGTAGGGTGGTTAATAAACATAACCATTTATCAGAGGATTAATCCGACGGGATGCATTTACAGACATCGGTTGGTTTCTATACATCTCTCTTGATTCTTACAAAGTATGGATGCATTTACAGACATCGGTTGGTTTCTGTACATCTCTTGATTCTTATCAAGTATGGATGCATTTACAGACATCGGTTGGTTTCTATACATCTCTCTTGATTCTTACAAAGTATGGATGCATTTACAGACATCGGTTGGTTTCTGTACATATCTCTTGATTCTTATAAAGTATGGATGCATTTACAGACATTGGTTGGTTTCTATACATCTCTCTTGATTCTTACAAAGTATGGATGCATTTACAGACATCGGTTGGTTTCTGTACATATCTCTTGATTCTTATAAAGTATGGATGCATTTACAGACATCGGTTGGTTTCTGTACATATCTCTTGATTCTTATAAAGTATGGATGCATTTACAGACATCGGTTGGTTTCTGTACATATCTCTTGATTCTTATAAAGTATGGATGCATTTGTAGACATTTTACCAATGGTGTGCAAATCCCTTTAAGTGACAAATAAAATCCCTGCAAGAAAACACCCATAATTAAATCCCTTCTACTTAGCTGAACTTTTTGTGGCAAGCAGCTATAGTGGTCAAAATCAGTGGACTGACTGTTTTTGACTGCTGAACCAACTGTGCACACAGGTGGCATTATTGACTGGTTTTTACTGGTCATTTTGACCACCCTGAACAATACAAGACAATGCTTTTACCAGTCAAAAACAGTCGACTCATTCTGACCTGTAAATGTATTTACTACACATTAGGTTTGACAGTGTTCATCTTTTAAGTGCAATAGATACAAGTATACATTGCCATGTACATAGAAATTTGGACTGATTTTGACTCTTGCAGTCACAGAAGCGTTTTAATCCACCAAACATCTTAAAGAATTGCTTACCTCTTCCTCTTCCTCATCGTCATCGTCGTCATCCTCGCCTCCAGATGAGGATGAATCACTGATGTATTCTTTGCTCTTGTAGTTGCCTCCTGCCCCGGCGCTAGACAACTTCTTCGTCGGACTTGACGCAGAGTCCGATGACTTCGCGGATTTCTTTTTGCTGAGGAGATTAAACACAGAATGATGTCAACAAACACAGACCTTATAAAACTTAATTTTTGTTTTATGCTCAGAAAGAATGAGTTTCTGTTGGCTTGTGGTCTACAAACTTCCAATCCCAGAATCAGGCTTTTAAATTTGTTTCTCCATGTTTTATTTTTATTTATAATTCCAGTGTTTGTGGTGACCTTTAAAGCACCTCCCAGTGCCTAATCTACCAAATATAGGTTTTTGAAATAGGTTTATTAAGCAAAATATAGGTTCTTATAGGTTTACCAAATGCCAAAATACAGGCTTTTATAGGTTATTTCCCGTGATTATGCAGTGTTAAGTAACAAGTTTTTGGTAAATTGCCTACCTTCTGAGTAATTTTTGCAACAAAGTACATTACCCCATACCCTGTCCGGCAGAAAACCTAAGAGTGGTACACATGTTACAGTTTGGCTACTGTTTTGGCTTCATCTCTTTATACTTAGGAAGTAATTTTTCTTCAAAGCCATGAGGATTTTATGAGGAAGTTGAAAATGTGTTGCAGGAGATTAAAAACATAGGCCTAGGTTTTTATAGGCTAACCCTAACTCCCTAGACAACAAAGGCAGTTGGAGGATTTTGAAGGATTTTTATTGTTCAGTAACAATGCTTAGGGAGTTAGGGTTAATAGGTTTTTGGGGGAAAATAAATGTTCTTATTTTGAAATATAGGTTTTTATAAGTTTTATAGGTTTCGCTGGGAGACCTGATATCAGAATGTCTATAGGAACATTTGTAAGGGGCACCAAGGCCAAGATCAGGGAAATGGAGGTCATGACCTCTGTGACATTCCAGGCCTGGCATTGTGTTGTGTATCATTCGTATATTCACACATTTACATTCTAATGGACTCTAATATCTTTGTTCTGGGGGGGAGGGGGGGCGTTAGAAGTCATTTAACTCATACATTTAGCCATTTCATATCATTATATGTGACCCGCTCTGGCAAAACCCGAAACTTCTCGGCATTTACCAAATGCGTAACAGCCATGAAAAGGTGAAAAACTGACCCCAGGGACCATGTACCAGTTTGAGATTTTCATGTCACCATATAGAGCATTTTCTCTAGATTTTGATGGAAAAAGAAAATTCCTGAAACCTTGTTGGGAACATTGTTAATTTTCACGATGAATTTGGGAGGTCACTCCGAAAAGTTGGGTTTCGCCAGATCCAGTCACATATTACCTCTTTTTGGCAGGTTTCTCGACCAGCTTAGCTGAAGTGCCCTCTTCCTTCAGTTTCTCTTTGTACTCCTCCATCCGTTCAGTGTACACCGCTTTCATCTTGGCCGCTTTCTCCTGCCATTCCGTCTTGTCCTCCAGCTTGTTCCACATCTCGCCGGCTTTCTTGGACACGTCGATGACCGAGATACCTGGGTTTTTTCCTTTGATCTCTTCCCTGTGCTCATTAAGCCAGATTATGTACGCTGAGCTCGGACGCTTTGGCATGTTCGGGTCCTTATCTTTCTTCTCCTTCCTCTTCTTACGTGGTTTTTCTGACTGTTGAGGGAAGAGAGAAGGGGAGGGGGGGTGCTTCAGTTTACCAGAGAAATACTATTCCATGGAGAAATGATTACTATTTCGAATGGTACCATCTCATAATTCAATCATAAATGTGACTGCTTTTCTGGGGCCAATTTCATAGAGCTGCTAATAATAATAATATAATAATAATAATAACAATAACAATAACAATAACAATAACAACAATAATAATAATAATTGGACTTATACAGCGCACGTATCCACCAACTGAGTGGTGCTCAAGGTGCATTATATTATTACCCCTGCTCATAAGGCTCATAAATCATTCCTGAAACCATCTCAGCTCCCTGGGGAGTATACAGCTCAATTGCTGCCATTACAGCGCATATAGGGCTAATCGACCAACTCTGCCCTCACAGGTACCCATTTAACCCCTGGGTGGAGAGAATCAATTATGGTTAAGTGTCTTGCTCAAGGACACATGTGTCACGGCCGGGATTCGAACCCACATTCTGCTGCTAACATGCTAACACCAGAACTTCAGTCCGGTAAGCTAGACCGCTCGGCCACGACACTCCATTTTGCTTAGCAAACATTTTGGCTAAGCATTATAAAACAGACTACCAGCCAAAGTACATTTGTTTTAAGTGCAAGTTTGGCTGGTAACCAAGAAAATCTGCTAAGCAAATTTTTATGGTAAGCAATTTTCTCTTCTTAGCAACTCTAATTGGCTCCTGTACTGTGCTGAGAACAACTCCCCAAGCATTTAATTAAAGGGACGATATCATCATTATCAGACTTTCATCGGGGCATGGAATCGTTGTCCTAGTTGAACGACTGTTGAACGACTGATGAACACAGCGGCTGAAAATTACTGGCTCATTTCTGCAGCAGCAACGGTAATGACCGGATCATTTGGGGTATTATTTACAGTCAGTGAGTTAATCTAAAAGTAGCACTCCGATTCCATGCCCTGTTGATCTTGATGATATTGCGCCCATTTTGCATTAAATTGATTTTGTTGTAGTAAATGCTGGCCTGAAATTTCATTCTTGTAGGAGCAGGGCCACTTATCCCGAGTGAAGGGCACTTCCATTAGAATATCAGAATGTCTATGGGAGCATTTTGAAGGGGCACCAGGGTCAAGACCAGGGCTTTTGAGATGCTGGTGACAGCTGACTTACCGGTCTATTTCTCATTGTTTACGTAATTCTGAGCATGCACTCGATATTGAGAACAATGGAAGAGAACCGGTTAAGTCTGCCGTCATCATTAACAAGGGGGTCACTACATTTATGTCAGCCTATGGGAGACGTTTGAATTGCTGGTGGAAGCGGACTTATTGGTCATTTTCCTATTGTTTGACGTAATTCTGAGCATGCGCACGATATCGAGAACAATGGAAAAGAACCAGTTAGTATGCCGCCATCTAGTGTCTCATGCATACTATTAGCCAGCAATACCTTTGGGTGTCTTCTGGATGCCCTGTTTGCTAAATGGACGCCCTGTTTGCTAAATGGACGCCCTGTTTGCTAAATGGACGCCTGTTTGCTAAATGGACGCCCTGTTTGCTAAATGGACGCCCTGTTTGCTAAATGGACGCCCTGTTTGCTAAATGGACGCCCTGTTTGCTAAATGGACGCCCTGTTTGCTAAATGGACACCCTGTTTGCTAAATGGACGCCCTGTTTGCTAAATGGCTGTTTGCTAAATGGACGCCCTGTTTGCTAAATGGACACCCTGTTTGCTAAATGGACGCCCTGTTTGCTAAATGGACACCCTGTTTGCTAAATGGACACCCTGTTTGCTAAATGGACGCCCTGTTTGCTAAATGGACACCCTGTTTGCTAAATGGACACCCTGTTTGCTAAATGGACACCCTGTTTGCTAAATGGACACCCTGTTTGCTAAATGGACGCCCTGTTTGCTAAATGGACGCCCTGTTTGCTAAATGGACGCCTGTTTGCTAAATGGACGCCCTGTTTGCTAAATGGACACCCTGTTTGCTAAATGGACACCCTGTTTGCTAAATGGACGCCCTGTTTGCTAAATGGACACCCTGTTTGCTAAATGGGCACACGGTTTGCTAAATGGACTCCCTGTTTGCTAAATGGACGCCCTGTTTGCTAAATGGACGCCCTGTTTGCTAAATGGACGCCCTGTTTGCTAAATGGACGCCCTGTTTGCTAAATGGACGCCCTGTTTGCTAAATGGACACCCTGTTTGCTAAATGGACGCCCTGTTTGCTAAATGGACGCCCTGTTTGCTAAATGGACGCCCTGTTTGCTAAATGGACGCCCTGTTTGCTAAATGGACACCCTGTTTGCTAAATGGACACCCTGTTTGCTAAATGGACGCCCTGTTTGCTAAATGGACACCCTGTTTGCTAAATGGACGCCCTGTTTGCTAAATGGACGCCCTGTTTGCTAAATGGACGCCCTGTTTGCTAAATGGACGCCCTGTTTTATTTGTAAAACACATGCAAAAGTATTGCAATTTAAACATTTTGGACACCTTGTTTTTCAAAGAATAACAAATTTTGACGCCTATTTCTAAATCATGGCTTATACTGTAGTCTCAGAAGTCTCCCATTTGTGTGATATGAGATCTCGGAGGAGACAGAGTATCAATACTTGCTGCAGTATTTTGAATTCTTTGGACTACGGCAATGAAGACAAGGCACGGACAAGTTTCGCTGCAACGACACAAACTCAACAGACACTAATATTCAAAAAAACGTTTTCATGAGTATTTCTTACCACTGTCTTGACTTTCTTCTTTGGTTTATTCTCTCGATGCTTCTTCCGCTTCAATTCTCCCTCTTCAACCTCAGAGGAGTCCTCAGAGTCGGATGTGCTACTCGACGACGGGTTACTGTCATATCTACAAAAACAAATTTATTTCAGGGTGAAACTGAAGATTCAGTCTATTTTGAAACATCAGTCAATTCATTTGGAAAAAAGGGTATAAGGCAAATTTGGCAAATACACTCACTGGCCAAAAGTATTGCAACATGCTCAAAATAGCACTTTACAGTAACAGGTGAGATGATCATTTAATCTGATTTCATCGATCGTGTATTACATAATTTCCGAGCAAGAACAGTAAAAAAGAACATTGACTTCAAAACACAGGCACTTTCAAGAAGTCTTAAGTAGTGTAAATAAAATAAAATAAATTATTGTAAACAGTTCTCCAAACTGAACGTTGGTGTGTGTTGCAATACTTATGGCCAGTGAGTGTAGTATACAATAATCAAAATACATCACGGAGTAAATTCTGCAGATTGTACAATGAATAATTTTTTCCATTGCACAAATTAAATGCACTCTATATTTATTTCATAGACGATTGATGTTATGTCCAAAAGTATAAAATATACAAACTCTGCATGCAAATACACAGACTTTTACCCGGTGGGAAATCACCCTGGTACGTAAAGTGTAAAACCTGTCACATTTCATATTGTTTCGAATGGGTAGTTCGAGGTTTCAGATTTTGCTTGGATACAAATTGGC
This sequence comes from Zoroaster sp. YZ-2022, assembly GCA_029582265.1. Taxonomy (NCBI): domain Eukaryota; kingdom Metazoa; phylum Echinodermata; class Asteroidea; order Forcipulatida; family Zoroasteridae; genus Zoroaster; species Zoroaster sp. YZ-2022. The sequence continues at coordinate 37,303,303 of CM055818.1, forward strand.
GGGAAATTTCTCTGTGGTTTTCCACTTCTGTGATTACACTTCTGAATTTACTTACTGTGACATTTACATAGAAGATATAGCATTTGTCGATTACAAAAGCACCAATTATTATCCATAAGCTAACTTTGCACAAATATGAACATTTCCAAAAAAATATGTCACGAGCTACTTAATTTCTTTCTTTCTGTAAACATTGTGAATGCTTTTTCACACTTTTCTCATGACTTGGACTTCGCATTGATCTGAAACTTTCACCGGTTGGTTGTTTTTACGTTAATCTTAATTCAAAGAAAGTAAGCATACCCCACAGAACAGGGGTGCAATTGGGAAGTTCTGAAAAATCCACGTAAATTTTGCTAGGGGTTATTGGGGCCGCTGTTGTGAACAGCGCTGGGGTGAAATCTATAGTTCTGAGTTTGCTTTGCTTTCCTTTATTGCTTAAATCTTTAAAATCCGGAGGATCACAACATTGCGATTTGTAGTTATGCAAATATTACCCATAATTAACCTTCCCTTTAACCTTGCGTTCAACATTTTGAAAATTTAAAAGCAAGCTAATAAATAACTCACTCTTCAGCGACGTCACTTGCACTGTCGCCAGGGTTGAAATCGCTATCTGTGAATCGGAGAGAAAAGTACCAGGCCAAATTATCCCTCAGTCATAAAAAAAGTCCGCCTATGTCACAAAGATATCCTACTAGTAGAGCTCCCATTTCAGGAATATATTTAGTAAACAACAAGGCCAGTAAATCAAGAATCTGACGAGACCAAAATTTGGTTTACCAGACATTTTTGAGCCTCTGTCCAGTAAGTATTTTGAGCGCCGACTTGGAATGTAAAGGGCATATGAAACATACATTTCAAACTTCAATATAATATACACAACCTTCTATTAACCCTAACTCCCTAGGCCCATTTGTTTACACATAATCTGAATCCTTCCTAACTCCCGAGGCCCATTGGCTTACACATAACCTGAATCCTTCCTAACTCCCTAGACCCATTTGTTTACACATAACCTGAATCCTTTCTAACTCCCTAGGCCCATTTGTTTACACATAACCTGAATCCTTCCTAACTCCCTAGGCCCATTCGCTTACACATAACCTGAATCCTTCCTAACTCCCTAGGCCCATTCGCTTACACATAACCTGAAGCCTTCCTAACTCCCTAGGCCCATTCGCTTACACATAACCTGAAGCCTTCCTAACTCCCTAGGCCCATTCGCTTACACATAACCTGAATCCTTCCTAACTCCCTAGGCCCATTTGCTTACACATAACCTGAATCCTTCCTAACTCCCTAGGCCCATTTTCTTACACATAACCTGAATCCTTCCTAACTCCCTAGGCCCATTTGTTTACACATAACCTGAATCCTTCCTAACTCCCTAGGCCCATTTGCTTACACATAACCTGAATCCTTCCTAACTCCCTAGGCCCATTTGCTTACACATAACCTGAATCCTTCCTAACTCCCTAGACCCATTTGTTTACACATAACCTGAATCCTTCCTAACTCCCTAGGCCCATTTGCTTACACATAACCTGAATCCTTCCTAACTCCCTAGACCCATTTGTTTACACATAACCTGAATCCTTCCTAACTCCCTCGGCCCATTTGCTTACACATAACCTGAATCCTTCCTAACTCCCTAGGCCCATTTGCTTACACATAACCTGAATCCTTCCTAACTCCTTCGGCCCATTTGCTTACACATAACCTGAATCCTCCAAATTCCTTCAGTAGTAAAGCAAGCACATGACATGTATGCACACATGTGTTTCTAATCTGTGATACATGTACATGGCCAGGGACCCTCCCTGCATGCATGGAGCAACAAACAATGTCCACTGACCCAAGCACTGACCTTGCAATCACTACAACAAACATGAATGTAGGTAAAACTTGTAGCTTTGCATGGTGAGGATGATAAGTAAGACTAATTGCGGTGACACCATGTGGAATCTCAATTGAGTAGTAATTAGTTCTAATTAATCCTCCAGCATCCATTCATGGGATGATCCTCCAGCAGTCTACTTAAGCAGCAGCATTTTCCAGAGTCCGGCATTCTCCTGAGGACGATCAGAGCATACTGATCGAAACGTCGAGTTGTACCACCAGTTCTTTTCAGAACTAATTACTACTCAATTGAGATTCCACATGGTGTCACCACAATTAGTCTTACTTAAACATGAATGTACATGTACCATGGAAAGGCAAGTATGCCTAATAACCTCAATCCTCCAAAATCCTTCACTTTAGCAAAGAGCATGTAGCATGTAACCTCAATCCTTCAAAATCCTTCACTTTAGCAAAGAGGATTTTGGAGGATTTGTGAGGGTTAGGGTTAATGCTGGCATCACTTTTCTAACTTAATTGCTAATTTGTGGGTGTTTTTATATCTTTTCTGGCATATTTCGGTCTGTACCAAACAACCAGAAAACAAATTTGTGGGATGTCCTAAAAATGAGTGCATATAGAAGCAACTATAAAAAAAAAAACTGAAATAAAAGCAACAAGTGAAATATGTGACCAGCTCCACAAAAATGGGTATTATGTCGCAAAATTTAAAAAATTAGTTATATTGAATTGTTCACATTATAAGCTTTAATTTGGTATAGGTTTGACCCCTGTGGCATTTTGCATTCTGGAGATATATTAATATTTGCATATTCATATTTTACAATTTAACGAAAGTGCCTTCAGAGATACAGCCCTTTAAACGTAGCAAGTGGAAAAAGAAATGAGCTAAAAATAAACTCTCTTGAATGTCCATAGCAACAGTTATGTTATTGATAGCGGGTGTTAAAACCGTATCACTACGAAAGCATAACATTGGTGGTTTTTCTTCCCTAAAACGAAGAGTAAAACAAAAGATGAAAACAATGCACACAAAAACGTTTGTTTATTCATCAATATTAACCCTCCTACAATCAGTGAAATTTTTGAAACAACCCATTGAGGCCACTCCAAGCCATTGCTATGGTAGGCAGTGGCTCCTCATAGCTATACTGCATAGTAACATAATGCCTCATATGTCTGTTGGTTTTAGTGGTTTGTGATTGACATATTGCAGGGCATATTACTTTGTTCCAGACTCAGTGGCTGGTGGTAGGTTGCTATGGAGAGTCTGTGTTTACAAAATAACTGCTGAAAATCCCAATGGATGATGGAGACTTAGTATGGTTTATTGGTCTCAGTGGCTGATGGTGATTTATTATTGGGAGTTTGTTTACAGTATAACCTGCTGAAAATAAGGTGAATTGTGGTATTTGTCTTTGTATGCATGTATGTACATTGGAGATTACTTCAAAGGGGCAGTGTGGCTTATATGCACAAACAATGTGTGTACAACACATTGGACATTTAGTGGTTTACAGTGGTATCTATGTGTAGGAGAGTTACTATTTCCGGAAAAAAATTATGAAAATATTGATATAAAAGAAGCCAACAAACCAAAAAATAAATCACTTTATAAATTTTTTTTCACTCTCCCTACATAGAGTAGCCCTTTACATGTAATAGCATAGCGCGACTTAATACCCTTTTTTCGTAGAGCGGGTCACATATGAGGAGATTTTGAGGAGTCATAACACCTCCCCTGAGTAACTAAATGGTATCTAATACTAGAAGGTATCTTGACAGCTGGTCAGATATACTCACCCGAGGCGTCGGAGTCTAAATCAGCCACATAATCCTCGTCTGGTTCACCGTCATCTCTCTCCCTTCCTTCAGCTTTCATCTGCTCCAGGTAGGCATCATGTGTATCCTCATCATCGTCACTATCGACCATCTCCTCGTAATTCACAGATTTTTTCTTGGAAGACGAAGGTGAAAGAAATCATTTACAAAAACTCCAGATGATTTTGTTTATTTCATAGAGGCAAAAAAAAAAAAAAAATCAATAGTTTGTAACCTGACGCAAGACTTTCATCAATCTCTACATATCGGGCTACGCACTGCTATATAGGATTCTAGCTGGCCAATCGTCATCGGGTAAGCTCAGTGGTCGACAAACATCTGCACTAGTAAGCAGGTGGTCATGGGTTCGGATCCCGCCCGAGTCGCATGTGAAGTTTTTCCAGAAATCACCGAGTATATAGTGCATCATACATACGTCGGTAAAAGAAAATAATAAAAATTAAAAAAAATAAAAATAAAAATAAAAAACAGGTCAAAAACAACAGAAAACAAATTGCTGAGAAAACATCACATCAATATTTGCAGACTTACGTCTTTCAAATTACCACCACCTCTGTTCTTCACTCGGAGTTTCTTGTTACTGACAAAATCATAGAGCGGGCTGTATTCGTCCCTGCACACAAAGAAAACACAAACACACACATACAAACTTTCAGTACAAAAATATACTACTCAAAACAATTTAGGGAACACCGGAATAATCTCAGTCAAAGCAACATCATTTATTTCAGATAAACACAATGTTTCACAGAATTGATGAGAAACAACTGCACAATGAAACAGATGATAAAGGATGCATGTAGTGATTACACATTTCATGACATGACTACTGAAGAGAGAGGGGGTTGCAAATGAAAATCCCGGTTCATGGAACATTTCAAACCTATTTGATGTTAAAAATCCGGTGTTCCCTAAATTGTTTTGAGTAGTTTAATTACAACAAGCATATTCTGATCAGTTCTCAACTATTCAATGAGCAATTCAAGATGTTGAACGTAGGTTCTCATACTGGATGCACTCTCTCGTTCTTTGCTGGCTACTCATGCACAACTACGCAGGAATGGTCGCACCAGCTGAATATATTACATTAGGTAAAAGTTGTAGCTTTGCATGGGGAAAGAGGATAAGTAAGACTTATTGCGGTGACACCATGTGAAATTCTCTATTGAGTAGTAATTAGTTCTGAAAAGAACTGGAGGTTACAACTCAACGTTTCAATTAGTATGCTCTGATCGTCATCAGGAGAATGTTGTTTGTTTTTTTAAAGTAATTTTTTATTTTTAAGCTTTCTTTATTCAGGGTAGCACCATTCAGTGAGTGACACTGCTTTCCAAGGTGGCCCTAATACATGTATACAATTTACAATGATTTCTAAAAAGAATGTACCAGTAGATCAAACACACAGGACTACTGCAGAATACAAGCATAGCTGCCAACATTTCAAAATTCCAATTCGTAATCAACCCGCGCATATTACGTAGGTACGTAGGCTACATGTATAATGTATACAAAATGCATGCGGTTTGTCTTCTCTTGACGTTGTGATGAACTCAAATTCCTTTCCGTATTTTTCACTGTAAAACTGTCCCTTTTTGGTTGCCTTGGAAGTCATGATGATATCGCTCACAAAAACTTAAGTTTGAAAAACGTTTCGTGAAAACTACGAACTTCGAAATTCACATGGCAATGTTTCGGGCGCCATTTTGAATAGCTATCACACGCTGGTCCCCAGTCGTTTTTTACACATATAATCCACGAACTGGCTGGTACCCTGCAATAATATCGATACTACACTAACCGAAAAGCGATTGTACGACAAGCATGCTGGTTCCAAGTCGTTTTAACACATGTAATCTACGAACTGGCTGTTGCACTGCAATAAAATAGATAAAACTAAACGATTTTGGTTTTTTAGGTTTTGTTTTCAAAGAAATAAACTTAAGTACATGATAAAAAAGAATCGATCTGAATCAATTCGTGAATTTGGTTGTCAAAGCAAAGTTTGGGGCGGAAAATTTTAAAATCGTAACTTTCAAGAGTAAATTCGTATTTTCGTATTTTTTTCATTAATTCGTAATAATTACTATTTTTTCGTAATAGTTGGCAGCTATGTACAAGGTTAGATATATGTGTGGATATGGATAATATATACACTAGATATAATACAATTGAATAATTGGATATTAAATAATATTACTAATAGTACAATTTTAGTGAATGAGGGTATTATTTTTAAACTGGTTGATTGACATAGTGTGATAATTAATGCGAATATTCTGTGGTAATTTGTTCCATAGTTGACAAGATCTAGTTATAAACATGCGTTGACCAGAATTAGAGTTACAATTAGAGTAATTGCTATCTCCGTTTTTCTTGTTTGTTTTTGTCATCTCATTTTTTTTTTGGTTCACATTTCTAGTTATGTTTTGTTTTGAAACTCGGTTAATTTGTTTAATTTAATATTGTAGAAAAATTGACCAGAGCAGGATTTGAACCTGCGACCTTCAGGATAATGTGCCTGTCCAACTGAGCCATCTAGTCCTATGTTGGCAGTCTCCATATTTTGTCAATATCTTTGTTCAGGTGGCACTAGTCAGATGTCATTAGACCGAAGCATGCCATATGGCCAGGGATCACGCCTCATGTTATGATACAACCTGGGAAGCGGCAGTCTGGGGATCACTAGAACCAAAGCATGCCGTATAGCCAGGGATCACACCCCATGTTATTATACAACCTGGGAAGCGGCAGTCTGGAGATCACTAGAACCAAAGCATGCCGTATAGCCAGTGATCACGCCTCATGTTATGATACAACCTGGGAAGTGGCAGTCTGGGGATCACTAGAACCAAAGCATGCCGTATAGCCAGGGATCACGCCTCATGTTATGATACAACCTGGGAAGCGGCAGTCTGGGGATCACTAGAACCAAAGCATGCCGTATAGCCAGGGATCACGCCTCATGTTATGATACAACCTGGGAAGTGGCAGTCTGGGGATCACTAGAACCAAAGCATGCCGTATAGCCAGGGATCACGCCTCATGTTATGATACAACCTGGGAAGTGGCAGTCTGGGGATCACTAGAACCAAAGCATGCCGTATAGCCAGGGATCACGCCTCATGTTATGATACAACCTGGGAAGTGGCAGTCTGGGGATCACTAGAACCAAAGCATGCCGTATAGCCAGGGATCACGCCTCATGTTATGATACAACCTGGGAAGTGGCAGTCTGGAGATCACTAGAACCAAAGCATACCGTATAGCCAGGGATCACACCCCATGTTATGATACAACCTGGGAAGTGGCAGTCTGGGGATCACTAGAAGAGGATACAACTTTTTATATCATATCAAATGAGGGGACAAAGCAAGTTTTACTAGAGCGGGATTTCAACCTGCCACTTCCGGGATAACTCCAAACAATGTATTTATGGACCTAGTGGGTTTCCCTTTATGTGTATTTAAAGAGGGGCTCTAAGGTCAAATTCATTTTTGTGATGCACTCATTTTCCAATAGACAGAGTCCTTATGAAAGTGGACAAATATCACAAGTCTCTAACCTCACGTTAAAATGGTGTAAAATGTCATTTTATTTGATACTGCGAAATTTGAAACATGACGTCATTGGATGTCAACAATAAAGAACTAGAGAACTAAATACTATTATACTTAGGTTAGAGAATAATCCGTGAAGTCCCCATGGTTCTCCCTGAACGATATTTTTCACTTAGCGACAGTAGAGAAAAACGAGTTGCCCGACATTGGTTCTCCCTTTAACCATTCTCACTTAACGAAGGTTGAGATATGAGTTGTGCGATAAGGTTCTTTTCAGAACCTGTACCTCAGCTTCGCGATAGTTGAGATAAACACATGGTGTTACCGCAAACCGAAACGATATCGAAAAATCAAGAAACTTACTTTTCTATGCTGCTGAAAACATACACATTCCCATTCCGCGTCTCAATCTCAAAGTCAAAGTATCGAGAGCTGCCCGTACCGCGCGCAAAGTTCACACAAGAGATCTCCTCAAAGCGGATGTGAAGTGGAGGTTTGTGGACATAGATGAACCCTCTCTCCAACGGGTACAGGAAGCCACTGTTGGACTTGTAGGAACAGCTGACGGTATGTGTTCCAGAACGCCTGGAGGAATGAATTCAAGAAATTATGACTTTTTTTTATAGTGCATACATTCACTTCTTTATTTAGTTCAATTTGATTTATTAACCCTCCTACTATTGATGCACTTTAGTGGGAAGTTGCTGTAGGTGTCAAAATCAGTCAACTGCCTGTTTTGACTGTTGACCCTAATTTAATTCAATTACATTAAAAAAATTAAAAATTGTAATTATTAAAAATTATTCCATATTATACATATTGTATTTGTTATTTTACAAAATACAGTAAATAAAAATATAAAGAAACTGGGAAGGGACAGGAAAAGGTGGGGAAGGAGGAAAGGGAAAGGGAAGGGAAAACAATACATGGGAACAGGGGAAGGCCAAGGGGGACATAATTGGAAAGGGGGCTAGAAAGGTAGAAAGGTAGAAAAAGAAAAAGAAAACCTGAACCTCAAAAACAGTAAGCCTTAAAACAACAAAACCAAAAACAAGTCATCTAATAAAACTGTTGTTAAAATATGAAATTGCACTGGGTACGAAAGAGAGGCGATGACGATTTGTGTTGGATTTGAGTTGACGTAATTCGTCCGGACTTATTAAAAAACTAAAAGTGAATGAAGTGGATAGGTATTATCAAGTTGTATTGTTTTTAGTTTAGTCGTTAGAGCTGCCTCAGTAGATTGAACCCAAGTTTTTTACAGTAGTACCGATGATCTTACTTATGATTTAGTGATCCTGTTGATTTTATTTATATTACGCATAGACAGACCATTTACCCATGCAATGGAAGAGAACGTAATAACAGATTGTATGACACTTTGGTAGAACATCATGATTATATCCCGGTCAATATTAAATAACTTGAGTTTCCTCAGAAAATAAATACGCTGATTAGCCTTAGAACACAATTTTTGAGTATTAACATTCCAGTTTAGATGGCTATCAATATAAGTCCCAAGGTACTTATATTCAGTGACAATTTCAATATCAACACCATTTATGTTAACAGGATCGATCTCCTTCCGGTTTTTTCGAAAATCAAACACAATTTCCTTAGTTTTTTGTGCACACAGGGGAATTTTTGACTGGTTTTTATTGTCATTTTGACCACCCTCGACAATACAAGACATTGATTTTACCAGTCAAAAACAGTCGACTCATTTTGACCTGTAAATGTACTTACTACACGTAAGGTTTGACAGTTCAACTCTTTTAAGTTCAACTCTTTTAAGTTCGACTCTTTTAAGTTCGACTCTTTTAAGTTCGACTCTTTTAAGTGCACTACCTTGGCAAGTATATCAACATTTGACTGATTTTGACCTTTGTAGTAGTAGGAGGGTTAAATCTGTACCTTTGTGGCAAGTAGCAAGTCAACTGACTGTTTTTGACTGTTGAATCAACTGTGCACACCGGGGCATTGTTGACTGGTTTTGACTGTCATTTTGACCACCCTGAACAATACCAGACAATGCTTTTACCAGTCAAAAACAGTCGACTCATTTTGACCTGTAAATGTACTTACTACACGTAAGGCTTGACAGTATTTGACTTTTTAAGTGCACTAGATATACCTTGGCAAGTATATCAACATTTTGACTGATTTTGACCTTTGCAGTCATAGAAGGGTTAAGGATAATCTCTGCAGTACACAACAGACCTTAATAAGGCCCAAAAACAAAAGTCTTTAGTTTGTGGTCATCGGTCGGCTTCAAAAATCGGTGCAGTGATGCGCTTTCTTTTTTTTGCCAACAGGGAAATACGTGACACATTGTATACGTGGGGACCAAATTTCCCATACACAAAAAGTATGGTGGCTAATAGAGGCCTCACAAATGAAGCAAACATTCATACCCCTATGTGAAACAGTCATTTAACCAGTTCGCGTCGGAGGCCGTGTATACACGCAATTTTTTTTTGCACCACGGATCGGAGAGCGTCTAAACACGCCATAGGAAACTCAGGAATATATTTATGCCTGCTCGGTTGATGTGATAACGAGCCACGTGCGTAAAGTGCCATGCTCGGAAGACATGGCCACACGCTGTGGAAGCTTCCATTGTCCTTTCGGGTGACGTGAAAACACGCCATTTTGGCAGTGCTCGTGCTTCGGTTGACGTGTTATTGTGCAACAATTGTTCGGCATGATAGCGGGGGCCGTGTAAACACGCTCGCATTGGTGGTTGGGGGGGTTTGGGCACTCGTAAACCTGTTCCACACCTTTTTCTTTGTCTCCATTGAAATCTGTAAAGCTGTGGTATACTAAGATTTCTATAGACCAATTTCCGTGCACCATTGTCCCAATGTTACTCAGTACCATGCCACTTGGATAATGGGAGGAAGGAATCCTTCCTCCATGCTCGGATGACGTGTAAATACAATGAAGAATTCTTTAGAGGGCTCGGTGGACTTCTAAAGACGCAACACGAAATACGCCCTCCTGGCTATAATTCCCAAGGAAAACTCGCCAATTTATATGCTAGTAAGCTAAATGTGGGTGTCCCGTCTTAGTTTCATTGACGTAACAAAAAAAATTCACGCAAACAAAAACGTGTTTATGTGGGAAAAAGAAACCCGCACAGGGGCCCAGAAAAACTTTTTTATTCCCGACGCGAACTGGTTAAAGCACAACATGGCAGAATTCCAATCGATCCAGCAATTTTGGCTGCAATCATTTCATAGCAAAAAAAAGAAAATTAAAAATGTTGACGCGCGGGTCTGAGGCGACAGGCGTGGAGATAAAAAACCAGACTTTTTTCTTTCTTTTTTTTTGCCTAACAGAGCAGCCACCTTGTCTTTCGTACATACAAATCCTAAAAAATCCATACTAATCCTTAAAACCGCAAGACTTGCCAGTGTTAAAGATGGGTGTTTTTTGTTATAGAGTTCCCTAAAAAACAGAATTCAAACTATGTATATTATTTTAAACATAATATAAACGAAAGATATAGGTTTCGCTAATTATGTCTATCATGTAATATTTTTGCAGAAGTTATGACGCATGTCACAGGAACCAGTAGTAAATTTTGAAATACGACAGCATTGCGTACACACACACACACACACACACACCCAGAAACCAGTACAAAACATGCCCTTTTCAAAATCGTTTTTTAAAGAACAAGAAAACATTTTTTTCAGTTACGATTCCAGATTTGAAGAGAGGAAGAATTCTTCTCAGGAGACGGAGAATGGGAGAAAGAAGAGAAAGAACTACAGACAGCCAGAGATGATGATACAGAAGGAGAAGATTCGGACGACGATTGGGGAAAAGACAAAGGAGAGGAGAAAGCGGAAAAAGAAGAGGAAGGTAAAGAAAGAGTTACAGAAAGGGAAAATCGACATAGATTTCAGGCGCATTTTATTAATCTAATTGTAATTCTATCCCCCTTTTGAGCTCTTTGTATACCCATTCAAATTGATATTTAATCTATTTAAAAGGGTTCGGCTTGACAGGCACTCTGCCCATGTAGCCTTGCACTTTTTTTTCTTTTAATTCTTGGTAGCCCATGTACATTTTTCCCCAAAATGTAACATCAGTTACTGAATTGGAGCCCTGCGCTTTACGTGTAATTGCCATTTTTGATTGAAATTGTGTTGATAAGTCATTTTTTTTGCCTCTGCAGGGAACACTACACCTTCACTCTACAGCAGTTTATCCATTGAAGAGCGTTCAAGTGGAACGCTGTCATCTTCCGATGACAGTTCTACTTCTGCCATGGAGGAAGCAGACACGATCCTTCGAAACATTCGGAATATGCCTGTGGAGGCCCAGACACACATCTATCAAAATCTGCGCGAGATGCGCAGTGCATCGAGTACAGGTAAAAGCAACAGAAAAAGTTGCCCCTTGGGATGCCGTGGCGGCCAGCAGTATGCGAACATATATAACCACATGGCGAAGGTGCATAAGCGCACCCTTTTGTCGATATCACTTAAGCCCACCGCCCGATCTTCATCTGCCCCTTCAACATCTGCCAGATGTCCAACTACCTCTTCAACATCTGCCACATTTTCAACTACCTCTTCCACGCCTTCCAAACCAGTCGCCAGCTCCAGCAGCGGTTGTGGCCTGTCTGGCCCGGATACAATTTCTCCTGCAAAGGACGTATCACACACAAGTGCTAGAACTGCTGCAGAGGTGAGCGGCCTCAACAATAGCTACCCAAGCGCACTACTCGATGAATTGAAAGAGTACATCAGAAACACCGGCAAAGCCCTGCCAAGATCCAACCACCCCAAAGAGGTGGTGCAGGTTGTTAGCAAATATTTGTATTTTGCTAATAGGGTCAGAAGGTAACCAGTTCCGAACAGGTTCCATGGATGCTGCTTGTGTCACAAAAGGACATATACCAATGGTTGTCAAAATACCAGTCCATTGGCTACAGCGCTACTTCATTATACAACAAAATTGATTATCTAAATCGGGCAGCGAGGTTCGCAGCAACGATGAAGTCCGTGAAGCTGACAAACGAATACACGTTGTTTTTGAAGGCCCGAATGAGCGAGTTGGGGCACAAGAAGAAGGAAGAAAGGCGGGCAGGAAAAGAGGAGGAGAAAGAACGGCCAGTCCTGAACCTGCGAAAGGTGTATCATAACATTTTGGTCAGTGAGAAAGTCCTTCAACTCTTCAATGATATTCTTGAAGAATCAACGAAAAACAGTGAGAGTCTGCCCCGTTCACGGTTTCTCCTCGCCATGAGGCTGGCCATGGCGCATACCGCTACTCGTACTGCTTGAAAATGGTTCAATTTTTAATACTTGAAAATCGAGCGAAAGTGGCCACGGCACAAAATGATTTGTGATTTAAAAACTGTGTACGGGGAGTACGTTTTTCACGGAATAGCAGGAAATGCATCACGTGATCCGTAACGCACTCAGTGATTGGAAGGGTCACCTTTATTGGCCCTTTTGGCTGTTCCGCCTGTTGAGCCTACTCCAGCTGTGATGGGCTCGTGAAATAAGAATATAAAAAAATCACCGCGAAGAACAATATTTTATGTAAACTCTTACAGGACAAAACACAACCACAGCCTTTAAAACTTCAGTGTTGTATTAAATAAATATGAATGGATTTGGAGATATAACATATTAAAATAGACACATCAGTTTAGACGTTTTCACTCACGGTGCCAACGTTTTTACAGTAAAGTTTTATTTTTCCTTTTGAACCGTTTATCAATTTGGTTATTTTTTATTTTTAAGTTTCAATCAATACGAGTTTTGTACAAGGAATTTGAATTTTGGGTCTAACATCCCTAATATTTCAACAACAGTGTAAGAAAAGAAAATGTACTTCAGGTTATGAAATTTCAAAACACTTATTACAAAACATTATTTTAAACCCTGATCCCCTATTTCCACAAATATATTCATTTTATTTTTAAATACAATCAACCAAACTTTATACCGGAGAGCTGTTTTATTCCCAATTGTAAACACAATTTGTCAGTCGACCCTTTAATTCTTGTCTTGCCCGTTTGCGACCGTCGTTGAGGACTTCTACAGTTTTACACTTATGGTCCGTGTACCAGTCTGTGAATTTGGGGAATTGTTGTTTTTATTGCTGAAATATCACATGAATGAATCACTTGATTTGTGGTATTTGACATTTTTTTTGTTATTCTCGTCGCACGAGTTTCCTGTCACATTCTGACGGGCAAGTTCATCTTTCGGGATTTTTCAGAGCCACACAATTTCCAAAAAGATATATTTCAATGTAGCTTTCAGAAAAAAATAAAAAGGTCATATTTTCTCTTTCTCCCCATTCTCTCCCTCCCATCATATTCATAATACATAATATAAGACCTGTCTAAGCAAACAGAAAATGAATTAATAAATGTGGATTTCTTCAATGAAGGTAGCCAAAGATACATCAGTTCTCTGTTTTACTTTGATTCAAATTGTCATGAACGAAAGCAAATTAGTTCACAAATAAAATATATCAGTATTCTATAATTATGTGCTTCACTTATAAAAAACGGAAACCAAAACCACCATGTACATGTTCCCATAAGGCATGTGGAATATTATTCGCCGCCCATGCAAAAGAAGTAGCTTTTACAGTAGTATTTTAAGACGATTTGTCTACGCCGATCCCCAACGATAGATGTATTATGTTTGGCAGTAAACTGCGGAGACCTGGGAAGCTGTGGCGCTTGTTTACGCCGATACAGGCGAATTTACCAAGTAGAATTATATTTTTATGTACACACAGCCACATAGTCGCTGATTTAGGCGCTAAGATTCATACAATTATTAGTCTGTTACCGGTAGGTATGTCCATTCTAATGTTATGTGCTGGGGAAATAATAAGGAATCAAGACCTATTAACGTGTACATGTTATAAACGGAAATTTACACAGAAAAGTCTTAAAAGGGGTGAAGAAATCGTCTAAATTAAACCAAAATCGCAGTAACTGGCATCTCTGCCACTCTCCAAAATCGCAAGCCAGCGAATAATCCTTTAACAATAGTGACTTATCCAATTAGCCAGCCTTTTGTTCGACCCCGGAGCCAGAGTCCAGAAGGCAACTAAGCGATACGCTTGAGTAACCGAGCGCTTTCATGAGTCACACCGGGCTATTTTAAGACCAACACCAGGGCCAACACCAGGGCCAACTAGGGCCAACACCAGGGGTTTTATAAGACCGGGTTATTTATGCATTTGGGCCTTACCCAGTGAATGATCCCGGGATGGTGATTTTCCGAGCTGAGAGTGACTTCATTAGTCTGCTGACAATCTCAAACGATGGTCCCGTCATGTGTGTCTGAAGCTTACCCTTGTATTTCTCTTCAATCTCCTCTCTAAAATTAAAAAATTAAATACCGGGCGTCAAAATGTATCTCTAGATATATTACTCCATGATAATCAAAGCCCTTACACACAATTGATATTCTTGAAAATATACAAAAATCTTGGTATGAAGTTGATGATGGCTTCAAATTCCTTCAAATATTTCTATCAGAGATTTCTATCATTTTAGTACAATTTTTCAAATTGTTTCACAAATGAATTTTTTTGTCCTCAGAAGAGGTAAATTCCATATACGAATGAAAATGAAAAATCTGAATGCATTTTTACTATTTTCTTGTCAGTAACAATACAATACAATACAATACAATGAAGGCATTTATATAGCGCTCTTACACAAACGGTATCACAGCGCTTTACAGTGAGATGCAAGTACAATTTAAAAATACACAGTGCCTAAAATAAATGAGTCTTGAGCAATGTTTTAAATTGACTCAATGAAGAAGCATGACGGATACCAGATGGTAGCTCATTCCAAATGCTGGGTGCAGCAGTATAGAAACCCTTGTCAGCCGCAGTTAAATGTGTAGTTGGCTTTTTGAAGATCCGGGAATCAGAATTTGAACGGAGTCCACTGTGGTTAGGTTGGTATGATATAATAAGCTCACAGAGATAGGATGGCGCAGAGTCAGTTAACACATTTATAGGCAATAGTCAGTGTTTTGAAATCACAATGATATAAGCTGAAACTTCCACAGGTTGGTTTTTAAACATATCTCTCCACCAGTTGTTTTTAGAACTATTTACGGCTCAAAAGATAATTTTCACATGGTGTCACTGCAAACAGTCCTTACTTTATCTCTCAAAGCACCCAACAGGGACATTTTCCATGCATTTATCATCGTGTCAGTGCAAAAACGTCGTATCTCCGAGTTACGATGTTTTTGCGCAAAACCAGTTTGTGTCAGTGCAAAAAGGTCCTATGTAACAAGTTCCCGGATGAATGCACAAAAGCAATGGCTGAGATACGACGTTGTTGCACAAACATTTTTTAATGTATGTAAATTTATGCAGATTGACGACGCGCTGTACATACGACCTTATTGCATTGTGTACATACGACATTTTTGCACTGACACGACATTATTACGCGATTTGTATAGTGTGTAAGGGGTAACTGATTGCATGCGTATACATGCGTGTATATTGAAAATCAATTTCTATCTCAGTAATGGCTGTTTGAATGCATTATGGGATGGTAAGAGAACTTTTACAAGAGTGCATCGTCTTACTCTGTCAGGTTAAGATCCAAGGATAAATCCTCCTCTTTGTTGAAGCTGAGGATGAGGAAATGATACCTCGTTTGGCCCTGTACGATGGGGGGATCCAAACTGATCTGTCAAAGGAAAAAAAAGGGGTTCCGTTGTTTAGGGAATTAATCCATCTGATGTAATTTTACCCTTCATCGACATGGCTGGTACCCATTAATATACTCCTGGGTGAAGAGAAGCAATTACGGTGAAGTGTCTTGCTCAAGGACACAAGCACCACGGTCGTGGTGAGGATTCGAACCCACATTCTGGCGACTCAGCCATCAGAATCCAAGTCTGATGCGCTGGACCACTTGGCCACAAAGAGAATTACAAGGGATGTCTTGTCTACCTCTTAACCCTAACCCCCCGAGGTATTCTGGCTAGGAACCTTCATTAACCCTAACCCCCTATAGGTATTCTGGCTAGGAACCTTCATTAACCCTAACCCCCTATAGGTATTCTGGCTAGGAACCTTCATTAACCCTAACCCCCTATAGGTATTCTGGCTAGGAACCTTCTTGAATCCTCCAAAAATCCATCGGTGCACTATTGGAAACATGTCCTTATCTTCAAAATGCACCATGCATTTTCGTTGATCTTTCATATTCAGCACTGTACTTCTTGCCAGCTAGTAATGTTGTCCCATTTGAAGAGGTGAAAGTACCAGTTTGCAATAGTGCTGAATTTTCCTCCAAAAAGTGCCCTTTGGAGTATTTTGCAGGATTTGGAGGTGGTTAGGGTTAATTTCCCAATTGGCCACACCCAATTCGGAGAGGCCAAGGAGTGCATAAGGTTTCTTACCACAAAGTACATCTGTCTGTTGTCTTTGTGAGGTAGCAGAAAGAGGCGTAGGACTGTGGTGAAGGGGATCTTGTAGTCAAACGTCTTGCCGTGGAGTTGTAGGAATGTCGGGAAGATTTTGATATCATAGCGACCTCTGTAAACGAGAAACAAAAATAAATTGCCTTACAGTGCACAGAAACAAAGTCAAATATTCGCACTGAGAATTCAGAGATAAAGAAATGAAATTGAAAAGAAATATAACAAATGACACCGCAGGACTGGACTAGGAAACCTGCTTGATCATAAACAAACTTAGACATTTGGGTCACATCTATCAGAGAAAGGAGGACAACCATTTAAAAATCATTCTCCAGGGAGCCACTGAGGACAAACGAAAACCTAGACGGCAGAAACTATGACTGGGTGACAGGATAAGGAAAATGACTGGACTCTTTTAAAGCAAAACCTTGACGACATGAAAGAGCTAAGTACACAGTTTTACATACAGGGTCACGAGAGGTCAGCCATGACCTGAACAAAGACACAGGAAGATAAAATATGACAAAACTGACGACAGCATTTATTTTTTTTTTAAATCAACAAAATCGGAAGGAAATATAAATATTAACAAAGAAAAATACTTAGTCATGTCATGGCACGATTATAACTCCATTAGTGCAAAATATTGCATAAATTAAGTCAAGAGACTTCAAAAAACATCATTTCTTCTCCCACAGGTTTTTGTGTATATATCCAGGAACCTTTGGACAAGACAGATACAACAGTCTCGCTCAGACAAAATGTGGGTTTGCGAGAAGGTCATATCACTAGATATGCCCTTGTTGCACCAGAGTGATGACTAAATCCTACCTTGGGGTGAGGCAAGGAATTTGTTCCAGTGAGGCGATGGCGTCGCCGGTAGCTTGGATGACATCTGCCTTGGCCAAGATGTTTTCATGAAATGCCTGATACAAATATGAACAGAACAATGCAGGTCACAGCATCTCTCGGATTGTAATTGCAAATTATTCAAGAAAACAGAATTTATTTTGTTTTGCAGGGATTGTTATCCGACAGAAGTAAAAATCCAGCGGGCCTGGGTCTCCCTTTTGTCTAGAGGACAAAAGGACAAAGCCCCACTGGGAACATAATTACTATTAACCCTCTACTACTACAAGGGTCAAAATCTGTCAAAATGTTGATATACTTGCCGTGGTATATCTAGTGCACTTAAAAATCGAACACTGTCAAACCTTACATGTAGTAAGTACATTTACAGGTCAAAATGAATCAACCGTTTTTGACTGGTAAAAGCATTGTCTGGTGTTGTTCAGGGTGGTCAAAATGACAGTCAAAACCAGTCAAAAATGCCCCTGTGTGCACATTTGGGTCAACAGTCAAAACAGGCAGTTGACTGATTTTGACATCTACAGCAACTTCCCACTAAAGTACAGCTAGAGTAGGAGGGTTAAACAGTGCTTATTAGTTTTGAAGTATACTCAATATTTTGATTCACTCTTTTCTTACCTCGGCTGCATTTACATCGGATTCTGTTGGAGGAATAAAAAATCTCATCTCCATCAGCGATACCTCCGAGTCGTCGTTCTGATGAAACTCTAGGATGACCTCGTTCTTCGTGGTGGTGCTGTGAGAGACATTCCCCAGGGGAATATGGAAGGCTGGTTTCTTGTCAACCTCAAAGGCAAACTCCGAGCCTGAATGAAAGCCAGAGAAAATGTTTCACTCAAAAAGTTTTCTTTACTCTCTCTCCATCTTCTAACATCACTTTCTGAATCTTTGAAACTAAACCCTCTTTAACCCTAACCTTCCAAAATCCTCTTTGCTAAAGTGACGGATTTTGAAGGATTGAGGTTATTCGGAAATTGAAGTGGTGAAGGATTTTGAAGGATTGAAGGCAGATGTGATTATTTTGTGGATTATGGAGGATTGAGGTTATCAGGCTATATTTGACACCGGATGAAAATGGAGGATTGAGGTTACATGATACATGTTGGTCTGTCCAAAAAATGATTCTGGAAGATTGAGGTTATGAGGCATGCTTGCCTTCCTTCCTCCATGGTACATGTACATCCATGTTTGTTGTAGTGATTGCAATGTCAGTGCTTGGGTCAGTGGACACTGTTTATTGCTCCATGCATGCAGGGAGGGTCCCTGGCCCTGGACCATGTACATGTACATGTATCACAGATTAGAAACACATAGTGCATACATGTCATCTGCATACAATGGTAGTGGTCATTGTGCTTGCTTTACTCCTGAAAGATTTTGGAGGATTCAGGTTATGTGTAAGCAAGTGGGCCTAGGGAGTTAGGGTTAATACTGTATAATGAACTTTTGTGGCAAGTAGCTATCGTGGTCAAAATCAGTCAACTGACTGTTTTTGACTGTTATTTTAACCACTCTCAACATTACAAGATAATGCTTTTATCAGTCAAAATGGTCGACTCATTTTCACCTATAAATGCATTTGCTACATGAAAGGTTTGACTTTTAAGTGCACTAGATATTGGCATATGCATCCTCAATTTACCCTAAATGACGCACCTAAGGTTATATAATCAACTGGACGGTAACTTACAAATAAAATTAGCAGTTTGGTGTTTCAGTTTGTTTCAGTGAAGGATTCTCTTGTAAAATGCTGAATTTCAATGCATGATCATACGCGTGGACGTCTTGAGTGCCGTTTTTTGAGACGCACAGAATTGTAGTCGTCAGAAAATTGATGTTGGTATAATGACTCACCCCAAACTATTAAAGTTGATGGGGGCACAGAAAATGTACCCAAGAAGAAAAACAGTTGAAATCATGTTTCATCTTATTCCAGATGGTTGTAAAATTGTTTTTAAACTTGAAAATTAAAATATTGTTTTCGATTTTTAAAATAAAATGGTATAATTTGGAGAAGCTCTCAAAACTTTTAATCAATATTCTTGAAAGACCAATAAAATGGAAGGTGGTTAAATTTCTTGCAAAAAGTACTTTAAAACTTTGAAGTGTGTAAAATTGCTGTTAACATTTTGTCAAATAAAAGATTTCTTTTCATAACCATGATATTAACCCTAACTCCCTAGACAAAAAAGGCAGTTGGAGGATTTTGAAGGATTTTTATTGTTAATGTTTCATTTTCTCAATAATTTTCCACTGCCGACGAAATAAACACCAACGAATTAAGTAGTCTTCGTTCGCTTCTATAAGGAATGTGTCCAATTTGAGGATCAGTATTTCTTTAAAAAAATCATTGCAAATGCAAAGCATTCATATATTTTTGTTTCCACAGACAACAGCTCGTTGACGGCATAGAACAATAAAATCACAGATGTTCGTGAAAAAAAATTGAGCTCATGTAAATCTCTTACTATTTGTATCTAGTAAAATCAGTGGTTAAACAACTTTTTCCACTTTCACAAGCACTAACTTTCCCGTAAATCATCCAATTTCACTATAACTTTTATTTCTGTAACAAGCACGACTTAGATGAGTTTATGCAACCAGTAATACGCCATAGTTTTTTAAGTTTTCCAAGAAATGCTAAGCCAAAGGTAGGTGCGTCATTTCACGAGTGCGGCGAATTACGTACATGGACGATACACATAAAATTTTGACTGATTTTGACCATTGAAGTCAGAGAAGAGTTTATGAATGCGTCCAGTGTTTTAAATATTTCCCTTTTTCGGGAAAAGTACAACACATTGATTAATATAAACAGGACACGAATGAGAAAATGGTTCATCTTTTCAAGACACTTACCACTGAATTTTGCTGAACCCCAATTTCTTCCCTTGACGGCAAGTTCCACCTCGTCCAAGGTCAGGTTGTAGTGATTCTTGATGAATTCTGTCAACTTTTCTTGGTCCTTGTGTGCAAAAGGTAAAACTTAATGACAACTCCGTCTAGAAAGGGGGGGGGTAATATTTTGTGTATTCGTTCGAACAAACAAACAAAAAAGTACTCTTTCCCAAATTTTAACTTGAAATTATTTCGCTTTCTTAACCCTCCTACTTTAGCTGCACTTTAGTGGCAAGTAGCTATAGAGGTCGAAATCAGTCAACTAACTGTTTTGACTGTTGACCCAAATGTGCACACAATACCAGACAATGCTTTTACCAGTCAAAAACGGTCGACTCATTTTGACCTGTAAATGTGCTTACTACACGTAAGGTTTGACAGTGTTCGACTTTTGTGTGCACTAGATATACCTTGGCAAGTATATCAAAATTTTGACTGATTTTGACCCTTGCAGTCACAGAAGGGTTAGACGTGACAGCACCAGTTATATCCAGGTTAGGTTAAACCCATTACCAGTTTCACACCAAGCAAATTTCACAATATAATTTGACCATTTGTCTCTTCTATAGATACTATCATGGAATGTGCTCCAACGGTCTTTCGTCGGTCGTCCCTCCAAACCGTCCTTTTGGTCGCACTACTCGCTTCTCAGTCCATTCACATCCTCATACAGTCACAGTTCCCAAATGCAATTCTAAGATGTATTCAACAAGTTTCTTCCCACGTACTGCTTCAGTTTGGAATTCCCTTCCTTCATCTTGTTTCCCTGTTGCATACAATCCATTTAGGTTCAAGTGTAATGTCAACAGGTTTCTCTTAACTTGACTAATTTTCTTGTTAGCCCTCACCTTTAGTGGCCTTTTGGCCTTGTGATGGGCGACTTACATAAAAACAAAAACAAAAACAAAAAAATTTGGTTGTTTTAATTACCAATCCTATATCATCACGATCAACAGGGCATGAAATCGGAGTGCTCGTTTTAGATTAACCCTAACCCCCTAGGTACACTGTATTCTGGCTAAGAACCTTCCTGAATCCTTCCAAAATCCATCAGTGCACCTTTGGAAACTTTTGGAGTGCCATGGTCGAGCGGTTTAGTGCATTGGATTTGTGTTCTGATGGCCGAGTCGTCAGAATGTGGGTTCGAATCCCAGCCATGACCATGGTGCTTGTGTCCTTGAGCAAGACACTTTACCATAATTGCTTCTCTCCACCCAAGGGTAAATGGGTACCTGTGAGGGCAGAGTTGGTTGTTGTGTTTGATTAGCCCTATATGCACTGTATTGGCAGCAATTGAGGTGTATACTCCCCAGGGAGCTGAGATGGTTTCAGGAATGATTTATGAGCCTGATGAGCAGGGGTAATAATATAATGCGCCTTGAGCACCAGTTTGGTGGATACGTGCGCTATATAAGTCCACGTTATTATTATTATCATCTTCAAAATGCACCATGCATTTTCGTTGATCTTTCACATTGAGCACCTATGGCCTGTACTTCTTGTCGGGTACTAATTTTGTCCCATTTGAAGAGGTGAAAGTACCAATTTCCAACAGTGTAGAATTTTTCTTGGAGGATTTTGATGGATTTGGGTTAGTTAGGGTTAACTCAGTGCAGGCCTGTGAGTGGGGTTTGATAAAAAAAGAGGAAAAAAGAGGAGAACCTAAAAAAGACCCGGTGTCAATAGAGAACATCGTGAGTACTAAGTAGTAATCATGCACGTGTCACGTAGTGCACACATGGACGTAGAATACAAAATGGTGGTTGTTGTGGTGTGTCGCGCGTGTTGTTAGGCCGTATAATTCCTTGGCTACGGCCGGAAATAACACGCAAGTCTATGGGAATTGACCGCGCAGCCGCTAGCTATTGGCTTCCGTAGGCACACTTTCCAGCCATAGCCAACGGTAGGACACAGCCGAAATACGGTGTGACGATCAGCCATACCGCTGGTTCGCGCGCTCTATATCCAACAGGCGGTATCTGGTGTGGGAACCAACGCACGGATCGCCGATCGAGATCGAGATCCATGTGAAACAATAATTACACGCAATGCGCAATTTACAACAAAATAAAAAACAGAATTTTTTTTTCGGGCGGATTTTTAAAAAAGCGGAAATTAAAATCGGGAGAGGAAATGAAAAAAGCGGAAATCTGCTAAAACGCGGAGATTTCACAGGCCTGTCAGTGACTGAAAATAATACCCCACATGATATAGACCATATTACCATTGCTGCTGCATAAACGAGCCAGTAATTTTCAGTCACTGTGATCATCTTCAACTAAGACACCGATTCCATGCCCTGTTGGAAGTTTGCATTGATTGTGACGATACCGCCCCTTTAAAATAAACTATATTGTAACAGTTGCACTTACTGATTCTTGAAAGCCATCATATTTGAATATTGATCCATTCTGTAGGCGGAGTTTAAGCTCATGACCTCTAGCGACCCTTAACCAATTAGTCTCCTCTAAGTCTTCCGCATGGACTTGTTCCACTTTACCAGTCTTGTTACTCTTGAAGAATACACCCTGTTTGCTGAGCTTGAGACGCCCGCCATTCTAGGGGGGGGGGAAAAAAAAAAACATATGTTCCTATCACCATGTCTTTTATTGTTTACAAATCATGAACTGGAAAGGTACAAAATGCCAACTCAACATAGTGTTAGCCAGCAATTCCTTTGAGAGTCTTTTGGAGGTTTCCAGTCATTACGCCCCATCGCCATGACACCCCATCGCCATAACGCCCCCCTGACAAAAACGTCCCATCATCATTACGCTCCGCTATAGGATTTCCCTGTACAAAAACGAACTGCACACTGCACTGACGTCAGTTGTAACATTGTGAATTATTCATTAAATTATATTCATTCATTAACCCTCCTACAATCAGTGCAATTTTTGAAACAACCCATTCAGGCCACGCCAAGCCACACCACTGAGATTGCAGGGTAAACTGGTCTCCCATTGATACACTGCAGGCCATACTAATATGTTCAAACATTTACAGTGGCCTTGGGTGACACACAGTTAATTTTGTAAGTTTACTTGGAAATGACAGCAGGCTTGTACATGTGCTGAAGGTTGCTAAAGAACATAATTTAGTGGTTGGGAGTGGCCTCCATGTGTAGGAGGGTTAATTAACCCTCCTACTATTGATGCACTTTAGTGGAAAGTTGCTGTAGAGGTCAAAACCAGTCAACTGCCTGTTTTGACTGTTGACCACCCTGAACAATACCAGACAATGCCTTTACCAGTCAAAAAATGTTGACTCATTTTGACCTGTAAATATACTTACTACACGTAAGTGCACTAGATATACCTTGGAAGTATATCAACATTTTGACTGATTTTGACCCTTGTAGTAGTAGGAGGGTTAATTAATTTTTTATAAAACTAATTTATTATAAAACTAACCAAGGGAAGTTTCCATCACAAATAAGTACATTTTTTTTTAGGAAACAGAAAACTATTGGGTTAATTAACCCTCCTATAGGTTTAACACTCAAAGACACTCAAAATTTGTATGTCTCTCTTACCCATTGACTTTGTGCAGTGCACTCAAATACATGCAAGCATATGTGGTTGTGACAGGAGGTCAAACCCAAAGACACTCAAAATTTGTATGTAACTCCCAACCCATTGACTTTGTGCAGTGCACTCAAGGAGGTCAAACCAAAACCAAGTACATACACAGCTCTGTGTGACTCTATGGTTTGACCTATTGGCAATGCAACCAAAAATACTCAAGTGAGTGTCTGTGGGTGCCGTGCTGACTGGGCCAAATTTCAGCCTGGGCTTAGGAGGGTTAACTAATTCTATTATCTTGATCTTGCAGACCGACGCAGACTGATGCCATTTTTAAATCGGTTGCCGCGTTCTCACGAGTGACATCATAATACATGTATTTATGCAGTGATATTTACAATGAATATGCAATTCACATGACCCGCACGCTCGCGCACTAATAATTATTGGGTAAAGTTTGTTTATTATAAAAAGCGCGCCAACACGTGAGCGCCAACATCTTTGCATAAATGCATGTATGTGCACTGGTGGTGATAAATCATGAGACTACATGAACTCAGCATCCAATTTAAAAAATGGCGCTATCACAGAGAGTCGTGTACGAAACCATGTCAAAGACGCTGACATTTGGCAAGCAAAAAAGATTTTTTTAAATTTTGAAAGTGAAGAGTTATAGTAATGGCCAATAATTGAAGATGATTGTACGTATAAAGTTGAAAGCAGAGGAATTTTCTGGAAGGGAGTAATCATAGGTTTATGAGTTAGAGAATTTGCTCAACATGTTATTTAGAGTGTGGGTGTAGGAGCCGTGTTCTGACGCTCACAGCAGCAAATTACATAATTATTCGGAAAGAATGTTGTATCCGACCGCCACTTTTTAAGTTTTTTTTTTTTTTTTTTTTTTTTTTTTAACCACTAACCATTTAAAAATGATTCTATCGATTTTTAGGGTACAAAAAGCGAAAACTATCTTTAAATTCCACTTTTATGATGGTTTTCAGACTTTATTTTCATTCTAAAAAAATCCTCCCCTTCAGAAAATAGAAGGATCCTATTATAGTTGCCACTGCGCATGTACAATGACTGTGTTGGTCACTAACGGGAGAGTTGACAAGATCAGACTGACATGACTGAGGAAGTCATCGTATACCAAAAATTTTTCATGAAATAAATATCCTGGAATAATTTGAAGTATACACAGGGCTCGATTTAGACACTAGCCCGGCGTACAAACACTAGTCAAGAGTGCCGCGGGCTAGTCAAACTTGCTTCTGGGTAGCCCGGCCAGGCTAGTCAAAAATTAACAACTTACCTTTGTAATTTTCTAGCTGTTATGTGATATTTGATTTTTAATATGTAAATAAAACAAAAATAAACTTGAACGTTGGAGTGTTAATTGTCGTTAATTTTGTCAGTCGTTACTCATTACTGACTCATGTTTTGGTTTGACGTTAATGACCTACAACATCGAGCATGTCGAGAGCGGGACGAGCGTGTATGCATGGGCATACAAACGACGTTACAGTACACATACGACATGCACACACACACAGCAGCTAGCTCCACGATCACTGAATCAATGGTACCCGACGCTCTTTACGTGATTGCATGTTTCGGTGTCCGGGAACCGCACCATGCATGACGTACCGAATCAGATCAGAGGAGGAGAGAAACACAGATATAACTCCGATGTGGCCTGGATGTTATGAAGACGAATCAGATGACTCATCTTTCTAAATTTACAGTGAACGATTTCCCCTGTATCGCATCGCAAAATGCGATGTAATTTGGGCAATCTGCGATGGAATTTCAAACAATGCATCGCAGATTTTGCGATACAAATTTCGACAGATTTATAAACATTTTTGAAATCATATTCACAAACCTTTCCCGAAATAACGTTTACATGTATATTTCCGACCAAAAAATATCGAGCTATCCGTCCCGACTGGGTTTGTTTCCGTGTGTCCAGACCACGCCGGGGTACGTCCATGCGACGTACGTACCCGTGTTCAACGATGACTTCACGCCGACGCGACGGTGTTGATGCAACAGTAAACACAACTTTATTTTCCAGCAATCCGTAAAGGTTTTTTCTGCAATGCCTAAAATTCTATGTGCATGCATTATTTTTCTGCTGATGAATTAACTACGAGCGAAATTCCCGAAATGGAAAACACGCAACAACCGCGCAGTTTTTTTTTTTAGCTTCGCACATGTTTATTTTTTCTTCTCCTGAGTAGTTTGTGGGTTGGAACATTAAGCAATTGAGCCACCCCCTATACACAATAGTACCGTGTTCAGTTGACATGCGCTTTCATACGATCACTACGGCCGTGTTCAACAAACTCTAGAAACGTTACCGTAACTTCGTTTTATAATAAAAGTTTTGAAAATTAACAAAATGAGCATTCATTTATATATGTAGTGGTGAGATTTAGAATCATTATCGGCACACAATATGATTGCATTTTCAACCACTCATTTTCCTGACGAATTTTTAATAATCAAAATCAAGCTTGATCATACCACAAAGTAACGTTACACTCAGCGAAATTCACCTTGAAAAGCACCCGAATATGTCGCAGTCGGTAATTTGTTTTCGTGATATTGCCTCTGTTTTAGCGATCGATAATAATGTAAACAAAACAAGAAAATGGACGGAGGACTAACTTTCATGAATGATTGCAATTTGGCGAAATAACGGTTACACGTGAGTTTTTTTTTACCACCTGTGGCTCAATTTCCGGACACTAAAAATTATTATTTCTGGTAAAATTTGGACATTCATATTATGAACCAAACGACAGTAAAGCCTTAAAAAAAAAAAAAACTTTACCTATGCACACTACATACTGTAATTTTAAGCATTTTTAAATTTGCTATACAAAATTCACAGATTGCTATACAAAAAAATTATTTTGCTATGCAAATTCAGTTTTTGCATCGCAGTTTTGCTATGCAAAATTTTTGAACGAAATCGTTCCCTTTACTCTGTCAGTTTCCTGTGTGGTGTAAATGGTCGGGCCAGTGAAAATTTGTGAGGGCTAGTCAAAAATACATCTGACTAGCCCGGTGGTCTAGTCAGGAAAAAAAGTTAGCGCAAGCCCTGTATACAGTATGTCCATCATCATCCATATGTTCTTCACCTTACTGGGTAGGCAAGATTACATTATTGGTTATATTGAATGAAAAAAAGTGGCGGTCGGATATGACATTCTACCCAAGATGATTGTACGTAAAGTTGAAAGCGGAGGGATTTTCTGGAAGGGGGAAATCATAGGTTTACGAGTTAGCCCTGATAGGACCCTATCTACAGTGCAAAGTACACTTCCGATAGGGTCCTGACCAAGAGTTCTTCCCATTTGTATACCTGTATATAAATATATACAGGTATATAAATATATACAGGTATATACCATTTGTATATAATGCAAATTTCTGTTTATATTTATTTAAATTCATTTTTTATTTTTATTTTTTATATTTTGTATGCATTGTATTTATTTATTTAAATATTTAATTTAATTTATTATTGTGTACATACAATGTAGTAAGTCAATTTATCCCTGTATCTTTTTATTGTGAAGCATGTGGCATTGGAAGGGGAGGCCTTTGGGCAACAGTTATTTGGTTAACTTTTCCCCTTCCTGGCATGTGCTGCATGCTTCAACACTTTGTCACGTATTTACGTTGTGTACTGTTTGTTGTTCATGTGAGAATGCCGAATAAATAATAATAATAATAATAATAATAAAGTTTGCAATGGATTTTCTCCTTTTTTACCGGTCTTCGTTGGCTGAACCTAGGAAATGCAGGCACTGTAACTTCTTAACTGCCTCTTGTTGAAAGATGTCTAAAAAAAAAGAGGATTTCCCCAACATTTCTCAGAGCATCGGCCAATCTGTGTACAAACATTTCATGCCGTTCATCGAGCGATGACCTTGTAACCCTTGTCACCTTGGGGTCAGAACATCGATTGCGCTGCAGAACCTCAATTGTGCAAGGACGACAGGACTTTACTTACAGTGCGGGCGATTTAAAGAGACGTGTTCTGCCGTGCAATCGATGTTCTGACCCCAAGGTCATCGCTCATGTGCATTATTCAGCATGAACAGCATGAAAAGTTTGTACACAGATTGGCCGTTGCTCTGAGAAATGTCAGAGAAATCCTCTTTTTTTAGACATCTTTCAGCAAAAATCATTTCTCCAAGAGGCAGTTAAGATAGGCAGTTTCATGAAAATTTGAAGTTGCTTCAATGCTTTTAAATGTCATATCACTGGATAGAACAAAAAATTAGAAAGAAAATGAGGGGTCAATGGTCATGATAGGTTAACCCTATGCAAAGTTACGAATTTTTGTTGATTTAAATATTTGGTAATTTTTAAGATCCAGTTTCATTTGAAAAGTTGTGACCGAATTTGCCTGCAATGTATCCTTGTAGTACTAACAAAGTCTATTTTGCGCAAGTTGCACTGTTTTTGTGCCAACGTTACAGTTGGCATGGACTGATCAATTAAGATAACCACGATGTGTAGTAATAGTATCCATTTATCGACACTAGAAGTAGAAGTGACTACATCCGTAGACTACCCTTTATATTAGAATTTTACCATGAAAGTTCGGCGAGTCACAACTTCGACAGAAAAAAAGGATATGAAAAATAGCGCCACCATCGGCGGTTTGCGTGAATCTGCCTAGTTAAGAAGTTACAGTGCTTGTAAAGTTGTATTTCCTCAGTTTAGCGAACGAAGACAGGTAAAAAAGGAGTAAATTCAACGCAAACTTTACAGTTAGGCCTATACGAACAGGAAGAACTCTTGGTCAGGACCCTATCGGAAGTAGGAAGTGCACTTTGTCTTTGCATTATAACGTTAGATAGGGTCCTATCAGTATCACTAGTACTAGCCTATCAGGGCTAGTTTTCGAGTTAGAGAATTTGCTCAACATGTTATTTAGCGTGTGGGGAAGCACTCACAGTGACAAATTACATAATTATTCTTAAAATAAGAGACTGTGATTGTGAACGAAAGATGCATTCGGACTACCCCACCGCATGCAACATTTAATGTACTGACCCAACATGTGCGCAAACATAGCCTACGCCCTACGGCCCTACCAGTACCAACATGACAAAATAAAACGATTCACCTTGAAAAATGAGTTGAACTCTTGCTGCAAAATGCAAATTGAATGAGCGTTGATGGGAACAAAGAAAACAACAATGATGAAAGGAGACTAGTTCTTACCATAAAACCTTTCACTTCTTGTGAAATATCGGTAAACTCTAATGTATCTGTCATTTTTGGAACTAAACAGTTGTTATCGTCATAAATATACTGTCTGAAATGGCGCGAATTAGAGCAGCGCCCTCTGCAAATTCTTATGAGATGACCGCGCGCTCGAGCTCCAGATCTCGCGTTCGCTCTAGCTCTCTCGATCTTGTGAGATATAAAAAGCACCCTCTGTTGACTATTATTATATTATTGAGTATAAATGACGCCCTCTATCACTTTAACAATTTAACTATACCGCCCTCTGCCGATAGTAATCGGCTTAGTTCAATACAAAATTTAAGCCGCCCTCTTTTGATTAGTAATTTAATGTTTTCCTTGTTAGTATAAAATATTTCGGTTATACTGCCCTCAACGAGAGAAGACACTAATTTAGCCTGAAGATTAGTCTTGGTTCAAAACTATGTTTGTATGTTTTTGATACATGATCCGCCGACAGCACTACACGAATGCTACAATCACAAACCGCGACCACACACACAAACCACTATCAAACACAGTCTTGGGAACTTCGTAGAATCTCCCCCAAAAAACGGGGGGAAACCACTACGCATGCGTCAATTTGAAATGCTAGCACGGCCCACATTTTTGGTGCGCATGTGCATAAACAACAACGGACTGCCATGAAGTTGTCGATCAGTGAACACGGCAGTCTGTTGTTTATGCACGTGCGCCAGCGGCATAGCCACTGGGGGCCTGGGGGGGGGCACGTGCCCCCCCACAAATTTCCAGTGCCCCCCACGAAAAATCCTCATAGTGCCCCAAAAAACAGAAAAGAAAAAGAAAAGGGAAAAAACCCATACCCCTGGGCCCCCCCACTGAAAAGCAATGCCCCCCACTGAAAAGCAATGCCCCCCCCCCCCAACTGAAAAAGTCCTGGCTACGCCGCTGGCGTGCGCACCAAAAATGTGGGCCTCACTAGCATTTCAAATTGACGCATGCATAGTGGTTTTCCCCCGTTTTTGGGGGGAGATTCTACGAAGTTCCCAAGACTGTTTGATAGCGGTTCGTGTGTGTGGTAGCGATTCGTGATTGTAGCATTTGTGTAGCACCATCGGATCGTGCTATCAAAAATTACAAATACAGTTTTGAACCAAGACTACCTGAAGATCTGATGTCACGCTTTGAGCTAGAGGCGTGTGAATTATGCCAGATACTGGCCATGCTGCCACCATATTTTCCCCAATGTTCAACTTTGACCTTGGTTGGTAGCTAGCGGACGAGCCTCAAAGTGTGACGTCAAACATATCCAATGAAACCCCTTGAATGGTACACCTGGAGCCTGTCAATATCCTTGATATAGGATACAGACAGGGGACCAGTCTAAACAGGCAATAGCCGAATGCAAGACTGTAAAACGCAACTCTCAAAACGCAACTGATGACGTTAGATAATCACAAAGTTTATCTCTTTAAAATATTTTGATTTTAAATTATGATTTTATTACTAAGATTTCTCCCCGGGCCAACTCCTTGTTGGCATTATTTTGGCCAAATGATAATAAATAACAGCATCAACAAAAACAGAAAATATTAATAAACAATGTTGAGATTTTAAAAGTGAACATATTTATTGTTTTATATAACTGTTTGTACAGGCAGAGACTTCAAAACTGTTTACACAACAGAGTAGCAAGGTGTTGAAGGGGCAATATCATCACGATCTGAGCAGACTTTCAACAGGGCATGGAATCAGTGTCCTAGTTTAAGATGAACACAGTGACTGAAAATTACTGGCTCATTTATGCAGCAGCAATGGTAATATGACCATATCATGTCGGGTATTATTTTCAGTCACTGAGTTAATCTACAACGAGCAACTCCGATTCCATGCCCTGTTGATCGCGATGATATTGTCCCTTAAACCAATCAGACTTTAATGATCCCTCTGTTAAGCCCTCCCTTTGCCACACCCATTAAAGGGAAGGTACAGCATTGGTAATGTTGACACTGAAAACCACTTATACGAGTATGCTTACTTTCTTTGAATCAAGGTATACACCCATCAATACTTCTAAGTTCCCCCTAATACACATGTAGTTTTCTGTAAGAACTCAGTTATGGAGAATAATGGAGGACCAATTCCATATTAAACTCTTGCTCTACCCTTCTAAAACAATGGACATGCATGTTGCTCTTTGAATATTCTTTTCTTATTATGAAACAGCCATCAATACCATTGTTATTGATGCATGAGTTCTTACAGAAAACTACATGTGTAACATGCCCTTGAAGCAATGCTTTGTACTGCAACTTTTTTTCAGCTGAATTTTCATTCAGATCACTGTCAATTGTGCATGCATGATTGAATTTCAACCATTTCACTACGAGCTGTGTAGAACATATCATTCTGTCATTTGCTTTTTGAATGTTTAAAATTCATGCAATACTTGTTGAGATATTCTTAAAAATATTAGGGGGAACTTAGAAGTTGTGACGGGTGTATATTGAAGGGAAGGTACAGCATTGGTAATGTTGGCCAAACTGCTTCTATGAGTATGCTTACTCTCTTTGAATCAAGATATACATTGAAGGGAAGGTACAGCATCGGTAATGTTGGCCAAACTGCTTCTATGAGTATGCTTACTCTCTTTGAATCAAGATATACATTGAAGGGAAGGTACAGCATCGGTAATGTTGGCAAAACTGCTTCTATGAGTATGCTTACTCTCTTTGAATCAAGATATACATTGAAGGGAAGATACAACATTGGTAATGTTGGCACAACTGCTTCTATGAGTATGCTTACTCTCTTTGAATCAAGATATACATTGAAGGGAAGGTACAACATTGGCAATGTTGGCAAAACTGCTTCTATGAGTATGCTTACTCTCTTTGAATCAAGATATACATTGAAGGGAAGGTACAGCATTGGTAATGTTGCCAAAACTGCTTCTATGAGTATGCTTACTGTCTTTGAATCAAGATATACATTGAAGGGAAGGTACAGCATTGGTAATGTTGGCCAAACTGCTTCTATGAGTATGCTTACTCTCTTTGAATCAAGATATACATTGAAGGGAAGGTACAGCATTGGTAATGTTGGCCAAACTGCTTCTATGAGTATGCTTACTCTCTTTGAATCAAGATATACATTGAAGGGAAGGTACAGCATTGGTAATGTTGGCCAAACTGCTTCTATGAGTATGCTTACTCTCTTTGAATCAAGATATACATTGAAGGGAAGGTACAGCATTGGTAATGTTGGCCAAACTGCTTCTATGAGTATGCTTACTCTCTTTGAATCAAGATATACGTTGAAGGGAAGGTACAGCATTGGTAATGTTGGCCAAACTGCTTCTATGAGTATGCTTACTCTCTTTGAATCAAGATATACATTGAAGGGAAGGTACGACATTGGTAATGTTGGCCAAACTGCTTCTATGAGTATGCTTACTCTCTTTGAATCAAGATATACATTGGTCATTTGCAAATTAACAAATTACTTGGTGAAAATTGGCCTAAGTATCGTTCATCCTGATAAATTATTCCGTCTGAATTACTTTCGTCTTTATGAATTACTTTAAACAAATACGAAATGTTTGTTTTCTTTTTTTCTCAGCCATGAAAACTGTTTGTGATGAAACTTATGAACTTGTGATGAACCATATCGTCGTGTGCCCGGAAAAGGACGTAACGAAAGTGTGACCAGCAAAAGGTCATAAGCAATTAATGTGCAAAATTGTGTTTCAAGAAAACTGAGTGTGAAAGTTTGGTGGTTTTTCTGCCATTTATAATAAAATGTAAATTGTAATAAAAATGAAATTCCGCATGGGAATGGAAAAACATGTCTTGGGAGTAATTCTAGCAACAAATATATAACAGTTATGCCCTACTTTTTTTTCTTCAAAGGAGCCATTTTATTGCTTATGACCTTCTGCTGGGACAAAAAGTTATACTTTGTGTGCCTGGAAGAAGGTCGTAGAGCCTTACGACCTTCTTCTGGGCACACAACGATATGTTACCAAATACTAATGGTGTACCTTCCCTTCCATGTGAAAGTTAGCTTTCGGATAATAATTTGGTACTTTTGTAATTAGGTCATTATCAATGTTGTACCTTCCCTTTGAGCTTGTAAGCTTGAAGGCAAATCACCCATTATCATTCTATAACATTCTAGACCACAGAGAAGATCTTAAATAGCCTTCTAACATCGCATGAAATGATTCATGACCACATCATGTTGACCCAACTATGCTAGAATTGTTTTCCATTTTTCCATTCCACAGTAAACAGAACACGAACTGTGTAGACTTCCTTTGATGACGTCATGGACATGTGACATAGAATTCCCTGTTGCTCAATTTCCATTTTTTGTTAATGTTTTTAACAGTTACGCTTCTTTTTTCTTTCTTTTTCAAGTCCACAGCTTTCCAAACAATCCAACAGAAGTCCTATGAAATTTTGGAACAATGAAATTTGATATAAAATTTTCCTATTACTCCATAATCCATTTCAAAACAATTCATGTTTCTGACTGAGGTCACAACTGAGGTCACAACCGAGGTCACAACTGACGTCTCAACTGCCTCCTATCATCTTTCATCATTTTTATCTTCTTGCGATGCAGTTGCGTCTGTTGTCGTCGTAGAAATGCCCTCTGTAGGTTTGCTTTTGGTTTCCATGGCTTGCTGAAGAAGTAACGCTAACCCTTTGATGGATCCACTGTCAGGTTTAACATCAACCTGAAAGCAACCAACAAAAATCTGTCAAAAACAACTACAACAAGGATTGTAAACAAGGATTGTAAACAGGGGGAGGGTTCCATGGCCAAGCAGTTTAGTGCATCAAATTTGTGTACTAATTAGCCATAACCTTCTCAAATCCTCCAAAAGTGAAGAATTTTGAAGGACTGAGGTTACATGCTACATGCTCTTTGCTAAAGTGAAGGATTTTGGAGGATTGAGTTTTTTAGACACACTTGCCTTTCCATGGTACATGTACATCCATGTTTGTTGTAGTGATTGCAAGGTCAGTACTTTGGTCAGTGGACACTGTTTATTGCTCCATGCATGCAGGGAGGGTCCCTGGCCATGTACATGTATCACAGATTAGAAACACATGTGTGCATACATGCCATGTGCTTGCTTTACTACTGAAGGATTTTGGAGGATTCAGGTTATGTGTAAGCAAATGGGCCTAGGGAGTTAGGGAGGATTCAGGTTATGTGTAAGCAAATGGGCCTAGGGAGTTAGGGTTCTAATGGCTTTGTCATTGGAATGTGGGTTCAAATCCTGACTGCGACCATGGTACTTGAGAGCAAGACACTTAAACGTAATTGCATCACTGGGTTTTTTATTTGACCAAACTAAATTGATGTTGCCCAACGGTCAGCCAACATCAGCCTCGGTGAATTTCAGGTTGCCCAGGGCAATTGGGCAAGCCTTTATTTCCCTCGCTTGTTTTAGTTTGACATAATACTCACTGTCTTCTTCCTTTGTCTTCTTTGATTAAGAACAAGTCCCTCCTGAGCTAAGGCAGCTGCTGTTGCCTCAAATATCTCATCTTGCTGGAGGTTCCCTTCCGTTTGTAACTCACGATATTTGGTGATAAATCTTAGAAAATCAAAATTTCAAAAACGTAAGTCTCAGATTTTTTGGAAATTACTTTTATCGGGAAACTGTAACATAGGTAAACTTCTTTTCTGCTGTGTCTCACCTTATGCGATAAAGAAGGAAAGGTACAACATTGATAACTAAATCAAAATAACAAATTATCTTCTCAAAACATACTTGGTGTGAAGTTGGCACACGTATAAATCATCCTGAGAAATTGTTTTGTTCGAGGTGCTTTCATCTTAGAGAAAACATGAATTGTTTTGTATGATTTCTTTTCGTAAAGGATAAAATTCTTGAAAACGTTGAACAGTTTTTCATCAAAAACATGAGCACCTTTATGATAAAACTCTCACATGTTAATTTATAATATATTTTTTGAAAACTAGCAGGTGATAATGAATGTACGATACCAGAAGTCTGTTACCTACATGAAGTGTGCCCTCGTGTGTTAACCTAGTCCACTGCATAGTACCAGAAGTCTATTACCTACATGAAGTGTGCCACTCGTGTACTAACCTACATGTAGTCCACGGCACAGTACCAGAAGTCTGTTACCTACATGAAGTATGCCACTCGTGTACTAATCTAGTCCACTGCACAGTACCAGAAGTCTGTTACCTACATGAAGTGTGCCACTCGTGTACTAACCTAGTCCACGGCACAGTACCAGAAGTCTGTTACCTACATGAAGTGTGCCACTCGTGTACTAACCTAGTCCACGGCACAGTACCAGAAGTCTGTTACCTACATGAAGTGTGCCACTCGTGTACTAACCTAGTCCACGGCACAGTACCAGAAGTCTGTTACCTAAATGAAGTGTGCCACTCGTGTACTAACCTAGTCCACGGCACAGTACCACAAGTCTATTACCTACATGAAGTGTGCCACTGATGTACTAACCTAGTCCACGGCACAGTACCAGAAGTCTGTTACCTACATGAAGTGTGCCACTCGTGTACTAACCTAGTCCACGGCACAGTACCAGAAGTTTATTACCTACATGAAGTGTGCCACTCGTGTGCTAACCTAGTCCACTGCACAGTACCAGAAGTCTATTACCTACTGTACATGAAGTGTGCCACTCGTGTGCTAACCTAGTCCACGGCACAGTACCAGAAATCTATTACCTACATGAAGTGTGCCACTCGTGTACTAATCTAGTCCACGGCACAGTACCAGAAGTCTGTTACCTACATGAAGTGTGCCACTCGTGTACTAAACTAGTCCACGGCACAGTACCAGAAGTCTATTACCTACATGAAGTGTGCCACTCGTGTGCTAACCTAGTCCACGGCACAGTACCAGAAATCTATTACCTACATGAAGTGTGCCACTCGTGTACTAATCTAGTCCACGGCACAGTACCAGAAGTCTGTTACCTACATGAAGTGTGCCACTCGTGTACTAAACTAGTCCACGGCACAGTACCAGAAGTCTATTACCTACACGAAGTGTGCCACTCGTGTACTAACCTAGTCCACGGCACAGTACCACAAGTCTATTACCTACATGAAGTGTGCCACTCGTGTACTAATCTAGTCCACGGCACAGTACCAGAAGTCTGTTACCTACATGAAGTGTGCCACTCGTGTACTAACCTAGTCCACTGCACAGTACCAGAAGTCTGTTACCTACATGAAGTGTGCCACTCGTGTACTAAACTAGTCCACGGCACAGTACCAGAAGTCTATTACCTACACGAAGTGTGCCACTCGTGTACTAACCTAGTCCACGGCACAGTACCACAAGTCTATTACCTACATGAAGTGTGCCACTCGTGTACTAATCTAGTCCACGGCACAGTACCAGAAGTCTGTTACCTACATGAAGTGTGCCACTCGTGTACTAAACTAGTCCACGGCACAGTACCAGAAGTCTATTACCTACACGAAGTGTGCCACACGTGTACTAACCTAGTCCACGGCACAGTACCACAAGTCTATTACCTACATGAAGTGTGCCACTCGTGTACTAACCTAGTCCACGGCACAGTACCAGAAGTCTGTTACCTACATGAAGTGTGCCACTCGTGTACTAACCTAGTCCACGGCACAGTACCAGAAGTCTGTTACCTACATGAAGTGTGCCACTGTACTAACCTAGTCCACGGCACAGTACCAGAAGTCTGTTACCTACATGAAGTGTGCCACTCGTGTACTAACCTAGTCCACGGCACAGTACCAGAAGTCTGTTACCTACATGAAGTGTGCCACTCGTGTACTAACCTAGTCCACTGCACAGTACCAGAAGTCTGTTACCTACATGAAGTGTGCCACTCGTGTACTAACCTAGTCCACGGCACAGTACCAGAAGTCTGTTACCTACATGAAGTGTGCCACTCGTGTACTAACCTAGTCCACGGCACAGTACCAGAAGTCTGTTACCTACATGAAGTGTGCCACTCGTGTACTAACCTAGTCCACGGCACAGTACCAGAAGTCTGTTACCTACATGAAGTGTGCCACTCGTGTACTAACCTAGTCCACTGCACAGTACCAGAAGTCTATTACCTACATGAAGTGTGCCACTCGTGTACTAACCTAGTCCACGGCATAGTACTCCAAGAACAATGGATTTGGACCATTTGTGACATTTTTTTCCCCGCAGACCGACACAGAAGGTCTCAAAAAGAAGCAGTGGGAGTCTGGGAGACTTACCAGCGTGTGAGGGACCTGTGTCTCGTGGGCGCACCTTAACAGCATTACTGAATGCGCCCATTGTTCGCCCACAGATGGTTCGCCTGCATCTAGTTTAAGATCGAGTCCAGTTCTCTAAGAAGTAGCTTTGCGTGGAAACGCTTATCCCATGATGTCGCACGGCAGGCCGGGCAGGTGGAGCAAAACCCATAACCAAGCTTGTATGTGCACACATTTGCAGTACAATGCCGTGGTATTGATTATAGCAGGATGGCACAAAATAAAAATGTTGTACCTTCCCTTTAACAGTGATTACTCAAACCAGCCCAAGTGACTTATTCCTGATTTCGAGAGAGAGGGTCACGTTTTAAGAAATATAGAATGAGACTTGATATGTTAGTACAATATTTTGAAACACAGATTCACAAATACGTGGTACCCAGAAATCATGTATTCTCAGTGGGTTTTTTTTTTAAATGTTTCGTACAAATAATACAAAAAAAATCGTAAGTGATTAGCATTAGGCCTAATTAGGATTGTTTAAGAGTTGCTTTTTAATCGCTATACCTGTGGCAGGGAGACAGTTTGACATCTTCATGCTTAGTCAGATCAATCAACATCTGATTACCGTATAGTTTGTAAAATTGGCTGCAAATAAAAACAAAAACACAATTTTCTTTTATTCTAGCACACAGAAATGTTGTTAAAAGTCTGTATCAAAAAATAAATGAGGGTCTTTTGAATAGGGTCAAGATTAGCCAAGATTAGTGGTTGGTTAAAAGCAAGTCTATTTATACATGTAGGTAAAACTTGTAGCTTTGCATGGTGAAGAGGATAAGTAAGACTAATTGCGGTGACACCATGTGAAATTCTCTATTGAGTAGTAATTAGTTCTGAAAAGAACTGGAGGTTACAACTCAACGTTTCGATCAGTATGTTCTGATCGTCTTAAAGGAGAAGTCTATTTATGGTATCTTAAACTCCAACAGAAGATTGCACATTTAAAGAGACAATATCGTTACAATCAGGGCATAAAATCAGAGTGCTAGTTTCAGATGAACTCAGCCACTGAAAATAATACCCACATAATAAGGTCATATTACCATTGCATAAATGAGCCAGTAATTTTCAGTCACTGTGTTCATCTTAAACTAAAACACCGATTCCATGCCCTGTTGAAATTCTGCTCTGATTGTCCCTTTAAAGACTACATTTTTTTTTTTTTTTTTTTTTTAAACTTGAATTCAGGGACCTGGTGAAAACATCAATAAAGATGAAGAGTGGTCCATAGCAAATAAGTTGCAATAAGACAAAAATAAAAATGGATCATAAGTAACAACAACGTAAAAATTTGGTTATCATGTGATTGGTGGTCATGGTGTCCAGGAAACCTAAAAACTACCCTACCAGAGCCCTACCACCTGATTAGGCGTGCCGTTCACCCACACTTTATGGGCCCGGGCCCTGTAGGCTGTCAATTCGCAGGTCACCATCTCCTAGTCAGGCATTAACCTAGCCTACACTACTCCATAACCACCGGTTGAAACAATAATTACATGCAACTATTTTGTGAGACTCTTAACAATATGATTGTGATGGTATCAATTGATTAAATCGGGAGTTTTTTAGAAGGTTTTTTAGTTCAAAATTGAAGTGTAGTTTTGAAAACCAAATTGTGTGAAAAGAGTTAAAAGTAACTCAAATTTGACGCCAATTTGAGGAGTGATACTTAGAAAATTTAGATCATTATTTTTTGGTATAAGTTTTGAAGAGTATCTAAGTTTTGAGTGGTGAACTTGAAGGTTTGAAGTTTTCAAAAGTAGAGTTGACTCGGTCTGACGAGACCTTGATATTTGGAAGTTGAATTTTGTACATTTTTTTAATCGTTTATTTTTTAAATTAAATTTTCTGAATTTGATTTCAAGTGTCATTTGGGTGTTTCTTTCTGATTTACACATTTGTCCTTGGTAGGGTGACAAACAGCCTGAGAAAATTTGTGTTTCGCTCCGCATTCCAGGCGCGTGTTACAACCAGAACACTTAGTGTTTGTTAAAACTAACACTAAAGTCTAGTCTTCTATTGTTTGTGTTCAGTTTAATAAGGCAATGATGTAGAATTTTTTTACTATAAACTACACAGTAACAGATGGGACTAAAATGAGACTAACGTTAGCATTTTTCAAAATTGAGATTTTTGTATTTCCAAATTCTGAAGAGCTTTCTAATGATACATAAGCCTTATTATTGAAACCTGTGAAAGGTTTCACAGAATTCATAATTTCTAATAATTTGTATGAGTAAGGTTAGCGGTATCACCAAGGCAATTCCATGGTTACTCACATTACATTTTTGAGGTATTGGGCCCACTCCTAATGCCATAATTTCCTTGTACAAGTTTATATATTTCACTCACCAGTTTTTTCACACCATACTCGGCACAAAAAAATAAAAATAAATTTGTCATATGTATGCTATATAAGAGAAAAATGCTGGTTACTCACGTTACATTTTTAGAACATGCTTAACCCTAACGATCCCCATCCAGCCAAACTCCAACACCAGGGATTGT
This sequence comes from Zoroaster sp. YZ-2022, assembly GCA_029582265.1. Classification (NCBI taxonomy): domain Eukaryota; kingdom Metazoa; phylum Echinodermata; class Asteroidea; order Forcipulatida; family Zoroasteridae; genus Zoroaster; species Zoroaster sp. YZ-2022. The sequence goes on from CM055818.1 coordinate 37,343,362, forward strand.
TGGAGTTTGATGGGTTGAGTACTGTGTACTTCTGATATGGCATGTGTAAAGTGTTGGAATATGGCTGGATGAGTACTGTATGTGTGCAGTAACAGTGTTGGATTTTGATTGAGTGAGGACGGTGGTTCTACTAGCATGCAACATTGTTAGACTTTGAATGGAGAGAGTGTGTGTATGCAACCTGCTGTAATAAACAACTGATAAAGGCAAATATTGTACTTAGGTATGCTTGGCATTGTGTCTAATATCATATAACTAGAACCTACCATTTATTCCATAGGGTGTTTTAGTTTTTGTATAGTTAAGTTTTTTTAGCATGAAAACAATTGTTGGATTATGATGGGTTGAGTACTGTGTGACTCCAGTGTTCAAACTTTACTTTGGGCCATGTGTCCCCACTCAATCAAAATCCAACAGCTAAGGGCCTGTTGGAGTTTGACGGGTTGAGTACTGTTATGGCAAGTGGACTGTTGGAGTTATGATGGGTTGAGTACTGTAAACCAGCAACAGTCAACCATGGTGTTGGGATTTGATAGGTTGAGGAAGGTTTCTAGTAAAAATGCTTAGGGAGTTAGGGTTAAAATGTTGTGTTTTCTCTTATATAACGTACATGTAACAAATTTCTGAAATAATTATTGGAAAGAATGTCGTATCCGACCGTCACTTTTTAAGGGTTTTTTGGAATTTTTTTTACAACCACTAACCAGTTAAAAAATGATTCCATCGATTTTTTGGGGCACAGAAAGCGAAAACTATCTATAAAATCCACTTTTATGATGGTTTTCGGACTTGATTTCCCTTCTAAAAAAATCCTCCCCTTCAGAAAATAGAAGGATCCTATTATAGTTGCCACTGCGCATGTACAATGACCGTGTTGGTCACTAACGGGGGAGTTGACAAGATCAGACTGACATGACTGAGGAAGTCATCGTATACCAAAAATGCCCGATTTTTCATGAAATAAATATCCTGGAATAATTTGAAGTATATGTCCATCATCATCCATATGTTCTCTACCTTACTAGGTAGGTAAGATTACATTATTGGTTATATTTAATGAGAAAAAGTGGCGGTCGAGTAAGGTCTCGGTATAATGCAACTACTGTGAAAAAAACTGATGAGTGAAATATATATGATGGCATTAAAAGTGGGCCCAATACCTCAAACATGTAACGTGAGTAACCATGGAATTGCCCACCATGTAACAATCTCATAGGAGCTGTAACAACTATTGGTTCTCAGAATTGTTGGTTCTGAGAAGAACCGGTGGTCAGATAACTTTTAGATAGCTTTGTTGGATCTTAACTTTGTAAGTCCAATAGCATTGTGTGAGTTTACACTCATATTGCATAATAATGTGACGAAAACCGCCTTTCTGCTTAACACTTATGGCAATTTTTCTTAGGCAGTTTCCGTCTCCAAATTATAATTGTACTGTTGATTCACAATGATTACTTACTTTTTATTACAACCGCCAATCATAAAATCGTTCAATTTGCCTCTATTTTAATAAACAGCGATGTATGTACATGTATAAAGTTTATTCCGATTCTGCATGCAATGTAACAGTGGATTAGCACGCGCATACGCGCGCACATTGGCAAAACGCGCAAGCTACCGTAGAAGTTAACGTTTATTGGTTTATTGTTTTAATGTAGAACCAATCAGCTTGCTGTTTTAGGCAATCTGCGTGCAGCGCATACGCAACCAGACTATATAAAGCGTTGAAGAGTGAGTTCTGGGCTCGGTTTTTCCCAACGGAGCTCGCCGTTTCAAGACCTAAAGACCGAAAGACCTAAAGATTTAAAGACTCCAAGATGCTGCCTTTGTTTTCCCACAGAGCCTGCCCCTGAAGACTACATGAAATACTTTATTCCAAGATTCTCAGCACAGCAGAGAGATAAAGAAACACACAGACACACAAATAATGCATTCTATAGCGTTTCTTACACTTTATTAAACGCACAGATTGCGCTTATTATAGCGACCACGGCTATCAACCGCTAGTAGTAGTACAGCGAGCAGTGCGTGCGTGCAGCAGGCTGATTGGAGTTTATACATAATTAATTGTCTAATCAAGAGAGGGCACTATGTATATTTTGTGATTATTGAGATTGGTAAATAAAATGCACAGTTCGTGTATTTCCTTAACGGTTAAAGTCAACCCTTCGACTGAAAGTGTCCGTTTTATCATGTCTGCTTGTCTGTCTATAGAAACCAATTATTAAACACCTTCCCCTGAGATTTCCTGGATGACGACGGGGGTTTTAGTTAGTTTATTCATCTCATAGCTACCCCGAATCGTTACATTTTTGGTGGCAGCGGTGGGATGGATTTTAAAATACTGGTGAAAAAAAGTAGTAGTTGCAATAATAATAATAATAATAATAATAATAATAATAATAAAAATAATAATAATAATAATATTGTAGACTTATATAGCGCATGTATTCACCAAACTGATGCTCAAGGCGAATTATATTATTACCCCTGCTCATCAGGCACATAAATCATTCCTGAAACCATCTCAGCTCCCTGGGGAGTATACAGCTCAATTGCTGCCATTCCAGCGCATATACGGCTAATCAAACACAACAACCAACTCTGCCCTCACAGGTACCCATTTACCCCTGGGTGGAGAGAAGCAATTATGGTAAAGTGTCTTGCTCAAGGACACAAGTACCCCGGTCGCGGTTGGGATTCGAACCCACATTCTGACGACTCAGCCATCAGAACACAAATCCAATGCACTAAACCGCTCGACCATGGCACTCCATGGAAACAAGTCACATATATGATACCACTACCAGGAAGTTCTGTATTCTCGCAAACTCTCACAAGTTGTCAACTTGCATGCTCTATCAGTTAACAGGATTATTACATACCTGCCAACATGAAAGGGCATAAATTCAGAATGAGTAAAGCGGGGGCTGTGAAATTATGTGCGCGAAGCGCACATCACGAGCGCGAAGCGCGAAGTCCCTCACGGCCGGGGTCGAGGGCCCGCTTAAGGGCCCTGGAAGCTCAGGGGTTTTAGATTATTTTGGAACATTTCAGAAATAATTTTGGTTGATTCAAGAGTCATGAGTCAATCATGAGTGACTCATGAATCTTGACTGCATAATGACAAATAAAGTACATGTTAGGTCTTTCTATGTTTGATATCTGAGCACCCCCCAAAAAAATAAAAAAATAAAAATAATAATGCTCTTACCTATTTTAGCATTAAAATTTATGGGCTCCTAAGCTCTAAGGCCTGAAGAAGTGGCCTGCTTGGCTCTTCTGAGCAGCTCAGTTGAATGTTTGATGGAATGGCATAGTGTTTCTGTTGATACCATTTCCATGCGCCTAGTCATAAGACTTCCAAGCATCTTGGTTGACAGACTTGATCTAAATTCTGTTTTGTTCTTGTTGACAAGGCTGAAAATTCGGTCACAATCAGCATTGCTGTGATACATTACAAGCACCACTTTTGCTAACTTGACTAGTGAAGGATACATTGCATTACCAGTTGCTGGTGATTTCAATTTTGAAATCTCATTCCACACAGTGTCAATCCTTAATTCTGGATTCAGAATGTTATCAGACAACACATCTGCCTGGAATCTACAGAATTCTTCCTCTACCTGTTCGATACGCTATAATTTATTCCATGGTGAAAAAAAAATGCCACAAAATTTCCTTTATTCAGTTCCAGAACTAATTGTGAACAATAATTTGTTGCCACTGAGTGATTTATTTCATCTTGTAGGAAGCTTTATTGATAAATTTTAATTGGCCGGCAACTTTGTTTCTTTTCACGAGAATGTGTTTGACGCGCCGCATTTGCAACTATGTTGACACTGGTTCCCTGCCACACTGCTTAGGCAAAAACCAGATGAGCGCGGTACCCACGTCTTGGAAACCAGCCAAGAACTAGGTCCCAGAGGTTAATGTGACCTGGTTTGGGAGTGTAAAACCACAACCTGTCAGTCATTGTCAAGTGAACAATAGCCCCAACTCTTGTCTTGGCTCTAATCCCAAATTGATACATTCAATATTCCACAGTCAGCAGACAGTTCTTTGATGTGAACTTGTGACCCAGAAATTGTGTCTTTTTGGTTGCCGGTCGTCTTGTTTCTTTTTCTTTTAAAAAACTTTGAAGAGACTGGAGCCAGGATAATTCTAAGGCGTCTTTACAGCTGGCCTACATGTATGTTTTTTTAAAACTTCGCTGAGCATTTCTTTTATTTACACACCTCACACATGTAGACACTATCAGACTGGACAAACATGCCACAAACATGACCCCAATTTGTCCTTAAAATGTCACATTTTATGCTTGAAAGTTGCGATGTTGCCGAGAAATTTAAAAATGCACGATCCTTAAGAGTAGCGCTAAGCAGATGCAGAGGGTCACAAAAAATGCACTAAAAACATGGGAAAAAAATGAACGAAATTCATCGGGATGTTTTATGTATCGCAGCGGCAGATTTGTTTTATCACGCAGTAGTAAGATCGTAATGGGAAGCACTTTAAAATAAATAAAAACTCCACTCAAGCTCTCTGCATGCTGCACACAACACGTATCACCGAACTGCATCGGTGACTGGATATCACCACCACAAAAATCAAAGCTTCCTATCCCGTGCATAGCGAGAGCGCTGCGACACTGATCTTGGAAACCGTGTGTGTGGGGCGCGATTATTTTTACCATACCACTAACCCGTCCAAGGCGCGTCTTAAGTCTATGGAAGCGATATTGAAAACAGGTCTTAACGTGAGACTAGTACATGGACGGTTTAGTGGTAAGGTAAAAAGAACGCGTGCGGGGCAGGCATTACGTTTTACATTGATTAACGTGTGATAACTGAGCGCATGCGTGCAAGCATGTTCAATTTTACGTTACGATCAGTGGGTGCATGTTAACCTCTGCTACAGCCTTTATTTTATATTGAGAATATCGGATAATCGGAATTTAATGACACAAATTCGTAATGCGGAATCTACATTAAAAAATCGTAATAATTCCGCCAAAATCGTAATGGTTGGCAGATATGTTATTAGTGCTATCTGTCAAAAGTATTTAAACTTTTGTAAAAACATTTAACTGAAATACCTACACGCGTACTGCATCTTCTTCATATAGATTCTCCGGTAGGAAATCTTTCTTGTATTCTCTGTGGTATGTTGGTTCATCCCTCGGTGGGTAAGCAGCCATTACGTCAAACCATAATGGTTTATTCGCTTCTTTCATCACACCCGCTCTCATTAAATCACGCACCCTGAGGCAAACAAAGTAAAGGGAAAGTTTGGGTAGGCAGATTCACGCAAGCCGCCGCTGGCGGCGCACTTCAAAAGCTAATTTTAGACATCGCGATTGTGACCGACTCACTCACATCCGGGTTCTCGCGAAAACGTTCCCCCTGGCTGTCCGTAGCTCGCGTTGTCGCTGTGCGGATTAATCGTTATTTTTTAAACAGTGATTCGGTCCTGCATGCTGTAGTATCAGTAGACGCCATCTTAGATTCATTCATAAAGTTTGCTTCGTTTCAATGCAAAATATCCGAACTCGGACGTTAGAAATATCGCCGTGTCACAACTTTTCAAATGAAACTGGCCTCCAAAATGACCAAATATTTAAATCAACAAAAATTCGTAACTTTGCATAGGGTTAACCTATCATGACCATTGACCCCTCATTTTCTGTCTAATTTTTTGCTCTATCCAATGATATGACATTTAAAAGAATTGAAGCAACTTCAAATTTACATGAAACTGCCTAGTTTGGGTATGCTTACTTTCTTTGAATAAACATTCATAAATGCCTAAGACAGTTTTGAATAGTCAATATGACTGGACAAAACGTAATCACGTGGGGGTGTGTTAACCCTAACCCCCTAGGTATTCTGGCTAGGAACCTTCCTGAATCCTCCAAAATCCATCAATCAGTGCACTTTTGGAAACATGCCCTTATCTTCAAAATGCACCATGCATTTGTGTTGATCTTTCATATTCAGCACTTATGGCCTGTACTTCTAAGTTCTTGCCAGGTAGTAATTTTGCCCCATTTGAAGAGGTGAAATTACCAGTTTCCAACAGTGCTGAATTTTTCCAAAAGAGTGCCCCTTGGAAGATTTTGGAGGATATGGGGTGGTTAGGACTTAGGGTTAACAGATGGTAAAGACATGGCTTATCAAAATCAGAGAAGCACGTATGTGCCAGCTGTTCACATTCATTGCCAGTTTGGGGATTTATTTATTTATTTATTTTTTTTTTAAATTGTGTGTCCTCTATCATCTTTTAAACTAAATGAAAATCTGTGGTATTTTGTCATGTTTGGACAGAAGTGACGGTTGTACTCTACATTTCTTCCATTCCCCTCCCCCCCCCCCAAAAAAAATTAATTAACAAAACAAACAAATAGGGGGCCTACCCCAACAAACCAACAAACAAACAAACAAACAAACACCCCAACAAACAAATAAATAAATCCCCAAGGATTAATCACAATGTGGCCCAAGCCAGGCCAAGTCCCAGGCCCGAGGCCATTGCTGTCCAGACCGTGCATATCCCTGTCCTTGATTTTATTCATTTCAATATTCCCCATTTTTAAGTAAGTCCAATATAAGTATGAGGTTAATTCGTTACTAACCTTGTGAATATTGTGCCAAGCTTTTCTAAGCGACTCAAACTCGCCATTTTCAAGCAGATTTCGCACCCAGCGACGACGTGTACATGCGTGTTCAAGCATAGAGCAAGGAAATCAAGCTGGACGAATATGGATATTAACTAAAGAGCGCCCTCTTGTGTCCTCACCGCGCCGTAGCATACATAGACTGGTCCCCTGTCTATATTCCTATCAAGGATATAGGCAGGCTCCAGGTGTACCACTCAAAGGATTTCATTGGATACGTTAACGCGTTGTGCTGAAGATCTGACGTCACGCTTCGAGGCTTGCTCGCTAGCTAGCTACCAACCAAGGTCAAAGTTCAGCATCGGGGAAAGTATGGCGGCTGCACGGCCAGGATCTGGCATATAATTCACGCGCCTCTAGCTCAAAGCGTGACGTCAGATCTTCAGGCTACAGAATGCATTCACGCATGCACAGAAAAAATAATATGTCTCGACTAGGCCTACTATATACATTGTACATGTACATTGTACATTATATAGCGCATAGCATAGCATTAATAATAATAATATAGAAAAGTACGTTAGACCCGTCCTGGTTTCGCGGGTGGGCCATGGGACTCACTAAATTGTCCTAGCTTGCTCAAAGGCAAACATCTAGCATTATTTTGTACATATAAATGACAATAGAAGGCCAGGCTGTTCACACATTTCTCTTCGGTTGGTCTGAGTGGACTTGTTTGGCTGTTTTTCAGTGACTGTGCACTAGAGCCTGACAATGTGACATCGCCGGTGAATATGGACACGCACGACATCACCAAGCACACAGACTACAGAGCTAGAGATATGGACTTTGCATATTTTATGTAGATCTCACCTACCCTACGTGAGTAAACAGTTTCCGAGAATTCCTCGGAAAAGCCCAAGGAAGTATACAGTTGTGTTTCATGATGGTTTAACCATGGAGGAAAAAATAGACCTCCATGGTTTAACGTTGGTCTGAGCATGGCGATCAACTGCTATAACTGTGTGTCAATGTCATTGTTTACTTTAGTTTTGTGCGGCTAACGTTAAAGATCTTGTCCAAAGCATCCATATATTTAATTGTTAAAAAAAAGGCAGATTATTTACTGATTTAAAAGGAACATGCAACATTGGTATTATTTCGGTAACAATGTTGATTTTAGTCCTCGCTAGTTTTTAAGAAACAAAACATTATTCTCATTTCTCAAAGTTTCATTCGGAATTGCCGCGAGCATGCACATTGACTTGAAAAACAACCTCGCACCTTGGAAAAAATTAGTAGGCCTACCCTTGCGTACAAGGATATGTAAAAAGGGAAAGAATGTCGTATCTGGCTGCCACTTTTTAAGGGCTTTTTTGGATTTTTTTTGCAACCACTAACCAGTTAAAAAATCATTCTATCGATTTTTGGTGGTACAGAAAGCGAAAACTATCTTTAAAATCCACTTTTATGATGGTTTTCGGACTTGGTTTCCCTTCTAAAAAAATCTTCCCCTTAAGAAAATAGAAGGATCCTATTATAGTTGCCACTACGCATGTACATGTACAATGACTGTGTTGGTCACTAATTGTGGAGTTTACATCAGACTGACATGACTGAGGAAGTCATGTATACCAAAAATGCCTGATTTTTCATGAAATAAATATCCTGGAATAATTTGAAGTATATGTCCATCATCATCCATATGTTCTCCACCTTACCACATACCAGGTAGGTAAGATTACATTATTGGTTATATTTAATGAAAAATAGTGGCGGCCAGATACGACATTCTACCCCCTAAAAAACGTACAACTTATCACCAAAAAATCACCGGTGCTCTGAACTTTGATAATGTCATCAAACATATTTTTTGAAAAAATAAGATGTCACTAGTCATATTCAAATTTTTTATGGTTTTTGAGGTAGAAAATTATTATTTTTCTAAACCTGCTGCCTGGGGGCGCTGTGACAGGTGATGATGTCATCAGTCACATTTTTAAAAAGGTTACATGTCAATAGTAATTTCGTCCACTGCAGGCATGTCCAAATACAAATGTTGGCTGCATACCCTATAAAAGTGCTTCAGAATATTTTTTTCAATTAAACTTCCAGTCTCGACCAGAAGGAGAGGTCAGATTGGGGTCATGTCTGTGTACAAAATGTCACATACACATATACATGTAATTCAAGATCTTTTAAGATGATGCAAAGATTGTATAAATATCTTTTGTGGTTCATGAGATATGATTTTTTGAAATATTAAATTTTGATTTTAGTGTATTTCGATATCTGATGACGTCACCATGATGTCACAACTTTACCTGAAACTATGTCACAACTACATGTATATTGACAACTACATGCTATGGTCTAAGTATGCATCAAGTTTGAAGGATCTGTGAACTTTGCAACTATGGTTTTTTGTTCAATAAGTTTCGCGAGGAAGAAGAAGCAAAAAAAAAAAAACAATTTCAAAGAGGTGTTCGCGCATTCATACGAACACTTAATAATAATTCTGTAATTTTGATAATCTGGTAGGAAAGGATAGAATACAACCGCCAATTTTCTATCCAAATATGACAAAATATCAGAGATTTTCCTTTTAAAGATGACAGAGGATACAATTATTAGGGGAGAAAAGTGTAGTCAAGTGAGGATTGGAAACGATATTTTGGAAGATTTTTAGCAATGAATGTATCACATCTAGTGAGATGTTGGCCATTTTGTTGTCTGCTAATTGTAAAAACACATGCTTAGTGACATTGCACACAAGTGACGGTTGGGTTTGACATTCTTTCCATCTAGTAATTACCAATGTTGTATTTTCCCTATATTAACCCTAACCCCCTAGGTATTCTGGCTAGGAACCTTCCTGAATCCTCCAAAATCCATCAGTGCACTTTTGCAAACATGCCCTTATCTTCAAAATGCACCATGCATTTTCGTTGATCTTTCATATTCAACACTACGTCTTGGTTCAAAACTGTGTATGTATGTTTATGATACACGATCCGCCGACAGCACTACACGAACGCTACAATTACGAACCGCTACCACACACACGAACCGCTGTCAAACACAGTCTTGGGAACTTCATATAATCTTCTCCACGAAAATGGGGGGAAACCACTATGCATGCGTCAATTTGAATACTAGAGCGGCCCACATTTTTGGTGCGCACGCGCATAAACAACAACGGACTGCCGTGTTCACTGATTGACAACTTCACCGCAGTCCGTTGTTGTTTTTGCGCTTGCGCACCAAAAATGTGGGCCGTGCTAATATTTCAAATTCACGCATGCATAGTGGTTTTCCCCCTGTTTTCGGGGGGAGATTATACAAAGTTCCCAAGACTGTGTTTGATAGTGGTTCGTGTGTGTGGTAGCGGTTCGTGTGTGTGGTAGCAGTTCGTGATTGTAGCGTTCGTGTAGTGCCGTCGAATCGTGTATCAATAATATACAAACACAGTTTTGAACCAAGACTAATTCAGCACTTATGGACTGTACATCTTGCCAGTTTCCAACAGTGCTGAATTTTTCCCAAAAAGTGCCTTTTGGAGGATTTTGGAGGATATGGGGTGGTTAGGGTTAAACTAGCAAATTATTTTATCATTATATATCAGTAACATGAGGTCCTGGTCTAATGTTACATTGTCATGTTTGTAAAATGTAAACATGTCAATAATGTGAATTTAGTGAGTTACATTACACATGGAGGCCACTCCGATCCACTAAATTCTGTTCATTAGCAACCTTCAGTACATACATGTACAAGCCTGCTGTCCTTTCCAAGTAATCTTACAAAATCAACTGTGTGCTACCCAAGGCCACTGTAAATGTTTGAACATATTAGTATGGCCTGCAATGTATCAATGGGAGACCACCTTACCCTGCAATCTCAGTGGTGTGACAGTGCACAGAAGGGTAACCATAAGAGGCCACTGGCAACAGCTAATGGCTTGGAGTGGCCTGAATGGGTTGTTTCAAAAATTGCGCTGATTGTAGGAGGGGTTAAATTAGTCAAGGCCTACATGTATTTATTTACAGTAGTTGACATATAGCATGGCTAGCTTCACTAATGTTAGGCCTACAAACTAAAACATTTTACGTTTTGCAATACATCCTAGAGGATATTGAATATTAGGCTAAAAATAAAAAGTTCCGAGCCTCGGCATTTTTTTTTTTTTTTTTTTTTTTTTGTGTGCTTTGGAACGATGTCCAATTGCAGCCAAAATTGCTGGATCGATTGGAATTCTGTCGCACTGACTTTTTCACATAGAGGTATGAACGTTTGCCCAATTTGTGAGGCCTCTCTTAGCCACCATACTTTGTATTTGGTCCTGTGTATACATTACATATTTGCATGTTTCTAAAAAAAAGATTTTTTTTAAACCTCACCGCACCAATTTTGAAGCAGATGAATGACCAGAAACAAGAGACTTTTTTTTGGCCTTATATAATTATAAATAATTATTAAGTGCTGGTACGTGTATCTAGTAAACTATTCACTGTGCTGTTTATTACCCCTGCTCATCAGACGCATACATTGTAAATCATTCCTGAAACCATCTCAGCTCCCTGGGGAGTATATAAATGTCGTTCAATTGCAGCCGTTTTGCTGCTTAATAGGGCCAATCAAACACAACAACCAACTCTGCCCTCACAGGTACCCATTTACTCCTGGGTGGAGAGAAGCAATTATGGTGAAGTATCCTGCTCAAGGACATAAGCACCACGGTCGCAGTCAGGATTCAAACCCACGTTCTGACGACTCAGCCATCAGAACACAAATCTGATGCACTAAACCGCTCGACCATGACACTCCATAATGTCTTTTCATTTAACGATGTCACAATATCCATGGGAAAATTATGCATTATTTATGTATTTTTTAGTTACTACTCCTATTATTTGCCCATGTTTTTAGATATTTAAATGGCAATTTCCGGAAATGTATTTCATCAGAACATTGCTATCTTACCTGAGGAAGTGTAAACAAATGCATTAACCCTAACCCCCTAGATATTTTGGCTAGGAACCTTCCTGAATCCTCCAAAATCCATCAGTGCATTTTTGGAAACATGCCCTTATCTTCAAAATGCACCATGCATTTTCGTTGATCTTTCATATTCAGCACTTATGGCCTGTACTTTTTGCCAGGTAGTAATTTTGCTCCATTTATGAATAGGTGAAAGTACCACTTTCCAACGGTGCTGAATTTTCCCCAAAAACTGCCCCTTGTGAGGATTTTGCAGGATCTGGGGTGGTTAGGGTTAAAAGGACATTTCTCAAAACACTTGTGAGTAGCATGGTTTTACAGTAAATATGTACCAAAATAAATTTATGACAGGGTCTGTCATAAATATAGTTTGGCACTTTTTCACTGTAAAAACAAGCTTTTGACAGTCATTTTCTAATATCTAATATTTGATCTAATTTTGCCCTACACCGACGTGTGTATAGCACTGTATGCTCAGTCTACTCAAAGTATTTGTTATCCTTTCTGTTTAAAAAGGAATTTATGATTTTTATTATTATGAATGCTTCAATGAAAATGAAAATGTGATACATCTTTAAACCCAGATATTGTTCAACCCTGTAAAGCTGAACAGTAACGCCTGGCAAATTCTCTTATATTTTCTGAATAATATTAAAATTGGTCAAATGAGAAGTGAGTGTCACGCTTTATTGCACAACATCATGTACACACATCAAGGGGGGGTCCTTAAAACAAAAGTACACATGATGTTTAGTGCATCGGATTTGTGTTCTGATGGCTGAGTCGTCAGAATGTGGGTTCGAATCCCAGCCGCGACCGGGGTGCTTGTATCCTTGAGCAAGACACTTTACCATAATTGCTTCTCTCCACCCAGGGGTAAATGGGTACCTGTGAGGGCAGAGTTGGTTGTTGTGTTTGATTAGCCCTATATGCACTGAAATGGCAGCAATTGAGCTGTATACTCCCCAGAGAGCTGAGATGGTTTCGGGAATGATTTATGAGCCTGATGAGCAGGGGTAATAATGTAATGCGCCTTGAGCACCAGTTTGGTGGATGCGTGCGCCATATAAGTCCACATTTATATTATGATGATGTACATTACATATATACCTACGCTGTACACGGATGAGAGCACGCATTGCATGACGTCAATACACACTTGAGCTAACACGTATGCTTGGACATTTTCCTTTGTTTGTCTTTGACGGTCATGTGATATGTACTAATATTTAGTTGTTATACATGTAGGCCACTTCCTAATGAATTACAATAGTTCAATTCTATCTTTGGAGTGAGATACATGTATGTCTGTCACTGTAGTCCTTTGTCTCGTACATGTACATGTTTGTCTTGTCAATTTAGGTTAGGGCACAAAACTATTGCTTCAAGCATTTTCTTCCTCCATAATTCTTTGTCTAACTTCTCTGAATTTTAGACGTCACTGTGTTCATCATAAACTAGGACACCGATTCCATGTCCTGTTGAAAGTCTGTTCTGATCGTGACGATATTGTCCCTTTGACATTTGAGAAGAAATTATGCAGCTCAACCCAAATCTATTGGTCTGTGCTCGCAATTAACAAAAATAACTTTTGAAATTCTGTATTTCAAGGCCCAACAATCATTGGACCTTATTGTGACCTTGTTTCTGTAGTACAACAAGGGTTCGTGGAGAACAGGTGACATCACAGCCCTCACTGTTGAATAATAACAATACACTCTCATAATGGTAAATATCTGCTGTGTCTGACTCATAGTCTGATTGACAACTGGTAGCACAGGAGAAGTACATGTAGTTATAGAGTGATATGTACTGAAGGCATACGTAAAAATGCATGTTATAGGCTATTGCTCAAATGATTTTATCAAGCCTAGTAATTAAGTCATGGGGAAACATACACTACACATACATGTACATGTAAATTACGTGTGAGTTACTCTGAAGAGAATGCAGTTTAATCAAGTAAGCAGTTTTATTTGACTCAAGAAATAAAATGTGAACCGATAATTTCTAGGTTACACATTAAGTACAGTACTTAGCTTATAGGTTTAGTAAGACTAATTGCGGTGACACCATGTGAAATTCTCAATTGAGTAGTAATTAGTTCTGAAAAGAACTGGAGGTGCAACTAGAGTTGTACCTCCAGTTCTTTTCAGAACTAATTACTACTCAATAGAGAATTTCACATGGTGTCACCGCAATTAGTCTTACTTATCCTCTTCACCATGCAAAGCTACAAGTTTTACCTAGCTTATAGGTTGTTACAACATTAACCCTAACCACCCCGAATCCATCAAAATCCTCCAAGGGGCACTTTTCTTAAATTGACAAATTCAGCACTGTTGGAAACTGGTACTTTCACCTCTTATAATGGGGCAAAATTACTACCTGGCAAGAAGTACAGGACATAAGTGCTGAATATAAAAGATCAACGAAAATGCATGGTGCATTTTGAAGATAAGGGCATGTTTCCAAAAGTGCACTGATGGATTTTGGAGGATTCAGGAAGGTTCCTTGCCAGAACACGTAGGCGGTTAGGGTTAAAGTGTTAAGTAATGCACATAATGAATTATGATCTTACATGTACATGTACACATTGTACAGTGACCTAAATGTAATGTATGAGAACACAACAATTTTAAGAATGTCCCAAATGGTTTAAAGGTAAGGTGTAGAATGGAATAAAGGTTTGTAGCACGGTTTGTCACGCAGGATAAATGTCCGCCTTGATTTCATTTTCAAAATTTCAATATCCAGTGCCATTGCATTGAAAAAGAGCCAGAATGAATCCGACAAATCCAACGTTTGAGAACGGATGATATTCCAACTTGGCCCGTGAGTTTGCGTTACATGGTACAAATTTCTAAGCTGTGATTGGTTCATTCCTGCATGGCACATACTGAGTTTGCATGAAAATAAAGTCACTAAATGTTTTCAAATTTGCGAAACGTGTTAATGAATCCTACATGTACATTTGCACGATATTTATATAAGTGCGACCAGTGGGCCCGCTATTATTATATCACAATTCCCAGGAAGTTCAACTGATAAATTGTTTTTAATTTAATAAAACCAGAAATTTTGGATGATGTTTTGTGCCAGGCATGGATTCTATTTTTTCTGAATCTGTAAATTGCCATATTTGTTTTTTTCTGTACTAAATACGGACAATCCATCTGCATCACGTGCATTTTAACCCTCCTACTTCTGGTACCTTTTTCATACAAGTTGATCCACCACTTGAAACCATTCGCTTTTGTGGTTTTGAATGGTGAAATAACAGTGTTACAGTATTGATTCCCCCAAATGGTTTTGAATGGTAGGTCAGCTAATACAAAACCTTGTTTGGATCTTTCGAAATGGTAGTACAGCTAATACAAAACCTTGTTTGGATACTTCTAGTTCTAAGTGGTGAATCAATGGACCCTCTATGCATTTGAATGGATTTGAATGGTAGTAAAGCTTGCTACCAACACTGTTCAAATGGTATCACCATGTGTGTACAAAACCAGTGGGCATTTTGGTAAGTGGAAATTTTGAATGGTTTCAAATGGTCAAACAGTAGTAGGGTTAAATATCATTTTTATACAGTTTCCAACATCCGAATTTCATAATTTCTTTTTGTTCGTTTGATAAAGTCTTTCAAAATTCATTCACTTTTTGAATTCTGTTTGGGTTTTTGGGGGTCTCTTGAGCCAAACATGGGTGATGTATCTTTAAGTACATTTGAACAGGATGCATAAAAACTAAACACAACTTCCCTGTTGTGATTGTATTGTAATTTATGATGTCGATAATAAACCTTTGACATCAGCAGGAATAATCTTGATTTTATATGTGTGTAAATTGTACATGTACATGTACATGTATGTGTATACATGTACGTGTACATTCTTTATGGAAGCAATGGATTTATATGCTCATATCAGCTTAGCAAAATTCACAACTTTCCAACCGAAATTCACAATTTGCTGATCAAAATTCACAATTCACAAACAAACATGGATGTACATGTGCCATGGAAAGACAAGTATGCCTAATAAACTCAGACCTGCAAAATCCTTCACTTTAGCAAAGAGCATGTAGCATGTAACCTCAGCCCTTCAAAATTCTTCACTTTAGCAAAGAGGATTTTGGAGGATTTGGGAAGGTTAGGGCTAATCAGTACACAAATTTGATGCACTAAACTGCACCCTCCCCTGTTTACAATCCTTGCTGTAGTTGTTTTTGACAGATTTTTTTGGTTGATGTTAAACCCTCAATCCTTCAAAATCCTTCACTTTGGCAAAGAGGATTTTGGAGGATTTGGGGTTAAAAACAAAACATGGAAGTAATGAGAAAGATATAGAAGTCCAGGAACTTACAGAACACTACCTTTGAATAACCTACCCCCCTCCCCCATTTAGAAAAAACAAAACAAAATACACAAATATTTCTGTCTTAACTCTCCTACTGTTTGACCATTTGAAACCATTCAAAATTTCCACTTACCAAAATGCCCATTGGTTTTGTACACACATGGTGATACCATTTGAACAGTGTTGGTAGCAAGCTTTACTACCATTCAAATCCATTCAAATGCATAGAGGGTCCATTGATTCACCACTTAGAAGTATCCAAACAAGGTTTTGTATTTAGCTGTACTACCATTTGGAAAGACCCAAACAAGGTTTTGTATTAGCTGACCTACCATTCAAAACCATTTGGGGGAATCAATACTGTACACAGTTATTTCACCATACAAAACCACAAAAGCGAATGGTTTCAAATGTTGGATCAACTTGTATGAAAAAGGTACCAGAAGTAGGAGGGTTAAAAAGTTGCTATTGCAGAAGGCAATTTTGTTTTCAACACAACAAAAATAAGGGGTTTTTATAACCATTTTTCAGCAGTTCACTCAAGGTTTAGAAACATGCTGTGTACAATGTATCTATATCTATGTAAATGCTTGCTTGATACCAACTGGTTTTTACTTAAACTTTCACTTTCTGCTATTTGGTGTGTACATGTAGGTCCTGTCTGGAATGATAAAGCTGATGAACATCACTGCAATCTGCAATTAGTTCCTGTAAGGAAATCTACGAAGAAAGGACAACACGAACGGCTAGCTGTGTTTGACGTCTTTGCTAAATTGTGAATTGATGTATAGAAGGTTGTGGACAGCATTAATTGTATTCGGGATATTTCCAACATTTCCTGAAAACCCCTGAAAAGTGAAACTTTGCCAAATTGTAAAGGCATCGCAGAACAAGGTGTTGAGGATTTTGGTACCATGGCAACAGCCCCAGACATGCAGCGTGCACCATCTGGGAAGAGCAAAAAGACCAAGAAGAATCGTACCCAGAGTGGGCCACCCACGGCTATGATGCCCAATAATACTACCATGAGCGGGGCAGTGGGCGGGGCTCCCGTGCCAGCCGCCGCACGACAACTGGAGTTCCATCAAGCCATGACTGATTTTAAGGTACGTATTGAAGGGACAGCATCGTCACGATCAGAGCAGACTTTCAACAGGGCATGGAATCAGTGTCCTAGTTTAAGATGAACAGAGTGACTGAAAATTACCGGCTCATTCGTGCAGCAGCCGCGTTAATATGAATTATTTTCAGTCACTGAGTTAATCTAAACCTAGTACTCTGATTCCATGCCCTGTTGATCGTGACGATATTGTCCCTTTTAACCAGATACCTCGCAGCATGTTACCCACTACTTTTTTGAAAGATTAAGTAAATCTTGATGTATCTAGGAATTCATGTTTTCAAATGCCATTAGTGTAATATGTGTGTGTTGTTCATATAATTTAAGACAAACTATTTTGTACATAAATAAGTATTTTACAGCCATCAAATTTAAAGAACATACATGTATTAAAGACTGAAACATCACAGTGGTTTGGTACAAATGACCAATTAACCCTAACCCTCCAGGGTATTTTGGCTAGAAACCCTGCCAGAGGCATCAGATTGCATCGTTTGTCAAAGTGACTTGGCTGCAGAGTGCAGCAAGATCCATCTGGTCACAAATCTCAAGGCCGAACTGCCTCAGAGTCTGTGGTCACCAAACACAGCAGGATACAACTCTGGCATTGTTCAATGGGACCAGCTCTCAATAGCCTCAGACTTGACTGCATATGCACTGGTGTTGATAGCTGAATGCATCAAAGTGCACCAGACTTTTCCACCTGATGCACTGTGCTGCGTCTGGCAGGGTTAGGGTTAAGGTGGCCAATTGATCATCATCATCATCATCAATCATCATCAATCATCATCAATCATCAATCATCAATCATCAATCATTCATCATCATCATCATCATCATCATCATCATCATCATCATCGCCAAGTTTGACGCTCATGGCGCGTGAACATTATTACCCCTGTCATCGGGCCAGTTATATCATTCCTAGATCCATCCCACTCCCTGGGGAGTATGCAGCCCATGCTGCCAAATGTGTAGCGCAACGAGCTTAATCAAACACAATTACCATCTCTGCCCTCACAGGTCCTCATTTATACTCCTGGGTGAAGAGAAGCAATTATAGTTAAGTGTCTTGCTCGGGGACACATTTTTTTATTTCAGACCATGTTTCCATTCATGGACATATTTTACATTTTTGATTTCATGCAAAATAATGCTTATTGGCCTTATATTACGGTCCTTTCTCAAAGGCAAAAAAACAAGCAAAAACAAAAAACAAAAAAGAATCTGCTTGGTTCGAAACGTAAGGCCAATAACTATTATTTTGTATTTATACCACAGGTTCTTTAGGAGGCCACTCCGATCCACTAAATTTTCAATATGTTCTTCACCAACCTTTAGTGCATACAAGCCTGCTGTCCTTTCCAAGTAATCTTAATACAAAATCAACTGTGTGCCACCCGAGGCCACTGTAAATGTTTGAACATATTAGTATGGCCTGCAATGTATCAATGGGAGACCACCTTACCCTGCAATCTCAGAGGTGTGACAGTGCACAGAAGGGTAACCATAGGAGGCCACTGGCAACAGCTAATGGCTTGGAGTGGCCTGAATGGGTTGTTTCGAAAATTGCACTGATTGGGTTAGGTTAGGTAAGCAGTTTGCAACAGCTAATTCTCTATTTTATTTTTTATTTCAGACCATGTTCCCATCCATGGACAAGGATGTTATTGAGACAGTACTAAGAGCAAACAATGGTGCAGTGGATATCACCATCGACCAACTACTAACCATGGCCGCTGACATGCCAGAAACACCCCAGGAGCCTCAACATCCTCAACTCCCTGTAAGCTGATTTACTCTCTCCAATAGAACCGAGTTTCTTATAGGGGACACTGGTGCGGCTTTGTAGACTGAGCGTTGTGCGTACACTTTATGCACGTATGTTATGGTACTACACGCGCGTGTACTTCCGCCAGCCAATGATCGCTGGAGATATTCCACACGTACGCACATCAATTGCAAAATATGCCAAACACAACGCACTATCGCTGCCCTTTCGCCCACAATGATATAACAACATGTGCCCTCAACGGTTCAGGCACGGTGCGAATAGTCAGTGGCAGATCCAGGGCAGGTCAGGCATGTTGCCAGGAGGGGGGTCCTTTGCGCCCTTTTTTATATGAAAATAATTTTTTTTAAATCTCCCATTTTCCCCCTAAAGGGGCAGTATCGTCACGATCAGAGTGCTTGTTTTAGATCAACAGGGCATGGAATCAGAGTGCTTGTTTTAGATCAACAGGGCATGGAATCAGAGTGCTTGTTTTAGATTAACAGGGCATGGAATCAGAGTGCTTGTTTTAGATTAACTCAGTGACTGAAAATAATACCTACTTGAGTTCTTTCGGGTGACACCATGTAATGATCTCTTCTTGGAAGAAGTGATGGCTCTGAGAAGAGCCAGTTGGTTCTCAACGTTTCGTGCACTCCTTTCCTTCTGAGCAGTTCAGTTCTTTCCTTCTGAGCAGTTCAGTCCTAGCATGTTTTGGGGATGTTCCACTTTCCTTCAGGGTTCCGTGTCATAGCCATCATGCAACATGACCGACCCATTGCCAACGTCTTGGCTTCACTTTCTTGCTAATTTCTAAGTATTCCGTTTTCCCATGTGGCCTACATGTATATTGACATCTGTCTCTTTTGGCATTTGACGTATAGCAATATGGCGACCCAATGAACATGGGTTTCAGCAGTCCACCACCAGGAATAACACCAGTAACGCCTGATAGAGGACAGTTAATGATGACCTCAGCGGATAAGCCACCACCATACTCACCACCGTCACCTAACAGTCCTTTCTCACAGGTGGGTCTTGTTGTAAAGCCGTTCTACTCTTTTGGTAAAATGTCCTTAACCCTCCTACACATAGAGGCCACTGTAAACCACTAAATGTCCAATGTGTTGTACACACATTGTTTGTGCATATAAGCCACACTGCCCCTTTGAAGTAATCTCCAATGTACATACATTCATACAAAGACACATGTATACCACAATTGACCTTATTTTCAGCAGGTTATATTGTAAACAAACTCCCAATAATAAATCACCATCAGCCACTGAGACTAATAAACCATACCAAACCTCCATCATCCATTGGGATTTTCAGCAGTTATTTTGTAAACACAGACTCTCCATAGTAACCTACCACCAGCCACTGAGTCTAGAACAAAGTAATATGCCCTGCAATATGTCAATCACAAACCACTAAAACCAACAGACATATGAGGCATTATGTTACTATGCAGTATAGCTATGAGGAGCCACTGCCTACCATAGCAATGGCTTGGAGTGGCCTGAATGGGTTGTTTCAAAAATTTCACTGATTGTAGGAGGGTTAAAGGCATCCATAATTTATAAGAATCAAGATAAACCGAACCTCCGAAAGTTTCAGTTGATTGTATTGTGTCGTAAAAAAAGTGAACGTGCATTCATATTGTTTGTATCCATTCCAATGTAGAATGCCCATCTTGAAATTGTTGTTTTCAATAATTTTTTCAACTGAACATTATCTGAACTGTTTGTATTATAGGAAATGCTCAAAAGACAGCTTCCCCAAACCCCTGTCCAAAGAGGGCTGTTACCTCCTGTGCCACCGCAGAACACCCCATCTCCCTTCATGATGGCCCCACAAGTACCCCACACTATGAGTTCGCCCAGTGAGCCCATTACAGGAACCCAGCCTGCAGGCCCGGCAGTGCCTAGACGTCGAAGGTGGAACCCCCCGCTGATTGGAGACCTTCCCGTAGACTTCCTCAGAGTGGTTCCAGGCAAGAAAACTCAAGTAAGCATTGCCTCATTCATTATGAGATGCAGGGTTCCAATCAAGAACTCCAAGATACATGTAGGATGGTTCCATCATTAGTTGAAGAGCTTGTCAATTTCTGTTGTCAATTGCTGTTGTAAATTTTCAATTTCGATGATCATTTTCAGTTGTTAATTTCTGTTGTCAATTTCTGTTGTTAATTTCTGTCGTCAATTTCTGTTGTCAATTTCTGTTGTCAATTTTCAATTTCGATGTTCATTTTCAGTTGTTAATTTCTGTTGTCGATTTCTGTTGTCAATTGCTGTTGTTAATTGCTGTTGTCAATTGCTGTTGTCAATTTTCAATTTCGATGTTCATTTTCAGTTGTTAATTTCTGTTGTCAATTTCTGTCGTCAATTTCTGTTGTCAATTTCTGTTGTCAATTTTCAATTTCGATGTTCATTTTCAGTTGTTAATTTCTATTGTCGATTTCTGTTGTCAATTTCTGTTGTCAATTTCTGTTGTCAATTTCTGTTGTCAATTTACAATTGCTATTTTCAATTTCGATGTTCATTTTCAGTTGTTAATTTCTATTGTCAATTTCTGTTGTCAATTGCTGTTGTCAATTTCTGTTGTCAATTGCTGTTGTCAATTTGATTTCAATTGTCAATTTCTATTTTCAATATCGATGTTCAATTTCAGTTGTTAATTGTATTGTCAATTTCTATTGTCAATTTCTATTGTCTATCTCAGTTGTAAAATTATAAATTTTTATCATCAATTTCTATTGTCAATTTCTATTGTCAATTTCTATTGTCAATTTCTATTGTCAATTTCTATTGTAAAATTTAATCGTCAGTTTTTATCTTCAGTTTCTGTTATCAATTTCTATGTTCTGGGGTCCCTAAACATTGATCATATGTTTCCTCTCTCTAAACAAAAAGGCAATGGTGTCCGCCCAGCTCCAAGAGCGCATGGAGATGAACGTCAGACAACGAAAGAGTATCGACATCCATGATGTCGAGATGCAACAGATGCTGGAAGATGAGAGATTTGCTCTGACTCTACAGAACGAAGAATTCATGCACGAACTACAGAGAAACCCTGAATTCATTGCAGCACTTGACAGAGGTGTGTTTCCTGCAGATTCAATTCAAGTGTACATTTATATCCATACGCTTATAACTTTACATACAGGTAATACCAGAAGTCTGTTACCTACATGAAGTGTGCCGGTCGTGTACAAACCTAGTCCACGGCACAGTACCAGAAGTCTATTACCTACATGAAGTGTGCCACTCGTGTACTAACCTAGTCCACTGTACAGTACCAGAAGTCTGTTACCTACATGAAGTGTGCCACTTGTGTACTAACCTAGTCCACTGCACAGTACCAGAAGTCTGTTACCTACATGAAGTGTGCCACTAACCTAGTCCACTGCACAGTACCAGAAGTCTGTTACCTACATGAAGTGTGCCACTCGTGTACTAACCTAGTCCACGGCACAGTACCAGAAGTTTGTTACCTACATGAAGTGTGCCACTAACCTAGTCCACTGCACAGTACCAGAAGTTTGTTACCTACATGAAGTGTGCCACTAACCTAGTCCACTGCACAGTACCAGAAGTCTGTTACCTACATGAAGTGTGCCACTAACCTAGTCCACTGCACAGTACCAGAAGTCTATTACCTACATGAAGTGTGCCACTAACCTAGTCCACTGCACAGTACCAGAAGTCTGTTACCTACATGAAGTGTGCCACTAACCTAGTCCACTGCACAGTACCAGAAGTCTATTACCTACATGAAGTGTGCCACTAACCTAGTCCACTGCACAGTACCAGAAGTTTGTTACCTACATGAAGTGTGCCACTAACCTAGTCCACTGCACAGTACCAGAAGTCTGTTACCTACATGAAGTGTGCCACTAACCTAGTCCACTGCACAGTACCAGAAGTCTATTACCTACATGAAGTGTGCCACTAACCTAGTCCACTGCACAGTACCAGAAGTTTGTTACCTACATGAGTGTGCCACTAACCTAGTCCACTGCACAGTACCAGAAGTCTATTACCTACATGAAGTGTGCCGGTGGGTGTACTAACCTAGTCCACGGCACAGTACCAGAAGTCTATTACCTACATGAAGTGTGCCGGTTGGTGTACTAACCTGGTCCACTGCACAGTACCAGAAGTCTGTTACCTACATGAAGTGTGCCGGTACTAACCTAGTCCACTGCACAGTACCAGAAGTCTGTTACCTACATGAAGTGTGCCACTAACCTAGTCCACTGCACAGTACCAGAAGTCTATTACCTACATGAAGTGTGCCACTAACCTAGTCCACTGCACAGTACCAGAAGTTTGTTACCTACATGAAGTGTGCCACTAACCTAGTCCACTGCACAGTACCAGAAGTCTGTTACCTACATGAAGTGTGCCACTAACCTAGTCCACTGCACAGTACCAGAAGTCTATTACCTACATGAAGTGTGCCGGTCGTGTACTATCCCAGTACTCTAGTATGGCATAGTACTCCAAGAACAATGGATTTGGGCCATTCATGACGTATTGCTCCACAGACTGATGCACAAGGTCTCAAAAAGAAGCAGTGCAGTCTGGGAGACTAACCCTGTGTGTGAGAGAACTATCTCGCGCACGCACCTTAGCGTATGTGCGTTATCCCCACAGCTGATGGTTCGCCCACGTCTAGTTTAAGATTGCATCTAGTTCTCTAGGAGCTAGTTTTAGTGTGGAAGCGCCTATGCCATGATGCCCCCACAGCAGGCCGGGCAGGGGGAGCAAAACCTGTAACCATTCTTGTTGTGCGTGCGCCTCTATATATTAAAAACGACTCGTAGCATCCCCATTCCCCATGTCACACACATTTTGTTAACTTCCAAAAGTCGTTAAATGGAACCGGGTAATGACAGTTTCGGTCGGGTATCCGGGTATCCAGCACAGCCTTAGCCTATTGCTAAAGTGAGATCGTTAGATCTGATCAGAACTGTATTGAGGTATTCCTTTGGATATATAATTGAACCTGTAAGGATGGGGACGAGAAGTTGAGAATTTCAAAATATTTCAAGAGTTTTAGAATTTGAGATTTGAAAAATTACATGTTCACTCGAATGCTGCTATAATGATTCACACAGAATATATGGTTGTTTATCAAAGTGATTCATGACTGCAGTGCTCATACATAAAATGGTAGCCGATGTTAGTAAAAGCGGTATGTTACAGTAGTGTTTGTTAACCAGTTCGTGTCGGAGGCCGTGTATACACGCAATTTTTTTTTGCACCACGGATCGGAGAGCGTCTATACACGCCAGAGGAAACTCCGGAATATTTGTATGCATGCTCGGTTGACGTGGCAACGAGCCGAGTGTACAGTGACATGCTCGGTAGACGTGGCCACGCGCTGTGGAAGCTTCCATTAACGTGTTTGTGTGGGGAAAAGAAACCCGCACAGGGGCCCAGAAAAACTTTTTATTCCCGACGCGAACTGGTTAACCTTCCTATGACTGCAAGGGTCAAAATCAGTCGAAATGTTGATACACTTGCCAAGGAATATCTAGTGCACTTAAAAAGTCAAACACTGTCAAACCTTACGTGTAGCAAGTACATTTACAGGTCAAAATGAGTCGTCCGTTTTTGACTGGTAAAAGCATTGTCTTGCATTGTTAAGGGTGGTCAAAATGACAGTAAAAACCAGTCAAAAATGCCCCTGTGTGCACATTTGGGTCAACAGTCCAAACGGGCAGTTGACTGGTTTTGACCACTATAGCTACCTGCCACTAAAGTGCAGCTGTAGTAGGAGGGTTATTAAGTTCAAACTGGAATTTTTGTTTGATGTTCTCAAAGGTGATAGCACCTCAGACAAAACGATTTCTAGGGAAGATTGATACCATCATCTGCCTTACACTAAGTAAGTTGCAAATTACAATTCAAAAATTTTGTTAATTTTATACCAAAACTATGTATTCTTACCTTTAACCCTCCTACTGTTTGACCATTTGAAACCATTCAAAATTTCCACTTACCAAAATGCCCATTGGTTTTGTACACACATGGTGATACCATTTGAACAGTGTTGGTAGCAAGCTTTACTACCATTCAAATCCATTCAAATGCATAGAGGGTCCATTGATTCACCACTTAGAAGTATCCAAACAAGGTTTTGTATTAGCTGTACTACCATTTGGAAAGATCCAAACAAGGTTTTGTATTAGCTGACCTACCATTCAAAACCATTTGGGGGTATCAATACTGTACAGTTATTTCACCATTCAAAAGCGAATGGTTTCAAATGGTGGATCAACTTGTATGAAAAAGGTACCAGAAGTAGGAGGGTTAATGATGTTTTGGTTAGATCTTCAACTTAAAATAGCAGTAATCAAAAATAATTGTTTCGTTTTTCTCTAGATTATTCACAGTCAGTCACGGTAAACAGGGCTCAAGGGGTATCTCAAGTCCCTCCATCAGCATCTCAAGTCCCTCCATCAGCCAGCCCTTGTATCGTGAATAACCTAGCCCCTTCCAATCAGGTCACACCCCAGGGGGAGGTAGGGGCAGCGGGTGGCATCTCCAGTGATGACATTGAGTTCAGGAACAAGCTGACACACATGGGCAAGAGTAAGTGAGAACCGTACCAGGGCTGGGGGGAGGGGAGGGGTCATTGTCACCTAGGGTACTCCCCAATGGTACCCCCCAATGGTACCCAGGCAGTCTCAATCTTTATTAACCCTAACCTTCCCAAATCCTCCAAAATTCTCTTTGCTAAAGTGAAGGATTTTGAAGGATTTTGAAGGATTGAGGTTACATGCTACATGCTCTTTGCTAAACTGAAGGATTTTGGAGGATTGAGGTTATTAGGCATACTTGCCTTTCCATGGTACATGTACATCCATGTTAGTTGTAGTGATTGCAAGGTCAGTGCTTGGGTCAGTGGACACTGTTTATTGCTCCATTCATGCAGGGAGGGTCCTTGGCCATGTACATGTATCACAGATTAGAAACACATGTGTGCATACATGTCATGTACTTGCTTTACTACTGACGGATTTTGGAGGATTCAGGTTATGTGTAAGCAAATGGGCCTAGGGAGTTAGGAAGGATTCAGGTTATGTGTAAGCAAATGGGCCTCGGGAGTTAGGAAGGATTCAGGTTATGTGTAAGCAAATGGGCCTAGGGAGTTAGGAAGGATTCAGGTTATGTGTAAGCAAATGGGCCTAGGGAGTTAGGAAGGATTCAGGTTATGTGTAAGCAAATGGGCCTAGGGAGTTAGGAAGGATTCAGGTTATGTGTAAGCAAATGGGCCTAGGGAGTTAGGAAGGATTCAGGTTATGTGTAAGCAAATGGGCCTAGGGAGTTAGGAAGGATTCAGGTTATGTGTAAGCAAATGGGCCTAGGGAGTTAGGAAGGATTCAGGTTATGTGTAAGCAAATGGGCCTAGGGAGTTAGGAAGGATTCAGGTTATGTGTAAGCAAATGGGCCTAGGGAGTTAGGAAGGATTCAGGTTATGTGTAAGCAAATGGGCCTAGGGAGTTAGGAAGGATTCAGGTTATGTGTAAGCAAATGGGCCTCGGGAGTTAGGAAGGATTCAGGTTATGTGTAAGCAAATGGGCCTAGGGAGTTAGGAAGGATTCAGGTTATGTGTAAGCAAATGGGCCTAGGGAGTTAGGAAGGATTCAGGTTATGTGTAAGCAAATGGGCCTAGGGAGTTAGGAAGGATTCAGGTTATGTGTAAGCAAATGGGCCTAGGGAGTTAGGAAGGATTCAGGTTATGTGTAAGCAAATGGGCCTAGGGAGTTAAGAAGGATTCAGGTTATAAGCAAATGGGCCAAGGGAGTTAGGAAGGATTCAGGTTATGTGTAAGCGAATGGGCCTAGGGAGTTAGGAAGGATTCAGGTTACGTGTAAGCAAATGGGCCTAGGGAGTTAGGAAGGATTCAGGTTATGTTTAAGCAAATGGGCCTAGGGAGTTAGGAAGGATTCAGGTTATGTGTAAGCAAATGGGCCTAGGGAGTTAGGAAGGATTCAGGTTATGTGTAAGCAAATGGGCCTAGGGAGTTAGGAAGGATTCAGGTTATGTGTAAGCAAATGGGCCTAGGGAGTTAGGAAGGATTCAGGTTATGTGTAAGCAAATGGGCCTAGGGAGTTAAGAAGGATTCAGGTTATGTGTAAGCAAATGGGCCTAGGGAGTTAGGGTTAATCAACATTTAACACTTGATCATGTTAGCATAAAGAAAACATGATAAAACAAATTAAAACACTTTTTTAACCCTAACCCCTAGGTATTCTGGCTAGGAACCTTCCAGAATCCTCCAAAATCCATCAGTGCACTTTTGGAAACATGCCCTTATCTTCAAAATGCACCATGCATTTTCGTTGATCTTTTATATTCAGTACTTATGTCCTGTACTTCTTGCCAGGTAGTAATTTTGCCCCATTATAAGAGGTGAAAGTACCAGTTTCCAACAGTGCTGAATTTGTCAATTTAAGAAAAGTGCCCCTTGGAGGATTTTGATGGATTTGGGGTGGGTTAGGGTTAATGTATTTTTAACTCCCGTAGTCTTTCAATATTGTGATTACATATAATGTTTACAGTTCATTGTCCAAAGAGCAAGTTTACCTTAACATGTCTTACGGTGTTGATCACTTTTTTTTATTGGCCATTTTCCATTTGGCTGTGCATTTATCAGTGTGATGTCTTTTATTCACAGCTACAAGATACAAGTTTACCCAGATGGCTAAAATGTTCAACAAAAAGAAGAAAAGGACCTCAAGAACACAGTATCCTTTGAGAAGGTGATAAACAATTGATTTAATTTTGCCCTGCACCAACATGTGTATAGCACTGTATACTCGGTGCTTTCCGAGTGTCTGTGGAAAAAACTACACAGGCGACTCGGTTAACAACACAGTGCAATAAGCTGAAACTCTCACAGACTGGTTTCTGTGCATATCTATTTACAGACATTTACAGTCATTTACAGTCATTTACAGTCATTTACAGTCATTTACAGTCATTTACAGTCATTTACAGTCATTTACAGTCATTTACAGTCATTTACAGTCATTTACAGTCATTTACAGTCATTTACAGTCATTTACAGTCATTTACAGTCATTTACAGTCATTTACAGTCATTTACAGTCATTTACAGTCATTTACAGTCATTTACAGTCATTTACAGTCATTTACAGTCATTTACAGTCATTTACAGTCATTTACAGTCATTTACAGTCATTTACAGTCATTTACAGTCATTTACAGTCATTTACAGACATTATACCAAGTGTATACGGGTAGCTTTAAGAAGAGGGAAGATGTGAAAACGGTAATCTGAATAAAAGAACAGTGATTATAACTACAAAATTCTAATTTTGAGATGTTTGCAATACAGTGTCTGATACAGTAAGTGTCTGATATAATAAGTGTCGGTTACAGTGTCGGTTACAGTGTCGGTTACAGTGTCTGTTAGTGTCGGTTACAGTGTCTGTTACAGTGTCTGTTACAGTGTCTGTTACAGTGTCGGTTACAGTGTCTGTTACAGTGTCTGTTACAGTAAGTGTCTGATACAGTGTCTGATACAGTGTCTGATAGTGTCTGTTGCAGTGTCTGATAGTGTCTGATACAGTGTCTGATAGTGTCTGATACAGTAAGTGTCTGTTGCAGTGTCTGATAGTGTCTGATACAGTGTCTGATACAGTAAGTGTCTGTTGCAGTGTCTGTTGCAGTGTCTGATACAGTAAGTGTCTGTTGCAGTGTCTGTTGCAGTGTCTGTTGCAGTGTCTGATGCAGTGTCTCAAAGTGTGTCCGATCACGTGTTTTAACATTGTAAAAAAAAAAATTATTTTCATGTCAGTGGGAATACTGTATAACTCAGTGTACAGTGGTCAAGTCAAATTGTCAACAAAATTTCTTAATGGCAAAACCTCAGACTTGACGGGCAGCCAGCGTCATCGATGTTGAATCTCCTGGACGACTATGATGAGAGTGGGGACACTGCCCTGCTGGGTACCAGGCAAGAAGTCAAGGAAAATTTCTACAGTGATATGAAGGTAATTATGATTTGATGCGGTAAAAAATAATTTGCAAAAAAATTATTTTCCTTTGTTGCTGGCAAGCATAGTTATTGCATCATAGAAAATAGACAAGCATTGTGGGTTTTTTGTGCATGATTATCTTAAAGATATCCATTTCATGCCAGCCGATTTTTACCATCAAAAATATGTTAAGATAAAAAATTTGATATATTATGTGGTTCATCAACATTTTGAACAATCGACGACAATCCATTATAAGGCCACAAAAAAAAGTCTCTGGTTTCTGGTCTCCGCACGTGTCGCCTCAGACCTGCGCGTCAGCATTTTTTATTTATTTTTTTATTTTTTTGCAATGAAACGATGTCCAATTGCAGCAAAAATTTCTGGACCGATTGAAATTCTGCCGTGCTGTGTTTTAAACGACTTTTTCACATAGGGGCATGAACATTTGCCCGATTTGTGAGGCCTCTCTTAGCCGCCATACTTATATATGGGAAATTTGGTCCCCGCGTATATATGTATCCAATTTTCCCTGTTGGCCAAAAAATAAATAAATAAATAAATAATGGCGAGTTACTGTACCGATTTTGAAACCAACCGTGGCCTTACGTTTCAAACCAATCTTTATCAAAGGCAACAGAAATGAATGGATTACTCATACTAAGCTAGAAATGAATGAATTGCCCAACTTTTATGACCCAACAAAATTAGCAAATTAAGTTTTAAATAGATTTTTCAAAGTAAAATCAGTCTGAGCAGGGAATATAATTTAGAATTTGTATTAGTCAAAATACACAAGTCATAGATACTGCATATTTATTGGCTGTTCATTGGTTTGTGTATATGTGTTATTTTATACTATTATTAATAATATTTTATAGTTTTACTTATTTGTTGATATTTATAGATTGATAATAATAATAATAATAACAGGAATTTATAAAGCGCCTTTGCCAAATGATTCAAAGCGCTGTGAAAAAACAACAGAAAACTAAACAAATGAAGTCAAAACAAATAGGTTTTTAAGAGTCCTTTAAACTGTTCGACAGATGAAGCATTCCAGATTGAGATGGGTAGAGAATTCCATATTCGGGGACCCGCAACGGAAAAAGCTCGGTCCCCTGTACTCCTGGTAGTGCGAGGGATGACCAAATTGGATTCAGAGCGGAGACCTTGTCGTTTAGGTTTGCTGAGGTTGAGAACGTCAGAAATGTATAATGGGAAATAGTTGGACACGTTGTTGGATAAAATTCCGATTTATATTTTTCTGTTCATTTGTGGTTTTTCCATTTAATTTTTAATATGCAAATATACTTAATGTAATCATCAGAACAAATAGCAGACAGTGAGTAAACATTTATGTTAATAACATGATCGCACTCCTGAGCATGTGCATTCAATATTTTTTTGTATTTCTTTATTGAAGATTTCCTCTCCGAGATTGAATTTCCTATCCCGAAACCTGTATTATTCAGTTACTTTGTATGATCTGTTCCTTCCTGGTTCAGCTTAATCTGAAACTAGACCACAAATAGGAATCAAGAGAAGACATTTCCTTTGGGGCTATTTACAATAGAAACAACATCCTGTCTGTTTTCCAAGAAAATTAAAAACGAATGTCATGCATGTATGCTGCAAGTGTGTTTTGTGATCGTAGTGCAGTCAATTGAGTCAAACCTGTGTCACGTGTCCACGCATTGGACTGATTGAATGGGGGCACCATGGGTAGGTGGCCACTATAGACAGGTGAATACAATGGACAGGTGGCCACTATGGACAGGTGAATACAATGGACAGGTGGCCAAAATGGACATGTGGCCACAGCGACCATAATGGGCAGATGGCCACTTTAGACAGGTTGATTCAATGGACGGGTGACCTAAATTGTGGCCATAGTGGACAGGTGACCGCAATGGACAATGACCATAATGGACAATGACCATAATGGACAATGACCATAATGGACAATGACCATAATGGACAAGTGGCCAAAATGGACAGGTAAATACAATGAACCTGTGGCCGCAGTGGACAGGTGACCAAAATGGACAGGTAAATATAATGGACATATGGCCGTAGTGGACAGGCGACCACAATATACATTTACTACAATGGGCAGATGACCACAATGGGCAGATGACCACAATGGACATGTTTTAGGGCCGCCATATAGCCTGGACTCATGACATGTGGCAGGCTACCTTGCCCATAATAATAGGTTGACTGCACTCTCCACAAAGCACAACTTCCATATAGCTTTTGCCATTTAATTGTGGAATTTTCATTTTGTTCCACGTTGTCACAAACTTGTTCCATGTTATCACAAACTTGTTCCAATTGCATCTCACACTCAGAAACCATCCCACATTTGGGAGGAGGGCCAAAGTTATGGTACAGCCAAGCCTTTGAGAAGCCCGGCCAGGCCCAGAGGCCTATATAATCCCCTAGCTGAGCACAAAAGACCCTTTACTAATGAATAGATCTCATATAGCTCAAGTACTGTATTGTTACAGTATTAGGACTCACAAAAGACAGATTAGGAGGCCAGGCTTCTCAAAGGTTTGGCTGTACCATGACTTTGGCCCTTATCCCTAATACCCATCTGCATGTTTTATCCCAGAAACAAAAAGCTCAAAGGAAGAAAAAGGAGCTTGAGGAGCCGATTATCTTCTACCAAGAAGACAACGAATTTGCCCTACATGAAGAGAATTAGTCTGTTTGCTTTGAGGTCTGTTTCATGCCCTTACATACTGTGTATGTATATGTGTGTGTCATGGTGTGTGGGATTTATTTATTCAAAAACTCCAAATTGTGTCTGGATGATATAAGATACGTTGGATTTGAAGTTTGCATGATGGAAGAACAGTAAGAGGAAATCTGCAGAAGCACCGTGTTATATCTATAATGAGTTATAATAAGTATGACCAGAAGTCTATTACCTACATGAAGTGTGCCACTCGTGTACTAACCTAGTCCACGGCACAGTACCAGAAGTCTATTACCTACACGAAGTGTGCCACTCGTGTACTAACCTAGTCCACGGCCTAGTACCAGAAGTCTGTTACCTACATGAAGTGTGCCACTCGTGTACTAACCTAGTCCACGGCCTAGTACCAGAAGTCTGTTACCTACATGAAGTGTGCCAGTCATGTACTATCCTAGTCCACGGCACAGTACCAGAAGTCTGTTACCTACATGAAGTGTGCCACTCGTGTACTAACCTAGTCCACGGCACAGTACCAGAAGTCTATTACCTACACGAAGTGTGCCACTCGTGTACTAACCTAGTCCACGGCCTAGTACCAGAAGTCTGTTACCTACATGAAGTGTGCCACTCGTGTACTAACCTAGTCCACGGCACAGTACCAGAAGTCTGTTACCACATGAAGTGTGCCACTGATGTACTAACCTAGTCCACGGCACAGTACCAGAAGTCTGTTACCTACATGAAGTGTGCCACTCATGTACTAACCTAGTCCACGGCCTAGTACCAGAAGTCTGTTACCTACATGAAGTGTGCCACTCGTGTACTAATCTAGTCCACGGCACAGTACCAGAAGTCTGTTACCTACATGAAGTGTGCCACTCGTGTACTAACCTAGTCCACGGCACAGTACCAGAAGTCTGTTACCTACATGAAGTGTGCCACTCGTGTACTAACCTAGTCCACGGCACAGTACCAGAAGTCTGTTACCTACATGAAGTGTGCCAGTCATGTACTATCCTAGTCCACGGCACAGTACCAGAAGTCTGTTACCTACATGAAGTGTGCCACTCGTGTACTAACCTAGTCCACGGCACAGTACCAGAAGTCTGTTACCTACATGAAGTGTGCCAGTCATGTACTATCCTAGTCCACGGCACAGTACCAGAAGTCTGTTACCTACATGAAGTGTGCCACTCGTGTACTAACCTAGTCCACGGCCTAGTACCAGAAGTCTGTTACCTACATGAAGTGTGCCACTCGTGTACTAACCTAGTCCACGGCCTAGTACCAGAAGTCTGTTAACTACATGAAGTGTGCCACTCATGTACTAACCTAGTCCACGGCACAGTACCAGAAGTCCGTTACCTACATGAAGTGTGCCAGTCATGTACTATCCTAGTCCACGGCACAGTACCAGAAGTCTGTTACCTACATGAAGTGTGCCACTCATGTACTAACCTAGTCCACGGCACAGTACCAGAAGTCTGTTACCTACATGAAGTGTGCCACTCATGTACTAACCTAGTCCACGGCCTAGTACCAGAAGTCTGTTACCTACATGTACATGAAGTGTGCCACTCATGTACTAACCTAGTCCACGGCCTAGTACCAGAAGTCTGTTACCTACATGAAGTGTGCCACTCGTGTACTAACCTAGTCCACGGCACAGTACCAGAAGTCCGTTACCTACATGAAGTGTGCCACTCGTGTACTAACCTAGTCCACGGCCGAGTACTCCAAGAACAATTGATTTGGGTATTCATGACGTGTAAGGTCTCAAAAAGAAGCAGTGCGGTCTGGGAGATTTACCCGGCGTGTGAGAGAATTGTATCTCGTGCGCACACCTTAGAGTTTATCAAATGTGCCTGTTGTTCAACACACAGGATAGTTCGCCTGCGTCTAGTTTTCTAGGAACTAGCTTCACATGGAAACGCCTGTCCAGTGACGAATGGCGGCAGGCCAGGCAGGGAGAGCAACCAAGCTCTTTGTGCATGCGCTGGCTGGCACACTATATGTAGGTAGTAGACTTCTGGTATGACTTGTAGCTTTGCATGGTGAAAAAGGATAAGTAAAGACTGTTTGCGGTGACACCATGTTGAAATTCTCTTTTGATCAGAAAATAGTTCTGAAAAGAACCGGTTGGTTACAACTCAACGTTTCAATCATTATGCACTGATCGTCTTCAGGAGAATGCGGTTCCGGGAAGAACCACTGGTTTCCTCAGAACTAACACACTATTACAGCAATGGGAAAACATGTGGAAAAGATCATGAATTGTAAATCAGCATATCAACATTTGTTGTTATGAGCAAAATAAGTAGAACCCGACAGAACAATTTAACATTTTGCATGTGCGCACAGTATTCACTGCATGCTTTGCTTTTCCTTAATGTAGTATAACATTGCTGATTTTATAACTTGCTTTAATACTTCAAGAATCAAGATATACGTTGAAGGGAAGGTACAACATTGGTAAAACTGTTTCTACGAGTATGCTTACTCTCTTTGAATCAAGATATACGTTGAAGGGAAGGTACAACATTGGTCATGTTGGCAAAACTGCTTCCATGAGTATGCTTACTCTCTTTGAATCAAGATATACGTTGAAGGGAAGGTACAACATTGGTCATGTTGGCCAAACTGCTTCCATGAGTATGCTTACTCTTTGAATCAAGATATACATTGAAGGGAAGGTACAACATTGGTAATGTTGGCAAAACTGCTTCTATGAGTATGCTTACTCTCTGTGAATTAAGATATACATTGAAGGGAAGGTACACCATTGGTCATGTTGGCAAAACTGCTTCCATGAGTATGCTTACTATGAGTATGCTATACATTGAAGAACCAACCTGTGAAAGTTTCAGCTCAATGTGGATGCAACATCTGAATTTTTTTTCTGGATGATTGGTTCCGTGTTATCAATTTGAAACCAAGGTTGCTTTCAGATAATAATTTGGTAAACAGGTAATCGGGTAACGACCCGATTAACCTACCAGTAACAAGCAGGGAAGGTGACACAGTACAAGTGGGCCAGTGATGTATCACGCTATCACATGATACATCAACATCACTTGATGGCCTGGCCGACTTGACCAGCTGGTGGCGCTTTACAACATGGCTGCCCCCATATGCACACTTATACCGTGACCAAAAGGTATCATCTCCCCCACTTATTACTGATGACTGGTAGTTGAATCGGGTGTTATAACCAATATTGTACCATCCCCACTACTGATTTTATTAGGTTACAGCCAGGCTCATGTATAAGACATGTCCCAACCACATCTTGTCAATACATTCTAGTTTCATTTTGTTATCATCTTTGCATGACTTCATCCATAAATGTGCCCATTGAATGCCTAAAATCCTACTCCTCTGCAAGTTTTAAAAACTTGATCCAATATATCACCTTTAAGACATCATGGCATAAATTTGGTGATGACATCCTGAGAAATTTTGTGAAAGTTGATTGTCGATTTTTGAGTACATTTCACACGTCTCTCATCTCTCTATTGACCTTATTCAGGAATTGTCAGTGAATTTGCCCTATATTAATTATGATTAACATAAGCTTCAGTGTTTGAATAACTTAGTCCCTATAAATCATCTAGGTAAAGCCAAAACAAAAAGTCTCCGGTTACTGGTCATCAGTCGGCTTCAAAATTGGTGTGATGACGCTATTTTTTTTTTTTTTGGGGGGGGGGGGGTTATATATACATAACAGCAAAAGAAATGTCACCCCTAAAAATATTTATTATTTTCATTTTATAATTAATATAATTTGTTTAATGAAGAATATTATGAGTATGGAGTGTAACACGAACACAATGTGGCAAATTTGGTTGACCTCAAAATTCGTCATGCATGACGTCCGAGGACACATAAGCTAAACATGTTCTCAGACTTATCAAAATTTAGGGGGGTGACGTTTCTTTTGCTGTTAAGTATATATATATATTTTTTTTTTTGGCCAACAGGGAAATGTGTGATACATGTATACGCGAGGACCAAATTCCCCATACACAAAGTATGGTGGCTAAGAGAGGCCTCATAAATCGGGCAAACCTTCATACCCCTATGTGAAAAAGTCGTTTAAAACACAGCATGGCAGAATTCCAATCGATCCAGCAATTTTGGCTGCAATTGGACATCGTTTCATAGCAACAACAAAAAAAGAAAATTAAAACTGCCGACGCACGCAGAGACCAGAGACTTTTTTGGTTTGGCCTAAGACAGGTTTTTTTTACTGTACCTAATTTTGGTTCTTTCTTAATTTGTTGACAGCCGTTTCGGGTATAGAGAATTGTCAGCATTAACGCCTGCAAGGAGTGGACTGAGCAGTGGACTGTAACTAAATCAAGAACAAGAACTAATTACCTAATTGCTTGTACAGTTGGCTTCTCGCATGAACTCTCATAAACATAGAGGATCGATGAAAGAGGGAAAAGTAATTATAGACAGTGTGGCTTGTGACATCATTTAATAACAGCCCCAAAGGTCAAACTATGACAGACAAAGGCTGTATGGAAAATACCAAAAATCTTTTACAAATCTTTTTATGTTGAGGAAGATGTCAACAGGAAACAAATTTATTTTGAAATTTTTAAGGATCTCGTAAGAAATTATAGACGATGTGGTATATGACATTAGTTGTTTACAAAAGAGCCCCAAAGACAAGTATTTTTGGTATTTTTCTAAGTAAAGCACTACATTTGAAGTATTATTGATGTGAAATTTTAACCATAACTTGATGTTATGTGGAGATCAAAGTACAATATGTAAAAACTGTACATATAAACATACACACTGTCTGCCCGCCATGAAATGACCCCGTTACTCTCATGGACATTTCCAGTGTAAAATATATGTGACATGGTCTATACAGTATGTCGACATGATGAGTGAATGTCAAAGAGGTTAACACTGACTGTCACGTTTTAGGGAGGAAGGCCAAAGTCATGGCACAGCCAAGCCTTTGAGAAGCCCGGACTTTGCCCAGGCCTATGTGCCTATATAATCCCCTATCTGAGCACAAAAAACCCTTTACTGACAAAAAGATCTCAAATACATGTAGCTCTTATTGTTAACGCAGACTTGACTGACACCTCACCTGTCTTTTGTTCACAACTGCAGCTACGTGTATTATAATGAGCTCTACTTGCCTGGGGGCTAGGCCCTCCAGAAGCCCAGGTTACATTAATTTACAGGTACTGTATTGTTACAGGATTAGGACTCACAAAAGACAGATTAGGAGGCTAGGTAGCCTGGGTTTGGCCCTGGCTGGGCTTCTCAGAGGCTTGGCTGTACCATGACTGTGGCCTCCTCCTTCAGACACTGGAGAAATATTGTGAACACACAAAATTACATGTGTATTCCCCAATGAGTGATCTATCATCGGTTGTCTTGCATAACCCGTAGAGATTTCTCTGTATTCATAACAGGAAATATCCAGCAGTTTGTTTGGGGGCGGGAGGGGGAATGCCTTTGAATAGGCAAACACGTCTTTCTAGGCATTTTGAACGTCCACTGAGTTTGTTCAAGTATTTGAATAGTTGATTGGAATTACAAATACAGTACTGGTTACATTAGCACATATTGGTAAGAACAAACACTGCATCTGCAAAATTATAAGTTATAAACAATTTGTCAAAAATTACTTTCGGACAAATCTGTGTCGAGCAAATTCAGTCGGCGGAGATCAATGGTAGGTCAAGACTGGAGGAAGGAAACGGGTGGGAATACAAAAGACCAAAAATATTGGCAAATTAGCCAAAGGGTAAATGCAAGTGGTCGAATTTCAAATTTTTTGTACAAGGCTGTTCGTCAAATAAACGGCCACTTTGCCCGATAGAGGTATCATATCAACATATATTTCCATAATGTTCTCTGGCATACTCGTGCCTCAAGAACAAAGTTGTGATCACAATATAGATTTTGCGTTCCAATAACTCTTTGAAAATATAAATATTCTGTAAATTTTGTAAAAAAGCCAAAAAAAAGTCTCCAGTTTGTCTCCGCGCGCATCGGCATTTTTAATTTTCCTTTTTTTTCTCTATGAAACGACGTACAATTGCAGCCAAAATTGCTGGATCGATTGGAATTCTGCTGTACTTTGCTTTAAATGACTTTTTCACATAGGGGTATGAATGTTTGCCCGATTTGTGAGTCCTACCTTTGTCCTTAGCCACCATACTTTATGCATGGGGAATTTGGTCCCCGCGTATACAATGTATCACGTATTTCCCTGTTGGCAAAAAAAAGGATGACCAAATAAAAAAAGCGTCACCGCACCGATTTTGAAGCCGACTGATAATCAGAAACCAGACACTTTTTTTTTTGGCCTAATGATAAAGATTTAAAAATATAAACAAAAAATTAAGAATCTAATAAATAAGATGACATTTTATAACTTTCTTTGTACATACAATATAAGTTATGCTACTCAAAACAATTTAGGGAACACCGGAATAATCTCAGTTAAAGCAAGATCATTATTTCAGATAAACACAATGTTTCACAGAATTGATGAGAAACAACTGCACAATGAAACAGATGATAAAGGATGCATGTAGTGATTACACATTTCATGACATGACTACTGAAAGAGAGAGGGGGTTGCAAATGAAAATCCCAGTTCATGGAACATTTCAAACCTATTTGATGTTAAAAATCCGGTGTTCCCTAAATTGTTTTGAGTAGTATATATTGGGCACAACCTTATTTTGTGTGCAGAAAGTCGTCACTTTGTTATTGCAACATGATCTATGCTTCTACTCAGTTTTTGGTGCAAGCGTCGACAAACATGTTGCTATTTTGTGTACATTTTATCTCTGAAGTGCCTTCTTCAAGCCAGCCAACTACACTCGATCAAACATTAAGCAATATTAACCCTCCTACTTTAGCTGCACTTTAGTGGCAAGTAGCTACAGTGGTCAAAACCAGTCGACTGCCTGTTTTGACTGTTGACCCAAATGTGCAACACAGGGGCATTTTGACCACCCAGAACAATACCAGACAATGCTTTTACTAGTCACAAACGGTCGACTCATTTTGACCTGTAAATGTACTTACTACACGTAAGGTTTGACAGTATTCGACTTTTAAGCGCACTAGATATACCTTGGCAAGTATATCAACATTTTGACTGATTTTGACCCGTGCAGTCATAGAAGGGTTAACCCTCTCAATACCGAATTGTTTGACCACTCAAGCGTGAAGCACACATTCTTACATAACAGAAAGCTTGTGTTCAAAGGCCAATTTTACAAACTCTATTATCACCTTGAAGATATCGTTTTACAGCAAAATAAATAATAAAAAATATCTTACTTATTGAATTCCCTTTCAGAAAATCCAAAAAACATTAAGATCGGTCAATAAATGTCCAAGTTCTCGGTCTTTGTTTCCTCAGTGTGATCTGTAAACTCAAACACTTTTTTGTACACAAACACATGGCGCTCCGTAGTTGTTTGGCATTTCGGATCTTTACACTACAATTTGAAGGGGTTGCATAATAGCAACCTTATTTTATTTCACCATCAATGGAAAGATCCGATCTTGCTCTTTCCAACCAGTGTAAGCTTGGGTATGGAGGGTGAACATGGACAAAACTACAGCTTTATAATAAATGGCCTTTGTGCTCAGGCTTGAGTGCAAGCTTGGTCGACTAAAGTCGCCTATGGTAAGGAAAGGGTAAATAGTGCGCACACACGATGGTACCCTCACCTGCGCTCCACCTTGAAAAGCATCAAATCTTTTATAAACCTAGATGTATTGAGAAATGTTAAAATGGATATGAAGATGAGAATATAAACCAGTGGTTTATAGCAGATAAGGCCTTGAATTATACATGCATTGGCATTGAGGAGACTAGTGTTCAATCACATTGTTATAATTCCAAACTCCTATAAGATGTTGACAAATTAAAATTTATAAGAAACTGTTCAGAATATTGAGAAATACATTTATCCCGATTGAAACCCTATTCTCCCAATGAGGATACCAATAGGCCCCAATTGGGAAACCCTTGGGTAACGACGACAACCTTGTGCTTTTATTTAGTGTATCATTACATGTATACAGACAGTTTTTCTTTATATAATAAGATAATGGTATTAGAATTAATCATTGGTTTGTAATATGACGTCAGAGTGTCTTAACTCATGTCTGTGTAGTATAAGATCAACATCAGAATATGCATTTGCTTAATCCTTGAGGAGCCTACCTTGATAAATACAAATATATACCAGCACTTAGCTGTCAAACGGGTGTTTTGCATATCATATACAATTTGCTACTATGGGGGACGACTTCTGTATTTGTCACAATCATCCAGAGTTCCTATTACTTTGTGTTTCTTGTGTACACATACTACGGTTGTGCATTTGCTTGTGAACTTAAGTTAGTATTGTACCTTCGTTAAGACTTGCAGGCTTCCATGGTGAAAAGGATAAGTAAAGACTGTTTGCGGTGACACCATGTAGTAAGACTTGTAGCTTTGCATGGTGATAAGTATAGACTGCGGTGACACCAGATTTGTGTTCTGATGGCTGAGTCGTCAGAATATGGGTTCGAATCCTGGCCGCGACCATGGTACTTGTGTCCTTGAGCAAGACACTTCACTGTACCGTGCTCCTCTTCACCCAGGAGTATAAATTGGTACCTGTGAGGGTAGAGGTTGATATTGTGCTTGAAAAAGCTTCCAATGCGATACGATAGCTCGGGGCCAGTGTTGGAGCGAAGGCCATGATTATTATTATTATAAAACAAATCACTGGTACACATGTAACAAAGAAATAAAAAATTTACTTTTGTCCAATTTTGTTTTCTAATAATAATAATCGTGGCCTTTGCCTTGAGGGTCCCGGCCTTTGCTCCAACACTGCTCGGGGCAGTATACTCCCCAGGGAGCTGAGAAAGTTTAAGGCTCAGTGACCAGGGATAATAATGTAAAATCCAGTTATCATTAGTAGTACACTCACTGGCCATAAGTATTGCAACACACACACCAAAGTTCAGTTTGGAGAACTGTGTTACAATAATTTATTTTATTTTATTTACACTACTTAAGACTTCTTGAAAGTGCCTGTGTTTTGAAGTCAATGTTCTTTTTTACTGTTCTTGCTCGGAAATTATGTAATACACGATCGATGAAATCAGATTAAATGATCATCTCACCTGTTACTGTAAAGTGCTAATTTGAGCATGTTGCAATACTTTTGGCCAGTGAGTGTAGTATGCTCTGATCGTCTTCAAGAAAATTTCTACATGAGAATTTCTGCAAAGTCTACTTATTGTACCTTCGCATTTCACGACTCGTGAACTGGGGAAATAAAAGCCGATTTGAATGCAGTAGTTGGACATGTTGGAATATTTTGTAGACCAAAATTAACTATACATGCATTGCAAGGAAACTACTTGGTTAGCAGACCTGCTGGAAGTGGTGGTTTGGTCTTGATACATTGATCCATCAAATGTTCAATTTATTTCATCAGACAGGATATGATAAATTATATCAGCTGTTACAATAAGCCATTGTGGCATTTATCCAAACAGAGTTCATTAGTTGTTTTTGCATCATGCTGACTCAGTCTTCCATGAACAAAATCTACTCAACTCAATTAAAAGTTTAACACGATCCTGATACAGGCATATTAACTCTCCTACTACTACAAGGGTCAAAATCAATCAAAATGTTGATATACTTGCCAAGGTATATCTAGTGCACTTAAAAGTCAAACATTACATGTAGTAAGTACATTTACAGGTCAAAATGAGTCGACCGTTTTTTGGGTGGTCAAAATGACAGTCAAAATCAGTCAAAAAATGCCCATGTGGGTCAACAGTCAAAAACAGGCAGTTGACTGGTTTTGACCTCTGTAGCAAATTCCCAC
Source organism: Zoroaster sp. YZ-2022 (assembly GCA_029582265.1). Classification (NCBI taxonomy): domain Eukaryota; kingdom Metazoa; phylum Echinodermata; class Asteroidea; order Forcipulatida; family Zoroasteridae; genus Zoroaster; species Zoroaster sp. YZ-2022. Next base: position 37,384,851 of record CM055818.1, read on the forward strand.
TAAAGTGCAGCTTTATAGTAGGAGGGTTAATGGAAATAAAAGTTCCAACTTTTCGGAACTGATGACAAAGTCTTTGCTTGAATGTGCACTTAGTAACATAATAATAATAATGTGTAGACTTATATAGCGCACGTATCCACCAACTAAGTGGTGCTCAAGGCGCATTATATTATTACCCCTGCTCATAAATCATTCCTGAAACCATCTCAGCTCCCTGGGGAGTATACAGCTCAATTGCTGCAATTACAGCGCATATAGGGCTAATCAACCAACTCTGCCCTCACAGGTACCCATTTAACCCCTGGGTGGAGAGAAGCAATTATGGTTAAGTGTCTTGCTCAAGGGCACAAGTGTCACGGCCGGGATTCGAACCCACATTCTGCTGCTAACACCAGAACTTGAGTCCGGTAAGCTAGACCGCTCGGCCACGACACTCGTTATACAGTCAAGCTGTGAAGTGTTCACCAAATTAAGTGTTCACAAGCAATATGACGTCAGAGTATCTTGACTCATGTCTGTATAGTATAGATCAACATCAGAATATGCATTTGCTTAATCCTTGAGGAGCCTACCTTGATAAATACAAATATATACCAGCACTTTTAAAGCTATTAAACAGGTGGTTTGCATATCATATACAATTTGCTACTGTGGGGGACGACTTCTGTATTTGTCACAATCATCCAGAGTTCCTATTACTTTGTGTTTCTTGTGTACACGACTTATAATTTGTGTACACATACTACGGTTGTGCATTTGCTTGTGAACTTAAGTTAGCGTGGTACCTTGGTAAGACTTGTAGCTTTGCATGGTGAAAAGGATAAGTACAGACTGTTTGCAGTGACACCATGTAGAAATGCTCTTTTGAATAGTAATTAGTTCTGAAAAGTAAGAACTGGTTGGTACAACTCGACATTTCGATCAGTATGGGCTGTCATGGCCGAGCGGTCTAGTGCATGACTTGTGTTCTGATGGCTGAATGTGCACTTAGTAATGTTATACAGTCAAGCGGTGAGGTTTTTTTTCTTCTTTTTTTTTTTGAGGAAGTGTTCACCAAATTAAATGTTCACAAGCAAGCCAGTGATCTGTAGGGTAGTTTGCACAAGATCTTTTTTTTAATTTTTTATTTACTGTCAGTCACCTTAAACAAGGCCAATAGCCACTAGAGTGTAAGGGATTACATATAAGATATGTCATCCACCATTTTACATTTGTTGATGTTTTTCTTACACATAAGTGATAATGTGCACATACAACTGTATATGTACATAGTATTTTAGCAAAGATGAGATTGCTGTCCAGAAAGAAAAACATGGAGTTTTGACATTGGTAGTTTTTTTTCTTTTTTCGGGGTTCTGAGGTTTCAGAACAGTTTTGTTAACCGCCATATTCAAAATTTGTGTCTTCTTGTACATGTTAGTTTAACTGTTGAAGGGCTGTCAACCTTTTAACTTGAACTATGTACATTTTTTATACTGAAAGATAAACTCTATTTTCAAAGGTACTAATATTTAAATGTTAATGTTCTTCTGGCCTGTAATCATCGTGTATTAAACTTTTATTGGTTTGAGATAGTGGTGTTTTTAATTCTATTTAAACAACTCTTTATGTAAATGGTTAAATATTATCCAGGCTTAATTCTAACTTGCTGTATTTCCAGTTATGCACCCATCACAACTTCTAAGTTCCCCCTAATATTTTTAAGAATATCTCAACAAGTATTGCATGAATTTTAAAAATTCAAAAAGCAAATGACAGAATATGTTCTACACAGCTCGTAATGAAATGGTTGAAATTCAATCATGCATGCACAATTGACAGTGATTTGAATGAAAATTCAGCTGAAAAAAAAGTTGCAGTACAAAGCATTGCTTCAATGGCATGTTACACGTAGTTTTCTGTAAGAACTCAGTTATGGAGAATAATGGAGGACCAATTCCATATTAAACTCTTGCTCTACCCTTCTAAAACAATGGACATGCATGTTGCTCTTTGAATATTCTTTTCTTATTATGAAACAGCCATCAATACCATTGTTATTGATGCATGAGTTCTTACAGAAAACTACATGTGTAACATGCCCTTGAAGCAATGCTTTGTACTGCAACTTTTTTTCGGCTGAATTTTCAATTGTGCATGCATGATTGAATTTCAACCATTTCATTACGAGCTGTGTAGAACATGTCATTCTGTCATTTGCTTTTTGAATTTTTAAAATTCATGCAATACTTGTTGAGATATTCTAAAAAATATTAGGGGGAACTTAGAAGTTGTGATGGGTGTACAACAGTTTAAGACAGGAGTTAATGGGACAGTATCATCACAATCAGAGCTGATTTTCAACAGGGCATGGAATCGATGTCTCAGTTTAAGATGAATATTACTGGCTTATTTATGTAGCAGCAATGGTAACATGACCTTATCACGTCGGGTTTTATTTTCAGTGATCGAGTTAATCTAAAACTTATACTCCAATTCCATGCCCTGTTGATCGTAACGATATTGTCCCTTATACATAAAGTATGTCAATTACAATATTTCTAAAACTTCATGATGACTTTTGGAAAATTATTTAAGTATTTCATTTTGTTTAAACATTTTTGTTATTTGAAAGGTGTAAAACTTTTGTTTTTATTCACGTTAATTAAAAGATTGTGTAATATTTTGATATGAATAAATCTGTTGCTGATAAAGTTATTGTGCTATGGTTGCATATGTTTTCATTCAGTTGATATTTGACAAAATACATTTGTATTCTGGGGTATGTACCATATCATATAGATTTGAGTTTGTGTGCCCCCTTGCTTGGACCTTATCTTTTTCTGACACCAGTCAGCCAGGTAACACTATCCACTCAGTGCACATCGTAGCCCTCTAGCAGTGAATTTGCAGTGTCTTGATAGCCACTTTTGTATCGTGTGAGCGCTGTGCGTACAAATTATGTGCGTATGCATATCAACTGCAAAATACACCAAACACAACGCACTATCGCTGCCCTTTCGCTCACAGTGGTCCAACAACATGTGCCCTCAACGGCTCATGCACAATGCGAATGGTATTGGCCCAACTAGAGTGTTGAAGTTGGGCCTACAACACTACAGTTCAACCTGTCCCGACTATTGCAATTTAGCATACAATCGGTGTTCCTTGCAGATTTAGTAGCCCTTGAATGGACACCGTCATGAGTTGAACACAGTGACTGAAAATTACTGGCTCAGTTATGCAGCAGCAACGGTCACATAACCTTATCAGTCACTGAGTTGATCTAAAACTAGCACTCTGATTCCATGCCCTGTTGATCATGACGATACTTTCCCTTTAAAAATGAACAAGACACTGTAATAAATCAACACAAAACGCAAAGCAAATCGTTTTTGTATTTTTATTTTTTTCAGATTTTTTTCGGATTTTTTTATTTTTTTAAAGTTTTTTTTATATTTTTATATTTTATTTTTTTTATTTTATTTTTCTCCTTTATAAATTACTTAATAAAGAAACCGCTAGGTGAGCAGTACAATTGACCCCTATGCATAGTCAATAATGGGGAAATTGAGGGAATAAAATGTCCATGAAATAAAAAAACATCTGCCCTAGGTTATTCCTCAAATGGATTTTTTAAGTGGTTTAAGATTTTGTTTAAACTTAACATTAAAAATTACAATTGTTCACAGTTAAATGGAATTGTTGAAATTGACAGGGAAGTTTGACAGGAGTTTTTTTTAAATATTGTAGCCATTACAGAACATTGAAGGTGTGTGATTTTATTGAAAGAAAACATGGTTGAGTCACCCCTATAAAGAACGCATCAAAGACGTGAAATACGTTCTGAAGAAGCAGACAAGATTGCTTCCCATTTCTTGTTTTTACTTTGAGGAAATTTTTTTTTTCATAATCCCAATTATCGCTGTTTGCTTAAACTGTTCAGGGTAATTCAGGGTAATGTTGGGTGGTTGGGGGGGGGGGGAGGTTACAAAAAAAAAAATAGTAAAATGTTTAAATTACCATGGTGTAATACTTAATACAATTTTTGATAAACCATTTTCTTAATTTATAATCATATAGGTCCATTCCCCCCCCCAACTCCATAATGCACTCTTCCACTTGTTCACACAATCGTACACACACTCAGCTTTTTCGCACATTTTTCACGACACAGACTTTTTTTTAAAACAAAAATTAAAATTAAAAAACATGCACATTGTTTTCCCTATATCAAGTGTCTGTGTCACAAGTTCTGTATTGAAATCTGATGAGATCCGCACGTTTTTTCATCCTGCCCAAATACTTAAAATTTTTTCCCTAGCTTTTAAAAAGAATATGATAATGAAAAACTATAAGGTCCTAATTTATGCAAAGACAGCACTCGCAGAAGTTTAGGGAAATACTTTCTAGTTTAACGTCCCCCTTGCCAATATCGGACAGTATTACTTTCCAGGTAAGAAAAGCAAGTCTGGGTATTATTTTCATTAAAACGAGTATCCTTTCAGTGTTTAAATCTTCATATTAATTTGTATTTTTCTCTTAAGCGGTATAAACCTTTTGATGCCATTGTTTCACATGATTATTGTTAACCTAATTCATTTTATCTCATGTGTCGCATTAAATAAACACCAATCAACATCACTGCATTTATGCATGAACATACTGCAATCATTTCTTGAGCAACCCGGGACATATATGCGTACTTTGTATCGTTATTAAACCTTTCTTACTTGGGTATTTCTACAGGGGAATCGTTACTGTTTGTTTTAAGAAAACAAATGAATCCCATAAATTGAATGAAGTTACACTGTCTTTTGTATTATTTTCTATCTTCAGATATTTACTTTGCTTTTCTTGTAAAATTGAATTTGTGTTTCGTATTACAAAACTGTCTTTGTAGTTCAAAATTGAAGTAGACTTTCGTTTAAGTAAAATTCTCACACGATATTGTGGAAAATCAATTGTTTTGGTGTTTTTTTTACTATTATTTCTATGCTGTGTTTTGTGTGTTTCCATCAGTGGTACTTTCTGGACTCGCTTCAGTTCCTCCAAACCAGGTCTCATCTCTTTCAGTGTAGAAAAAAAGTCTTCTGCGGACATAAAAAAAAAAAAGAGATAAAAATGATTTAATCACCAAAAAAATGTGTCTCCATGCAATTAAAAAGATTGTTTTCAACGAGCCTCAGAGACTGTTTATCTGTTAATGGCAATAACACTTTGTCAAAACATCTTAATGCCTTCCCAGTAAAATGTCTATAAATGCATCCATACTTTATAATAATCAAGACCTATGTTTAAAAATCAACCTGTGAAAGTGTTGGCTTATCTCATTGTGTCGCTAACGAGAAAATAGCAAAAATGTATCCAGACTTTCAGAATTCATTCCGATATAGAATTTTCCTTCTTTTGAGGAAACAAAATTGCAAAATTAATTGTACGAAACAGACAGCACTTAACAATATATCGCCGCGTGTTTTTACCGGCAACTTTAGGAAATGTTTGTTTTCATTGGAACATTGATAAGTTCCTTTTCGAAAAGAAAATAAACACTTTGAGAAGTGACATTTTCAGAGAAAAGTTTGGTTTAACAGTAAAAAAAAAAAAAAAAAAAAAAAAAAAAAGTGCTAAAATTGATGTTGGGACATATACTACTCAAAACAATTTAGGGAACACCGGATTTTTAACATCAAATAGGTTTGAAATGTTCCATGAACTGGGATTTTCATTTGCAACCCCCCCTCTCTCTTTCAGTAGTCATGTCATAAAATGTGTAATCACTACATGCATCCTTTATCATCTGTTTCATTGTGCAGTTGTTTCTCATCAATTCTGTGAAACATTGTGTTTATCTGAAATAAATGATCTTGCTTTAACTGAGATTATTCCGGTGTTCCCTAAATTGTTTTGAGTAGTATATTTACTGTAAACCATGCTTTTCCCAATTAATCTGAGAAATGTGTCATTTTCAGGGATGATATTGTGAGAAAACGAAAAGGTAGGAAAAATGTTTACCATTATCATTAGGCATATACTAGCCTACAGTGGTTTACCTCTATAGCCATGTATAGCAAGGAAACTGTTTTTTATCTTGGTATTTACAATAAAATGATACACAAGGAAAGTTTCCATGGTCTGAAGTTAGTCGGAACCCGGTTTCATGGTAGGATTTCAAAATCAAAAAGGTAGGATTTCCTACAAAAGGAAGAATATCATGCCTGCATTTTAAAGCATTTGTTACCGTTAAATTACCATTAAAATAGTGAAAAACATGGACGACACATCTGCAAGACAGAAATATTTTAAGAGAGCTTTGATACCGTAACGTCAACTTTATGTCAAACCGCGATCATTTGTGACCCGCTCTGGCAAAACTCGAAACTTCTCGGCATTTACCATAATGCGTAACAGCCATGAAAAGGTCAAAAACTGACCCCAGGGACCAGTTTTCATGTCACCATATAGAGCATTTTCTCTAGATTGTTATGGAAAAAGAAAAATCCTGAAACGTTGTTGGGAACATTGTTAATTTTCACGATAAATTTGGGAGGTCACTTTTGAAAATTGGGTCCAAGTTTGGGGTTTTGCCAGAGCCAGTCACATTTATGGTTTTCACAAAAAAAAAACACAGTTTAGCTGCACAAAAAAATAATAGGTTTCAGACACAGTGCATCAGAGTAAAGAAAGTATGTGCATAAATAGGCAGTATTCAAAATTTTAGAACTTACTTATTTCAGAAGCCACCGGTTTAAATGCAGCACTTATCAGTTCCCTTGCTGGAAGGCTTGTACATGACCATGAGTCTGGCCTAGTCCTGAGAAGAAAAATCCATATGAAAAGAAATCCAATTAAGTTCTGAAGAGAATAACAGGGGGTGTCAAAGTTCACGCTTCTCCAATAAACCAAGACTAGTCAATTTAAAGGGGTAGTATCGTCACAATCAACAGGGCATGGAATCAGAGTGCTAGTTTTACGATTAACTCAGTGACTGAAAAGAATACCTCACATGATAAGGTCATATGACCGTTGTTGCTGCTGCATAAATGAGCCAGTCATGTTCAGTCACTGTGTTAAACTTGGATTCCATGCCCTGCTGAATGTCTGCTCTAATCGTGACGATAGTGACCCTTTAAGGGCTACTCAATCTGCTAGGGTTGATAGTTTAGCAGGCTGGTGTAAACAAAATAAGAGTCTCAAGTGTTGAGTCAAGAAGTCCGAGTTTGAGTCACACGTCACAATATTGGGTTCTGACATCCAATATTTATGCATTATTGGGTGGCGATTCTGCCATCATACTGATCTCTTCATGGGTATGGTATTAATTTTAAAATAATGAAGACATTTTTTTAAAGATGCGCAAGTTAATTTGTTCTAATTCAGTAATCTCTGTTGGGTTTAAACCTTTTTGAGTCCGAGTCCAAAGGTTCAAGTCCAAAGGTTCAAGTCCAAAGGTTCAAGTCCAAAGGTGGAGTGCCATGGTCGAGTGGTTTAGTGCATCGGATTTGTGTTCTGATGGCCGAGTCGTCAGAATGTGGGTTCGAATCCTGACCATGGTACGTGTGTTCTTGAGCAAGACACTTTACCATAATTGCTTCTCTCCACCCAAGGGTAAATGGGTATCTGTGAGGGCAGAGTTGGTTGTTGCGTTTGATTAGCCCTATATGCGCTGAAATGGCAGCAATTGAGCTGTAAACTCCCCAGGGAGCCGAGATGGTTTCAGGAATTATTTATGAGCCTGATGAGCAGGGGTAATAATATAATGCACCTTATTATTATTATTATTATTATTATTATTATTATTATTATTATTATTATTATTATTATTATTATTATTATTATTATTATTATTATTATTATTATTATTATTATTATTATTATTATTATTATTATTATTATTATTATTATTATTATTATTATTATTATTATTATTATTATTATTATTATTATTATTATTATTATTATTATTATTATTATTATTATTATTATTATTATTATTATTATTATTATTATTATTATTATTATTATTATTATTATTATTATTATTATTATTATTATTATTATTATTATTATTATTATTATTATTATTATTATTATTATTATTATTATTATTATTATTATTATTATTATTATTATTATTATTATTATTATTATTATTATTATTATTATTTAACATAGTGACTCAAGCGAGTGAGTCCGAGTCACTAAAAATCTGACTCGAGTTGGACTCTTGTTCGAATCAGAGTATCAAGTCACACAAGTCCGGTAAGCAGAAATCCATTCGCCGAATCGATGATTTTTGTAATGCTATCATTTGTCGGTTCATATCAGGTTATATATCACTCCCTCGTACATACCTTGTGTCTGTGGCAGTAAGTGTGTAGCCATCTGTCCCGAGCTGTGCACCATGTGATTCATGGGTTGTGCCTGTACAAACATCACATTAGCCTGAGTGGGATGGGGGTGTGGGTTGGAGTGCACTGGTGTCACGCTGGTGATATTCGTCGCCGGTATCGTCGACGTCATGTACTGCGGCACAAATTGGTGCGGCCCACTAAACTGCTGCTGCTGTTGTGGTTGCTGCTGCTGCTGTTGTGGTTGCTGTTGGCTGGACTGTAAACCCAACGGTAGATGGCCCTGGTGTATGGACGTCGGATGGTACAGTATCTGCTGTGCCTGGGCGTGTAAATGATGGGGTACTGGCTGGTGTTGGGAGACATGAGGCATCGGATGCCCCGGGTGCTGTTGATGAGGCAAGTGGTGTACCGGACTAGGGGCCAGCCGGTGTTGCTGCTGTTGTTGCTGCTGCTGCTGCTGTTGCGCCTGCGACGGAGTCATCTGGCTCGGTTGGGACCCATGTGTTTGTTGCTGAGGCGGCGTGGTGTGAGGCTGGGCATGCGGGTGTTGGTGCGGCTGCTGCGGCTGAAGATGCACAACCTGCTGTGGGTGGTGATGGTGTTGTGCTTGTTGATGCTGCTGCTGTTGTTGTGTTTGTTGTTGCTGTGCATGCTGCTGCTGCTGCTGGGCTTGCTGCTGCTGCTGGGCTTGCTGCTGTTGCTGTTGTTGATGTGAGAACTGGGGATGCATTGACTGTTGTACCTGTCCTGCCTGTGCTTGCAGTTGTGTGTTGGAAACTACCAAAACCAAAATCAAAAAAGGAACAATGTTTAATGTTCAATCAGTCTTCTAACATTGGTACAGCATTTGTTACATGCATGTTGGCAAAACTGCTTTTACAAGTATGCTTAGGGAGGGGGGCCAAAGTCATGGTATAGCCAAACCTTTGAGAAGCCAAGCCTTTGAGAAGCCCAGCCAGGCCCAGGCTACCTGGCCTCCTAATCTGTCTTTTGTGAGTCCTAATCAAGTAACAATACAGTACCTGCCAATCTACCTAACCTGGGCTTCTGGAGGGCCTAGCCCCCAGGCAAGCAGAGCTCATTATAATGGCCACAGTTGTGAACAAAAGACAGAGGTGTCAGACAAGTGTGCGTTAACAATAAGAGCTATTTGAGATCTATTCATTATTAAAGGGTCTTTTGTGCTCAGCTAGGGGATTATATAGGCCCATAGGCCTGGGCAAAGCCAGGGCCTGGCCGGACTTCTCAAAGGCTTGGCTGGACCATGACTTTGGCCCTCCTTCCTTAACTTTCTTTTCCTACACGTTAACAAAAAAATAATACTCATTCGTGTATTTCCTTTTCGACACTTAACATTTGCGTAAAGCAATTATTATTGCTGGACTGCCACGGACAATTGTACTTATTGCTGTCAGCATGAAATAAATGTTTCCAAATCAATCAATCTTTGAATCAAGATAATTACTAAACGTTTAAAGTTTCAGCTTATTACGTCGTGTTGTTCACGAGAAAATAGTGAAAATGCATTTAGATTTGTATTCATTCCAACATATATTCAGGGAAGAGTACTTTTTCCTTATTTCAACTGGACGTAATTTCACTTTTCTCTTTAGTGAGGTAATCCAACAAAATCATTTCTATAGAAGGAAAGTATCATCAGCTTCACTCTACGTTCGTTAACCCCAAAATTTACCATCCGTTTCAAAGTTGGTGGATTTGTGATGTGTCTAAAAATCGGCTTCAAATCCACACGTATTTGCTTCTAAGTTGGTGGATTTGTGGTATGAGTCAAAAATCGGTTTCAAATCCGCACGTATTAGCTTCCACGTTGGTGGATTTGTGGTACGAGTCTAAAAAATCTATTTCAAATCCACACATATTAGCTTCTAAGTTGGTGGATTTGTGATATGTCTCCAAATCGGTTTCAAATCCACACGTATTTGCTTCTAAGTTGGTGGATTTGTGATATGAGTCTAAAAATCTGTTTCAAATCCACATGTATTTGCTTCCAAGTTGGTGGATTTATGGTATGAGTCAAAAATCGGTTTCAAATCCACATGTATATTTGCTTCTAAGTTGGTGGATTTGTGATATGAGTCTAAAAATCTGTTTCAAATCCACACGTATTTGCTTCCAAGTTGGTGGATTTGTGATATGTCTAAAAAAAAAAAAATTCAAATATACTAGTATTTGCTTCCAAGTTGGTGGATTTGTGGTATGGGTCAAAAATCGGTTTCAAATCCACACGTATTTGCTTCTAAGTTGGTGGATTTGTGACATGGGTCTATAAATCGCTTTCAAATTCACGAGTATTTGCTTCTAAGTTGGTGAGGGTCAAAGTTGAATTTGTAGACGAGGATGGTGTAAGTAAGCTGACCTAATACTGGTGAGGTTCCCTGTATGCTACCCTCTTGCAATGGGTGTATATGAGGTGTTTGTTGAGCTTGGGGTACCCCCTGAAGACTTGGCTGAGGTGGCATTTGTCTGAATTGGTGCTAAACAAAGACAAACAGGGAAAACAAAAGAGTTAATTGTCAACAATCAAGCATTGTTCATTTGATATCATAGCACCTCAGACCTTGGAATTAAATTGAATTGAATTAGATTAGATTAGCTTAGATTAGATTAGATTTTTTTAAATCACCAAAGAAAGACCCAGAGACTAAAAGTATTTAGTTTACATCAGATACATTGGCATTAAAAGGTTATAAATACAAATAGAAAATTAGACTTCACATATAATTACAATCGAGATAAAATATGGGAAGTGTCACATCAAAATAAAGCATAAATTAAAAAGACACAACAGAATGTAATGTACTTTGCACTGGGTTGATATTTGGAGAAACAACATTATATTTATCAATTTCAATTATTACATTACCAAATTCAATTGATATATGTATTACATTAAAGGTGTGACAGGGAGAACAGTAGAGGTTAATATATACTACTCAAAACAATTTAGGGAACACCGGATTTTTAACATCAAATAGGTTTGAAATGTTCCATGAACTGGGATTTTCATTTGCAACCCCCTCTCTCTTTCAGTAGTCATGTCATGAAATGTGTAATCACTACATGCATCCTTTATCATCTGTTTCATTGTGCAGTTGTTTCTCATCAATTCTGTGAAACATTGTGTTTATCTGAAATAAATGATCTTGCTTTAACTGAGATTATTCCGGTGTTCCCTAAATTGTTTTGAGTAGTATATAAGTTATTTGAAACGAGTTCAGTCTGTCAAAACAAAATTACTGGGAATTAACCCTAACCCACCTTGGTATTTTGGCTAGGAACCTTCCTTAACCCTAACCCCCCTAGGTATTCTGGCTAAGAACATTCCAAAATCCATCAGTGCACTTTTGGAAACATGCCCTTATCTTCAAAATGCACCATGCATTTCCGTTGATCTTTCATATTCAGCACTTATGGCCTGTCCCATTTGAAGAGGTGAAAGTACCAGTACCAGTACCAGTACCAGTACCAGTACCAGTACCAGTACCAGTACCAGTACCAGTACCAGTACCAGTACCAGTACCAGTACCAGTACCAGTACCAGTACCAGTACCAGTACCAGTACCAGTACCAGTACCAGTACCAGTACCAGTACCAGTACCAGTACCGGTACCAGTACCAGTACCAGTACCAGTACCAGTACCAGTACCGGTACCAGGTACCAGTACCAGTACCAGTACCAGTACCAGTACCAGTACCAGTACCAGTACCAGTACCAGTACCAGTACCAGTACCAGTACCAGTACCAGTACCAGTACCAGTACCAGTACCAGTACCAGTACCAGTACCAGTACCAGTACCAGTACCAGAAAGTTTCCAACAGCGCTTTATTTTTTACAAAAAAAGGTGCGTGGAAGATTTTGATGGATTTGGGGGTGGTTAGGGTTAACCAATTCACGGGTCAAATTTTAAATAACACAGGGCCACCCCCTTAATGCTCCTTTGATATGATCCCATGGATGTTTTGATTTACTAAGAGAAGTGCCCAATATAAAAGGGGCAGTAACGTCACAATCAGAAGAAGATTTTCAACAGGGCATGGAATCGGTGTCCTAGTTTTTAGATGATCACAGTGACTGACAAATGACTGGCTCATTTGTGCAGCAGCTACGGTAATGTGATGATAATCGGGAGTTCCCATTTGGATCAGCTGATATTCCCAATGGATGTTCCTTCGGGAACATTCCAAATGGAACAAGAATATTCCAAGTTTTTCAGATGCTCCCTCATTATGACAGTCATATTTTACCATAATTTTTGCTCATTGTTCTATTTTAAGTGTTTTAAAAAAAACTAAAAAAACAGGTGCTGCGTTGCTGATAAATGTTAGAGGAGAGTGTTCAAGATGTTTGAGGTCTGGAAAAGCAAATTCTTGATATCCTGCTTCCTTGAAAGTTCCAGGGTAAAAAAATTCTTGAGACTGCCGAAAATCTTTAAAATTTCGAAGACTACTTTGTTACTGCATATTGTCGTGTGCCCGGAAGAAGGTCGTAAGGCTCTACGACCTTCTTCCGGGCACACAAAGTACAACTTTTTGTCCCAGCAGGTCGTAAGCAAGAAAATAGCTCCTTTGAAAAAGAAAAAAAAGTAGTGCATAACTGTTACATATTTGTTGCTAGAATTACTCCCAAGACATGTTTTTCCATTCCCATGTGGAATTTAACTTTCCTACAATGACTTATAAATGGCAGAAAAACCACCAAACTTTCACACTGTGTTTTCTTGAAACACAATTTTGCACATTAATTGCTTACGACCTTTTGCCGGTCACACTTTCGTTACGTCCTTCTTCCAGGCACAAGACGATTTGCAATATTCTGATCATCAGCAAGCATTCTGCAATTCGGCTCGCATGTGCTCCCTGAGGGATTTGTGAGCAAGTCTATGTTGGCTGCAACTGGGTTTTTTTTTTTTTAGTTACATTTTTAGAAGTGATGACTGACATTGTTAAAACGTTTGTTTCCTGCATCAAAAAAACATATCTTACTTTTGATTGATAGATTGGGTATGGAGCCGGCTGGGGCAGCATCGGCTGGCCAGCCATCTGCCCTGGCATGCCGGGCTGCGGAGGATAGTGAAGCAGCGCTCCGGGGGGATGATGGAAGCCTATGGGTGACACTAGGGGTTGACCCGCCGCCACCGAGACAGGAATTACGTGGGTCGCCAACTCGTTAGGAGGCTGAGGCCTCTGGTGCGGGATATTGGTAGCCGAGCCTGCATATGGAAAACCTGAAAGAACTTGGGTGCAAAGAAAAATGGGAAAACAAAGTATGAGAAATATGGATCTGAAAAGACATTAAGGTTGAAATCAAGTGTGATATAATCTATGCCATAGAGATGCCTAGCCAAAGATATTGCTTAGCAAATTCAACTGCTAAGCAAAATTTGGCCGAGAACCAGTCAGAAGCAATATACATTGCACGACAATTTGGCCGTTAACGTATACCTTTAGGTAAAACTTGTAGCTTTGCATGGTGAAGAGGATAAGTAAGACTAATTGCGGTGACACCATGTGAAATTCTCTGTAACCACCAGTAACCTCCAGCTCTTTTCAGAACTAATTACCACTCAATAGAGAATTCCACATGGTGTCACCGCAATTAGTCTTACTTAACGTACATCTTTATTAAGCATCATTTCTCTTTGCTCAGTAAAGTTTGTAGGCTAAGCAGCGCTATTAAATTGACACCTGGGGCCAATTTTGTACAGATGCAAAGCAAACAAAATTGCTTACCAGAAATATTTGCTTAGCAAATTTCGTTGGTTACCAGCCAAACTTTCATACAAAATGCATGCATTTTGGCTGGCAGTCTGTTTTATGTCGCTAAGCAAAAATATTTGCTTAGCAAATTTCGTTGGTTACCCAGCCAAACTTTCATACAAAATGCATGCATTTTGGCTGGCAGTCTGTTTTATGTCGCTAAGCAAAAATATTTGCTTAGCAAATTTCGTTGGTTACCCAGCCAAACTTTCATACAAAATGCATGCATTTTGGCTGGCAGTCTGTTTTATGTCGCTAAGCAAAAATATTTGCTTAGCAAAATTCTCTGCTTGTCAGCTCTGTGAAAATGGGCCCTGATCATAACGAAGTCCATTAACCAGTTCGCACCGGGAATAAAAAAGTTTTTCCGAACCCCGTGGCGGGTTTATTTTTACCGCACAAACACGACCAATGGTGCTCACCAGAGCGTGACCGGGGAGACCGCGTCTTCCACCGTATTGCTTATGGCTCGTTGCCACGTCGACCGGGAATCTATACAAATATTCCCGAGAATCCTGTGGTGTGTTTAGACGCTCTCGGATCCGCTGTCCAAAAAAAAATTGCGTGTATACACGGCCTCCGACACGAACTGGTTAATGTCCAAATTGATCAAGTGAATTATCCACTAACATTATGAACAAAAAGAAATTATATAAAATACCTTAACCCTCCTGTTGATTTATCATTCAATATCATGCAAATGGTTTTGATTGATAAAAGGTACTATGCCAGCGTGTGTAATGCTTGCCAAATGGTACTGTGTGGTGAATGCATATAAACTGTACATGGTACTGTTATCTACACAGCGTATCCACCATTCATAAACAGACAGTTGTCAAATGGTACTGTGTGGTGAATGCATCTGAATCATACACAATACTGTTATCTACACAGCTTATCCACCATTCATAAACAGTTATCAAATGGTACTGTGTGGTGAATGCATCTGAATCATACACGATACTGTTATCTACACAGCTTATCCACCATTCATAAACAGACAGTTATCAAATGGTACTGTGTGGTGAATGCATCTAAACTGTACATGGTACTGTTACCTACACAGCTTATCCACCATTCATAAACAGACAGTTGTCAAATGGTACTGTGTGGTGAATGCATCTGAATCATACACGATACTGTTATCTACACAGCTTATCCACCATTCATAAACAGACAGTTGTCAAATGGTACTGTGTGGTGAATGCATCTGAATCATACACGATACTGTTATCTACACAGCTTATCCACCATTCATAAACAGACAGTTGTCAAATGGTACTGTGTGGTGAATGCATCTAAACTGTACATGGTACTGTTACCTACACAGCTTATCCACCATTCATAAACAGTTGTCAAATGGTACTGTGTGGTGAATGCATCCAAACTGTACATGGTACTGTTATCTACACAGCTTATCCACCATTCATAAACAGACAGTTGTCAAATGGTACTGTGTGGTGAATGCATCTAAACTGTACATGGTACTGTTACCTACACAGCTTATCCACCATTCATAAACAGTTGTCAAATGGTACTGTGTGGTGAATGCATCCAAACTGTACATGGTACTGTTATCTACACAGCTTATCCACCATTCATAAACAGACAGTTGTCAAATGGTACTGTGTGGTGAATGCATCTGAATCATACACGATACTGTTATCTACACAGCTTATCCACCATTCATAAACAGACAGTTGTCAAATGGTACTGTGTGGTGAATGCATCTGAATCATACACGATACTGTTATCTACACAGCTTATCCACCATTCATAAACAGACAGTTGTCAAATGGTACTGTGTGGTGAATGCATCTAAACTGTACATGGTACTGTTATCTACACAGCTTATCCACCATTCATAAACAGACAGTTGTCAAATGGTACTGTGTGGTGAATGCATCTAAACTGTACATGGTACTGTTATCTACACAGCTTATCCACCATTCATAAACAGACAGTTATCAAATGGTACTGTGTGGTGAATGCATCTGAATCATACACGATACTGTTATCTACACAGCTTATCCACCATTCATAAACAATCAGTTGTCAAATGGTACTGTGTGGTGAATGCATCTAAACTGTACATGGTACTGTTACCTACACAGCTTATCCACCATTCATAAACAGTTGTCAAATGGTACTGTGTGGTGAATGCATCCAAACTGTACATGGTACTGTTATCTACACAGCTTATCCACCATTCATAAACAGACAGTTGTCAAATAGTACTGTGTGGTGAATGCATCTAAACTGTACATGGTACTGTTATCTACGTACGGCAAATCCACCATTCATAAACAGTTGTTAAATGGTACTGTGTGGTGCAAGTTTAAAAGTGTTAAAAAAATCTGTTTACCAAATAAAGTAAAAGGGACTTCAAACCCTCCTCACCTTTCTTTTGAATCATCGGCTTGGGGCCCATGTGGCCCACCTGTGCCTGAGCCACTGCCGTCTGCTGAGGTATCCCACTCTGGAAAACTTGCCCACTCGATAAGACATATTGTCCTATGGGTTGCTGGGGGAACGGCTGTGGATGTTGAAGGACCATCGCAGGGCTAGGGCTGTAAGACTGTGGCCTAGGGGGCGTCGGCGTCTTAACCGGATGCCCTCTTGGAAACTGTTGGGGGGGGGGAGGGGGGAAAACAACAAAACAGGTTTTCAGAGGCAACTCAAACAAGTTCAAAAGACCCTTTTGCGAGTTGCATTTTTTAATAACGTCTTATAAGCCGAATAACGTCTTGTCAGCGTCAAGATCGCATTTCTCAGACTTAACACGCTGTTGCTATATGACATGCCCTCCAGTTCAGGAAAAGTCTGGTACCTTTGTGCCATACACATTCACTGCAAACTGTCTGGGTATTGGACTTCTCTGAGGTTACTCTTCAAGCGCTTGCCCCGAATCACATGGTACAAACAAACTTTGACAAGTCAGGAAAATTTAAATATGCATTAGCCACTGGCTTTTGAGTCAACGTACCAGACATTAGCCCTCCTACTTTAGCTGATTTTTAGTGGCAAATAGCTACAGCGGTCAAAACCAGTCAACTGCCTGTTTTTGACTGTTGACCCAAATGTGCACACAGGGGCATTTGTGACTGGTTTTCACTGTCATTTTGACCACCGTCAACAACGCTTTTACCAGTCAACAACGGTCAACACATTTCAACCTGTAAATGTACTTTCTACACGTAAGGTTTGACAGTGTTCAACTTTTTAAGTGCATTAGATATACCTTGGCAAGTACATCAACATTTTGACTGATTTTGGCCCTTGCAGTCATAGAAGGGTTAAAATGAAACACTCGTAGGCTTTTTCAAACATTGTCAGTGCAAGCTACATACAATAGATAGGTCAGTAATAGATTATTACTCACCGTTGGAACGAACGGTTTGGCAAGTGGATTAAGTTGTTTATCTTTGTCCTTGTTGGGATTCGAGGGAGATTCCTTCCCGGAGCTGTGGGATACAAACAAAACCATTTAATCAACACGGAGTTAGCACAAATATATTTTGGTTAGTACATGCGATGTGAAAAATATCTTATCAAATTCAATTTTTTCTTCTTCAAAACTTCAAAACTTCTAATTATAACAATCAATACAAGAACTCAATATAATCCATATAAGTCACAAAAGAAGCAAAGCAAGATACCACTACTACGGATCGAAGGATCTTCTATATCCAAAGTCTACAACCCACCCCAGACTGAGGGATCTCCTATATCCTAAGTCAACCACCCTCCATCCCCCTGTGCTTTTTAACAACTGATTCAGTTTAGTGAGCACACACTCCTCTCCCCCACCCCCCTAGGATCCCAGTCCCAACAGTTCCCGCCTGCACGCTTCAACGCACTAATCCTCCAGCATCCAGCCAACACGTAATCCTCCAGAAGCCTATGTAACCAGCAACATTTCCCAGAGTCCGGCATTCTCCTGAGGACGATCAGAGCATACTGATCGAAACGTCGAGTTGTAACCTCCAGTTCTTTTCAAAACTAATTACCACTCACTAGAGAATTTCACATGGTGTCACCGCAATTAGTATTACTTATCCTCTTCACCATGCAAAGCTACAAGTTTTACCTAAAGCAAGATACGACATAACAAAGAACCCGAATGGATGTAATAAGGAACTCCAGGAACTCATAGAACACTCCCTCTGGATAAAATCTTCACATCCAATATCTTCAGACAAACCACAACTTTTCTTTAACCCTAACCACCCCAATTTCATAGAGCTGCTTAGCAGAGATTGGTGCTTACCAAATTCGCTAAGCATTATAATACAGACTACCAGCCAAATTACACGCTTTTTGTGTGGAACTTTGGATGGTAAACCAACAAAACCTGCTTAGCTAATGTAACCAATAAAACCAAGGCCCGATTTCATAGAGCCGTTTAGCAGATGAAATTGCTTTCCAGAAAAGTTTGCATAGCGGAATTCCTTGGTTACCAGCGAAACTTTCATGCAAAATGTATGTATTTTGGCTGGTAGTCTGTTTAATATTTGCCTGATAGTCTGTTTGGCTTGTTAGTCTGTTTGGCTTGGTAGTCTGTTTGGCTTGGTAGTCTGTTTGGCTTGGTAGTCTGTTTAATATTTGCCTGGTAGTCTGTTTGGCTTGGTAGTCTGTTTAATATTTGCCTGGTAGTCCATTTGGCTTGGTAGTCTCTTTAATATTTGCCTGGTAGTCCGTTTGGCTTGGTAGTCTGTTTAATATTTGCCTGGTAGTCTGTTTGGATTGGTAGTCTGTTTAATATTTGCCTGGTAGTCTGTTTAATATTTGCCTCGTAGTCTGTTTGTCTTGGTAGTCTGTTTAAAATTTGCCTGGTAGTCTGTTTTATATTTGCCTGGTAGTCTGTTTGGCCTAGTAGTCTGTTTAATATTTGCCTGTTTGTCTGTTTGGCTTGGTAGTCTGTTTAATATTTGCCTGGTAGTCTGTTTGGCTTTGTAGTCTGTTTAATATTTGCCTGGTAGTCCGTTTGGCTTGGTAGTCTGTTTAATATTTGCCTGGTAGTCCGTTTGGATTGGTAGTCTGTTTAATATTTGCCTGGTAGTCTGTTTGGCTTGGTAGTATGTTTAATACTTGCCTGGTAGTCTGTTTGGCTTGGTAGTCTGTTTAATATTTGCCTGGTAGTCTGTTTGGCTTGGTAGTCTGTTTAATATTTGCCTGGTAGCCCGTTTGGCTTGGTAGTCTGTTTAATATTTGCCTGGTAGTCTGTTTGGCTTGGTAGTCTGTTTAATATTTGCCTGGTAGTCTGTTTGGCTTGGTAGTCTGTTTAATATTTGCCTGGTAGTCTGTTTGGCTTGGTAGTCTGTTTGGCTTGGTAGTCTGTTTGGCTTGGTAGTCTGTTTGGCTTGGTAGTCTGTTTAATACTTGCCTGGTAGTCCGTTTGGCTTGGTAGTCTGTTTAATATTTGCCTGGTAGTCTGTTTGGCTTGGTAGTCTGTTTGGCTTGGTAGTCTGTTTGGCTTGGTAGTCTGTTTGGCTTGGTAGTCTGTTTGGCTTGGTAGTCTGTTTAATATTTGCCTGGTAGTCTGTTTGGCTTGGTAGTATGTTTAATACTTGCCTGGTAGTCTGTTTGGCTTGGTAGTCTGTTTAATATTTGCCTGGTAGCCCGTTTGGCTTGGTAGTCTGTTTAATATTTGCCTGGTAGTCTGTTTGGCTTGGTAGTATGTTTAATACTTGCCTGGTAGTCTGTTTGGCTTGGTAGTCTGTTTAATATTTGCCTGGTAGCCCGTTTGGCTTGGTAGTCTGTTTAATATTTGCCTGGTAGTCTGTTTGGCTTGGTAGTATGTTTAATACTTGCCTGGTAGTCTGTTTGGATTGGTAGTCTGTTTAATATTTGCCTGGTAGCCCGTTTGGCTTGGTAGTCTGTTTAATATTTGCCTGGTAGTCTGTTTGGCTTGGTAGTATGTTTAATACTTGCCTGGTAGTCTGTTTGGCTTTGTAGTCTGTTTAATACTTGCCTGGTAGTCTGTTTGGCTTGGTAGTCTGTTTAATATTTGCCTGGTAGTCCGTTTGGCTTGGTAGTCTGTTTAATATTTGCCTGGTAGTCCGTTTGGCTTGGTAGTCTGTTTAATATTTGCCTGGTAGTCCGTTTGGCTTGGTAGTCTGTTTAATATTTGCCTGGTAGTCTGTTTGGCTTGGTAGTCTGTTTAATATTTGCCTGGTAGTCCGTTTGGCTTGGTAGTCTGTTTAATATTTGCCTGGTAGTCCGTTTGGCTTGGTAGTCTGTTTAATATTTGCCTGGTAGCCCGTTTGGCTTGGTAGTCTGTTTAATATTTGCCTGGTAGTCTGTTTGGCTTGGTAGTATGTTTAATACTTGCCTGGTAGTCTGTTTGGCTTTGTAGTCTGTTTAATACTTGCCTGGTAGTCCGTTTGGCTTGGTAGTCTGTTTAATATTTGCCTGGTAGTCCGTTTGGCTTGGTAGTCTGTTTAATATTTGCCTGGTAGTCCGTTTGGCTTGGTAGTCTGTTTAATATTTGCCTGGTAGTCCGTTTGGCTTGGTAGTCTGTTTAATATTTGCCTGGTAGTCCGTTTGGCTTGGTAGTCTGTTTAATATTTGCCTGGTAGTCCGTTTGGCTTGGTAGTCTGTTTAATATTTGCCTGGTAGTCCGCTTTGGCTTGGTAGTCTGTTTAATATTTGCCTGGTAGTCCGCTTTGGCTTGGTAGTCTGTTTAATATTTGCCTGGTAGTCCGTTTGGCTTGGTAGTCTGTTTAATATTTGCCTGGTAGTCCGTTTGGCTTGGTAGTCTGTTTAATATTTGCCTGGTAGTCCGTTTGGCTTGGTAGTCTGTTTAATATTTGCCTGGTAGTCTGTTTGGCTTGGTAGTCTGTTTAATATTTGCCTGGTAGTCCGTTTGGCTTGGTAGTCTGTTTAATATTTGCCTGGTAGTCCGTTTGGCTTGGTAGTCTGTTTAATATTTGCCTGGTAGTCCGTTTGGCTTGGTAGTCTGTTTAATATTTGCCTGGTAGTCTGTTTGGCTTGGTAGTATGTTTAATATGTAGTAACCAGTCACAAAAATAATTATTTGTTATTTGATATTTAATCATAGTTGTTATATAATCTTGGCTAAGAGTTTTTTTTACCGTGTTAAATTCAAGCATTTAGATGTTTCTTTCAATCAACCCAGAAACTTGCCTTGTTTTGATGAATATGTAGTGTATATTCAATTACTTAACCAATAAGTTTTCTTTAATTAACATATTCATTAGTACCACACTTCTTAGCCAATCATAGCCCGAATTAGTATTCCTTTTGGGGCCATGTTGTTTTCTTTGCTGGCTCTCGTGATCGTATGTACGTGTACGTGTATTACTTTAGCACGATGTACTGATATGATGTGATGGTCGGATGAAATGAAACTCAAGATTGTGAAAAACGGAACACACACAACCAGCTAGCTATGAGAAAGATAATGTTAGAAATATAATACTTTAATAGCGTCGACCAGATCAACCGACATTTTTAACTGAGCCAGTGAGCAGGTCGTTTGGTGTGACTTTAGTCATTTGTCTATTAAGATTTCACCATGGAGTTAAACTACCAGTTGCTTTTTCTTCACCCATGTGTTTGCATCGTGTGAGCTGAGCACCGATATTTTGTGTGTTTTCATCGTGTGAGCGTAGCACCGCCATTTTGTATTTTCATCGTATGACATCACCACGTCGCAGCATACACGGATCGACGGACTGTAAAAACGCTACTTTCATCATCCCATGAGCGTTATCACTTTATCACATGTGGAGCATTCGTTTCGCTTGAACTAAACTGAACACTGTAACATTTAAAGGGTTTTATTAATCACCGGTTTAGAAGCGACTTAATTTATAATAAATTGCCTAAATCAAGTATATACTTTTGTGTTTGATCATACATTTTGTTCGTGGGTCACACATTAAAACGTAGGGTACCTTCTGATAATTTTATTGAATAATTGAAATTGATTTTTGAAGATTGTTGCAGAAATCCTAAATTATATTCATAGGCCTACTCTTAACCAGGAAATCCCTACAAATTGGTGACCCAGACGTGATCCCACGGGCAGGAACAGCATGATCACACACTTTTATTGATACTTGTGTATAATAATAATAATAATGTATAGATTTATATAGCGCACGTATCCACCAACTAAGTGGCGCTCAAGGCGCATTATATTATTATCCCTGCTCATAAGGCTCATAAGGCTCATAAATCATTCCTGAAACCATCTCAGCTCCCTGGGGAGTATACAGCTCAATTGCTGCCATTTCTAGCGCATATAGAGCAAACCATCTCTGCCTTCACAGGTACCCATTTAACCCCTGGGTGGAGAGAAGCAATTATGGTTAAGTGTCTTGCTCAAGGACACAGGTGTCACGGCCGGGGCTCGAACCCACACTCTGCTGCTGGCAACACCAGAACTTGAGTTCAGTGCGCTAGACCGCACGACAATCCACTTTTACGTGCATTATACAACACACGGGACCTACGGCTTTACGTCCCATCCGAAGGACGAAGCAATTATGGTTAAGTACCTTGCTCAAGGACACAAGTGTCACGACCGGGGCTCGAACCCACACCCTGCTGCTGGCAACACCAGAACTGGTAATCATATCCAGATACAATTCATATCAACGAATTAACCTATGCTTATATGTGACGCTGATAATTATGTCTGAATCCGACGATGATAGCAAGGCTGGTACGTCCTCAACGGCTAAACCTTCTCCATCCCTGCATGTCGTAGGTCTTAAGATCCCACCTTTCTGGACGAGTGACCCCCACATATGGTTTGCTCAGGTAGAGGCCCAGTTCTCGACACGGGGCATCGTAGCTGAATCAACAAAGTATGCGCATGTCATCTCCTCTCTACAACCCGAGGTGGCACAAGAAGTGAGGGACCTCCTCCTATCCCCGCCGAAAGAGAAACAGTACGCCATTCTCAAGGAAACTTTGATTCAGCGGACATCAGCCTCGAGCAGAGGCGTGTCCAACTCCTGCTCAACGAAGAGGTGCTCGGAGATCGCAAGCCCTCACAGCTCTTACGCCGTATGCACCAGCTTTTGGGGGGACAAAAGATAGATGCAGGCATTCTACGTCAGCTATTCCTACAACGTCTGCCACCTAACATCCGTCTGATCCTCGCCTCAACTAGCGACTCCACCACTGTCGATGATCTCGCTACTCTAGCTGACCGGCTGGTTGAAACGCAAGTACCGACCATTTCACAAGTTCTTCCTTCATCCGAGATGCAGGACCTCAAGGAACAACTGTCGCAACTGACTAAGCAAGTTAGTTCCCTCCAAGTGCAACTGAGCGCCAGCGTTCTCGCTCCCGCCCGCTCTCGCGGTCAATCCCGCAATCGTGGTTATGCTGCTAATTCCAATCCAGCGAGAGTGCCACCTGACTCTACCACTTCATCCAGCACCCACTGTTGGTATCATGCACACCGGGGACAAGGCTCACAAATGTGTATCACCCTGCAGCTATGGTGACGACCATCAGGGAAATGCGCCTCCCAGGGGTAGGTGCGGCACTTCCCACTGGGCGAGATGGCAGCCTCTTTTATGTTACGGACAAGTACTCTAACTGCAGGTTTTTAGTGGATACTGGGGCAGCTGTGAGTGTGTTTCCCCCCAATGCAACAGAGCGGCGTCGCAGCTCGTCACTTATCCTGCAGGCTGCCAATGGTACCCCCATCCCCACCTACGGACAGCGTTCCTTAACGCTAGACTTCGGACTCCGTCGGACTTGCAGATGGGTATTCGTACTCGCAAATACTCCTACTCCGATTTTGGGGGCAGACTTTCTGAGACATTTTGCTCTGTTAGTCGACGTTTCAAAGCATCAACTCATTGACACTACTACCCACCTGGTCGTGAAAGGAATCAACTCCTTGGAGACGCCTGTCAGTCCAGTTTTCTCTACACCCTCTCCAAGTACATATGACAACATCCTCCAGGACTTTCCAGAGATTACACAGCCTTTGTGTAAGGAGACGCCATTGAAGCATGATGTCACTCACCATATCTTGACCAAAGGGCCACCAGTCAAAGCTCGTCCTCGCCGTCCTGGCACCCGATCGCTTAGAGGTTGCCAAGCAAGAGTTTGAACATATGCTCGAGTTGGGCATAGTCCGTGCATCAGACAGCAACTGGTCCTCACCTTTACATCTTGTACCGAAGAAGTCACCTGGAGACTGGCGTCCATGTGGTGATTATAGGGCATTAAATCGAGTGACCGTGCCCGATCGTTATCCCATCGCTCATCTTCAGGACTTTGCTGCAAATCTCAAAGGCAAGACCATTTTTAGCAAGGTGGATTTGTCTGGCGCTTATCATCAGATCCCAGTAGAACCTGAGGATGTGAGCAAGACAGCCATCATCACCCCATTTGGGCTCTTCGAATTTGTGAAGATGCCATTTGGGTTGCAAACGCAGCGCAGACATTTCAACGGTTCATCGACCAAGTGGTCCGAGGCCTGCCATTCGTCTCACACTTATATTGACGACATCTTGATTGCCAGTGAGACTCCTGCACAACATAGAGAGCATCTTCGCCTGCTTTTCACCAGACTCCGACAGTACGGTGTTGTAATCAATCCTAGCAAATGCTCGCTCGAGTATCTGAGCTCAGTTTCCTTGGCCACCACGCCGATGCACAGGGAATTCGACCACTACCAGAGAAAGTTCAGGCCATCCGCGATTTCCCCAGCCAACTTCATATAAGCGACTTCGGAGTTTTCTCGCTTGTAAACTTTTATCGCCGATTTGTTCCCAACTGTGCTGATATCCTCGCTCCCCTGACCAGCCTTCTTGCCAAACAAGGAAAAGGATCCCGCAAACCACTGGTTTGGTCACCAGAAGGTAGCAAATCCTTCATCGAGGCCAAAGATGCTTTGTCTCGTGCAACCATGCTTGCTCATCCCAGTACCGACACTCCCATTAGCGTCATGACTGATGCTTCTGACGTAGCTGTGGGTGGAGTACTCCAGCAACTCACTGACGACTCCTGGCAACCCATAGCGTTCTACTCTCACAAGCTTCTTCCTGCCGAGGCGAAGTACAGTGTTTTGGACGCGAACTCCTCGCCATCTACTTGACTATCAAACATTTTCGACATATGTTGGAAGGGCGAATTGTTCTGTGTTTTCACGGATCACAAACCTTGATCCACGCTTTCCACGCCAAACCAGACAGACAAAATCCACGTGAAATCAGAATGTTAGATCTGATCTCGCAGTATACCACTGATTTGAGGTATATTAAAGGCAAAGATAACGTCGTTGCTGACGCATTATCTCGTCCTGAGGTCGATGCCCTCTACACTGACACAACGGTTGATTTCCAACAATTGGCAGCTGACCAGAAGGATGATGCCAAGTTGCAGGCAGAATTGCTGAACCCTACTACTAGTCTCGTTCTCCAGACTTTTCCACTGATTACCACTGGAGGCAATATCATTTGCGACACATCTACGGGTAGTCCTCGACCATTCTGCCTCAGAGACACAGGCGTGCAGTATTTAACGCCATACATGGTCTTTCCCACCCAGGGATTCGCCCAACCCAGTCGGCCGTCACTTCTCGTTTTGTCTGGCCTGGAGTCAGGAAGGACATCCGCAAGTGGGCACAGTCCTGTGTTCAATGTCAGAAGTCTAAGATTCACAGACATGTAAAAGCTCCACTTGGCACCTTCAGTACTCCCGATGCACGCTTTGAGCATGTACATCTGGACTTGGTTGGACCTTTGTCCACCTCTAATGGTTATACTTACCTTCTTACGTGTGTAGACAGATTCACACGATGGCCAGATGCCATCCCTATTTCAGACATTACAGCGGAAACAGTCGCGAAAGCATTTGTAGACCGATGGATTTCCGTTTTTGGTACTCCTGCCACCATCACTACCGATCGAGGTCGACAATTTGAGTCTCACCTGTTTGCAGAGCTCACAAAGTTGCTAGGTACCTCTAGACTTCGTGACCTACAGCTTACCATCCAGCTTCTAATGGACTCGTGGGCGTTTCCACGGACTCTTAAAGCTGCCTTAAAGGCACACGAAGATCCTCAGAGATGGACCGAGTATCTCCCTCTAACCCTTCTTGGCATCAGAACTACAGTCAAATCTGATTTGAACTGTTCGCCGGCAGAACTGGTTTTGGGACAACTCTCAGGCTACCGGGACAGTTTGTGGCTCCTGATCAACCTTGCACAACTCTGGACCCTGGCAGATACGTTGATAGATTACGCCAACACATGCGCAATGTCTCTCCATCCCGCATCAGAGCTCAGCTGGTCAAGGCCCAGATGCCGAAAGGTCTCACTCAAGCCTCGTTTGTCTTTGTGAGAGTTGACTCGGTTAGGAAGCCCCTACAACAGCCATATAATGGTCCTTTCCGAGTTTTGAAGAAGACGGATAAATTCTTCACGCTTTCCATTGGAGGGAGGAAGGAGAACATTAGTGTGGACCGACTCAAGGTGGCGACGCCGAGCCACCTTCCTCTCCCTTGGAACCGGTAGCGGATGACAGCTTTTCACCACCTGTCAGTACCCCTTCTGCTACTCCAGAAGCGGTTCTCACGCCACCCTCTCCATCACGCACTCTTCCCGACGACTCACCAACTGCGAGTTTTCCTCCTGAGCAACCCCGAGTCACTCGTTCAGGAAGACATGTGCATTGGCCCAAACGCTATGTGCAAGTCATGCGATTTTGATTTTTTCCATGCATAATCACATATGCATTGTTTTCAGGCACAACAGGTTGATTCTGCCATATTTTCTTTTGAAATTGGTGTATTGTATAATTAGCATATAACTTATCTAGTACTTTATTATTGTTATAATTCAAGTACGTGAAGAGATTTAGTTGTGGTTAAATGCATATTTCTTTTTTTTTTAATATAGATTTTTTTTTTCACTGACCAATTGCAGTACGTCATTGTATATTGTTTATGATACAAATAGTCATTGCCACAATTACGGGTCTTATATTCATGGTTAGATTCTTTACCATTCTTTGCGAGAAGTTCTCTGCCAGAAATTTTGAGAGTATAGTTCTTACTGTTTCAACTATTTTTCAATATGTTTTGTTAGTTTTGACTGCCAAATGTGTACCAGTGTTTTGTCGCCCCTCAGAGGTTTATACCACTTCAGGTCTAAGGGGGGATTGATGTAGTAACCAGTCACAAAAATAATTATTTGTTATTTGATATTTAATCATAGTTGTTATATAATCTTGGCTAAGAGTTTTTTTTACCGTGTTAAATTCAAGCATTTAGATGTTTCTTTCAATCAACCCAGAAACTTGCCTTGTTTTGATGAATATGTAGTGTATATTCAATTACTTAACCAATAAGTTTTCTTTAATTAACATATTCATTAGTACCACAGTTCTTAGCCAATCATAGCCCGAATTAGTATTCCTTTTGGGGCCATGTTGTTTTCTTTGCTGGCTCTCGTGATCGTATGTACGTGTACGTGTATTACTTTAGCACGATGTACTGATATGATGTGATGGTCGGATGAAATGAAACTCAAGATTGTGAAAAACGGAACACACACAACCAGCTAGCTATGAGAAAGATAATGTTAGAAATATAATACTTTAATAGCGTCGACCAGATCAACCGACATTTTTAACTGAGCCAGTGAGCAGGTCGTTTGGTGTGACTTTAGTCATTTGTCTATTCAGATTTCACCAGGGAGTTAAACGACCAGTTGCGTTTTCTGCACCCATGTGTTTGCATCGTGTGAGCTGAGCACCGATATTTTGTGTGTTTTCATCGTGTGAGCGTAGCACCGCCATTTTGTATTTTCATCGTATGACATCACCACGTCGCAGCATACACGGATCGACGGACTGTAAAAACGCTACTTTCATCATCCCATGAGCGTTATCACTTTATCACATGTGGAGCATTCGTTTCGCTTGAACTAAACTGAACACTGTAACATTTAAAGGGTTTTATTAATCACCGGTTTAGAAGCGACTTAATTTATAATAAATTGCCTAAATCAAGTATATACTTTTGTGTTTGATCATACATTTTGTTCGTGGGTCACACATTAAAACGTAGGGTACCTTCTGATAATTTTATTGAATAATTGAAATTGATTTTTGAAGATTGTTGCAGAAATCCTAAATTATATTCATAGGCCTACTCTTAACCAGGAAATCCCTACAAATACTTGCCTGGTAGTCTGTTTGGCTTGGTAGTCTGTTTAATATTTGCCTGGTAGTCCGTTTGGATTGGTAGTCTGTTTAATATTTGCCTGGTAGCCCGTTTGGCTTGGTAGTCTGTTTAATATTTGCCTGGTAGTCCGTTTGGCTTGGTAGTCTGTTTAATATTTGCCTGGTAGCCCGTTTGGCTTGGTAGTATGTTTAATATTTGCCTGGTAGTCTGTTTGGCTTGGTCGTCTGTTTAATATTTGCCTGGTAGTCTGTTTGGCTTGGTAGTATGTTTAATATTTGCCTGGTAGTCTGTTTGGCTTGGTCGTCTGTTTAATATTTGCCTGGTAGTCTGTTTGGCTTGGTAGTCTGTTTAATATTTGCCTGGTAGTCTGTTTGGCTTGGTAGTATGTTTAATATTTGCCTGGTAGTCTGTTTGGCTTGGTCGTCTGTTTAATATTTGCCTGGTAGTCTGTTTGGCTTGGTAGTCTGTTTAATATTTGCCTGGTAGCCCGTTTGGCTTGGTAGTCTGTTTAATATTTGCCTGGTAGCCCGTTTGGCTTGGTAGTCTGTTTAATATTTGCCTGGTAGCCCGTTTGGCTTGGTAGTCTGTTTAATATTTGCCTGGTAGTCTGTTTGGCTTGGTAGTATGTTTAATATTTGCCTGGTAGCCCGTTTGGCTTGGTAGTCTGTTTAATACTTGCCTGGTAGTCTGTTTGGCTTGGTAGTCTGTTTAATATTTGCCTGGTAGTCTGTTTGGCTTGGTAGTCTGTTTAATATTTGCCTGGTAGCCCATTTGGCTTGGTAGTCTGTTTAATACTTGCCTGGTAGTCTGTTTGGCTTGGTAGTCTGTTTAATACTTGCCTGGTAGTCTGTTTGGCTTGGTAGTCTGTTTAATATTTGCCTGGTAGCCCGTTTGGCTTGGTAGTCTGTTTAATATTTGCCTGGTAGTCTGTTTGGCTTGGTAGTCTGTTTAATATTTGCCTGGTAGCCCGTTTGGCTTGGTCGTCTGTTTAATATTTGCTTAGCAATATTCTCTGCTTAGCAGCTCCATGGAATTGGCCTCTGTTGTTACCAGAGTTGAGCTTGGGCGATAACATCGAATATCGCGATACCTTTTTTATTCTATTACGATATCGAAAACCTTTATAAGTTATCGGCATATCGGCAAATCGCGATTTAAAAAAATCAACATTGTGAGTCAAGTCAGAAATTCCATGGAAACAAAATTCTTTGCAGCTTTTGGAAGTGAGAAAACAAAAAACGAACTACTTCAGAAGTACATGCACGCTCTGCAAACGAATTTGCGATTTATTGTGACGCCTGTAGAGGGGTACATACCTTGTGGTTATCGGCTCTAAAGCAATCATGCAGGAATGAAAAAAATAATCGCGATATTATCGGAAATCGCGATATATGTTTGCCGATATATCGTGGGTGAAAAAAAATCGATATCGCCCCAAGCTTAACCAGAGTGAACGAACAAAGAACGAAGGAACGAAGGAACGAAGGAACGAAGGAACGAAGGAACGAAGGAACGAAGGAACAAAGGAACGAACGAACGAACAAACGAACGAACGAACGAACGAACGAACAAACAAACGAACGAAACAAACGAGTACTCACCTGGTTTCCGTCTCTTTGGCATCGCTCCCATCTGCAACTTGTGGCACTGTTGGTGTTGTTTTCTCTGTTGTTGTAGATGGTTTCACTTCTGTAGTCGCTTGGGTATTGGGTATACTAGGAGCCTCTTTCTCTGGCTGTTTGTTTGTGTTTTCAATCTGCAATGAACCGTAATGGTGGGTTACACTATCAATAATAATAATAATAATAATAATAATAATAACAATAATAATAATAATAATGTGGACTTATATAGCGCACATATCCACCAAACTGGTGCTCAAGGCGCATTATATTATTACCCCCGCTCATCAGGCTCATAAATCATTCCTGAAACCATCTCAGCTCCCTGGGGAGTATACAGCTCAATTGCTGCCATTTCAGCACATATAGGGCTAATCAAACACAACAACCAACTCTGCCCTCACAGGTACCCATTTACCCCTGGGTGGAGAGAAGCAATTATGGTAAAGTGTCTTGCTCAAGGACACAAGCACCATGGTCGCGGTTGGGATTCGAACCCACATTCTGACGACTCAGCCATCAGAACACAAATCCGATGCATTAAACCGCTCGACTATGGCACTCCATATCATTTACTTCATAATGGAGATTTGAGGTCCCTTAACCAGTTCGCGTCGGAGGCCGTGTATACATGCAATTTTTTTTTGGACAGCGGATCGGAGAGCGTCTAAACACGCATTCCGATTTTTGTGTGTGTCACCGGGAGACTTGTCAACACGCCACACGTGGCGTGCAGTCGTGGCGGCTGACTTGTATACACGCAATCGTTTCTCGGAGCCCATGGGGTCACGGTTCGGTGGCCCCGGACAAAATGCACTGCAAATACTGAACGAGTTCACTCTTTTCGTTGATTTTTGCCTAATCCCTTTATCCAAGACCTGTTCCTTTGACGTACAACCAGGGATTTGTAAAGAGGGATTTATATCCATTGTTTACGAGGCATTCGATCTCTCTCCAGGTATGCCGTCTTTTCGACCAGGCGCTGGTCGCTAATAGGCCGTTGCATCGGGGCTTGCCAACAGTCCAATTGTGCTGAACAAACACAACCGTAATTAAAAAACTAGCCATTTAATTCTCAAAATGTCAATGAGTAAAGGTGTTTATTTGGGTGTCCGAACTTAGTTTCATTGACAAAAAAAATTATTAATGGCTAGAAATTTTTTCAGATTTTTCACTGAAAATAAACCCGCACGGGGGACCGGAAAAAAATAAATATTCCCGACGTCAACTGGTTAAAAGGGACAATATCCTCACCATCAGAGAAAACAGGGCATGGAATCGGTGTCCTAGTATAAGATGCACACAGCAACAGTGTTCTAGCCAGGCATACAATAGCGTATCGGGCCGATACGCTATAAAAAAATGCCGATACGCTATAAATCGGCCAATACGCTATCGATACGCTATAATTTATTCCATGGTTGAAAAAAAAAAAAAAAAATTTCCTTTGTTCAGTTCGAGAACTAATTGTGAACAACAATAATTTGTTGCCACTGAGGCATTTATTTCATCTTGTAGGAAGCTTTATTGATACATTTTAATTGGCCGACAAATTTGTTTCTTTTCAAGAGAATGTTTTTGATGCGCCGCATTTGCAACTGTATGCGGCCTGCCGCGATCTATTTATGGCATTCAACGTTCAACACATTGACACCGCTACCACACTGCTTAGGCAAAAACCAGATGACCGGGGTACCCGCGTGCCACGCAGAGTCGGGAAAGAGCGAAGTCTAAAAAGTGTCTGTTGTGAGTTACTATGATCATGCTATGACATGTTTTCTGTCGGAAATTTGTTTTGAGTGAAAGTTAAAAAACAACAACAAAAACAACCATCAGCAAACGGTAGTTGTTGAACATCTGATGTCCGCTGAGCGCTGGCTGATGTCCGCCGGCCGCCAGCAGAAGTTCGACCTATGGAAACAGTTTCGTCTTCACGGCATCAAAACATTTGTAAATCTCATTCCAGTATCATTTCCCTACTAGTACTACCACTTTGTCACCAAGCCGATATATTTTTGTTTTGTTAATTAAGAAGAAATAAATTAAGAAGATGTTATTGATGAGAAAAATTAAAAAACGAAAATCGGAAATGCAAGACTTGATCGGCTATTTCCCAGGATATGTTCGGTAGGCAGATAATTAATGTTCAGTAGGCGGGCGTATAGCACAATTGCACCCTGCAAACAGGCCTCCATTTACTTGTAAATCAGGAATAACGGTAAACACTTTCTAAAACTGTTTTTCTTCTTAATTTACATACCCGACCGCTATTTATATAATGCTGAAAGCATTATTTCTGAGCTGAGATTCTCCGCCACAGGTATTAATCCACAGAATTTAATTCCACAAAACCAAACATGTCAAAGATTTCTGAAGCTTTTCGAGGTAAAAATTCACTAATAGTTTGCACTCAGTCGAATAAATAGATGTCACCATTCTGCTCCAACCAGTCATAACTTTTAAGTAGGTCTAAATTTATTGTTTTAAATTTTATGCTTTGAAACAACTGATTAAAAGACAGCATTTTTGCCGACAGTCGGATCACTCACTCGAGCTACTTAGCCTTGGGACAATGTATACTGGTATCCTGTATCCTGGTATGTTGTTTCATACATGTATAGTTATATAGCTTGGAAACCAGCCAAGAACCAGGTCCCAGAGGTTAATGTCACCTGGTCTGGGATTGTAAAACCACAACCTGTCAGTCATTGTCAAGTGAACAATAGCCCCAACTCTTGTCTTGGCACTAATCCCAAATTGATACATTCAACGTTCCAAAGTCGGCAGACAGTTCTTTGATGTGAACTTGTGACCCAGAAATTGTGTCTTTTTGGTTGCCGGTTGTCTGTTTCTTTTTCTTTTAAAATACTTTGAACAGACTGGAGCTAGGATAATTCTAAGGCGTCTTTACAGCTGGCCTATGTTTTTTCGCTGAGCTTTTTAATTTTATTTACGCAATAACTGTGGACTTGGAAAATAGAGCTCTTACCTGCTGTCCAATAAAATACTTTGGGTGAAGCTTGCACTGCAGGGTTTCGTTTGTAAGAACCATTTTATTTATAGTTTTGTCAAGTTTAATTTAAAGTAGGCATAAGTCAAGGCATACATTGTAATGTATTGTATGGAATTTTTTGGATCATATCTGGCTTTGAATTATTGATAAAAACGATTAACTTTACTCACACATTTAAAGCTACAATTACCAACAACAATCCAATGTAAAGTGAATAAAACAATAATTAAGACAATAACAACATGAGTCCTGTAGGCCCTACTCCATTTTAAATTTTTAAGTTTGATATTAGTTGAGAAAAATGTGACAGAATTACATGTGCACATGTAAACATGTTAAAACCTACCAATTGAAAAGCAATAAATATTTTTATGTCTAAAAAAATGTGGTTTTGTGTGACAAATTATATTATGCAATATGACCCTAAATAGCCTCAGATTGCACCAGAGAGCATCTACAACCTAAAAGTTTCCCAGGGCCCTTAAGCGGGCCCCGGACCC
The DNA here is from genome assembly GCA_029582265.1 of Zoroaster sp. YZ-2022. NCBI lineage: Eukaryota > Metazoa > Echinodermata > Asteroidea > Forcipulatida > Zoroasteridae > Zoroaster > Zoroaster sp. YZ-2022. The sequence continues at coordinate 37,418,285 of CM055818.1, forward strand.
CACGCCGTTGTGGCTTCACACTACGCGCTCGCAGATTCGTGTCGTACAAATGCCCCTACGCTATAATTTAATCCTGGCTAGAACACTGCACAGCAACTGAAAATTAGTGTTTCATTTATGCAGCAGCAACAGTTGATTATGACATCATCATATGGGGTATTAGTTTCAGTAACTGAATTAATCTGGAAGTGAAACACTGATTCTATGCCCTGTTGATCGCGACGATAGTGTACCTTTAAATGGGGTTTGCGCTCACTGTACCCTATTCTATCATTGAATTTTGGGTAATAATGTTTACTAAATCGATGTAACCTTAAGACAGGTAAAACTTGTAGCTTGGCATGGTGAAGAGGATAAGTAAAGACTAATTGCGGTGACACCATGTGAAATTCTCAATCGAGGAGTAAATTAGTTCTGAAAAGAACTGGAGGTTACAACTCGACGTTTCAATCAGTATGCTCCGATCGTCTTAAGGAGACAGAATGATTTTCAATGGATGTATGATGCCAAAGTCCGGTTCATACCTCACACTAACGTGAAGGTTAAGCAAATTCTGAAATTTGTAGCAAATGACAAGTTGTGCTGTGTACAACTTTTGCCACCCATGTTCTCGGATCTCGGGTCTGGATGTCACGTCTGGATGTCACATTTCGCTTCGCCTTTGCGCTCGCGGCTTTAACGTTGACTATTCCTGTTAAGGTTTTCGCTCAATTACTTTTTTGCCACGGTGGTAAATCTCAACAATGAACAATTCCCATTTCTCATGTATTCAACCAACCATATGATAACACAGCAAGTAAAAAGCTACTTACTTTAAATGTATCACTGAATTCCTTTAACTCTGCAATATCTGTTACAAGATATAAAAACAGAACCAAATATTAGTACACAACAAACAAATACAAACATGATAAATATTACAATTCTTCAAATAAATAAAAGTAGAAATCTTTGACCTTATTAACCCTAACTCCCTAGGCCCATTTGCTTACACATAACCTGAATCCTTCCTAACTCCCGCGGCCTATTTGCTTACACATAACCTGAATCCTTCCTAACTCCCTAGGCGCATTTGCTTACACATAACCTGAATCCTTCCTAACTCCCGAGGCCCATTTGCTTACACATAACCTGAATCCTTCCCAACTCCCGAGGCCCATTTGCTTACACATAACCTGAATCCTTCCTAACTCCCGAGGCCCATTTGCTTACACATAACCTGAATCCTTCCTAACTCACGCGGCCCATTTGCTTACACATAACCTGAATCCTTCCTAACTCCCGCGGCCCATTTGCTTACACATAACCTGAATCCTTCCTAACTCCCGAGGCCCATTTGCTTACACATAACCTGAATCCTTCCTAACTCCCGCGGCCCATTTGCTTACACATAACCTGAATCCTTCCTAACTCCCTAGGCCCATTTGCTTACACATAACCTGAATCCTTCCTAACTCCCGAGGCCCATTTGCTTACACATAACCTGAATCCTTCCTAACTCCCGAGGCCCATTTCCTTACACATAACCTGAATCCTCCAAAATCCTTCAGTAGTAAAGCAAGCACATGACATGTATGCACACATGTGTTTCTAATCTGTGATACATGTACATGGCCAGGGACCCTCCCTGCATGCATGGAGCAATAAACAGTGTCCACTGACCCAAGCACTGACCTTGCAATCACTACAACAAACATGGATGTACTTGTACCATGGAAAGGCAAGTATGCCTAATAAACTCAATCCTCCAAAATCCTTCACTTCAGCAAAGAGCATGTAACCTCAATACTTCAAAATCCTTCACTTTAGCAAAGAGGATTTTGGAGGATTTGGAAAGGTTAGGGTTAAATCCAATTCGAACAGTGGGTAGTAATCAAATTTACAAAATAATAATAAAACAACATTTATAAATCGTCCTAATCATGTTAATCATGCTGAACACAATTAAAACCGAGAAAATGCACAAAAAAATAGCTATACAATTAAAGGGACAGTCTCGTCACGATCACGGCAGACTTTTCACAGAGCATGGAATCGGTGCCCTAGTTTAGGATGAACACAGTGACTGCAAATTACTGGCTCATTTATGCAGCAGCAACGGTAATATGACCTTATCATGTGAGGTATTATTTTCAATCAACTGAGTTAATCTAAAACTAGCACTCTGATTCCATGCCCTGTTGATTGTGACGATATTGTTCCTTTAATTAACCCTCCTAGTGTTTGTCCATTTGAAACCATTCAAAATTTCCACTTACCAAAATGGCCATTGGTTTTGTACACACATGGTGATACCATTTGAAAAGTGTTTGTGGCAAGCTTTACTACCATTCAAATCCATTCAAATGGTTTTTGAATGGTGGATACACTACACCTTGGTGTGTTTCCATAGCCGAATGGTTTCAAATGGTGAATGTACTACACAGTGGCTTATAAATCATTCAAATGGTTTTGAATGGTGGATACACTACACCTTGGTGTGTTTCACAAAACGAATGGTTTCAAATGGTGCATCAACTTGTCTGAAAAAGGCACCAAAAGTAGGAGGGTTAAATGATTTAAATAGACACTAAGTTGATTTAAAAATTAAACAATAGCTGAGGGCTTACCCTTCTGTGACTGCAAGGGTCAAAAATCAGTCAAAATGTTGATATACTTGCCAAGGTACATCAAGTACACATAAAAAGTCGAACACTGTCAAACTTTATATGTAGAAAGTACATTTTCAGGTCAAAATGAGTCAACCGTTTTTGAATGGCAATCTTGTATTGTTTGAGGCTGGTCAAAACGACAGTCAAAAATGATGATACCACTAAAGCGCAGCTTAAGTAGGAGGGCTTTAGAAAACAGATATTACTTTACAATTAATTTAAATTACATTATTTAAAATTGGGTCTATTTACTGAATCAGTGTTAAGTAAGATTTGAAGGTTTGCATGGTGGAAGAAAAGTAGAAGTATGGTCTGCAGTTGCACCATGTTAATCAGTGTTTACTGTTTACCGCTTTTGTGGCTCTTCTCCGGGCTGATTGTGGCGCCCTCGCCTGATCTTTCAGCAGGATTCGTTTCCGGTTTCCGTTTGCTACTGTCATCTGTCGACTGTTGCCTGTCTTCCGTTACTGTTTGATGGGGTTTATCCTCCCTTACACCTAAAGAAATCAATTTAAACACATGAAACAGCAGCTGACAAACACCAAAACAGTAATAATAATAATAAAGATTTACTGTTTGATGGGGTTTATCCTCCCTTACACCTAAAGAAATCAATTTAAACACATGAAACAGCAGCTGACAAACACCAAAACAGTAATAATAATAATAAAGATTTACTGTTTGATGGGGTTTATCCTCCCTTGCACCTAAAGAAATCAATTTAAACACATGAAACAGCAGCTGACAAACACCAAAACAGTAATAATAATAATAAAGATTTACTGTTTGATGGGGTTTATCCTCCCTTGCACCTAAAGAAATCAATTTAAACACATGAAACAGCAGCTGACAAACACCAAAACAGTAATAATAATAATAAAGATTTACTGTTTGATGGGGTTTATCCTCCCTTGCACCTAAAGAAATCAATTTAAACACATGAAACAGCAGCTGACAAACACCAAAACAGTAATAATAATAAAGATTTACTGTTTGATGGGGTTTATCCTCCCTTACACCTAAAGAAATCAATTTAAACACATGAAATAGCACCTGACAAACACCAAAACAGTAATAATAATAATAAAGATTTACTGTTTGATGGGGTTTATCCTCCCTTACACCTAAAGAAATCAATTTAAACACATGGAATAGGAGCTGACAAACACCAAAACAGTAATAATAATAATAAAGATTTGTAGCGTGCACATATCCACCCTGCTGGGTGCTCAAGGCCCCCCCCCCCCCCCCCAAAAAAAGTCTTCGGTTTCTCATCATACGTCGGCTTCAAAATTGGTGCGGGGGCCTTTTTTTTCTTTCTTTTTTTTTGGTAATCTTTTTTTTTTTGCCAACCAGTGAAAGGCTAAGAGAGGCCTCACAAACTGGGTAAATGTACATACTCCTATGTGAAAAACTTGTTTAAAACACAGCACGGCAGAATTCCAGTTGATCCAGGAATTTTGGCTGCAATTGGACATCGTTTCATAGCCAAAAAATAAAAAATAAAAAATAAAAATGACAACACGTGGCTCGGATGCAAAGCGCGCGGAAACCAGAAACCGGAGACTTTTTTGGCGGGCCTAAGGGAACGGAGGTCATCAACATGTTTATCAAGAGAACTGTTTTTATATGAAATAGCATGAAGTACATTGTCACATGAGCGCAACAAGGTCAAATAAAAAGAAATTGCAATAAGGTCAATCTGCATCAATTTACATAAATTAGCATCAGCACAACAAGGCCATATCTCTAAATTTGCAATACGGTCGATCTGCATAAATTTGCATAAATCAGTATCAGTGCAACAAGGCCATATCTCTAAATTTGCATAAATCAGCATCAGTGCAACAAGGCCATATCTCTGAATTTGCAATAAGGTCGATCTGCATAAATTTGCATAAATCAGTATCAGTGCAACAAGGCCATATCTCTAAATTTGCAATAAGGTGAATCTGCATAAATTTACATAAATTAGCATCAGTGCAACTAGGCCATATCTCTAATTTTGCATAAGTGCAAACAAATATCTAAAACTTCTGCAATCCTGTTATGTAAGTTATGCATGTATGTACTACCACCGCGCATTTGTTGTACGCACATTCTTCTCGCTACCATGAAGTGCCATGGTCGAGCGAGCATAATTGCTTCTCTCCACCCAGGGGTAAATGGGTACCTGTGAGGGCAGAGTTGGTTATTGTGTTTGATTAGCCCTTTAGAGTGCCCTATAGAGTGTCGTAGCCGAGCGGTCTAGCTTACCGGACTCAAGTTCTGGTGTTAGCAGCAGAATGTGGGTTCGAATCCCGGCTGTGATACTTGTGTCCTTGAGCAAGACACTTAACCATAATTGCTTCTCTCCACCCAGGGGTTAAATGGGTACCTGTGAGGGCAGAGTTGGTTGATTAGCCCTATATGCACTGTAATGGCAGCAATTGAGCTGTATACTCCCCAGGGAGCTGAGATGGTTTCAGGAATGATTTATGAGCCTTATGAGCCTTATGAGCCGGGGTAATAATATAATGTCTTGAACACCACTCAGTTGGTGGATACGTGCGCTATATAAGTCCACATTATTATTATTATTATTATTATTATTATTATTATTATTATTATTATTATTATTATTATTATTATTATTATTATTATTATTATTATTATTATTATTATTATTATTATTATTATTATTATTATTATTATTATTATTATTATTATTATTATTATTATTATTATTATTATTATTATTATTATTATTATTATTATTATTATTATTATTATTATTATTATTATTATTATTATTATTATTATTATTATTATTATTATTATTATTATTATTATTATTATTATTACCGCTGGTTCCAAAGCTGGCAAAGCGATGTATGTACATGTAATTTAACCTAAATTCCTTGGTTTTAACTTTCAAAAGCGATTCTTGAGGCAGAAGACTTTTGAGTCTTCACAACACATACATTCAAGGCAAGTCCCAAGTTTCCTAATTTCTTGCGTAAATCCTTAAAGAAATGAGTGGTCAATACATTTCCAATGTGCTTCTGATGATCATTGGAGCCAGCAAGTGCGAAGTGGGTGTGGTTTATATTGGAATTACTTCACACTTACCAACAGGAGGCAGCCTATCTGCATTAACCCTAACCACCCCAAATCCATCAAAATCCTCCAAGGGGCACTTTTTTGGAAATATTCAACACTTTCAGAAACTGGTATTTTCACCTCTTCAAATGGGGCAAAATTACTACCTGGCAAGAAGTACAGGCCATAAGTGCTAAATATCGTCGTGTCAGTGCAACAACGTTGTATGTACACAATGCAATAAGGTCGAATGTACAGCGCGTCGTCAATCTGCATGAATTTACATACATTAAAAAATGTTTGTGCAACAACGTCGTATCCCAGCCATTGTTTTTGTGCATTCATCCGGGAACTTGTTACATAGGACCTTTTTGCACTGACACAAACTGGTTTTGCGCAAAAACGTCGTAACTCGGAGATAAGACGTTGTTGCACTGATAGATGAGTATACATGTGTATTGTATCTATTTCCATAGGTTTTGCATGTACATCCTCAAAACTCTTGGTTTTAATCGAGTAAAAAGCCTTTATGCACTAGCATGGCAATATGCGACTGGCTCTGGCAAAACCCTAAACTTGGACCCAACTTTTCGGAGTGACCTCCCAAATTTATCGTGAAAATTAACAATGTTCCCAACCATGTTTCAGGATTGTTCTTTTTCCCATCAAAATCTAGAGAAAATGCTCTATATGGTGACATGAAAACTGGTCCCTCAAACTGGTCCCTGGGGTCAGTTTTTGACCTTTTCATGGCTGTTACACATTATGGTAAATGCCGAGATGTTTCGGGTTTAGCCAGAGCAGGTCACATATATATTGGTCCATGTACTTTGGGCAAATCCTAAATGTATTGATGTTGAGTTTTGCCAACAGTTAAGTTGTTTGTATACTCACTTGCTGGTGTGTCTGTATTTGGAATCGGTGACGATCGAGGGGATTGACTTCCTAGACCAAGGGGCCGTGTGGGCATCTGAGTTGGTGGCTGGACCCTTGCGGGTGTCTGGATGGGTTGGTGTGGAGGGGCACGTGAAACGTGTAAATGCACTTGGGATTGGGGCGGGGGCGGATGGTGTTTTTGTTGTTGTTGCAGCTGCAGCTGTTGTTGCTGCTGCTGCTGCTGCTGTTGTAGTGATTGATGCTGTGGTTGAGACTGCTGCGGCAGTGGTGGTTGGGGCCCGGGCTGGGGTATACGAGTCTGCTGGTTCGGGTACATGTGCACCGGCGGCTGTTGCTGCATGGGCTGGTGGGGGTGGCCCTGCGCATGAGGGTGACCCTGGCCCGCTTGTGGGGGTGAATGGGTGTGGTGAGGAGAAGACATGGAGGGTCGGCCTGGGCCTGGCATCCGTTGGAGTGGAGCTTGCGGTCTCCTTGGTGCAGGGGCATGCTGGGATGGATGGCCTCCTCCCCGCGGATTGTCCCTCATGTGTGGAGGAATATACCTGATTGAAACAATGAAAATCAATGCTATTGTTGTATATTTACACAATAACAAAGCAATTTTCAGGCATGCATTTACCCCCAATGGACGAGGAACATTTTCGCATTCAGAAATAAAATAATAAAATAAAAAACTGGGTTTAACCCTAACCATCCCAAATCCTCTTTGCCAAAGTGAAGGATTTTGAAGGATTGAGGTTATGTGGACTTTGCAGCGGTTAAGGATTTTGAAGGATTCAGGGCGGTTGTGATTATTTGCTTGGTGGATTCTGGAGGATTGAGGTTATCAGGCTATTTTTGACACTGGATGAAAATGGAGGATTGAGGTTATATGAACTTTGCAGCGGTGAAGGATTTTGAAGGATTCAGGGCGGTTGTGATTATTTGCTTGGTGGATAATGGAGAATTAAGGTTACATGCTGGTCATTCCATAAAAGGATTCTGGAGGATTGAGATTATTGCTTATTTTAGTACATACATGTACAGGTTTATTTTACATGTAGGTATTGCATGGTTCATGCTTAAATCAGTGGACACTTTTCATTGCTCCATGCAGGGACAGTCCCTGGCCCAGGCCATGTAGTGATGACAGATTAGAAACACCTGTGCATACATAGTCTGTATTATGTATTCCAATGCTGGTCACAAAGATCCATGTATAATGTGCATATCAATGGTAGTGGTCCTTTGTTTACTATATGCCCACATCATGTGTGCGTACATGTATGTACATGTACATGTACAGGTTTATTTTACATGTAGGTATTGCAAAGTTCATGCTTGGGTTAGTGGACACTGTTTATTGGGAAGGTCCCTGGCTCTGGGCCATGTACATGATGACAGATTAGAAACACCTGTGGTACATAGTCTGTATTCTAATGGCAGTGGCAGTTCCCCCAGCAACTGAGTATTGTACACAACACATATAGGCAGTCCCCCCAGAAACTATGTATTGTACATACCACCTCCAGTAATAAAGTATTGTACACAAACAGATAGGAAAACACAGGTATACATGTTTTCATATGCATATATTTATAGTGGTTAAAGGGTCAAGGGTTAGATTTAGTGGTTGGGAGTGGCCTCCAAAACATAAACATCCAGTAAAAAATAATTTCTTACACCAGCACCATACCCAAAAATTCCATTACCTAAACCTGTCACTGGAGGATTTTGGAGGATTCAGGCAAGTGGCACAAAGTACCAAAAACTGGAGGATTTTGAAGGATTCAGGTCATATGAGGTTTTAACACTGTACTATTGAAGGATTTTGGAGGATTCAGGTTATGTCTAAGCAAATGGGCCTAGGGAGTTAGGGTTAATAAGAAAAAAATTGGAGAAAAAAAAAATACTTTTCCATGATTATTTGAACACAGATATCACAAGCAGAACAGAATTTGCATTGTTAATTATGGCTGCAAACCCCCCCCCCCCCCCACCTAAAAAAAAAAATTAAAAAAAATAAAAAAAGACATTCCCATTACTCACCTGCTGCCTGCAGCTTCACTATTTCTGCTAACTGCACTGAATTTATCTTCTTCTGTGATGTCGTCAGCCTCCGAACTGGCCGAGGCCTGGGAGTTATTTTCCATTTCACGGGCCAGCCGTTCAGCCACTTCTTTCCTCTCCTGATAAAGCTTGGGGTTAGACTGATCCAAGGTTGTTCTACAGCCATTTAATTTTAATTTTTTTGGAGGGGGGGTGGATGAAAAAACACAAAATCAATTTTTGGAATGACAGATTTTCATATGGACTATAAACGTGAGCCTGATATGAGACGGAAATCAAAAAAGATCATGGAACTGGTAATTAAAGCTTGGGCAATAACACGATAATATCAAATATCGCGATACCTTTTTTATTTGATTACGATATCGATATAACCTTTTTAAGTTATCAGCATATCGGCAAATTGCGATTAAAAAAATACATTGCGATTAAAAAAATATATCGCTATTAAAAAAAAAATCTGAAATTCAATGGAAACAAAATTAGAACAGTCTCGTCAGAAATATATGCACTTCTACTTCAGAAGTACATGCACGCTCTGCAAACGAATTTGCGATTTATTGTGAAACTTGAAGAGAGGTACATACGTGTGGTTATCGGCTCTGAAGCAATCATGCATAATGAAAAAATAATTGCGATATTATCGAAAATCAGGATATATTTTTGCTGATATATCATGGATGAAAAAAATAAAATAAATTTTAAAAAATAGATATCGCCCCAAGCTTACTGGTAATAATAATCGGGGATAAAAACAGTCCTCCCAATGCCTAATTAAGCAAAATATAGGTTCTTATAGGTTTACCAAATGCCAAAATACAGGCTTTTATAGGTTATTTCCCGTGATTATGCAGTGTTAAGTAACAAGTTTTGGGTAAATTGCCTACCTTCCGAGTACTTTTTGCAACAAAGAACATTACCCCATACCCTGTCCGGCAGAAAATCTAAGAGTGGTACACATGTTACAGTTTGGCTACTGTTTTGGCTTCATCTCTTTATACCTAGGAAATAATTTTTCTTTAAAGCCATGAGGATTTTATGAGGAAGTTGGAAAATGTGTTGCAGAGGATTAAAAATGTAGGTTTTTATAGGTTAATAAAGGTTTTTATAGGTTAATAAAGGTTTTTTGGAGGAAATAAAGGTTCCCATTTTGAAATAAAGGTTTTTATAGGTTTTATAGGTTTCGCTGGGAGGCCTGTAAAAATGTTAATTGTAGTCAGAATCAAGACATTACATTATTTGCTCCGGACATAGCCTAACATGAGCGACACTTGCACCTATATAGTCATTTCACAATCATTATGGGAAAATTAGCTTGTTTTTATTTTATCACTCACGTGTATTCTGGAAGAGAATCATCGTAGGATGATGTTACTCCATACCTAGATTCATTTGTCTTGAACATATCTTCCGCGCTCCAGCCGTTAGCATGCTGAAAGGAGATAAACCATGTGTTATTAACAGGGCACTATCGTCAGGATCAGCAGGGCATGAAATCAGTGCTAGTTTCAAATAATACGGAGTGCCATGGGTGAACGGAATGCCATGGTCGAACGGAATGCCATGGTCAAACGGAGTGCCATGGTCAAACGGAGTGCCATGGTCGAACGGAGTGCCATGGTCGAACGGAGTGCCATGGTCGAACGGAGTGCCATGGTCGAACAGAATGCCATGGTCGAACGGAATGCCATGGTCGAACGGAGTGCCATGGTCGAACGGAGTGCCATGGTCGAACAGAATGCCATGGTCGAACGGAATGCCATGGTCGAACGGAGTGCCATGGTCGAACGGAGTGCCATGGTCGAACGGAGTGCCATGGTCGAACGGAGTGCCATGGTCAAACGGAGTGCCATGGTCAAACGGAGTGCCATGGTCGAACGGAGTGCCATGGTCGAACGGAGTGCCATGGTCGGACGGAATGCCAGGGGCGAACGGAGTGCCATGGTCGAACGGAGTGCCATGGTAGAACGGAGTGCCATGGTCGAACGGAGTGCCATGGTCGAACGGAGTGCCATGGTCGAACGGAATGCCATGGTCGAACGGAGTGCCATGGTCGAACGGAATGCCATGGTCGAATGGAGTGCCATGGTCGAACGGAATGCCATGGTCGAATGGAGTGCCATGGGTGAACGGAATGCCATGGTCGAACGGAATGCCATGGTCGAACGGAGTGCCATGGTCGAACGGAGTGCCATGGTCAAACGGAATGCCATGGTCGAACGGAGTGCCATGGTCGAACGGAGTGCCATGGTCGAACGGAGTGCCATGGTCGAACGGAGTGCCATGGTCGAACGGAGTGCCATGGTCGAACGGAGTGCCATGGTCGAACGGAATGCCATGGTCGAATGGAGTGCCATGGGTGAACGGAATGCCATGGTCGAACGGAATGCCATGGTCGAACGGAGTGCCATGGTCGAACGGAGTGCCATGGTCGAATGGAATGCCATGGTCGAACGGAGTGCCATGGTCAAACGGAATGCCATGGTCGAATGGAGTGCCATGGGTGAACGGAATGCCATGGTCGAATGGAATGCCATGGTCGAACGGAGTGCCATGGTCGAACGGAATGCCATGGTCGAACGGAGTGCCATGGTCGAACGGAGTGCCATGGTCGAACGGAGTGCCATGGTCGAACGGAATGCCATGGTCAAACGGAATGCCATGGTCGAACGGAGTGCCATGGTCGAACGGAGTGCCATGGTCGAACGGAGTGCCATGGTCGAACGGAGTGCCATGGTCGAACGGAGTGCCATGGTCGAACGGAGTGCCATGGTCGAACGGAGTGCCATGGTCGAACGGAATGCCATGGTCGAATGGAATGCCATGGTCGAACGGAATGCCATGGTCGAGCGGTTTAGTGCATCGGATTTGTGTTCTGATGGCTGAGTCGTCAGAAAGTGGGTTCGAATCCCAACCGCGACTGGGGTACTTGTGTCCTTGAGCAAGACACTTTACCATAATTGCTTCTCTCCCATATGCGCTGAAATGGCAGCAATTGAGCTGTATACTCCCCAGGGAGATGAGATGGTTTCAGGAATGATTTATGAGCCTGATGAGCAGGGGTAATAATGTAATGCGCCTTGAGCACCAGTTTGGTGGATACGTGCGCCATATAAGTCTACATTATCATTATCATTATTCAACTAGGACACCGATTCCATGCCCCGTTGAAAGTTTGCTCTGATCGTGATGATATTGTCCCTTTAAACAATAGTCATAGCATTCACAAAGGCTTTGGCAAAATGGAATATTATCATCGTCAAGTTCCCAAGGGGCTAGATAAAGATCTAGCATGTAACTAATCCATGTTCTCCAGTACGTGTCTATAGTTTGATGCTAATTCTAGTACACGTTTTGTGGTTTTTGAATTTGTACATGTTTTAACCCTACTTCACATGGAGGCCACTCCGATCCACTAAATTTTCAATATTTTTAACCAGCCTTTAGCGCATACAAGCCTGCTGTCCTTTCCAAGTAATCTTACAAAATCAACTGTGTGCTACCCAAGGCCACTGTAAATGTTTGAACATATTAGTATGGCCTGCAATGTATCAATGGGAGACCACCTTACCCTGCAATCTCAGTGGTGTGACAGTGCACAGAAGGGTAACCATAGGAGGCCACTGGAAACAGCTAATGGCTTGGAGTGGCCTGAATGGGTTGTTTCAAAAATTGCACTGATTGTAGGAGGTTTAAAGTGGCTTAGTCTTTGTGTTTTTAATTATGCCCACTAAAAACCATATATTTGCTGGCCTATAAATATTTTGTGTAATATTTTGTAACTATATATAGGCCCATTTAGGGTCTATCAATTTCAGGGGTATGATTGGGCAGTTTTGAAAAATCCACATAAATTTTGCTAGGGGTATTGGGGCCGCTGTTGTGAACAGCGCTGGGGTGAAATCTGTAGTTCCCAACGTTTGCTTTGCTTTCCTTTATTGCTTAAATCTTTAAAATCCAGAGGATCACAACACTGCGATTTGTAAAAAAAACAGAAATCCAGAAAAATCCAGACAAATCATACTCCTGGATTTTATTTAATCTATATTTTAAGTACATATAGATATTGACTTTGAATATTAATCCCCTTAAAAAAATTTTCTTTATATTTAATCACTTTTTTTTATTTGTTTGGAGTGTCGTAGCCGAGCGGCCTAGCTTACCGGACTCAAGTTCTGGTGTTAGCAGCAGAATGTGGGTTCGAATCCCGGCCGTGACACTTGTGTCCTTGAGCAAGACACTTAACCATAATTGCTTCTCTCCACCCAGGGGTTAAATGGGTACCTGTGAGGGCAGAGTTGGTTGATTAGCCCTATATGCGCTGTAATGGCAGCAATTGAGCTGTATACTCCCCAGGGAGCTGAGATGGTTTCAGGAATGATTTATGAGCCTTATGAGCAGGGGTAATGATATAATGCGCCTTGAGCACCACTTAGTTGGTAGATACGTGCGCTATATAAGTCCACACATTATTATTATTATTATTATTACAACCATTGTCTTGGAACTGGATATCCATGAGCAATAGTGATTTGATAAAGACTTATTGCGGTGACACCATGTGAAATGCTCAATTGAGTAGTAATTAGTTCTGAAAAGAACTGGAGGTTACAACTCGACGTTTCGATCAGTATGCTCTGATCGTCCTCAGGAGAATGCCGGACTCTGGTAAAGGCTGCTGCTTACGTAGGCTGCTAGAGGATTACGCGATGACAGGATGCTGGAGGATTAGTTCGTTGAGGTGTGCAGGCGGGAACTGTGGATCCTAGGAGTTTCCAGTTCCCGACATCACTTTTGTATTTCATGTTTTCTTGTTTGTATCTCGTGTACTATTTTGACGTGTTTGATGACAAATAAATAATAACAGGTGCCAGCTTGCCATAATCCATACCACGGCGTTGCACATGATTATGCGGTTTGCTCCCCGTGCCCAGCCTGTCGTGGGGCATCATGGGATAGGCATTTTCACGAGAAGCTAGTTCCCAGAGAACTAGACGCAATTTAAAAACTAGACGCAGGTGAACCATCTGTGAGGCAAACGATGGGCGCATTCGATAACCGCTGAGGTGCGCGCGCGAGAAACAGTTCCCTCACGCGCCGGGTAAGTCTCCCAGACTGCACTGCTTCTTTTTGAGACCTTACGCATCAGTCTGTGGAACAAAATATCACAAATGGGCCAAATCCATTGTTCTTGGAGTACTACGCGGTGGACTAGGTTAGTACACGAGCGGCACACTTCATGTAGGTAACAGACTTCTGGTACTGTGCCGTGGACTAGGTTAGTACACGAGCGGCACACTTCATGTAGGTAACAGACTTCTGGTACTGTGCCGTGGACTAAGTTAGTACACGAGTGGCACACTTCATGTAGGTAACAGACTTCTGGTACTGTGCCGTGGACTAGGTTAGTACACGAGCGGCACACTTCATGTAGGTAACAGACTTCTGGTACTGTGCCGTGGACTAGGTTAGTACACGAGCGGCACACTTCATGTAGGTAACAGACTTCTGGTACTGTGCCGTGGACTAAGTTAGTACACGAGTGACACACTTCATGTAGGTAACAGACTTCTGGTACTGTGCCGTGGACTAGGTTAGTACATGAGTGGCACACTTCATGTAGGTAACAGACTTCTGGTACTGTGCAGTGGACTAGGTTAGTACACGAGTGGCACACTTCATGTAGGTAATAGACTTGTGGTACTGTGCAGTGGACTAGGTTAGTACACGACTGGCACACTTCATGTAGGTAACAGACTTCTGGTACTGTGCCGTGGACTAGGTTAGTACACGAGTGGCACACTTCATGTAGGTAATAGACTTGTGGTACTGTGCCGTGGACTAGGTTAGTACACGAGTGGCACACTTCATGTAGGTAACAGACTTCTGGTACTGTGCCGTGGACTAGGTTAGTACATGACTGGCACACTTCATGTAGGTAATAGACTTGTGGTACTGTGCCGTGGACTAGGTTAGTACACGAGTGGCACACTTCATGTAGGTAACAGACTTCTGGTACTGTGCCGTGGACTAGGTTAGCACACGAGCGGCACACTTCATGTAGGTAATACACTCTGATAATAATAACCATGTAGTGGATCACATGACCATTGGCACCATGACTATTTTGGACAAGAACCTCATTTTGAAGCTCACAGACTTCTGTGTACCAGGGATGTAAGTAGCTCTTTGCTCCAGAGCCAGAAAATTCCCACAAAGGAAGAGCGAATGTTCATACTTGCACACGGAAAGAAAATATCTCTCATTGTCTTTTGATTCAAGCCAATGCCAATTGAACCTATTCTTTACACTAGCATCGATTTTTTTCAGATCCACACCTCTTCCAACCTTTCGGAAGCCAAGTAAAATCAGTCAAAAATTTCAGAAAATGTGGGCCGCGAAACACAATCTTTATGATCACGTTGCGATCACCATGTATACAACGCACCGTATACAACACACACACACTACATGGACCCACATGCACCGTTTCCAATATGGCGGGGCAATGGGCTAGTCTTAGTTCAAGACGTTGCTCGTTATCTCGCTACTATCGAATGCCCTCTGTCGGTGAATGTCTGAGTGTATTACGCGATGGCATAAAAGAAGAATAAAGTAAGAACGTCTTGATAACCAAGACTAACTGAGCGCACTCTGTAAAAGTGATTTTTCCCCCCCGGCCGGATGAAAGATGGAGTGCCAGATTTCTTTGGGAAAAATATGAAAAAGCCAGACTTCCGTCAATAGCCAGAAAACTGGCATCCCTGGTGCACAAACAAGCTATGTGACAGTGTACGGAAAGGTCTCTTACCCTATCTCCAGTTCCGTCTAGCATCAGGTCGTCCCCCTCTACGGGTGTTCCCTGCCACTCTTCAAACTCGCGCTCACCGGCTTGGCCGTTCTGTCGCCGGGCGATCGCGATCTCGGCGTCGGTCATCAGAGCATCTGAGGAAATGGTCAAAATGGTTGCGCTTTAATTTTATTTAATGGCGTTTCAATCAAAAATGTTTTAATTAATTATGTTTTGATACAAATATATTGGAGACAGGAGTGACATAATTTAATTTAGATGCATGACGATGACTGCTGATAAAACATACCATAAAATATTATGATCAAAAAAACAAGGGAAGATTAACCCTAACCCCCTAGGTATTCTGGCTAGGAACCTTCCTGAATTCTCCAAAATCCTCCAGTGCACTTTTGGAAACATGCCCTGATCTTCAAAATGCACCATGCATTTTCGTTGATCTTTCATATTCAGCACTTAAGGCCTGTACTTCTTGCCATGTAGTTATTTTGCCCCATTTGAAGAGGTGAAAGTACCAGTTTTCAACAGTGCTGAATTTTTCCAAAAAAGTGCCCCTTGGAGGATTTCGATGGATTTGGGGTGATTAGGGTTAATATCATAATCAGCTTTTCACTTGTCCGTGTTTGAGCCGATTTGTGGGTAAAAAATGGATGCTATTTTTCTAGAGTTAAGGAAATTATAAGCTTTTATTTGAGACATTGAATCAAGGATTAGTACCAGTAAATTAAAAACACAAATTAATGAAATGCTGGCCCACAGTTTTCATCCTCGGCCTGCACCTGACCACACAATGTATTGCATGTAACGGGTTGAGGGCGTGGGCAGTCTTCCAGTTGGCCAGCGCGGCTGTCAATCAGAATCAGCGCATTTGAAAGATCGCTTTTTTTAATCAGTTTCCGACATCCAAATTTCATTAAAAAAAAATTCCGTTTAACAACAATATCATAGGTAAAACTTGTAGCTTTGCATGGTGAGGATGATAAGTAAGACTGATTGCGGTGACACCATGTGGAATCTCAATTGAGTAGTAATTAGTTCTGAAAAGAACTGGGGGTACAACTCGACGTTTCGATCAGTATGCTCTGATCGTCCTCAGGAGAATGCCGGACTCTGGAAAATGCTGCTGCTTAAGTAGACTGCTGGAGGATCATCCCATGAATGGATGCTGGAGGATTAGTTCGTTGAGGCGCGCAGGCGGGAAACTGAGACTATGAGACTAGGATCCTAGGGGTTGGGGGAGAGGAGTGTGTGCTCACTGAACTGAATCAGTTGTTAACAAGCACAGGGTAAGGAGGGTGGTTGACTTAGGATATAGGGGATCCCTCAGTCTGGGGTGGGTTATGGACTTTGGATATAGAGGATCCTTCAGTCTGTAGTATAGGTCGCCAAATGTCGCTGATGAAGAAACCGATGTCCTGTGGCACAGTGTCGTGTATCATCTTTCAAAATTCCTTCGCTTTATAAATTCTATTTTGTCGGTCGTCTTAGCCAAACCCGGGGGTGATATACCTTTAAGTATGTGCTAATAACATTCCCATACACGCTAATTCCAGATTAACGAACATTAATATTGAACCTACCCCTGCTTCCTTTGGCAGCAAATTCGGGATCCACATCCTTGGCAGTGATGGATACAATGTTTGCAGCCTTGAAGGTAATCTTATTAAGCTCGGGGACACTACCGGAATTAACACCTGGCTGATCCAACATATGAGCTGCCTCCAGAACAAAATCAGTCTAATGGAAAGTAAAAAAATTGGTCCGTTAAATTTACAGAAAAAGAAATGACCGTTTTGCTTATTTTTTTTGGTGTGGGTCACATTAATTCTTGTTGTATGTGCGTGGGGAATGGGGACACTACGAGTCGTTTTTAAATGTCAAGGCGGGAAATTATTACAATAAGTCCACATTTATTGTGACTAAAATAAATTTGAATTGGTTATTTTATACATTCGGGAGTATTTACGTGTTTTTTGTTTTTTTTTAAATTACAGAATTTCGGGTATCCGATTCCCAAAATAACTGAAAATGCACCATGTTTTCCTTGATACACTCATTTACAATGATACAAAATAACTGGTCTTGAAAAATTATTTCTGATCTAGTCAAATTTTTTTTAGTAATTGGCCCTTTAAACATTTTACCTGTTTAACCATTTTTCCCTTTATACACTCACAGATAAGAAGAAACTAAAAATGTGGACTATTTATGTCACTAGTCTAGTACAAATATGTCTGGTCCAGTAAAATTATTGAGTTATTGGCCCTGTTGTGTAGTAGATTTTTGTCCTGAAATTCAAGCCCTGCAATGACTCATTATGCAGAAAAACCATAAAAAATAACTGCGCTATGCCAAACATCATGGGGTACACACAGAATATTCGCTGCGGTGGTCGGTCATCCGTTATATCGATTCATGTTTTAAATGCCAAAAAAAAAAAAAGCCAAGGTTCATTCTCAGTTCATTCTAATTATAGCAACACTGCATTGTATACACATCTAACAATGTTTACTGTACTTATAATAGGAATAATCCTTCATGTCATTTTAAATCCTTTGGTAAATGCGCATCCATATCTAACAGACAATTGTGAAAATGCATTCTGATTTTCTATATTCATTTAGAACGTGGAATGTATGTCCCCAGAGGACAAAAATTCATTCAGCACAAAAATAATTTGATTGAAGGTACAGTATCGTCACGATCAGAGCGGTTTTTCAACAGGGCTTTGAATCGGTGTCCTAGTTTAAGATGAACACAGTGACTGCAAATTACTGGCTCATTTATGCAGCAGCAACGGTAATATGACCTTATCACGTGGGGTATTATTTTCAGTCACTGAGTTAATCTAGAACTAGCACTCCCGATTCCGTGCCCTGTTGATCGTGACGATACTGCCCCTTTAAATGACAGCATTTCAGACAGAAATATTTCAAGGGATGTTTGAAACCATCATCAAACTTTATGCCAAATAAGTTTTAAGTAAATCTGTGATCATTTACGTGTTATTTTGAGATTACCAATAGTGTATAAGGATGGGCTATAAGCTAACGACATGTACCTAAAATCTGGTAAATCGAAAGACTTCTGTGAACACTATGATCAACTCACCTGTGATGAGACGGTACTTAGGATTCCTTCATATAAAGACCCCGTTTTTACTTGGAGATGGACGGTGCATCCCTGTAAGGTGTGAAAAAGCACAGGTCAAAAAAATGTGACAAGCTTCATCATTAAAACCTTAACCCAAATCCTTCAAAATCCATCCCCTGGTTTTGCCTGATCTTGATGGATTGAGTACTCCACAGTATAGTACAGCGAATAGAGCATGTAGCCATGTGTACCAAATCCATCAAACTCCACCGGCTGCTTTTGATGGATTCAGTACTCCACAGTATAGCCCAGCGAATAGAGCATGTAGACACGTGTACTGAATCCATCAAACTCCACCGGCTGCTTTTGATGGATTCAGTACTCCACAGTATAGCCCAGCGAATAGAGTATGTAGCCATGTGTACCAAATCCATCAAACTCCACCGGCTGCTTTTGATGGATTCAGTACTCCACAGTATAGTACAGCGAATAGAGCATGTAGCCACGTGTACCAAATCCATCAAACTCCACCGGCTGCTTTTGATGGATTCAGTACTCCACAGTATAGCCCAGCGAATAGAGCATGTAGCCACGTGTACCAAATCCATCAAACTCCACCTGCTGCTTTTGTTGGATTCAGTACTCCACAGTATAGCCCAGCGAATAGAGCATGTAGCCATGTGTACCGAATCCATCAAACTCCACCGGCTGCTTTTGATGGATTCAGTACTCCACAGTATACATGTAGCCCAGCGAATAGAGTATGTAGCCATGTGTACCGAATCCATCAAACTCCACCGGCTGCTTTTGATGGATTCAGTACTTCACAGTATAGCCCAGCAAATACTGCATGTAGCCACGTGTACCAAATCCATCAAACTCCACCTGCTGCTTTTGTTGGATTCAGTACTCCACAGTATAGCCCAGCGAATAGAGCATGTAGCCATGTGTACCGAATCCATCAAACTCCACCGGCTGCTTTTGATGGATTCAGTACTCCACAGTATACATGTAGCCCAGCGAATAGAGTATGTAGCCATGTGTACCGAATCCATCAAACTCCACCGGCTGCTTTTGATGGATTCAGTACTTCACAGTATAGCCCAGCAAATACTGCATGTAGCCATGTACCAATCCATCAAACTCCACCGGCTGCTTTTGTTGGATTCAGTACTCCACAGTATAGCCCAGCGAATAGAGTATGTAGCCATGTGTACCGAATCCATCAAACTCCACCGGCTGCTTTTGATGGATTCAGTACTTCACAGTATAGCCCAGCAAATACTGCATGTAGCCACGTGTACCAAATCCATCAAACTCCACCTGCTGCTTTTGATGGATTCAGTACTCCACAGTATAGCCCAGCGAATAGAGCATGTAGCCATGTGTACCGAATCCATCAAACTCCACCGGCTGCTTTTGATGGATTCAGTACTCCACAGTATACATGTAGCCCAGCGAATAGAGTATGTAGCCATGTGTACCGAATCCATCAAACTCCACCGGCTGCTTTTGATGGATTCAGTACTTCACAGTATAGCCCAGCAAATACTGCATGTAGCCACGTGTACCAAATCCATCAAACTCCACCGGCTGCTTTTGTTGGATTCAGTACTCCACAGTATAGCCCAGCGAATAGAGCATGTAGCCATGTGTACCAAATCCATCAAACTCCACCGGCTGCTTTTGATGGATTCAGTACTCCACAGTATAGTACAGCGAATAGAGCATGTAGCCACGTGTACCAAATCCATCAAACTCCACCGGCTGCTTTTGATGGATTCAGTACTCCACAGTATAGTACAGCATACGTACCAAATCCATCAAACTCCAGGCTGCATTCAGTACCACAGTATAGCCCAATGAGCATGTAGCCAAATCCATCAAACTCCACTGGCTGCTTTTGTTGGATTCAGTACTCCACAGTATAGCCCAGCGAATAGAGCATGTAGCCATGTGTACCAAATCCATCAAACTCCACCGGCTGCTTTTGTTGGATTCAGTACTCCACAGTATAGCCCAGCGAATAGAGCATGTAGCCACGTGTACCAAATCCATCAAACTCCACCGGCTGCTTTTGATGGATTCAGTACTCCACAGTATAGTACAGCGAATAGAGCATGTAGCCATGTGTACCAAATCCATCAAACTCCACCGGCTGCTTTTGATGGATTCAGTACTCCACAGTATAGCCCAGCGAATAGAGCATGTAGCCACGTGTACCAAATCCATCAAACTCCACCGGCTGCTTTTGATGGATTCAGTACTCCACAGTATAGCCCAGCGAATAGAGCATGTAGCCACGTGTACCAAATCCATCCAACTCCACCGGCTGCTTTTGTTGGATTCAGTACTCCACAGTATAGCCCAGCGAATAGAGCATGTAGCCACGTGTACCAAATCCATCAAACTCCACCGGCTGCTTTTGATGGATTCAGTACTCCACAGTATAGCCCAGCGAATAGAGCATGTAGCCATGTGTACCAAATCCATCAAACTCCACCGGCTGCTTTTGATGGATTCAGTACTCCACAGTATAGCCCAGCGAATAGAGCATGTAGCCATGTGTACCAAATCCATCAAACTCCACCGGCTGCTTTTGATGGATTCAGTACTCCACAGTATAATACAGCGAATAGAGCATGTAGCCATGTGTACCAAATCCATCAAACTCCACCGGCTGCTTTTGATGGATTCAGTACTCCACAGTATAATACAGCGAATAGAGCATGTAGCCATGTGTACCAAATCCATCAAACTCCACCGGCTGCTTTTGATGGATTCAGTACTCCACAGTATAATACAGCGAATAGAGCATGTAGCCATGTGTACCAAATCCATCAAACTCCACCGGCTGCTTTTGATGGATTCAGTACTCCACAGTATAGCCCAGCGAATGGAGCATGTAACCACGTGTACCAAATCCATCAAACTCCACCGGCTGCTTCTGTTGGATTCAGTACTCCACAGTATAGCCCAGCGAATAGAGCATGTAGACACGTGTACTGAATCCATCAAACTCCACCGGCTGCTTTTGTTGGATTCAGTACTCCACAGTATAGCCCAGCGAATAGAGCATGTAGCCATGTGATACCAAATCCATCAAACTCCACCGGCTGCTGTTTGTTGGATTCAGTACTCCACAGTATAGCCCAGCGAATAGAGCATGTAGACACGTGTACTGAATCCATCAAACTCCACCGGCTGCTTTTGTTGGATTCAGTACTCCACAGTATAGCCCAGCGAATAGAGCATGTAGCCATGTGATACCAAATCCATCAAACTCCACCGGCTGCTGTTTGTTGGATTCAGGACTGTGTAATAAGCCAAGCCATGGATGCTTTGCATTTGCCACTGTACCAATTCCATCAAAGTCCAACAATTGGGGTAGGCTACCTGTTGATGGATTTTGGAGGACTTGGGATGGTTCCTAGCCAAAAGGCCCAGTGAGTTAGGGTTCATAATAGCCCCAAACCATTCAAACTCCAACAGCAGGGTTCGTTGTATTTTGATGGAATCGGTTACTGTATAGCCCAGACAGGGATACTTTGCATGGTGCCAGGTGTCCCAATTCCAGCTAAGTCCAACAGTTGGGTGGTAGTGTTACTGCATGGTGTTGTATTTTGATGGACTCGGTTACTGTATAGCCCAGACAGGGATACTTTGCATGGTGCCAGGTGTTCCAATTCCAACTAAATCCTACAGTTGTGTGGCAGTTAGGCTTGGCATTTTCCGTTTGAATTTGCGAAACATGTACACGTTTTGACACAGACCGTGTACACGTATAAACGAATATTGTTACCACTAAACAAATGCCATGATGCAGACGGGTTGTTCGTATTTAGTACAGAAAATAATCCAAAATACGGTAATACGGATTTAGAAAAAATAGATTAAACAGAATAAAACATCATCCAAAATTTCTGGTTGTATTAAATTAAAAACAAATTATCAGTTGAACTTCCTGGGAATCGTGATATAATAATAGCGGGCCACCTTTTCGATTTGTTTACACGTTTCATGAATTTGAAAACGTTTACCCAATATATTTTGTGTACCCGTGTAAACGTGTCAACCCTTGTGGTAGTGTTACTGCACAGTGTTTGATTTCGGCAGATTCAGGAAGGTTCTAAGTTAAAATAGCTAAGGGTTTAGGGTTAATCTATTCTAGCTCCCAACCAAACACTGTCGATAGTTAACCCTAACCACCCCAAATCCATCAAAATCCTCCAAGTGGCACTTTTTTTTGGAAAAATTCAGCACTGTTGGAAACTGGTACTTTCACCTCTTCAAATGGGACAAAATTGCCACCTGGCAAGAAGTACAGGCCATAAGTGCTGAATATGAAAGATCCAACGAAAATGCACGGTGCAGTTTGAAGATAAGGACATGTTTCCAAAAGTGCACTGGTGGATTTTGGGGGATTCAGGAAGGTTCCTAGCCAGAATACCTAGGGAGTTAGGGTTTGATCATTCTACATGTATAACAATGGTGACCAGTAACAGTCGGATCCTTTTGTAAGGACCATTCGTTGTGTGTAACTGCCATTGGCAAGACAGGATCCACTACATGTACAAGTGGGTATAGGCCACTCCATACTGAGCGACATGCCTTGCCCTGGTTGGCATCTCTCAAAAACCCCTTTCTTTAGATTAAACCACAACATTTTTTGAAAATATTCAAAAAGATTACCGTAATTTCCGGAATATAAGCCGCGCGGTGTATAAGCCGCACTACCCCAAAATCACCAAAACAAGATTCATGCGTCAACATATAAGCCGCACCGCGTATAAGCCGCGCACACAGAGGCCCGCCGGACGCCATTCACTGTCGGTACTTGCAACAAGGGGTTCATAAAGGGGTCATTGTGTTGCGTTCCAGTCAAAATGTATTGAAAGAGACACAATAGCATACCTGCCAACCTTGACAAGTGAAAATTCGTAATACTAATAGTAAAGTTTGGCACATTTTACGCATGTCCCAAATACATGTGCATGTACAGGAATCAACGGCACTGCTTGTGGGATCGATGTTTCTTCGACTCACGTGTTTCTTGACATCGTTAAGGCCACCATGGCTAATGCAGAAATCCGTGCTGCATATTTTACAAAATGCGTTAAGTTCCCCAAGTTTGGTGGCAGCAATAACTGGGTAGCTTTCTGAGTATTTATCTCGAAATTTCTGCACCATTTTTATTTTGCTGTTCCGTTCCGTATCACTATTTACGGCATTCGGGAATGTCGAACGTAGTCCCGCTGGTTGCCTGCTTTCTGCACAACGCATGTAATCACTAGCGGCAACCAACGAAACGATGACTCATCGCCTGCCACGCTGAACGAATTTTCCTATTAGCTCCTTCCACAGACTACGATATAACGAATTTTCCCATTGGCTCTCTGGTACACGCATGGCATAGACTACGATCTACGTCAGGATTCTGATGTCGCTGGCGCTAAACGTTGCAACGGTTTTTCAGAAGTTTTGAATAAATCTGTGTGTATCGAGGTCCGCTCACTAAAACTGACAATGACCAGACCATTTTCGCCACTGAACAATAAAAGTTTTTAGGTTTCTGTTTCTGTCTGTTTACCAACGATTTTTGCTTAATTGTGCATTGTGTTTTGTTCTTCAAGATTCATACCTCGGCGTATAAGCCGCACCGCGTATAAGCCGCAGGCAACTTTTACCGTGTCAAAATCAACGTATAAGCCGCGGCTTATATTCCGGAAATTACGGTAACTAACAATCCTTTTGCATGTATATTACAAATATGTGACCCGCTGCATTGAAATGAAGAATGTCCCCCAAATTTCGCATATTGAGATACGGATATCAACTTAAAGAGAATTTAATGGGCTTTCTGATGATGCCAAACATTCAATTTTGGTTTATTTCATTCCTGTGTTAGGATTGTGATAAATTGATAATGTAACAATGTAATAATGCAGTCGTGCACGTTTTGTGAACTTTGGAAGTCCATTACACGGAAACATGTGTTGGGGGACATTCCTCATTTCAATAGAGCGGGTCACATATGTTCAAAGGTATTGCTGACTAACAATTTGCATACAAAAGAGCCAAAAGAAAAGTCATTTGGGAGACTGGGCTTAGTAATAATGTTCAACATTAGTAGTAACGTTAAAATTACCTTCAATATTGCAGCAACATGTGTGAAACGATGATCAGTGTAAATACCGTGTAACATCTGATAATTGCAGAAAGAACATAAAATTTAAAAAACGATCAATAATTTTACGCCATCCAATAAATCATTCAAGCAATGCAATCTAAAAACCATAAATCGTGTTATTCATAAACCTTGAATGTGCACGTATGTGTGGATGCATTTGTACACTCACACCCAGTAACTAACATCTGAACATTTTTCCTCTTAGAGAAAACAGGAATTTTTTGTCCAATTTGCAAAAATAAAACTGGCCGGCTAGAATCCTTTACAGCAGCGGGTTCCGCGATGTTAACCCTCCTACTGCAAGGGTCAAAATCAGTCGAAATGTTGATATACTTGCCAAGGTATATCTAGTGCACTTAAAAGTCAAACACTGTCAAACCTTACATGTAGTAAGTACATTTACAGGTCAAAATGAGTCGACGGTTTTTTGACTGGTAAAAGCTTTGTCTGGTATTGTTCAGGGTGGTCAAAATGAGTCAAAACCAGTCAAAAATGCCCCTGTGTGCACATTTGGATCAACAGTCAAAACAGGCAGTTGACTGGTTTTGACCTCTATAGCAACTTCCCACTAACCCTCCTATTATCAGTGTGGTTCTTTACATAGTCGACCCATACTTCAAAATGTCACAACGTGATATTT
The DNA here is from genome assembly GCA_029582265.1 of Zoroaster sp. YZ-2022. Lineage (NCBI taxonomy): Eukaryota > Metazoa > Echinodermata > Asteroidea > Forcipulatida > Zoroasteridae > Zoroaster > Zoroaster sp. YZ-2022. The sequence goes on from CM055818.1 coordinate 37,443,697, forward strand.
TGAAATAAACCAGTGCAGTAACTTGGAGTATATACACACTGTGTGAAGGTCAGAACACTTTGCTCTTGTCCCAGACCCATGGGGCATTTTGGGGTATCCATGTACCATTCTTGTGTACAGTATGGAATATTTTGAGGCATGCATAGAAAAAGCATTGTGTACTTAGGTTTTTTTTGTGGCATATTGGAGTATGCATGTATACAAGGGCTAAAGTGCAGCAATAGTAAGAGGGTTAATAGGTTGATGAAATTCTTGCGTCGGGTGATATGATGATGTTCATTCAATTTAATTCAATTCAAAAAACATTATTTATTCTTAGGCAATTTAACATGAGGCAATTAAGAAATTTCATGGACCTACAAATAAGCGAAGTCGTTCACTGATTTATACAAATAAAGACATGCAGGTGGTTCCTTCATTTGTAGAATTTTGGATTCACAGAAAGATAATTTATCCCATCATTCAGACACACACAGCCATGCAGTAGAGGGATTGACATTCAGTAACCGGCTGACACGGGATCCTTCCGCAGCAGGTAGAACGCCTCCAAAAGTTTGGAAATTAAATTACGGGCATTGTCCGGCGTTTTAAGTAATCCCAGGCTGATTCAAGCTCATTAAATTATCCGTCAAATTGAATCGCCACACGGTAGCAGCAGGGGGGAAAACGGCACAAAGATCGTTTCTTCTCCTGCGGTCTCGACATATTCACTTCAAGGCTGGGTACGATGTCTAAATTGCATTTCATGATAAATCTCTAACCTCATTACGGAGACGCTCTGTGAATGACTTAACGTGCATCGCTTAGCAGAGTGCTTCCCAAAATTCACAATTTGCTAATTAACAACTTTGGAATGCAAAATTTATAAGCAATTCACATGAATGGGCAATTTTCATGGTCATGTTACATTTGTGAGGGCATTGGGCCCACTCTTGATGCCATAATTTCCAACCCTTGTATACATGCAGTCTCCAAAATGCCACAAAATCAAAAACTGCTAAGTACACAATGCTTGTTCTATGCATGCCTTAAAATAGTGCATACTGTACACAAGAGTGGTACATGGATACCCCAAAATGCCCCTGGGACAAAAACAAAGTATTCTGACCTTCACACAAACGAAGTGTGCCACAGTGTGCCACTGGTTTATTTTACATGTAAGTTAACCTTGCAATGAAACAAAGCAGGTGGCTGCTTCAGTTTACCTCATCTCTGAAGTGGCTTTGGGGTAATGGTTGTGACATTTTGAAGTATGGGTCGACTTTGTTAAGAAGAACACTGATAATAGGAGGGTTTTAATACCTTTCACTCATCAGTTTTTTCACAGTAGTTACATTATACCCAGACCTTACTCATCACAAAAAAAAAATTGTTTTAGAAATTTGTTATAAGTATGCTAAAAAGAAAAACGCTGGTTACTCCCGTTACAATTTTGTGCCGAGTAAAATCTGGGTATAATGCAACTACTTTAAAAAAAAAACTGATGAGTTAAAAGTATTATGGCATTAACCCTAACCTTCCCAAATCCTGCAAAATCCTCTTTGCCAACGTGAAGGATTTTGAAGGATTGAGGTTATGCGAAAATTGCAACTGGTGAAGGATTTTGAAGGATTGAGGGCAGATGTGATTATTTGTTTGGCGGGTTATGGAGGATTGAGGTTATCAGGCTATATTTTACATCGGATGAAAAATGGAGGATTGAGGTACATGTTGGTCTGTCCAAAAAATGATTTTGGAGGATTGAGGTTTTTAGGCATTCTTGCCTTCCTTCCTCCATGGTACATGTACATCCATGTTTGTTGTAGTGATTGCAAGGTCAGTGCTTGGGTCAGTGGACACCGTTTATTGCTCCATGCATGCAGGGAGGGTCCCTGGCCATGGGCCAAGTACATGTATCACAGATAAACAACACATGTGTGCATACATGTCATCTGCATACAATGGTAGTGGTCATTATGCTTGCTTTACTAAGGGGCCGTCCAAAGTTTTCAACATTTTAATGGTCGTACAAAGCGTACGACGGGGGGAGGGGGGTCGGAGGCCACGTACGACTTTAAATGTTGTTATATAAAACATGCGCATCAACATTGAACAAAAAAATTTGAAAAGTACTACTTTGGGGGGTGGGGGGGGGGTCTTGAAAATTAGTACTCTGTACGACCTTAAAAATGTTGAAAACTTTGGAAGGCCCCTAAGTACTGTTCAAAGGATTTTGGAGGATTCAGGTTATGTGTAAGCAAATGGGCCTAGGGAGTTAGGAAGGATTCAGGTTATGTGTAAGCAAATGGGCCAAGGGAGTTAGGAAGGATTCAGGTTATGTGTAAGCAAGTAAGCCTTGGGAGTTAGGAAGGATTCAGTTTATGTGTAAGCAAATGGGCCAAGTGAGTTAGGAAGGATTCAGGTTATTTGTAAGCAAGTAGGCCTAGGGAGTTAGGAAGGATTCAGGTTATGTGTAAGCAAATGGGCCCAGGGAGTTAGGAAGGATTCAGGTTATGTGTAAGCAAATGGGCCTAGGGAGTTAGGGTTAAGAGAGGGTCCAAAAACCTCAAAAATGTAACGTGAGTAATTATGGAATTGCCCAAACAATCGTGGTCCGTATTGAACGGGACACATTCTTATGCTAATTAGTTTTCTGAATTATGCCGCAACCTGGTGAATGTGTCACAAGCCAATCCACAATCTGAAAACAAAATATGTATATATATATATTGTGAACACACACGTCAACACATGTTCCACAAAGACAATCAGTCTGGTATTTTTTTTTATAGTTTTTTTTTGTGTTCCGAATGTAAATGAATGCTAGTCAAATTAGGGCACAGAGACATTATGTCGAGACATTATGTCGAGACTAATTACTGTACCAGACCATTCAGAGTCTCACAGTGCATGTCACTCGATGATTATGGAACGTTTATTGGTGCATAAGGACAATAATCACTGATATATGTTAGTCAATAAGATTAACACTTCAGTGGCTTTTAAAGCACTGTCAAGATGATATCCACTTGCCCGTTTTACAACAAATTAACAATGAGACAATCATTTCGCTGGCTTTTCAATTGTAACTGTACCTACCTCTCTTGATACCTGGGTCGGCTGTATTGGCGGCGGCCCTCGACCTCCCATTCGCCCACCCCTGGAAAATAATCATTAAACAAATATATCAGTTTAGTGTCAAATTAACAATCGGTCACAGAACATCCATAATAATATTAATAAAACCACGTGTCCAACTCCAGTCAGTTTGTTGAGAATTGAGATCACCCGGGGTCTCACTCTACAACCCAGCGAAATCTTGGTTAGTTTTGATGTCGTCTGTCTTTTCACCAACGTCCCTCTCCTGAAGACGATCAGAGCATACTGATCGAAACGTCGAGTTGTAAACCTCCAGTTCTTTTCAGAACTAATTACCACTCAATAGAGAATTTCACACGGTGTCACCGCAATTAGTCTTTGCTTATCCTCTCCACCATGCAAAGCTACATGTACAAGTATTACCTAGTAATAATAACAAAAACACAAGTGGTACAGAACACATCACAACTGCATCCCGATGCGCTTTCCATACATACAAAATGATCTCGGCATTAATGTCACATCCACAATTCTTAGCCTTGATATTACTACAAGTAATCTTGGGTTTTATGTAGGCATTTATGATTGGGAAGGCCTACGCATGTATGCCGCTCGGACATCTTTTAAAGGGAAGGTACAACACTGGAATTTGAAAACATCCTAGGGGTGGACAATATCACGATAATATCGTAACGATACAATATTCAACAAATTTTCAGCTAAATCGGTTATGATTTTGAAAATTTCGAAATATCGCCATATTGACAATATTTCAAAAATATCGCCGATATTCCAAAAATACAACCAATATTAAATTTATATCGCTCTTATTAGTTAAAATATCGCCGGAGTGATAAATTGTCTCTAAGAACTCGGCTCGTTTTGGAGCGACTGTCCATGTAGAACTTGCATGTAAAAGTAGGTTTTTCGGTGTCCAATCTCGTTAACGTACAATACATACACTCACTGGCCAAAAGTATTGCAACATGCTCAAAATAGCACTTTACAAGTAACAGGTGAGATGATCATTTAATCTGATTTCATCGATAGTGTATTACATAATTTCCGGGCAAAAACAGTAAAAAAGAACATTGACTTCAAAACACAGGCACTTTCAAGAAGTCTTAAGTAGTGTAAATAAAATAAAATAAATTATTGTAACACAGTTCTCCAAACTGAACTTGTGTGTGTTGCAATACTTATGGCCAGTGAGTGTACATTTTTTCATGTATTTAAAAAAATCCGCGTATTGAGATGATATCGTACAGGGTTCGTACTTTTTTACTTAGATAATTCCATGACTTTCCATGACCTTTACAACAAGTATTCCATGACTTTTCCATGACTTTTCGATTTGCGCGAAGGTTCGCACCCAACATTAACAATGCGAATCTAAGTAGATTCGCATAACATCAGTGTTCTAGTCAGGCATGCCCGATACGCTATAAAAAATACCGATACGCTATAAATCGGCCGATACGCTATAATTTATTCCATGGTGAAAAAAAAACACCCCAAAATTTCCTTTGTTCAGTTCGAGAACTAATTGTGAACAACAATAATTTGTTGCCACTGAGGGATTTATTTCATCTTGAAGGAAGCTTTATTGATACATTTTAATTGGCCGGCAACTTTGTTTCTTTTCAAGAGAATGTTTTTGATGCACTGCATTTGTAACTATGCGGCCTGCCGCGATCTATTTATAAGCATTCAATATTTAAACGACACTGGTTCCGCGACCACACTGCTTAGGCAAAAACCAGATGAGCGGGGTACCTGCGTGCCAGGCAGAGTGGGACAAACACCACTTGTTTAGTTTATAATAGCTTGTAAACCAGCCAAGAACCAGGTCCCAGAGGTTATTGTCTCTTGGTCTGGGAGTGTAAAACCACAACCTGTCAGTCATTGTCCAGTGAACAATAGCCCCAACTCTTGTCTTGGCTCTAATCCCAAATTGATACATTCAACATTCCAAAGTCAGCAGACATTTCTTTGATGTGAACTTGTGACCCAGAAATTGTGTCTTTTTGGTTGCCGGTTGTCTTGTTTCTTTTTCTTTTAAAACCAGTTTGCGTCGGGAATAAAAAAGTTTTTCTGGGCCCCTGTGCGGTTTCTTTTCACACACAAACACGTATTTTTTGCGTGAATTTTTTTGGGTTACGTCAATGAAACTAAGACGAGACACCCCCATTTAGCTTATTAGCAGATAAATTGGCGAGTTTTCCCGTGGGAATTATAGCCAGGAGGGCGTGTTTGGTGTTGCGTCTTTAGAAGTCCACCGAGCCCTCGAAAGAATTCTTCGTCGTATTTACACGTCAACCGAGCATAGAGGAAGGATTCCTTCCCCATTATCCGAGTGGCATGGTACCGAGTAACAACCGCAGCTTTACAGATTTCAATGGAGACAAAGACAAAGGTGTGGAACAGGTTTACGAGTGCCCCCGCACAACCACCCATGTGAAGCGAGCGCGTTTACATGGCCCCCGCTCTTGTGCCGAACAAGTGTTGCACAATTACACGTCAACCGAAGCACTAGCACTGTCAAAATGGCGTGTTTTCACGTCACCCGAAAGGACAATGGAAGCTTCCACATCGTGTGGTCACGTCTTCTGTGCATGTCACTTTACGCACGTGGCTCGTTATCATGTCAACCGCGACCGAGCATGCATACAAATATTCCGGAGTTTCCTATGGCGTGTTTAGACGCTCTCCGATCGATCCACTGTGCGAAAAAAAATTGCGTGTGTACACGGCCTCCGACGCGAACTGGTTTTAACAAGTCTTAAAATTCCATGACTTTCCATGACTTTTAAAGACGTTTACCCTTTTCCATGACTTTCAAGGCCTGGAAAATGCAAAAGCAAAATTCCCTGACTTTCCAGGTTTTCCATGACCCGTACGAACCCTGTCGTATATCGCTGATATTATGGCTGTCGATAATCAACTATCAAAAAAATTCAATATCGTCACCCCTAAAACATATATTCATTTCAAACCAGTTTTAAAGAAATTTATCTGCCTCGCATTTTTTGAGAATATGCCAAAAATGTTTTCGACATTACATGGTGAAATGTGAAAGTAAGTCTCCCCGCTTACTTAAAAGGGTAAATTCCATGATTAGTCATGTTATATTTTTGAAGTATTGGGCCATCATTTCCTTATTAAATATATTTCACTCATAATTTTTTTTAACCCAACACACAAAAATAATTTTAGAAATTTGTTATAGGTACACTGTTACATTTTACGGACATGGATAAAATTTAGCTTTTTCTCTTATATAGCGTTCATGTAACAAATTTCTGAATTTATTATTTTGTTGATTTAAATTTTGCCCTACACCGACGTGTGTATAGCACTGTATACTCAGTGCTTTCCGAATGTCTGTGGAAAAACTTCACAAACACTCAGAAAGCACCGAGTATACAGTGCTATACACACGTCGGTGTAGGGCAAAATTTAAATCAATTGTTTAAATCACCTGACGCAAGAATTTCATCAAATTATTATTTTGTGCCGAGTAAGGTCTGGGTATAATGCAACTACAGTGAATAAAACTGATGTGAATTCAATGTCCTAGTTTAAGATGAACATACATGTAATGACTGCAAATTACTGGCTCATTTACATGTATGCAGCAGCAACAGTAGTATGACCTTATCCCTCCTACAATCAGTGAAATTTTTGAAACAACCCATTGAGGCCACTCCAAGCCATTGCTACAGTACCAGCCACAAGTAATTCCATTTACCCCCGTGGAGTATCCGTGACGTGGCGGGTAAATTGCGTGCCGGGTACGTGGCGCCACGCAGCCACGCGGGTAATTGCCGTGGGCCTTCGAGCGAAGCTCGTGGCGTGTCGGGTAGTTTTGCGTGGGCTTTGCGTGGGCAACTGCAACGATACACAGCGCAGTACACGGCACCGCACGGAAGCCCACGACACGAACTGAACATCATTCAAGAGCATAATGTAGATCGGGGGCCGAACGTCCATTTAAATATGGGTAATTTTAAATGAATGAAATGGTTGCAACGTTGAGCTTCATAGCGGGGTACATGCAAAGGAAGATTTGTTTCATTTAAAATCCCTGTTAAAACATGCTTGCTTATCTGCGAGTTTTATTAGCACGAGTCAATAATTGTAGTAAATGGCGTTTTGCGGCTAATGCCTCATTAATCACAGGCTTAGAGTTTTAGGATACGATCTGCTTAACAATACATGTATTTATTAGAAAACTACTGTCGGTTAATTTTCTGATGCCGCATGGTACTGTAAGTTGGGTTCTATGACAAATTGCATTTTAAACATTTTCTTTGTATTATTAAATAATTAAGGCCTGGTTGATTTACTGATAATTTCTCCGTTTTCACAGTTGGAATGTAGATTGGTTTTGTCCCGTTCCACCGTTGATTACCTCTACCGTCCATGTACGCACTCGCACTCGTGAAATGACGCACCTACCTTTGGCTTAGCATTTCTCGGAAAACTTACAAAACTATGGCGTATTACTGGTTGCATAAACTTATCTAAATCGTGCTTGTTACAGAAATAAAAATTATACTGAAATTGTATGATTTACTGGAAAGTTAGTGCTTGTGAAAGTGGAAAAAGTTGTTTAACCACTGATTTTACTAGATACAAATAGTAAGAGATTTACATGACCTCAATTTTTTTTTCACGAACATCTGTGATTTTATTGTTCTATGCCGTCAACAAGCTGTTGCCTGTGGAAACCAAAATATATGAATGCTTTGCATTTGCAATGATTTTTTAAAGAAATACTGATCCTCAAATTGGACACATTCCTTATACATGTAGAAGAAGCGAACGAAGACTACTTACATGTAATTCGTTGGTGTTTATTTCGATGGTAGTGGAAAATTATTGAGAAAATGAAACATTAATATCATGGTTATGAAAAGAAATCTTTTATTTGACAAAATGTTAACAGCAATTTTACACATTTCAAAGGTCTTTCAAGAATATTGATTAAAAGTTTTGAGAGCTTCTCCAAATTATACCATTTTATTTTAAAAATCGAAAACAATAGTTTTATTTTCATGTTTAAAAACAATTTTACAACCATCTGGAATAAGATGAAACATGATTTCAACTGTTTTTCTTTTTGGGTACATTTTCTGTGCCCCCATCAACTTTAACAGTTTGGGGTGAGTCATTATACCAACATCAATTTTCTGATGACCACAATTCTGTGCATCTCAAAAAACGGCGCTCAAGACGTCCACGCGTATGATCATGCATTGAAATTCAGCATTTTACAAGAGAATCCTTCACTGAAACAGCAAACTGCTAATTTAATTTGTAAGTTACCGTCCAGTTGATTATATAACCTTAGGTGCGTCATTTAGGGTAAATTGAGGATACATGACAAGTAAAATGTATGTGCAAAAAAACGTTACAGTTGGGTCTGTCACGGTATCATAATGGGAGTTCAATAACATTCCACGAAGGTTTACCTGTAGCATGTTCCTCCATTTCTGTTAGACCGGTTTATTATTTTTGTCAAATTAAATAACATTGATATGTTTGTTTGATGGCACGGTTGGTCTTTTTTGCTTAATAAATACCGTCGATTTAACGTTTTTAAACGTTTTAGGGAATGTTTCCATGACGTTATTATCATAGTTGATCCATCAGTCGAAAAACGTTCATGTAGTGCTGCAATGCAAACTTCATTTACGGAGCCAAGATTTATATTTGTGGATAATGTAATCTTCTAGTTTCTGGCGAGAAAGCTGTGGGATTGAGGAATACAGATACTGCACGTTTGCCGTGGGTGGGGACGAGATTATATAGTCGGAAGATCACAGTACATTTCGAGGCTTGCAAAAGACGCCGTCACTCGGGCACCAGCACGCACAGTGGAGATCAGAACTTATTTAAGTGATAAAGAGTGACGTTAGTTGGTAGATACGCCATCGCTACTCCACACTGGTTCCGTCTGTATCATACCGCATCATAACTTATCAATTGAAATCCATTTAACGCATGGGCCACAGGGCCAGGCCTGAGGGGATCAGTCTAAGCACATTTTTGTTCAGAAATTGGAGTCCCCGCGGTCTACCTCGTGCTTCCTCCTAGACCCTCGTGGAAAAAGCTAATGTGTTACTTTGTACTTCAGATACGAAAACTTAGTACCTCTCTATACTATAATGCCTACATGTATATCATGGATATGGAGTTACATGTAGTAATTTTACCGATGAATAAATTCAGATGGCCTATACTCCCGGCTTCCCTACTGAATGCAGCACACGCTTTTCTTACGAACGGTATTTAACTATCGAAATCCCTGGGAAAGAGGTTAGGTTGTTCCCCCCCCCCCATGCATGCAATATCGTGTGCAACACACTGATCACTATAATATTAATAATATTCAGTGGAACAAGATCGAGGTTACTCAGTACATACAGGTTTTAGTCTTGCGCAGACGTTTGTTGCAGATTTTTTGAAACCGCAAAAGACTACTACGGATATTTAATGGTCCGTGGCTGAGGCAGTAAAACTAAAACGAAACTAAAAAATAAACGTATGTACACAATGACGTACGTCTACAAATTGTGTTGTTTTAAATTGTGTTTAAACTATATTAAAAAATGAAAACTTGAATTTGGTCAATTAATGAAGGCCTGAATGCAGACCAAAAACCTGTAAAGATAACACCGCGTCATTCCTGTCGAAATTTATACATACACGTAAACAGATGTCGTCCGCCCAAATAAAGAGTGTAGTCATACCCCGTTAATAACAAATCGTTATGCGAATCAGTGATCCTCCGCTGGGCAATGGTTGTGAAAACTAACGCTTGCTGTAGCTGCCTTGGTTTCTCGTGGCCACGCAGATCCCCCGACACGGCCCGCAAGTTTTCCGTGGCTCCCCGTGCCCCCGCGGGTTTTTCGCGTGGCTACCCGCCACGCACTCGATGGCGCACGCGTGTTACCCGCGAGTGTTTGGAATTACTTGTGGCTGGTACTGTATGTTAGGCAGTGGCTCCTCATAGCTATACTGCATAGTAACATAATGCCTCATATGTCTGTTGGTTTTAGTGGTTTGTGATTGATATATTGCAGGGCATATTACTTTGTTCCAGACTCAGTGGCTGGTGGTAGGTTACTATGGAGAGTCTGTGTTTACAAAATAACTGCTGAAAATCCCAAAGGATGATGGAGGCTTGGTATGGTTTATTGGTCTCAGTGGCTGATGGTGATTTATTATTGGGAGTTTGTTTACAGTATAACCTGCTGAAAATAAGGTCAACTGTGGTATACATGTGTCTTTGTATGAATGTATGTACATTGGAGATTACTTCAAAGGGTCAGTGTGGCTTATATGCACAAACAATGTATGTACAACATATTGGACATTTAGTGGTTTACAGTGGCCTCTATGTGTAGGAGGGTTAAGTGGGGAATTATTTTCAGTCACTGATTTACTCTAAAACAAGCACTCCGATTCCATGCCCTGTTGATTGTGACGATACTGCCCCTGTAAGGGTGAGCCCAAAACCTCAAAAATGTAACCGTAACTATGAAATTGCCCAAAGGATTGTACACAATTGGTAATGTGTCTTATTAGTGCATATACTACTCAAAACAATTTAGGGAACACCGGATTTTTAACATCAAATAGGTTTGAAATGTTCCATGAACCGGGATTTTCATTTGCAACCCCCTCTCTCTTTCAGTAGTCATGTCATGAAATGTGTAATCACTACATGCATCCTTTATCATCTGTTTCATTGTGCAGTTGTTTCTCATCAATTCTGTGAAACATTGTGTTTATCTGAAATAAATTATCTTGCTTTAACTGAGATTATTCCGGTGTTCCCTAAATTGTTTCGAGGTATTATACTTTATTAGAAGCAAGACTGAAGCGATATGTACAGAAATCTTCCTGTTTGAGATTACTGTGTGGTTAATGTTCATTTTGTGTCAGCAGGTCACATGTAGTTTCTTAATTGCACCATAATGAAACTACATCAGTGCTTGTTTTCCAAAGTGGTAAACACTGGCAAAATTCTTCTAAATATTAAAACCCTCCTACTATAGCTGCACTTTAGTGCCAAGTAGCTACAGAGGTCAAAACCAGTCAACTGTCTGTTTTGACTATTGACCCAAATGTGCACACAGGGGCATTTTTGACTGGTTTTTACTGTCATTTTGACCACCCTGAACAATACCAGACAATGCTTTTACCAGTCAAAAACAGTCGACTCATTTTGACCTGTAAATGTTTACTACACGTAAGGTTTGACAGTGTTTGACTTTTAAGTGCACTAGGTATACCTTGGCAAGTATATCAACATTTTGACTGATTTTGACCCTTGTAGTAGTAGGAGGGTTAATATTTAGTGCCACTTTTCAGTGTGCAGACAATTTATGTATTCCTCTGAAACTCACAATGTTCAGAAGATTTATCAACTCGAAAGTACACACATGTATGTAAAAGTATAGGTAATATGTACATGTAAAAAGGAGAATGTATTTTTTTTTTAAAGCTTCGCTGTTTAAGATTCCTGGTTTCTCTGGAATTGTCATTTTAAATGTAAAAATCTAATTTTTTTGGTAAGTTCCCGAGAAAAAATAAATGACATCTCAAACTATTTTCTGTGAATTTTCCAGATGTTTTTTTTTTTTACTGGATTCAGGGTTTCTGTCCGCATTCACCATGACGTGGACAATTCTGAAGTATGGTAAATTCAAATTAAAGAAAAACATAACAGAAAAACAGAATTGATGTGCAAGTCACTGAGACATTATATAAATTGATAACCAAAGTAAATAGAACCATTTGGTGGATGTGTTACACACACTCGAGCAGACAGAAACGAAATTTTATGTTAATTGATACATGTTGGGCATTTTATTGGGTAATGCATTTGTTATGCAAATAAACTATCCTTACTGGCACATACAAGACTTGCCCTTGTGAGGAACTGGTAATGGAAAACACTGTTTGCATGTGTTATAACACTGATTAGGATGTATGTACATACAATTAAAAATGAACATTTCGTGTGCTATGCCATTCATCCAGAAACTGTTTATAAACATTGCAAATTGCCATGAGCAATTTGGGACTTACAGATGCTCTAACAGGGAACGATTTCGTTCAAAAATTTTGCGTAGCAAAACTGCGATGCAAAAAATGAATTTGCATAGCAAAATAATTTTTTTGTATAGCAATCTGTGAATTTTGTGTAGCAAATTTAAAAATGCTTAAAATTACAGTTTGAAGTGTGCATAGGTAAAGGTGTTGTTTTTTTAAAGGCTTTACTGTCGTTTGGTTCATAATATGAATGTCCAAATTTTATCAGAAATAATAATTTTTAGTGTCCAGAAATTGAGCCACAATCGTTCACTGGCTAAGCATTTTATCAACTGTTAAGATACGATAGAGAAAAATCCTTGCAGAATCACAAAAAGGTATGTACCCCTCTACAAGCGTCACTATAAATCGCAAATTCGTTTGCAGAGCGTGTATGTACTTCTGGAAGTAGTTCACTTTTGTTTCTCACTTCCAAAAGCTGAAAAGACTGTTCTAATTTTTATTTCCATGGAATTTCTGACTTGACTCACAATGACGATTTTTTTAAACCAGTTCGCTTCGGAGGCCGTGTATACACGCAATTTTTTTTTGTACAGCGGATCGGAGAGCGTCTAAACACGCATTCCGATTTTTGTGTGTGTCACCGGGAGACTTGTCAACACGCCACACGTGGCGTGCCGTCGTGGCGGCTGACGTGTATACACGCAATCGTTTCTCGGAGTCCATGGGGTCACGGTTCGGTGGCCCCGGACAAAATGCACTGCAAATACTGAACGAGTTCACTTTTTTGGTTGATTTTTGCCTAATCCCTTTATCCAAGACCTGTTCCTTTGACGTACCAGCCAAGAATTTGTAAAGACGGATTTATATCCATTGTTTACGAGGCATTCGATCTCTCTCCAGGTATGCCGTCTTTACGACCGGGCGCTGGTCGCTAATAGGCCGTTGCATCGGAGCTTGCCAACGGTCTAATTGTGCTGAACAAACACAACCGTAATTAAAAAACTAGCCATTTAATTCTCGAAATGTCAATGAGTAAAGGTGTTTATTTGGTTGTCCGAACTTAGTTTCATTGACAAAAAAAATTATTAATGGTTAGAAATTTTTTCAGATTTTTCACTGAAAATATTCCCGACGTCAACTGGTTAATCGCGATATATATTTTTATTGTGATTTACCGATATCTCGATAATATAAAAAGGTTCTCGATATCATAATCGAATAAAATAAGGTATCGCGATATTCGACATTATCGTGTTATCGCCCTAGCTTAATTCAGACTTGTCTGCGATTATTCTTATGTGGAAAATGGATCACAGCTGTGATCCATTTCAAATAGCGGCTGAGCTACGACATGGATTTGATCCCAAAAAGTTTCTGTTTGTTTTGGCACTGCGTAATATTATCACACAGATCCTGATCCGCGAATCTTGAGTGAAATGAACGCACCCTTTGCACGTCGGTCTGTGGAATACAACATCATGAATGGCCCAAATCCACTTGGGAGTACTTAGCCGTGGCCTTGCCCTAAACCATGCTGATGCAACTGAATGCAACAAAATGTTAACGTTCAGATATATCTTGTTGATGGATGTTGTTGCACTCAGCAGGCTTCACCCTTGGACAACTGATGGATGTTGTTGCATGCAGCAGGGTGTCTAGCCAGTTCCTGAAGGGAGTTTGGGGCTAGGTTATTAAACGACAGGCACACTTAGTGTAGGTAATAGATCTTCTGAGGTATAAATTCACAATCTATTCTCACTTTTTATTTTACATATTTATTTACACTTTGAACCGTATCAAATTAATATAAATAAATGTATTTAGTGATACGATGTTGATGCGTCCTTGTTACCAAGAGCATGACAGTAAAAACCAGTCAAAAATGTCCCTGTGTGCCCCATTTGGGTCAACAGTCAAAACAGGCAGTTGACTGGTTTTGACCTTTACAGCAACTTTCCACTGAAGTGCATCAACAGTAGGAGGGCTATTAACGAACAAATATGCAAAACATTCCATTGAAATCTACCAAAAGGACAAGCCAACATGCACCAAATTGTCTTGGACGACCGTGGCATTACCAATATAATGCTAGGATACAGACTACTCAAGAGTTTGAGTCAAACAGGGTGTCCAAATATTAAACTTACAATACCGTTGCGTGTTTATTACCAGAAGTCTGTTACCTACATGAAATGTATTGAAATTCAAACCTTAGCGCCTGTCATAACAGTTGGTCAAATGGAATTTTAGTACCGAGTTTCCCGCCTCCCCGCACGGGTAACATTTAAACAATTTCAAAATTTTAAATTTTTGTGCGGCACCTGACCATCTTGGTTATTGGACTCTGTTTCAGTGTATATACAGAGACAGAGTCCATATTTGGGTTAGTAGAATATCTATTAGTTGGCATATTTTGATTGTTTTGATTTTGATGTAGTTTTTTATAACATTCTACCATTATTTACACACGGTGGACTGGGTTTTTATGAGGCTTTCATTATTTCATGTGCAATATGTATTTTTACTTTTTATGGTCTCCTTACACTGTATTTTATATGGTAGCACTTTTAAGACTAACTAAACTTAAAAATAGGCATAAGCTTTCGTAGCTACAGCTACTTCATCAGTTGCAATCACTGTATTTTAGTACAATCACTGTATTTTAGTACAACTCAAGCCGGTTAGCGGGGGTTTATTTTAGGCGTAATTTTCATGTGCAATATGTGTAGGCTATTTTACGGTTTTCTCATTGTGTTTTTGTAGTTTTTATCACTCTTATTCCATTTCATCTTTGTGTTTTCTTACATATTTGTTTTTTTTATGGCGAGCTGAAATTGCCCAGTTATGGTGCTTAATAAAGTTAACTTGAACTTATTATTTACCATTTAAAGATTATTGTGGATAAATTATTATTTCATACTCATCAGCTGTTTACAAGGTGTCTGTCTGGTTATTGGTTTCCCTGCACGAGGTGAACATGTACCGAGCGTCGGGTTTGGTGATCAATGAAGCGACAACCGGTTAACCATTCCAGCACTTTCAGCATCACCCTTTTCAACTTGCATGATTATTTCATAAATTGAATAATCCCATGCCTTTTGACAGGTTTTTTTTTTTTTTTTCGAGGGTGGACCTAAACAGCCATGGATTATTTGGAATACTGAATTGAACGGCTGACAGAGCCATCTCCAAACGGGATTGCAGGCATAAAAAGCAACAACAAAAAACTAGGACACAACTGGAGCAAGTGATTATTTTGTTATTTCCCCACACTAATCTTTATACATCTAGGGAAAGAATTTAGAATACCGAAACAAGTCAACTCGTATGCATGTCAACTCGTATGCATGTCAACTCGTATGCATGTCAACTCGTATGCATGTCAACTCGTATGCATGTCAACTCGTATGCATGTCAACTCGTATGCATGTCAACTCGTATGCATGTCAACTCATACGCTTACCAACTCGTACGCATAATTTTTCAATTATTCAAGTTGAAATAAAGATGATTGTGTTCAAATATTTCACCAATTCTCTGTTTGGAAAGAATGTCGTATCCGACCGCCACTTTTTAAGGGGTTTTTGGAATTTTTTTGCAACCACTAAATTTTTGGGGGTACAGAAAGCGAAAAATATCTTTAAAATCCACTTTTATGATGGTTTTTTGACTTTTTTGACTTTATTTCCCTTCTAAAAAAATCCTCCCCTTCAGAAAATAGTTCAAGGATCCTATTATAGTTGCCACTGCGCATGTACAATGACCGTCACTAACGGGGGAGTTGACAAGATCAGACTGACATGACTGAGGAAGTCATCGTATACCAAAAATGCCTGATATTTCATGAAATAAATATCCTGGAATATTTGGAAGTGTCCATCACCATCCATATGTTCTCCACCTCACTAGGTAGGTAAGATTACATTATTGGTTATACTGAATAAGAAAAAGTGGCGGTCAGATATAACATTCTACCCCTCTGCTTTCTTTACATACAACAGATGAAGCTAATAATGATGATGGAGTGATGGCAAGCTTCGTTACACAATCTGGGGCAGGGCCGTGTTTTTTTAAATCTGTGTTTTTTGGGTCAGGAAGGGTAAATTTTTTGTCAAGGATAATTGGGAATAAAATTGCATGATAATGTATGAACATGCATGGGCTTTTAGGATCAGAAAATGGTGATGGATTTTGGAGGATTGAGGAAGGTTCCTAGCCAGAACACCTGGAGGTTAGGGTTTTTCATTTCATTTCATTGATTTCACAGGTAGAAAAACAAATAAATACAAATTTACATTAAATTAACAGAAACAGAAACAAAGGTAGCACCCCTGTAGGATTAAACTAAATTTAGGGTTTTCAGTTCGTACGTGCTTGACCGAAGCCCTCCACACGCACAAAATTTTAAATAAAAAAATCTATTACTTTTACCTGTCGAAATCTTACATGTAATAGCTCATTGGAAAGCTTATAGTTTCAGCTATCCAACAATGTACATAAAATAGCAATCGGAAGTACGTGCGAAAGCCTAGGTTTTTATGAATGAACCACTCTCGTCCCGCCCACCACTGTTCAAAATGCTCTGCAGGCGACATGCGGTTTGGGCGCATGCGCGAGAATTTTGAAGGGTCATACAAAAATGCATATTCATGACGTGACCTTTACTTTTTTTTCCGTCGCGGAGTTGATAAAAATGCCTGTTACATACTGAAAATTAATTTCAAAGAGAATTTTTAACCAATAGGATTAGAAAGAATATGTCGTCTGCAAATATTGAACTAACATTACAGCAATATGGGCAAACGCGCGAATTTCCTTGAAGTTTTTTTGTGCACAACTCTGGCCCTTGACAAGAGCGCGCACGCTGAAAAAGGTAATATTTCAAAGCGGATTTTCTTCCTGAAGATGAATTTTGCTTGAGACGTAAAACGTATGACAGGTGAAAGAACTCTTATTTTAACTAATTATTACTTTGTTATTTGAGCAAACCCAGTAGCTAACTTTTAAACGGTGGGGTTCCCCTGCGGCTTTAGCGTTGTTAAACAAGATTTCTGGGGAACCCGTTACGGTTTTTGGGATGACATCATTGTGTATGCGTGTGCATACACACACGGATTAGATTGTGGGCGTTTTCATTGTAATGGGGGTTAAATAATTTTTTAATAACGTTAGAATATTAAAAAAACGGGGATGATTTGAGTTTATAAGCCAATATGAACCAATATTTAATACATATATTCTGTTCACTCTTCCATTTTAAATTAATTTAAGTCTTTGTTTCCTTTCTATGCACTCCAAATGCATTATTTAAACAGCGAAGATGTAATCAATAGCAATATTTCACCTTTTTTTAATTGCTGCCCAGAGGCCGTTACTTGGGTTTGCTCAGGTATAATCACCATGAAACTGTTCTTCATGAGTTTAACTACCCTCCTATGCTTGATTTTTCAAGAAAAAAATTCATGAAAGACGTACAATAACGTCAAAAATGGACCAATAATTAGCTTCTCTCGATCTGTAAAATTTAACAGAATATGCTCAATATTTGATGCACATTGAAGACACTTTTTACACTTCGGGTTTCGATGAATTTACCCAGAAACGTGTCATCTTGTAAAGCCATGACTGTAGATTGATGTGTGATCTTTCTTCATTGAGGTCATTTGGCATTTGCACTCACTTTGATCGTACACCTCCAGTCGACTTGCCAAATTACAGTTGGTGAAACAACACCAATAGAGGACGCTATGCAGAGCAGAAAAAAGGCGCATGCGCGCAACCCGCTTGTCGCTCTGCGTGCAGCGGTGCGCCCAGCCTTTCGCGAAGTGTTCCGAGATCGGGCGCATTCAGCCCGTAAAATTTGCCGTGCTCTGCTGAGGGCATCACTTCGGAGCTGTCTCCGCGCCCGAGTACATTGTGATTGACATGAAAACGTGTTTCCCAATTGAGTCAAAGGGCTCCTTTACATACCCATGCTTGCTCGATCTCCATAGCTACTCTACAACCGGAGTTACGAAGAGATAAAAAATTAAACACCGTTTTTCGAGGTGAAATCTTCAAGTTGAAAGGTAAGAGCGATGTCTGAATGAATTTTACACCTCTTTTCTATCATATGTGAAAGTTTTGAGCCGTAATTGTGTTTAGTTTTGAGCGGAGAGTGTATTTTTTACACCCTTTCAAAAGCTCTTGGAAACGAGCACGAACGCTGTGCGTGTGTATCACGGTGTATGTAGGCTGATTCAACGGTTTTGGTGCCATTATGGATGTACACAGTGTATGGACAGTCGGGCTTCATCAAATGCTGTATACATCAAATGCTGTAATGTCGTGGCCGAGCGGTCTAGCTTACCGGACTCAAGTTCTGGTGTTAGCAGCAGAATGTGGGTTCGAATCCCGGCCGTGACACTTGTGTCCTTGAGCAAGACACTTAACCATAATTGCTCCTCTCCACCCAGGGGTTAAATGGGTACCTGTGAGGGCAGAGTTGGTTGATTAGCCCTATATGCGCTGTAATGGCAGCAATTGAGCTGTATACTCCCCAGGGAGCTGAGATGGTTTCAGGAATGATTTATGAGCCTTATGAGCAGGGGTAATAATATAATGCGCCTTGAGCACCACTCAGTTGGTGGATACGTGCGCTATATAAGTCCACACATTATTATTATTATTATTACACTTGATTAAATAAAACAGTATTCCTCAAAAACTACTCGTCCGATTTTCTTGATTTAAAAGCCATTGTATTTCTTTCATCAAGACCTTTAATTTGATATAAATATTGAGCATATTGGTTTAGGAATAATTTTTCACCTGAAAACCCTACTAAATTACTGTCGAGTTGATCTCCTGATGCTACCACTTACCGTAGGAAGTAAACAAACATTGAATCACTCAAAGAACGATAAACAACATGGCTATAGGCACACTTTGAGATATAAAAACAATACTAAAATAAAAATATAAAAACTTAATACTACAGTTTGAGTTAGGGCATCTCCTAGGCCACGGACTAATAAATGTTTTCTAAGGGAATTAATAAATAAAGATAAATCATAAATAACTGTTTCTTTAACATCTGCTGGCAGCACCTGCCATAATCTTGGAATAAATTATACTCACGCAAAATATACTTAATTATATACTTAATTAATCACAACAAAAAATATGGTCCATACTAAATAATACTTAGTATATTACTAGGCAGGTCAGCCTAAAATCTAAACATGCTTCAATCGTTTTTATTTTCGGCATGTGCATTCTTTGTGGTTTCCATATGAAATAAATTGTTGTTTCATCAAAATCGGATAAACCGTTACGGAGTTATGATTTTTTTAAGATTAAAATATTGTGCCCTTTTTCATTTATTGCCCGTGTATTGTAGCTATGGGGCTAATGGCACATCAATTTTGTTTGGAAGATCCACCGTTGTCTGACTTGGACCGGGAGTCGCCGCCAAGTTGGATGTCATGAAACTCATGCAACCAAAACCAAGTGTACAAAATCTGCTTTCGGTCTTTGGCCTGAGCACTTAAACTTCGAAATCTTTTTTGATTTCACAAATATATGAATCAACCTTGGATTTTAATTAAGAATATTGAGGGTTTATCTTTTTTGGGGGACCGAAAATCAAACTCAAAGTTTTTGAGATCAAGTTTGAGGCTCAGAAACCACGCGATTTCCGATCGGGCCGCGCTGGAGACTGTTTATTATTCATTTATGCAGACAGGCATATGCAAATTATGACGTATACATCAGCTGGACGAATCGCGAAAGCGCATTCTTGGGCAGCCCCCTCTGTGCAATTCTCACCACACGATCGTTTTTATGAATGGGAATTTACGTGCGCATTGTCCGCTGTGTGTCAGAAGCACTGTGCGGCATAAATGGCCTGCCTAATATTACGGTGCGATAATAATCATTACCCAATACAACCAAAACCAGTCCATACAAAAATTTATTACCGAGTACGATTTGGCACGTGTACGAGTTGACATCCTGTCGAGTACGAGTTGGTAGAAGTACGAGTTAGCAAAAGTATGAGTTGGCATGTGTACGAGTTGGTAAGTATACAAGTTGGCCAAAGTACGAGTTGGCACGCGTACCAGTTGGTTGCATACGAATTGGAACGCGTACAAGTTGACTCGAATTCTAGAATACAACCGCCACCATTCAAATACCCAAATATGAAAAATATCACAAATTTTCCTTTAAAAGATGATAGCGGACACACGTAAAAGGAGAGGAAAGTGTAGTCAAGTGAGGATTCGAAGCGATCTTTTGGGAGATTTTTAGCAATGAATATATACACATCCAGTGAGATCCAGTTGGCCATTTTGTCATCTGCTAAAAACACATGCTTACACAGCACAAGGACCCCGCTCTCTATTCTTCTCGACATTTTGCACAAGTGGTGGTTTGACTTTCTTTCCCATCATAGTGATGCTACTGTCCACAGCACAAAACATGAGACATTCTGACATTCACATTACTGAATAGGAAAATATTAACAACTGATTGAAATTCCCCGAGCAAGTCTAACGTCAATTATAATTAGGCTATAGCCTATAGGGCCTATATAATCAACAGATCAATGAAATGTGGTTCAATCTACAGTGTACACCTGTAACCCAATAAGAATCTAAAAGAATGAAAATAAAGAATTGTTTTCAGGAAGAAATGCAATGAACATGACGCAGAACATTAGTCTCACACACACACACATGATCACACGCCAAATGATGTCATTCAATCTTAACTAAACAAACGGCCACGATCCGTACACGTTCCACAGAAATACCGGTACTTAACTCTATGCCTTTGATACCATTTTAGCCCATGCATTCTCCTTTGAATCGCTAACTAACCCACCCAGACCGAGCTTGGATATTGCACATTCGGACACGTTCGATCACGTAGGTTCACGAAGAGGTATTTATGGTGTCATAAATTAGGAAATATGCGACTTTCAATTTTGATCTCACCTTGCAGGGTTTAGCCTATTTCGACCTCTTTTGCCATGGTTTTGCATGTTTCCCACAGATCGGTACGTTTGCACACACGGCGCCGACGGAGAAGGTAAATGACGTGTTTTAGCTGTTTTCTCTGACAGTCACGGAGATCAGACGTTCATAGCGACCGGGTTATGTATTGCTGCTCCCAGTGGTCCTGGAACAGAAGGATCAGCCCCGTTTCCGAGCAAAAATTGGCGTAAAAAGTCAGTAATTTTTGGCCTGATTTATCAGGCACTTCGCATGTACATGCAACCAACTTTACGGCAATGGCGGAAGAATCCACTCGACTAGACATGCGCGCACATACTTCATCAAAATTTGCATTCAGTTTCGACAAGCTTTTGTAATTTATATTTTTGATTTGTTTTCATGGGAATTCTTTACAAAATTAAAATGTTTTTCTTTAAAAATATGAGATTCGTGTTCAATCATCAAATTATTATTTACATTGGGCTTAACTTTACATGCGGACTTACACAAAATTGAAGAAGCTGCGAAAGGGAATGGCGGGCATTTTGGCAGCAAATTATAAGAGTAAGGAGAATTTAGGATTTTATAGAGGGCGCTATTTTCTTTTGCCAGTCATCGATTGCAGATCAACTCGGCGACTGATGGATTATGGACGACTAATGAATACATGCGTGACAAAAATATAGATTATTTACAAAATACGATGTTTTTACTTTTTCTATTAGTTATCCCTTTCTGTTGATTTCTGAGTCAATATTAGGGTTTTCTTATATTTTTGAGTTCATATCCGGTTCTTTCGAGTGTTTTGTTCTGTTCATCTTAAAGGGCAGATGTACAACATTGGCAATTTCCAGATTATCAAATTGACGAATATAATATAAAAACATAATTGGTGTACAGTTGGTAATTTGTAATGATCCTGAAGAAAACATTCCGTCTGAACAGAAATCGGGGAATGTTTGCTGGAATGCTGTGTCGAATTTACAAAAACATTAACACACAATTGATTTAATTTTGCCCTACACCGACGTGTATATAACACTGCATACTCAGTGTTTTTCGAGTGTCTGTGAAAATAAATTCATTAACACATACAAAAACATGTTTTCGTAATTTTCCAGAAAATGTCATCACCTACTGTGATGAAACGTTCACAGGTTATTTCTTTTTTAATTTATTTTATTTGTTTTATTTTTTATTGAAGTATATTTCTTTAAAACTAGGAATGAAATTTAAGTATGTTATACTAAATACCAATAATGTAGCCTACTTTCAAATTAGGCTATATTCCGTTTTGCTCTCTGGAAAATATTTTCCTATTTCTAACCTCCTTGTTTTGATGTCATTATCTGGCGTTATAACGCCACTTTAACCCTTATGCTGACGGGATGACCAATGTCTCACATTTAAATCACCTCAGCAGTGGCGGTGCCACGGGGGGGGGGGGCAAAGGGGAATTTCCCGCAGACCCCAAGGACGGAGCCCCAACCTCAAACCATTACCCCTGAGCAAAGATCATTAAGCAACAATAACACGCGCGAGCTGCGCTTTGCTCCTCGACTTAGTCATTTATGGACTTGATCCCAAACACCAGAATTCCACTGGTGTAAAGCCCGATGTCTTGGTAAGTTCATGTTTTCACTGCAAATCAGCAACATAAGAGTATCTTAATTTTCATTTAAGCCAACAACAGCGCCATGGCACGTCGCAGGGTGGTAAAAAAAATAGTTTTGCCCCACTAAGATCGAAGTTTTTCTCCAGCCCCCCACTTCCCCCATCCCCAGCTTTTTGAAGCTGGCGTAGCCACACCATCTCAGAAAAAAAAACAATTACAAAAAAAAACACATAAACTTGCTTTGACAAAGTTCGGCGTGTTTATAGTTTATATACTGACTGGGGCTTTAAATTCAGACTGAAAAAAATATACACCCCACCCCACCCCACCCCACCCCGCCCCATCTCACCATCTTCCCCCTCCCCTTCATTGGCTACGGCACTGGGCGAATGCGCGTGACAACAATAGACTGTAAAAACGGTGTTTAGAATTTAAACACACGCAAAATAAACGCGTTTAGGAATGCGTTTAAATGCTAAAAGGCCATCCTCTGTACATGTCTCAAAGCTAAACGTGCTTTGCTTTTTGACACCTGTTCATATGGTATTCAGCATTCAAATACACATCACAGAAAAGCACAATCTAAACATGTTTTAGGCTAAACAAGTGAAAAAAGTGGGTACAAGCCAATGGAGTGTCGTGGCCGAGCGGTCTAGCTTACCGGACTCAAGTTCTGGTATTAGCAGCAGAATGTGGGTTCGAATCCCGGCCGTGACACTTGTGTCCTTGAGCAAGACACTTAACCATAATTGCTTCTCTCCACCCAGGGGTTAAATGGGTACCTGTGAGGGCAGAGTTGGTTGATTAGCCCTATATGCACTGTAATGGCAGCAATTGAGTTGTATACTCCCCGGAGCTGAGATGGTTTCAGGAATGATTTATGAGCCTTATGAGCCTTATGAGCAGTGGCAATAATATAATGCGCCTTGAGCACCACTCAGTTGGTGGATACGTGCGCTATATAAGTCCACATATTATTATTATTATATTATTATATTATATTATTAAGTGTTTAGAAATGTGTTTAAATTCTAAACATCATTTATACAGTGTGTATAGGGACCATTGTGCATATACGAATGTGACGTCACATATGTTTTTTTTCTACTACTAATACTATGAACACAAATACGTATGACATCACATTCGTTTATTTATGTACAGAGCCATCTTTCAATGGTCGCTATTGTTAGGCCAGCGGATATTTTATCAGAGAGCTTCATCGGTGTTTGTTGCAGGATCCCCAGGGCCCTAACCATGGCATTATCTTTGGGGAGGGAGCAGTGATGTGGAAGCAAATTTACTGACGGACCATAGCGGCAATGGAATTGGGGTGGAGGCCGAAATGTTTTCCAAAGAAATTCCAAAACAACTTCAGAATGGCTGGATGAATGGGTGATGCTCGCGAGATTGATTGATTGATTGATTGATTGATTGATTGATTGACTGATTTGTTTGTTTGTTTGTTTGTTTGTTTGTTGTTGTTGTTTTTTTTTTTTTGGGGGGGGCGGTAAGCGTGAACCATTTTTCCTCCCACCCAAAATATAAAAAAATAAAAAAAAAATAAAAAAATCGCCAAACGACGAGAGGGTGTAGGTGTGAGATATTTCCCCCGAAATTAATTCACCTGAGGCACAAAGCATGCTTCGATGGTTTGATTCGGTGGTTCATTTGCAGACTAATGCTTTAACCAATTTAAACCGACGCTGGAAGTGATAATAGTCTGGCTACATTTATAGAATGAGAATCAGAACACATAATCATAACACGGGGAATCTGACGGACACATCGTGATAGAGGTCTACAAGGCGGGTGCGACAGTGAAGCTATATCTTCAATTACCGCTAT
The DNA here is from genome assembly GCA_029582265.1 of Zoroaster sp. YZ-2022. Taxonomy (NCBI): domain Eukaryota; kingdom Metazoa; phylum Echinodermata; class Asteroidea; order Forcipulatida; family Zoroasteridae; genus Zoroaster; species Zoroaster sp. YZ-2022. Next base: position 37,468,291 of record CM055818.1, read on the forward strand.
TAATTAAAACAATTTGGGATCAATGAAATAAAATAAAAATTGCAAGCTATCGTCACAAATTTCCATCAAGAATACAAATGAATTCGGACAATTTTCCTTGCGCTACCTTTTCCCGTCCAACATTGAAAATGAGGTATTTTAATACAATTTTGAAGTGGATTCTTACAGCTTGTTATTTGCCCTGCTTGACGGTATACAGCGACGTATTGTATCTCTACGTCGCTCTGTAGCCTCATTGAGCCTCTTTTACAGATACTATAATGGTAGGTGCTCCAAAGGACTTTCACTGGTTGTTCCACCTAACCGTACCTTTGACCGCACCACACATTTCTCTGCTCATTCTCATCCTTATACTGTATCTGTCCTCAAAGCAAATACCTGGCGGTACTCATCCAGTTTCTTCCCACGTATTGCCTTACTTTGGAATTCATTACCTGTATCCTGCTTCCCTGCCACCTATAACCTGTCTCAATTCAAACGCAACATCAATAGTCATCTTTCTACTTTTTGATTTCCTCTTCTCTTACCCCCTTTCCCCTATTTAGCCCTCACCTTGAGTGGCCTGTAAGGCCTTGTGATTGGCAACTACTCATAAAAAAAAAGGAAAAAAAGGTGTTCCTTGAAGATGTTAAATTCTCCCTAGTGTAAGAGGACAAGATGGCCCTTTAAAACCAAAACATTAGTGCGCATGGGTTAGTGGTACACGACTTCCGCTTTCAGGACTTGTACCCTTCACCATTCAGATATACACTGTTAAACAGGAAAAGCGCACCAGTCTTTTCTGAACAATCTCGATTTTTGCATGCTATGTTGATGAGTCGAGTGTGTGTGAGGGAACATTAGTCGAGGATGAGTGTGTATGTGTACAAAATCTCGGAAAGATCTATTTAGTTGGTCTGTTATTCATGGAGGGATATTAATAATCGGGATATTTGCTTCGGAGAAATGGCCTTCAGAGAGGTGGTGCTTTACATTATATCGTAAGTATTGATCACGGGAGAGAATCCGTCAAATAATTTACAATCACGAACACAAACAAACAGTCGGCGGCACAGTTGGTTGTTGTAATGTTAACGGTTAGACACAGTAATAACTAATATAAGTAATGGACATCAACACACTAAACTCAACACGTTCAGAACAGGATGCCCAGTCAATATTATGAGTTAAGTGTGTTCATTGCTTCCTATATGGAGTGCATGGTAAACAGTAGACAGTACCTACTGTGATATTATTAACCCTCCTATGCCCAGGCTGAAATTTGGCCCAGTCAGCACGGCACCCTAGACACTCACTTGAGTATTTTTGGTTGCATTGCCAATATAATAATAGGTCAAACCACAGAGTCACACAGAGCTGTGTATGTACTTGGTTTTGGTTTGACCTCCTTGAGTGCACTGCACAAAGTCAATGGGTTGGGAGTTACATACAAATTTTGAGTGTCTTTGGGTTTGACCTCCTATCACAGCCACATGTGCTTGCGTGTATTTGAGTGCACTGCACAAAGGCAATGGGTTAAGAGAGACACAAATTTTCAGTGTCTTTGAGTGTTAAACCTATAGGAGGGTTAATAATTACCTGTTGTGGTTGATGACGCTGAAAAAAAGTGCAATAATATTACAAATACAATTAACATAAATTCTGGGGGGAGGGGGTGGGGGGGCCCAACTTGGTTCTTGGTGCTTGGTGCTTGGCACCCGACTTGGTGCTTGGCACCCGACTTGGTGCTTGGCAAAAAGGGAAAGAATGTTGTATCCGACCGTCACTTTTTAAGGGTTTTTTAAAAAAAAATTGCAAACACTAACCAGTTAAAGGTCCTGTGAAGAGTGTATTTACCAAACTTTATTTTTTGGTGCTGTTATATTGATTGGTATGAATTAAAAACAATTTTAAATGTTTTTTTTTGTGTCGAGTGGATTATTAATTGTTTATCTAAGAATCAAAAATTGACCCCCCCCCCCGAATTTTCGAAGTTTTAAAGAAACGTTTGTGACGTATACAAAGGCAGAGAATTTTACACTCGCGGAGCTAGGCGGTATGGTTTGGTGCCAGACTTTGATCGGATAACAGTCTAATAATTATAGAGGGTCGAGTTGTCCCCATCACGGTACAATGCACGCTTAGCGTTGTCATGCACACACAGACGCATTTTAGGCCAGAAGCACGGGAGAATTACTATACGAAAAGCTAGCAGTAACACGCGAAAAACATGTCCGAAAGAGAGGAGAGTTATCCGTGAAACGCAGCGCAAGCCCCCATCATGCGGTCGGAACACACACCGAAGGTAATGCTAACATTACGGTGTTATTTTATGAAATAACCGAAACAGTTGAGTCAAAAAAAATAAATAAACAATAAAAAAAAACAAGCGCAGGCATAATGAGAAAGGTTTGATGTTTTTATGTTTGTCTTGCCAGGATATAAAATCAGACACGATGTTTTTATTAATGCGGAAAATCATGGCATGTTTTCATGCCGTGAACACTGAAACGGTGAGCATGGTGTGAACATGTCGTTTTGCACGGAAGTGGACCGGGTTATGCATGGGAGTATTACTAAATAGTAAATGGCCACTTACCCCGAGTCTTTCTCGCTTTAAAAAAAACACCTCTCTTCTTCGTTGGAGCCTTCACAGCCTTCTTACTTAGCGGGAATATCGTTGGAATTGCATCGAAAATCGAAAAGCACCCCATAAATTTAAAAATTAATATTTCTATGGTATAAACGGTGAGGGGAAAAATTTACAAATGACAAATATATGTTCCAATAGGCATACTTTATTGTATACAATGAAAAAAACACTTATTTCATAGGGCCTTTAAAAATTATTCTATCGATTTCCGGGTGGGTGGGGGTAGAATGTTGTATCTGACTGCCACTTTTTCTCATTCAATATAACCAATAATGTAATCTTACCTACCCAGTAAGGTGGAGAACATATGGATGATGATGGACATATACTTCAAATTATTCCTGGATATTTATTTCAGGAAAAATCTGGCATTTTTGGTATACGATGACTTCCTCAGTTATGTCAGTCTGATCTTGTCAACTCCTCCAACACGGTCATTATACATACATGTATGCAGTGGCAACTATAATAGGATCCTTCTATTTTCTGAAGGGGAGGACTTTTTTAGAAGGGAAATAAAGTCCGAAAACCATCATAAAAGTGGATTTTAAAGATAGTTTTTGCTTTCTGTACCCCCAAAATCGATAGAATAATTTTTTAACTGGTTAGTGGTTGCAAAAAAATTCCAAAAATCCCCTTAAAAAGTGGCGGTTGGATACGACATTCTTTCCTTCAGGGGTACAGAAAGCGAAAACTATCTTTAACCCTAACCTTCCCAAATCCTCCAAAACCCTCTTTGCTAAAGTGAAGGATTTTGAAGGATTGAGGTTACATGCTACATGTTCTTTGCTAAAATGAAGGATTTTGGAGGATTGAGGTTATTAGGCATACTTGCCTTTCCATGGTACATGTACATCCATGTTTGTTGTAGTGATTGCAAGGTCAGTGCTTGGGTCAGTGGACACTGTTTATTGCTCCATGCATGCAGGGAGGGTCCCTGGCCATGTACATGTATCGCAGATTAGAAACACATGTGTGCATACATGTCATATGCTTGCTTTACTGCTGAAGGATTTGGAGGATTCAGAATATATGTAAGCAAATGGGCCCAGGGAGTTTGTGTTAAGGAGATGGAAGTGTAGTCAAGTGAGGATTGGAAACAATATTTTGAAAGATTTTGAGCAATGAATGTACGCACATCCAGTGAGATGTTGATCATTTTGTCATCTGCTAAAAACACATGCATTGACATTGTGCACAAGTGGCAGTTGGGTTTGACATCCTTTCCGCCAATTGAACAATTTTGTGTGAAAGTGTGAAAACAAAATTACAGTGATAGACTTATCCTTTTTCTAACACAATTATTTTATGTGCTACTGACTGACTGTTCTTACTGGACCGAAGAAAGTAGCTAACCCTCCTACAGGCCATACTAATATGTTCAAACATTTACAGTGGCCTTGGGTGGCACACAGTTGATTTTGTAAGATTACTTGGAAAGGACAGCAGGCTTGTACATGTATGTACTGAAGGTTGCTAAAGAACAGAATTTAGTGGTTGGGAGTGGCTTCAATGTGTAGGAGGGTTTTAATTAAAATAACAAGGAAAAAATGTTGAATCTAACTGCCACTTTTTAAGGTTTTTTGGCAATTTTGTTCAACCACTAACCAGTTATAAAAGGGGTCTAAAAAAAAAAAATTCACAGGCGACTTGCTTACTAGTGCAGACGTCTTAACCTCTTGACCACCGAGCTTGCCTGATGACAATTGGCCGGCTAGAATCCTACATAGCAGTGGGTTCCGTGATATATAGGTTGGTGAAATTCTTGCGTCGGGTGATACAAAATTTATTCAATTTTGCCCTACACCAATGTGTACATAGACAGACACTCGGAAAGCACTGAGTATGCAGTGCTATACACGTCGGTGTAGGGCAAAATTAAATCAAGAATTTCACCAACCTATAACATAGCTTCACTTTAGTGGGAAGTAGCTATAGAGTTCAAAATCATTCAACTGCCTGTTTTGACTGTTGACCCAAATGTGCACACAGGGGCATTTTTGACTGGTTTTTACTGTCATTTTGACCACCCTGAACAATACCAGACAATGCTTTTACCAGTCAAAAACCGTCGACTCATTTTGACCTGTAAATGTACTTACTACACGTAAGGTTTGACAATGTTTGACTTTTAAGTGCACTAGATACATCTTGACAAGTATATCAACATTTTGACTGATTTTGACCTTTGTAGTAGTAGGAGGGTTAACTTGATGTTTGATGAGTATCATGTAACAAAGCATTTCTTCTGCTCTAACACAACAGCAATTTAATCTAGTCCAGTGAACTTGAAGAGTTCAGTTTCCTCCAAGACATAGACATGGATGTAGCAATGAATAATGGACACGAAACTGTCAGGGGGCCGCAAGTGGACGGAGCTTCCATGGCATCCAGTGAGGATTATAATAATGCCCCGCCCAGCCCGTCATCAACCAATGAACAGAGTCAAATGGAAAATGGCTTGTTAGCATCGACGAGACCCAAGGAACAGACGGACCGGTTTGGTTTCATAGGTGGCAAGCAATTTACTAAAGACTCGTAAGTATATCAAATCTCGGCAAAAAGATAAACATGGTGCATATCTTTAAACACTTACCACGCTGATTGCAACAAGAGGCAACGAATGTAAAAAGATAAAAAGATGACAGAAATATCATGGAATGAATACAAACAAGCAGGATGCATTTTTTAGTTTAACCCTAACCCCCCCCCCCTCCCCCCCAGGTATTCTGGCTAGGAACTTTCCTGAATCCTCCAAAATCCACCAGTGCACTTTTGGAAATGTGCCCTTTTGGAAACGTGCCCTTATCTTCAAAATGCACCGTGCATTTTCATTGATCTTCCATATTCAGCGTCCCTGACCGGCAACCATCGCCAATTCATTTGGAAATCCAGATATTTAGCAAATTGCACAAATACTTGAGCGTCGATATTTATGACACGCTGACATTTATTGATTCGTGGAAAGTCTGCATGCAGTCAATTAGTTTTGAAATGATCGAAACTTAAAGAGTCAATTCAGTAACAACACGGGCTGATTCAGTGTGTTATTTTTAAATCATTTGACGGAACACAGTAGTCTGTCTGGCTGGTTGACTGCTAACCCTGCAGGGCTTTGTGATTCAGCTCATTCTGAAACCCATTGAATTTTAAAGGGAAACTATTCCAGTGGTAAACATGTTTACCTCAATTCATGTGCATACATGTATATGACATAAAACACAATAAAGGGGGCCACTTTCCTACCGTCACGTTAGCAGTTATTCTAATGGTTGTAATTTTTTTTTAAATATCTGAAACCACCCAAAAAGAATTTCAACATTTGAATAGACATGCATGCTTATCCTAAAGATAATTTGAGTTGATTATTACTATTATTTTTTTAATTACCCTAAAATTTCCATCAACAAATGGACAGAAAAGTGAGGTAACTTTTTCCGTCCAATTTCTATGGAAATTTGAGGGTGAAAAAATAAATAAAAAAATAAAAAAATAAAATAAATCAACTCAAATTAGTTCTAGTATAAGCCTGCATGTCCATTCACATGTTGAAACACTTTTTGGTCGGTTTCAGGTACTTAAAAATAAATAACAACCATTGGAAAAACTGCTAACGTGACGGATGCAAAGTGGCCCCCTTTATTGTGTTTTATGTCATATATGTTGGGACGTCTAATCGGTTAACTATCTAAACTGCACTAACCATTTCTAAATTTGTTAACCGGCTAATCGAAACCAATTTTGCTACCAATGTTATTGTTTTGGTCTTTCTTTTTTTTTTTTTTTTGCCGCATTGTTTATTAAACAATCATCGCTAGAAGTTTATTGATGCTTTTTGATTGAAGAAATTAATTTCTTTAAAAATGATTGTATCTCAGACAGATTTTAAGTTATGTTTGATATCGTTCATGGAACGATTTTGTTAATTTTTTTTTTTGCAAATCCAAACTTTTAGGCAAAATGCTTATTTTGAACAGCAAATCTTTGTGTAGTATTGTTGCTAAGCGATACGAGCGAACTCATTCACTGACCATCAAACTGGGAACATTTACGCCATTTTAGAATGCCTGTACATGTATCCATACATGTTAGGCTTGTGCCGTGTACCCGGGTTTGCAGGTATCCTGTCTGTGGAGTTCAATACCCGGTTCCTTGTTACCAGGTCAGGTACCCGAAACCCACTTTTTAAAATCTGATGTAACATTTCAGAAACTGAATACCAGTCTTTGATGTACACATACCGATCTGAAATGTTTATCATAAGGTTTCAGGCACTTTGTTTTATTTCATCAAATTCATAACATTAACCCTCCTACTGTTTGACCATTTGAAACCATTCAAAATTTCCATTTACCAAAATGCCCATTGGTTTTGTACACACATGGTGATACCATTTGAACAGTGTTGGTAGCAAGCTTTACTACCATTCAAATGCATTCAAATGCATAGAGGGTCCATTGATTCACCACTTAGAAGTATCCAAACAAGGTTTTGTATTAGCTGTACTACCATTTGGAAAGATCCAAACAAGGTTTTGTATTAGCTGACCTACCATTCAAAACCATTTGGGGGAATCAATACTGTACACAGTTATTTCACCATTCAAAACCACAAAAGCGAATGGTTTCAAATGGTGGATCAACTTGTATGAAAAAGGTACCAGACGTAGGAGGGATAATGAACTGTTTCTTTGTACTATTTTCTTTTTGTGTTATTATTTTTGGAATGAATGAAATAGTAATGAACAAATGGAAATGAAGACCCACTGTCTTGTATTGCGTTAGGCCTATACATCACGCGAGGAATTATTGAGCGTGGCGGCACGGTGGAAAATCTGGTTTTGTCCACCATTTTTTTAAAAATAATAATAATAATAACTGGATTTATAGAGTGCCAAATTGCCAAAGGATACAAGGCGCTTTTACATTATTATCCCTGGTCATTGGGCCAATATCAATCCTTAAACTTTCTCAGCTCCCTGGGGAGTATACAGCCCCGAGCTACAGTAGTGCATCGGAAGCTTTTTCAACCATAACATCAACCTCTACGCTCACAGGTACCCATTTATACTCCTGGGTGAAGAGGAGCACTGTACAGTGAAGTGTCTTGCTCAAGGACACAAGTACCATGGTCGCGGCCAGGATTCGAACCCACATTCTGACGACTCAGCCATCAGAACACAAGTCTGATGCGCTAGACCGCTCAGCTGTGGCACCCCATTTTATGGGGTACCCAGGAACTGGACCATTGTGGCAGCCGGGTGCCCAGTTCCAAAATTACCCATGGATGCACAGCACTAGATACATAAACATACGTGCATTGCCCTTTTAAGAACTGTACATTATAAATAGGTCAATGATCATCTCAAATAGCATAGTGACGGCATTATCATGTGGTGATCCTTGCTTGAGGTGACATTATTTCAGACTGGCTTGTTTACTTGTTATGTGTTACCAGACAATGGGATATTTATAAATATATATGAGTTGAGCTGAAGACAGTTTTCCTTGACAGATACTGTACATTTCAGGGACATTCACTCATTCCGTCATTGTGCAGTATTCACACCATAAATTATATTTTGAGTACGTTGGTTTGCAATTTCCTACCAACAAACCTTGAACAAAAATATTTTGAAGGGACAGTATCGTCACGATCAACAGGGCATTTAAATTTTTTTTAAATTTTTTATAAATCAATCACCCTAAACAAGGCCAATAGCCACTAGAGTGGAATCAGAGTGTTAGTTTTAGATTAACTCAGTGACTGAAAATAATACCCCACATGATAAGGTCATATTACCGTTGTAGTCACTGTGTTCATCTTAAACTAGGACACCGATTCCATGCCGTGTTGAAAGTCTGCTCTGATCGTGATGATAACGTCCTTTTAAGGAATTGTTTATACCTTGGAGGATTCCTTCATCCATCCATCCATCCATGCATCCATCCATCCATCCATCCATCCATCCATCCATCCATCCATCCATCCATCCATCCATCCATCCATCCATCCATCCATCCATCCATCCAACCATCCATCCATCCATCCATCCATCCATCCATCCAACCATCCATCCAACCATCCATCCAACCATCCATCCAACCATCCATCCATCCATCCATCCATCCATCCATCCATCCATCCATCCATCCATCCAACCATCCATCCAACCATCCAACCATCCAACCATCCAACCATCCATCCATCCATCCATCCATCCATCCATCCATCCATCCATCCAACCATCCATCCAACCATCCAACCATCCATCCATCCAACCATCCATCCATCCATCCATCCATCCATCCATCCATCCATCCATCCATCCAACCATCCAGCCAAGCAACCAAGCAACCAAGCAGGGCCCAATTTCAGAGCATTTTGCTCAGCAAATATTTTCGCTCAGCATTTTGAAACGGCCTACCAGCCAAAAGACACATTTTTTCTGGAAGTTTAGCTGGGAACCAACCAAACCTAATACATGTATGTAGTAAGTACATTATACAGGTCAAAATGAGTCGACCGTTTTTGACTGGTAAAAGCATTGTCTGGTATTGTTGAGAGCGGTCAAATTGACAGTCAAAACCAGTCAACAATGCCCCCTGTGTGCACATATGGGGTCAACAGTCAAAACAGTCAGTTGACTGGTTTTGACCACTGCTTGTCACAAAAGTTCAGCTATAGTAGGAGGGTTAAATGGATAATGCCAAGACTAGTGTACACATGCACTGTATTGTACATGTACTAGAAAAAAAAACATGAACACAAATGTGATGCGATCTGGGAAACCCGTCGGATGTCGGCGAACTTGTTTTGAAGATAATGGCAAAATAGTAGGCCTGTGCGAATAATTCGATTATTCGAATATTCGCGAATAGTTGTTGCTAATCGTACTCGTATTCGCGGTTTTTGAATTATTCGATTAATCGCGCAGGCGCGAATACCTGCAACTATTCGCGAATAATGATCAGTTGCCTTTGTTTGCTTACTATTCACGACTACTATTCGCAAGTAATCCTATTAAGCTGGCAGCAATTACACCGTTTTGTCTAGTCATGGTGGTAAGCTTTGTACTTGTAATGTTTGCAAATAGTAATGCCTTTGAGGAAGCCGACATGGCAGGCTGGATGGTTGTGACTGCAGCGACTGTTACCTGCAATAATGTATTGCCTTTACACAGCATAAAAATTGCGGTCGTGAACTAACTATTCGCGAACTATTCGCGAATACTATTCGCGAGTAATGCTGCAAATTGCGCTGTTCTGTCTAGGCACTGCTGGTAGTTGTACGCATTGTAGTATTCGCGAATAGTACTCGCGAGTAATGCCTTTGAGGAAGCCGACAGGGCAGGCTGGATGGCTGTGACTGCAGCGATTGTTATCTGCAAGAATGTATTGCCTTTGCACAGCATAAAAATTGCGGTCGTGAACTGTTTGCGAACTATTCGCGAATACTATTCGCGAGTAATGCTGCCAATTGCGCTGTTCTGTCTAGGCACTGCTGGTAGTGGTACGCATTGTAGTATTCGCGAATAGTACTCGCGAGTAATGCCTTTGAGGAAGCAACAGGGCAGGCTGGATGGCTGTGACTGCAGTGACTGTTACCTGCAATAATGTATTGCATTTGGACTGCATAAAAATTGCGGTCGCGAACTGTCTGCTAACTATTCGTGACTACTATTCGCGAGTAACACTGCCAATTACACAGTTTTGTCTTGGCAGTGGTACGCATTGTAGTATTCGCGAATAGTACACGCATAGCCTTTATCATCATTCAGCAGGTAACAGTCACTGCAGTCACAGCCAGCCAGCCTGCCATAGCTTCCATAGCAGGCTGACTGGCTGTGACTGCAGCGACTGTTACCTGCTGAATGATGATAACGCCGGTGCACTCATTTGTCCTAAGTAACTGTCTTGTCATTGTTCTGTTCATAGCCTTGCTGATGACTAAAGTGCTTAAGAATAAATGTAATACAGTGTAATACATTTGTATGAATAATAAATCACTTCATCACTGCCAGCAACTGGACAATAGGCATTCTGGAGCAGTGGCATAACTAGGGAACAATTTTCGGGGGAACTAGGGTTTGCACCACTTTTTCTAGGGGGAATATCAATACTTGAATCCTGCAGTCTCAAACAGTGACCCATTTTTTCTAAATTCTGCACCCGCGGGGGGTACTTGCAGAGTGCTGAATGAACATACTTCATATTTTTGTAGCATAAACTTGTGCTAATAGTAATTAAATTTGAACACTACAAAATCATGTAACGTTTTTGTTTTTGAAGAAAAGCTGGGGATGACGAATTGATGATTAAAATTTAAACAACTGCGATTAATTTACACTAACTTGAATATTTCATGTTGTTTATTTATTACACATCGATTTGTTTGAAAATGTCAATTTATTTTCATAAATATTAACTACGAAAAGCATGGTTCTATTGGTCACTGCCTTTCGCATTGCTGGTGTAATTGCCTTTGCACTTGCAGGTAACGTAGGTCTACTGATGAGTAATGATAAATCCCACCGATCCACTTATTGCATGACGTAATTGTTTGCCACGCCCCATTTGGTTCCCAAGAAAAGTTTGTCCAATAATGATAACGTAATTTGCGGTGAGCATAAGTCAATCACAAAATGCATAGGCCATACAAAATCAGTTCAGGGTACACTCGCCACGTGCGTGACTGAACCAAAGGTTTTTAAGCATAGTGCAGGGCACACTGCGGAAGCTTTGGGCGTAAAACAACGAATATGTCTAAAAAGTGGCCCCTGCATGAGCATAAACACGTACTGCTTAGTTATTTATTTTGTGTATAGGACTAGGCTAATCGATTTGAAATAACAGGGGTGACCGTCAAGTTATTGGTATTTCTCTTAAATATAAACAAGATCTCTTCAATGCGTTCATTTTATGGGGTTTAGGTGGACTTCCCTCTGTTGATATGGGATGAACGTAACTGCGCGTAACTTAGCATGTGCTCAATGTGCACTGTTAATGCTATACTTTGTGCTGGAAGTTTCCCACCCTGCCAGAGTAATAACTCGACGGCGATTGGCTTTTCACTTACGAAAATGTATTATTTCGAGTACAATTTTGCAAGAAATAAAGGGAAAAAACAACAGGCATTAAAGAGCTTAATGTATGTGTTTGTTTATTGTCTGAATGTTACAAATAGGCCAGAAATTACTATCAAAGCAATTGTTTTTAATGTTTTAGTACTTTTATAAACCGCGGGAAAAAATGACCAACTATTCGCGAATAGTCGATTATTCGCGAATAGTTGCGCGCGATTAATCGAATAGTAAATTTTAACTATTCGCCCAGGCCTACAAAATAGTCCCCTAATTTTTTGTTTGACAATTTGAGTTTTTGTTACCATTTTAATTGTTAATATCTAAATGATCATTCTTGAAAATATTAAATAAAAATTCCATCGTTTTATGTAAAAACATAGTGTTATGATGACAGATATTTAAAAAGCCGTCTTTGTTTTTCGTTTCCGCAATTGTTTTTTCAGGACAGTGGCAGCTATAACTTCCCGAGAGCATAACTCAAGTTATAGACAACCTAGAATCATGAATAAAACAGTTTTGAAAACAACACAGTGTCTTCGTTAATTTGATGTATATAACACAAAAATGACAAATTTCACCATGTGAAGGGTTTTCCCAGATCACATCACAAATTTGTTTGGACAATAACATGTTGTTCACAAACATCTAGAATGCCATATGAAAATGACTATAGTAATGAGAGGAACACTGATAATCAAATATAAACCATACAAAACGGGTAATTTAGAAGGTACATGTATTTAAAAGAAACTATTATCTTCGTTTCTGGTTGCTGGTCTTTGCATGCGTCGCCTCAGACTTGCATGTCGGCATTTTTAATTGGTGTTCGAGAGACAGCGCGAACACCTATTGTTTTTTTCTTTTTTTTTGTGCTATGAAACGTTGTCCAACTGCAGCCGAAATTGCTGGATTGATTGGAATTCTGCCGTGCTGTGTTTTAAACGACTTTTTCACAAAAGGGTATAATGAACGTTTGCCCGATTTGTGAGGCCTGTCTTAGCCACCATACTTAGTAAATGGGAAATTTGGTCCCCGCGTGTATACATGTATCATGTACAGTACATGTATTTATTTCCCTGTTGGCAAAAAAAAAAAAAAATTTACCAAAAAAAACAAAAAAACACCGCCGATCGATGACCAGAAACCAGAACTTTTTTTTTATAAATATGCTGGCCATATGCTGGATGTGGTTGTTAGGCATGGTTGGCTGGACAAAGTCTGATAGTCTTGTAACCTGTAAGGCCTTTCTTTTAATAACTTTAAACAATTTTGGAGAAACAAAATTAAGAGTTCACAACTGCTAAATCTCAGTTCCTGAAGGTTAAAAAAAACATGAGCGAGCAGCCGCAGCAACATATATGTTGATCTTGCAGCACATGTAGACATATATTTCATTCATTTGTACTGTACAGTGTACAGAGTATTGTGTGTATTCTGTCCCTCAGTATACACTATCTTATGTAATTTGATTTCTTCCATTCTGCGTTGAACATTTTTAGACACGTATTAACCCTCCTAGTGTTTGACCATTTGAAACCATTAAAAATTTCCACATGGTGATACCATTTGAAAAGTGTTGGTAGCAAGCTTTACTACCATTCAAATCCATTCAAATGGTTTTTGAATGGTGGATACACTACACCTTGGTGTGTTTCCATAGCCGAATGGTTTCAAATGGTGAATGTTCTACACAGTGGCTTATAAATCATTCAAATGGTTTTGAATGGTGGATACAGTACACCTTGGTGTGTTTCACAAAACGAATGGTTTCAAATGGTGCATCAACTTGTCTGAAAAAGGCACCAGAACTAGGAGGGTTATTAAATAAAATATGTACAGTGTTCATAAAATATTGGCATATTTCATCAACAAACTCATTTTCTTATATTATTAACCCTCCTACTCTAGCTGCACTTAAGTGGGAAGTTGCTACAATCCCGGCCAAATCTCGCTGGGCCCCCCCGGCCCCCAAACAATGTTGGCTCTCATTGCGCAGTCTGTGCTCCGGCTGGAGATAACAACATTGGTGGGGGGAGCGGGAGGGGGTAGTGGGGAGGGGTATGGGAGGGGTAGCGGGGAGGGGTAGCGGGGAGGGGGTAGCGGGGAGGGTAGCGGGGTAGCGGGGAGGGGGTACAGGGGAACAGGGGAACAGGGGAACAGGGGAACAGGGGAGGGAGGGGGGAGGGGGGGGGACAGGGGGACAGGGGAGGGTGGGACAGGGGAGGGTATGTTTATTGTCACATGTCCCAACTATTTTGGCCGGGATTGTAGGTCAAAACCAGTCAACTGCCTGTTTTTGCCTGTTGACCCAAATGTGCACACAGGGGCATTTTTGACTGTTTTTACTGTCATTTTGACCACCCTGAACAATACCAGACGATGCTTTTACCAGTCAAAAACGGTCGACTCATTTTGACAAAATCCCCAAAGATGCAACATGTATTGTGGTTTGAGTGTAGGCGACTTCCCCTACATGTAGGTATTGGAAGTTGATAAATTAGACAAATGTACTTCCTGAGTTTGTCAACTTCCGATACTGAGGGAAAGAAAAAAACTGAAGTGTCACCTATCCGCCTGTAATAAATGATATATTACATTTGTATACGATACCTCGATACAGAACATGTAATTTACATTTTAACCCTCCTACTTCTGGTACCTTTTTCATACAAGTTGATCCACCATTTGAAACCATTCGCTTTTGTGGTTTTGAATGGTGAAATAACTGTGTACAGTATTGATTCCCCCAAATGGTTTGGAATGGTACATAGGTCAGCTAATACAAAACCTTGTTTGGATCTTTCCAAATGGTAGTACAGCTTAATACAAAACCTTGTTTGGATACTTCTAAGTAGTGAATCAATGGACCCTCTATGCATTTGAATGGATTTGAATGGTAGTAAAGCTTGCTACCAACACTGTTCTAATGGTTATCACCATGTGTGTACAAAACCAATGGGCATTTTGATAAGTGAAAATTTTGAATGGTTTCAAATGGTCAAACAACAGTAGGAGGGTTAAAATTCCTCTTATATTTTGCTGAAATTAACGCTCCTACTATTTAACTAAACTTTATTTTCAAATAGCTACATGTATAGTTTTCAAAACCAGTCAACTGCCCGTTTTGACTGTTGACCCAAATGTGCACACAGGGGCATTTTTGACTGTTTTTTTTTACTGTCATTTTGACCACCCTGAACAATTCAAGACAATGCTTTTACCAGTCCAAAAACGGTCGACTCATTTTGACCTGTAAATGTGCTTACTACACGTAAGGTTTGACAGCGTTTGACTTTTAGGTTGTCAGCTGATATGCCCAACAAATTAACCCTCCTACATGTACTATAGCTGAGCTTTAGTGGCAAATAGCTACAGAGGTCAAAATCAGTCAACTGACTGTTTTTGCCTGTTGACCCAAATGCGCACACAGGGGCATTTTTGACTGTTTTTACTGTCATTTTGACCACCCTGAACAATACCAGACGATGCTTTTACCAGTCAAAAACGGTCGACTCATTTTGACCTGTAAATGTACTTACTACACGTAAGGTTTGACAGTGTTTGACTTTTAAGTGCACTAGATAGACCTTGGCAAGTAGATCGACATTTTGACTGATTTTGACACTTGTAGCAGTGGGAGGGTTAAATCGTAAGAAACGTATTTTCAAGTGTAATTGACAAAATCCCCAAAGATGCAACATGTATTGTGGTTTGAGTGTAGGCGACTTCCCCTACATGTAGGTATTGGAAGTTGATAAATTAGACAATTATGTACTTCCTGAGTTTGTCAACTTCCGATACTGAGGGAAAGAAAAAAACTGAAGTGTCACCTATCCACCTGTAATAAATGATATATTGCATTTGTATATGATACCTCGATACAGAACATGTAATTTACATTTTAACCCTCCTACTTCTGGTAACTTTTTCATACAAGTTGATCCACCATTTGAAACCATTCGCTTTTGTGGTTTTGAATGGTGAAATAACTGTGTACAGTATTGATTCCCCCAAATGGTTTGGAATGGTAGGTCAGCTAATACAAAACCTTGTTTGGATCTTTCCAAATGGTAGTACAGCTAATACAAAACCTTGTTTGGATACTTCTAAGTGGTGAATCAATGGACCCTCTATGCATTTGAATGGATTTGAATGGTAGTAAAGCTTGCTACCAACACTGTTCAAATGGTATCACCATGTGTTTACAAAACCAATGGGCATTTTGATAAGTGAAAATTTTGAATGGTTTCAAATGGTCAAACAACAGTAGGAGGGTTAAAAATCCTCTTATATTTTGCTGAAATTAACGCTCCTACTATTTAACTAAACTTTATTTTCAAATAGCTACATGTATAGTTTTCAAAACCAGTCAACTGCCCGTTTTGACTGTTGACCCAAATGTGCACACAGGGGCATTTTTGACTGTTTTTTTTTACTGTCATTTTGACCACCCTGAACAATTCAAGACAATGCTTTTACCAGTCCAAAAACGGTTGACTCATTTTGACCTGTAAATGTGCTTACTACATGTAAGGTTTGACAGTGTTTGACTTTTAGATTGTCAGCTGATATGCCCAACAAATTAACCCTCCTACTATAGCTGAGCTTTAGTGGCAAATAGCTATAGAGGTCAAAATCAGTCAACTGACTGTTTTTGACTGTTAATAATAATAATAATAATAATAAAGATTTGTAGCGCGCACATATCCACCCTGTTTGGCGCTCAAGGCGCGGACACAAAGAAAAAACATGAATACAAACAATATACAATGATAGCATAGGAAAAAAAAAAATGTACCGAGATACATGTACCTTCAATGCAAAATATACATCATCTTTGAAGAATTGTGACATAAGCTGAGTTTTAAGCATGGACTTAAATCTGGTTATACTATGACAAGATTTGAGTTTAGTTGGAAGATGATTCCAGAGTCTCGGCACCGTGACAGAAAAATACCCATAATATGTACACTTCATCAGTGGCTTAGAAATTTGCTATAAAAATCTACTTTAAAAAAAGGTTCTTCAGTAATTAATTCACCAACAAATTCGACTGGCACGATAGTCAAGTGGTTAGAACGCTTGCTTTGCAAGTACGTGTAGAAGGTACCGTGATCAAAACTAGGTTTTTCAACATTCTCATAAATTTGCTTTTGTTCATATTTGTATACGTTTAAAAAAAAAATTCATTCAGAAGCAAGGCCTGTATATAACAGTGTATAATAGTAATCCACGCTTGTGGAGGATTTTTTAAAGGAAAATAATGTCAAAAATTAATTTTTAGTATACAAATTGCACATACGTGTAGTGGACGAAGTGTACTGTAGAAAAAAAAATTGCATGCAGGTCGGGTTAAGATCAAAATTATCAACACGTCTGCAGTCAGTCCGCAGCACACACAGAATCCGTTCCTTTTCTTTGCGCTGTATGCATGGGTCGGACGTGCGTGACCTCTCTTTGAATATTTAATGAGCTGGAACCGTTCGTGGAATGTGTGTAGTTTCTCAGTTTTTAGACGTAAATTTTTTTCCACAATTGCTAAGGTTAGGAGTATATCGTCAAGTTTGCTTTGAAAAATAATTGACTTTACTGATATTCTAGTGGTGTATTTTGATCGTCAAATTTTGTTTAAAAACGAAACGAAACCAACACAATTACACCACAATATGTCCC
The DNA here is from genome assembly GCA_029582265.1 of Zoroaster sp. YZ-2022. Classification (NCBI taxonomy): domain Eukaryota; kingdom Metazoa; phylum Echinodermata; class Asteroidea; order Forcipulatida; family Zoroasteridae; genus Zoroaster; species Zoroaster sp. YZ-2022. Next base: position 37,485,681 of record CM055818.1, read on the forward strand.
TCTAATACATTCTCCCACACGCCAATACTTACATTAATGGATAGGAAATTTCATATTCTTTCACAAAATAGTTGATTTCTGGCCTAATTTTGTGTAGTCCAGTCAGGGCGCAGCAAATGCTGACGGTAGTCCAAAAACGTCGTCATGATTGCGCATGTAAAAAGCCGCCATTTTGCACATGTGATTCCTGCATTCTGATTGGTGGGGACGCACTGTGAGAACTGGCCCGGATGCGGTACAATCACAACACGTACGTATACACGTATGACATCGGAGTAGTTGGTTCATGGAGGTAGTTTTTTTTACGGCCCTTATTTCTCATAAAAGTTGATCCCCAAACCTTTATAACACCAATAATAACATAAAAAGTAATACTATATTTCACATTTCATTTATCAAATAAGAACCAGCTCGTGGCATAAGTACTCGGTTTAACAAAACGCGTCTGCAGTGGCAAATAGAAAATCCATGGATCCTTTTTTCTGAAAATACTTCTCACATAGGCCTAGCCCTTGTATATTATATTATATTATATTTTATTTTTAACAATAAAAACTAGAAAAAGGGGATCAATAATTAATAAAGACAGACACAATCCACACATAGTCCAAAAATTAATTTCAAGTAACAAGGATTGAAATGTCACTTGTCAAAACACAAATTTATTTGTCAACAAAGTAAAAATTAAAGAACAAATGCATATATTAACTGGAATGTTTATAATCTTATGGCAGCTGCATATTTTCTGAAAACACTTAACAACCTTTTAACCCATTTACAGGTAGTTAAGTCAAGTACATAAATAAATAGCAAATAAATTAATTATAACAAGTACACAAATAGCAATTATAATCTTGTTAACTTAAATAAAACATACCGGTATAAAATATATATTATGATTTTGTAGAAAATAACCAAAAATAAGTTACCTTAACCTAAAACATGGCATGTAATATGGCATATGATATGGAAGTAGGGCCTACATGTACAATGTTATGGCAACCATCATACAACTCAAAATCAACTTAAAAGTTTATGTATATGTTGGCTTAAATCAGACACGGTATTTGGCCCTTTAGAAAAAAGTAGGAACATTGTATCGAGTACAAGGGGTAACCTTGATCAACTTTACAGGCTTTTTCATCACAATTTTTCTCATTTTCCAAGGGCAAAACAATCGGAAATCAGACTAAAGTAGGAAGAATATCATGCTCATTAAATGTAAAATTACATTTTGTTGAAAAACACATCACTTGCCAGTAACAAGATTTCAATCTGGATGATTTTGATGTTTTTTTCATTTTACATAACATACATAACTAAATACTTTAACAAGACAATTATATAAAACACTGCACTTGTTCTTTGAAGGTTTAAAAAATAACAAGACAAGTAAAATTATCTGTACAAAAATGAGAAATGGCATCCTTACTGAAACCTACAAAAGTTTTTTTTTCAAATTGCATGTGTCAATATAAATGAATTTTTTTTCTTACACTTATGGTTTCTAACTGGACTTATTTGGCATAATGGCATTTATTGCAAATACTGAACACGGTTATAGAGTTTCATTACCCGAGTTGTACAATATACAAAGTAAAATAAATAGATATAAAATATGGCACAACTGTAAAAAAAAATATATATATATATCACTAAAGATACAAGAAAACATACATAACACTTTGGCATAAACAGAACTGCATAAACAGAAGATGCAGATAAAGTAAGCAGATTAACATCATAAAATGTAAACTGCTTAACACATCTAGTCACTAATAATCATTTACAATGCATCTTCACTTTGCTGTTGTGCAATTAACAAATCCTCTTGGTGGTCATCAACACTTGAAAATGAATCCAAAGACTCACTACCATCTAAATCAGGGTCTTCAACTAATGTTTCCTGAGGAGGCACTACATGAAGATTTTCGCAGTTTCTGCAAGTACACCCTGGACCACAAGATTCATTGTTTTTTTTACACTTACATTGTCTATTTACACAAACAAGGTGTTACCATGCCAGTTCAGATGAAGACCATCAACTGCATGGTGCCAACCTGTGAAATTCTCACTGAAATCTACGAAGTGACAATTGTTATGTTTGCTCACAAGGTTACCCAACTAAATATTAAAAAATTTACGGGCTTCCTCTAAGCTGTCACCATCCTGTCGTGGTAAAGGTGCACTGATCAAAATCTTTGACTGTGGGAATTTTTCACGGGCAGAAATGATTAAACTTGAAAAATTTGAAATATTAACTTCCATGAAACCAAACTCCAAATCATTAGTTCCCACATGGATTAATATCAGGTCTGGATGATGGTTATTGGGGACAATAGACAGGAGGTGAGTCCGCAACCCTAATGTTGTCAAACCGAAGACAAGTTACATTGGAGGTAAATATCTCTGAGGTAGGGATATTTTGGTGCAAGTATTTTGTCAGAGAATCACCAAAAATCTCAACTTTGTATTTCTGAGATCTTGGTAAAACTGGTAGAGCTGGGGGCCTATTGAGGAGTCGGTGGCCATGATGGAAGTGGCTTTTGAAACCTACAAAGAGAAAATAACATAAACTGTTGTTTTAAAACCGCTTCATTTTTTATCTCTGTTATGTCCCGGCAAATATTTGGATCTTTAATTGTACTGTTAAAAGTCAAGTAAGAAACGTTTTAACACGCACCGCGCAATCAAAATAAGAATGGTACGCCTAACATCATAAGGTCCCTGAAGCATAATGAACCATTTTGGGTATAAACTATTATCTGATTATAACATAACAAACTGAAAAAATGCTGTATAGTCACAAAATGCACAACCGCTGAATTGATTGTTAATTATATCAGCATGTAGGCTAAATATTTGCATATAATTGGTTTTAATTAACTCTTCCATAAACATTTGTCAACCTTTTATATAAAATTGTCATTCAAAAATCCAAACCTTTCTTTCTTTACAAAGCATGCAATTACATGTAATGATGTAGTGTACATAGCTACATTTCTAAAAATGCTGATTGTGGAATGGATTTTTTTAAATGTTGAGTATTTTATATGAGCCCCTAAAGCCATGAAGGCACTAATTTATTTAACAATAAAATTTCACTCAAATCAAAGTCAAAACAAAAATAAATTTAAAAATAAAAATCATTCATTTCTTTTGTAATACAAAAGTCAAAAGAAATGAATGATTTTTATTTTTAAATTGTATGTTTAATCTTTTTACACGTCATAAATTGCCCCACAAGTTTTACGTGGTGTTACACGACACACACACGACGGCGTCGTAAACACGTTCGCCGAAAATCTTAAAAATAGCGAAATCACGCGGATAATATTCGCCCAGAAAAGGCTATGCACAGTGGCTCCCACAACGTAAAAAGCATACCAAGCGATAGCTTACACATTCATCTATCTGAATCGTCAGTTTTTCCCGACAATTTTGTGTAGTCCAGTCAGGCGCAGCAAGTAAAATACCCCTCAAATTTACCCAGAGATATTACCCTTTGTTTGACAGTGAATAAAGTAAGCTAAAATACATCGAAAATAGCAAAAAATTACATCATTCGAAAGGAAAATTCACACTTTAAACACTCACCACGCCATCTTGGACGCCAACTACCCACGCGATGACGTCATTGTCAATAAACAGAGGCCTCTCGAACTCCCGTGGTTTCTCGAATAATTCTCGCGCGCTCGCTATGGATTTCTCCGTGCAAAGAAAATTCGGGATTTGACCTCATTAACGCAGGCGCTGCGGACTGACTGTCTGCATATAATGTATGTATTTGCACTGCCTGGATACAAGCTATACCACACCTATCTGGTATGTTGTTACATTTCACAAAATACAAGGTTCAAGAAATTTCATATACAACTAACAGTAACAGATCATAGCTAATTGTTTTCTTACATGTGACATGTAAGCTTGGGCGATATTGATTTTTTTTCATCCACGAGATAATAATAATAATAATAATAATAATAAAGATTTGTAGCGCGCACATATCCACCCTGCTGGGCGCTCAAGGCGCGGAAACAAAGAAAAACATGAATACAAACAATATACAATGATAGCATAGAAAAACAAATTATGTACCGAGATACATGTACCTACATGTACAGTGCAATTACAAATATACATCATCTTTGAAGAGTTTTAAGCAGCGACTTAAATCTAGTTATACTATGACAAGATTTGAGTTTAGTTGGAAGATGATTCCAGAGTCTCGGAGCTGCGACAGAAAAAGACCTATCACCCTAGTTCCGAGATATCGGTAAACATACATGTACATGTATATCGCGATTTCCGATAATATCGCGATTTCCGATAATATCGCGATTATATTTTTTTCATTCCTGCATGATTGCTTTAGAGCTGATAACCACAGGTATGTACCCCTCCACAAGCATCACAATAAATCGTAAATTTGTTTGCACAGCGTGTATGTAGTTCGCTTTTGTTTCTCACCTCCAAAAGCTGAAAAGACAGTCCTAATTTTGTCTCTGTGGAATTTCTGACTTGATTCACAATGGCGATTTTATTTAATCGCGATATATTTTTTTTATCGCCATTTGCCGATATCTCGATAACTTAAAAAGGTTCTCGATATCGTAATTGAATAAAAAAGGTATCGGGATATTCGATATTATCGTGTTATCACCCAAACTTAGTGATATGTGTATGTATACACATAGTGTTAGCCAGCAATACCTTTGGGTGTCTTTTGGACGCCCTGTTTGCTAAATGGACACCCTGTTTTATTTGTAATACACATGAGGAAGAATAGCAAGTTGAACAATTTGGACACTCTGTTTTTCAAGGAATGACCAATTTCAACACCCTATTTCCAAATCCTGGCTTCACTCTGTGAAGGCCCACTTGCTTACACATAACCTGAATCCTCCAAAATCCTTCAGTAGTAAAGCAAGCACATGACAATGTATGCACACATGCGTTTCTAATCTGTGATACATGTACATGGCCAGGGACCCTCCCTGCATGCATGGAGCAATAAACAGTGTCCACTGACCCAAGCACTGACCTTTCAATCACTAAAACAAACATGGATGTACATGTACCATTGAAAGGCAAGTATGCCTAATAACCTCAATCCTCCAAAATCCTTCACTTTAGCAAAGAGCATGTAGCATGTAACCTCAATCCTTCAAAATCCTTCACTTCAGCAAAGAGGATTTTAGAGGATTTGGGAAGGTTAGGGCTAATCTATCAATGAACGCGTCATGATAGTTTCACCAATTAGAAAACAGTGTTAGCTCACACCCATCAAGCACATACGAGGTATGTCAAATATGTATATTATTGGTTTAAGTTCAAAAGACATGACATGCCCGTAGCCAGGTTTTGGAACTTATAGGGGGTACCAGCACACACAGTATATGTAGAGATCAAATATTGGCTTTGTACTTGGTACATGTAGTCGGTTTAGGGCTCCACAAAATTGCTTTGGTCGTCATTACCGCATGGCTACGCGCTGTATCACAGCCATCTGGTTTATTCATGTACATATTATTACTGTATATGTAATTTTCAAAGAAGTCATAAAATTGTATTACAATTTAGTAATAACTGGAGCCAGAGTGTTTGTTTATAACAAACACTAGGTGTTCGGGTTAACTTCCGATTCAAAGGTATGGTCATTGGTGATCTTGAAATTATCCAAAATGTTGTATTATAACATCAATTTCATCAAATAATATCAATTGGAACTTCAAAAGACACATAAATTTTGCATTAGATTAATATGTCCTATTTGAACTTCCTGTTTTGGACTGGATAGCTACATGTATACATGTACACGTGTAAATATCTTTGATATACATGTAAATTGTTAGATATTTAATTGTTATTATGATCATGAAATAATGGAAATTTGAACATTTTTTTAAAGCAAACATTAAATGAAGTGACCTGGCCTGTTTCCTTACCCTCCGCCCAATATAATAACCATGGCAACCACCCAATGTAAATGAAATCTATGTCAACCCGCCCAATATTAATGAAGTCACGTCAACTGCCTGAAGTGAGAATCACAGTAGGACATTGTCACCGCTGACGTTCCTTGTCCTGCGAGGCAGCATTTCCTAATTCCGTCCAAAGGTCGGGAAGTTCAACTTCCTCAGTTCACCAACAGTCACAGGCCACAGTTTAATGCAGGCTGGAGAAGATGATCACAATGTGTGTACAGCATGTAGCTATCCATGTACATGTACATGTAATATGGTGGGTGATCTCAGCAATAAGATATGGCAATGGGCATAATAGGTAAAACTTGTAGCTTTGCATGGTGAAGAGGACATAAGTAAGACTAATTGCGGTGACACCATGTGAAATTCTCAATTGAGTAGTAATTAATTCTGAAAAGAACTTGAGTTTACAACTGTTAATCTTACTCAAAAATTCTTCTACATGTGGTCTCCAAGAATGGAAGTCTTGTTTAAAAGGAATTGATACAATATTGGTAAAATTACTTCAGTTTCTACAAAATTACAAGATGATTATTCTTGATTTGAAGTTGGTGAAGGTACCAATCACTAAAAAAAAAAAAAAAAAAAAAATCTCTAAAAAAAAAATTACAAGATTATTATTCTTGATTTGAAGTTGGTGAAGGTACCAATCACTCTAAAAAAAAATTTTAAAAAAGAAAATCTCTAAAAAAAAAATTACAAGATTATTATTCTTGATTTGAAGTTGGTGAAGGTACCAAGCACTCTAAAAAAAAATTTTAAAAAAGAAAATCTCTAAAAAAAAATTCCAAGATTATTATTCTTGATTTGAAGTTGGTGAAGGTACCAATCCCTCCTAAAAAAAAAAAAAAAATTTCTAATTTTTTTTTACAAGATTATTGTTCTTGATTTGAAGTTGGTGAAGGTACATGTACAAATCACCAATCTGTTTAAAGTGCTCATTTCAGAGAAAATGCAAAAAAAAAATCACAATTCAACTTTTAGCTCCAAGTGTTTTTTTTTGGGTGAAAATTAGGAATGTTTTTTTTTGCACCTTTCTCATGACTTAGACTCATGACTTCTCATGACTTAGGCATTAACCTGAAACTTTCACAGGTTGGTTGTTTGATGTACAGTAGATTATGATGAAAATGAAGTAAACATACATGTACTCATAGAAGCAGTTTTGTCAACATTACCACTGTTGTACTTTCCTTTTTAAGTGACAGTTATGTGTTGAATGCATATCTTGATTTGAAAGCATAACTGCCAACATTTCAAATTCCAATTCGTAATGAAACCGACTAACACATAACAATTTGTATTCAAACTAAAATGATGGTCAAGATGACCAACTGCAAATAAATCACACAAAAACATACTACATGTACATGTATACGTGTACGTAAATCACCGTATTTCTTGGTAAAACTATCCTTTGGTTTTTGAAGCCATCTTACACCATTCAACACTAAATACATGGAGAATGCTAAAACTTTACTCACTTCTGATTGCGCGTTTACACAGTGGCGGGCGCCATGATGAAACCGTAGGCTCTTCGCTGGTTCCTGTTTATTACCCATTACTACATTGCACAAATTGGTACCCTGACAAACAAGGTATCGATACTATGCTAAATGACATCCGTAATATCTCGATAACTTAAAAAGGTTCTCGATACCATAATCGAATAAAAAAAAAAAAGGTGTCGCGATATTCGATATCGTGTTATCGCCCAAGCTTAGCTGCAATTGGTCATGGTTTCATACCAAAGAAAACTAAAAATGCAGCCATGCGCGTCTTAAGTGACATGCACAGGGCTATAAATCAGAACCAGATAGTTTTGTTTTTAGTTTAACCAGTTCGCGTCGGAGGCCGTGTATACACGCAATTTTTTTTTGCACCGCGGATCAGAGAGCGTCTAAACACGCCACAGGAAACTCGGAGTATGTGTATGCATGCTCAGTTGATGTGCCAACGAGCCATGTGCGTGAAGTGACCTGCCCGGAAAATGTGTCGATCCACGGGTACACGCTGTGGAAGCTTCAAGAACGTGTGTGTGGGAAAAAGAAACCCGCCAAGCGGCCCAGAAAAACTTGTTTATTCCCGACGCGAACTGGTTAAGGGTGGGCAGGCACTAGAGCCATTAACTGGATGGGTGTATTTGAATTATATCACTGTTCATTTAGTTCTACGGCTCTAGCCTTGGAGGAAGGAAAATCTATTTGTCTCTCTCCAGGCAGACAGATTTCTAGGTATGGGCACTTAAATTAAGACAGTTGAAGGCACCAAAGTCATATCTGCTTCCATTGTTTTTGCGTGTTCATTCATCGATGAACTCTGTAAATAGACACATGTAGGACTTTGTTGTCCTAACTGATATCCGTGTTTACATCGAGGTCGTTACTAGGATACGAGCGTGTTTCACTGATGCGACGACATGGTTATCCATGCATGTTTAATATCGGCGATTAAAAAAATATGATGTGTGCGAGGTGCATTATGTTTGTTCATGTGTAATTTACTCAGTCTGTTTAGGTGCATACAATGTGAATGTACACATGTACACTGTACATTGATTATTTGTTGTAAATTGATCGTCACTCAATCTTGCTTTTTAACCTATGCATGGACTTAATTATGCCATGTTTCCTACGGTACATGTATACACTGTGAATAACTTTACCCTGTAAATGCCCTGAAAATCTGTTTTACCGTGAAATAAATAGTTCACAGCAATTTCATGACGACACAACACCGTGAAAACGCCATGAAATACTCTTGGAATTTCTTCGCAGTGAAAACGCCGTGAAAACGACATGAACTTCTTGTGGCAGTTTTGGGGCAGCTCATTAATTCTCAAGAGCGCCGTGAATTTGCCCTGAAATCACTGTGAGCATTATTGCCAATATCTGAGAGGAAGAGATGCCGTGAAATCATGGTGAACTATTATTTCACGGCAAAATGGATTTTCAGGGCATTTTCAGGGTAAAGTTATTCATAGTGATAATCCTTCTGGCCTACATTTCAAAGCAACCTTACAATATTTCTGGGTTTGCATTTAAAAATAACGACCGCCTGCTTACAGCAAGTGTAAGATATCTTAACCTTTCGTCCATCGAGCTTGCACATTGGGTGGTACATCTATACTGCATGTGTATGTGCTTACTGAATTGAAGTACATAATGTACAGTACTGTTAATACATTGTCTGAGAAATGTAAATGTTAAAGGGACGATTAGTGCTTGGAGTTACTGGTTAGTTCACTAACGGTTTAACCAAAACGTTCACGGTCGGTGAACAGGTTAACCAAAAAGACCACACACACTACATGTAGATATAGTCGGCAAATGGAACAATGTGTGTATGACATAAAACACAATAAAGGGGGCCATTTTGCATCCGTCACGTTAGCAGTTTTTCCAATGGTTGTTATTTATTTTTAAGTACCTGAAACCAACCAAAAAGTGTTTCAAACATGTGAATGGACATGCAGGCTTATACTAGAACTAATTTGAGTTGATTTATTTAATTTTTATATTTTTTTATTCATTTTTTACCCTCAAATTTCCATAAAAATTGGACGGAAAAAGTTACCTCACTTTTCCGTCCATTTGTTGATGGAAATATTAGGGTAATTAAAAAAATAAATAGTAATAATCAACTCAATATATCTTTAGGATAAGCATGTATGTCTGTTCAAATGTTGAAATTCATTTTTGGTGGTTTCAGATATAAAAAAAAAAATTACAACCATTAGAAAAACAGCTAACGTGACGGTAGGAAAGTGGCCCCCTTTATTGTGTTTTATGTCGTATACATTTTCAATCGATAAGCATCAATAAACTTCCCGCTATGATTGTTTAACTATCCTACTACTGCAACGGTCAAAATCAGTCAAAATGTTGATATACTTGCCAAGGGTATATCTAGTGCACTTAAAAGTCAAACGCTGTCAAACCTTACGTGTAGTAAGTACATTTACAGGTCAAAATGAGTCGACCGGTTTTTGACTGGCAATAGCATTGTCTGGTATTGTTGAGGGTGGTCAAAATGACAGTAAAAACCAGTCAAAAATGCCCCTGTGTGCACATTTGGGTCAACAGTCCAAACAGGCAGTTGACTGGTTTTGACCTCTATAGCAACTTCCCACTAAAGTGCAACAACAGTAGGAGGGTTAATAACCAATGCAGCAAAAAATAAAGTCTAGAAACTTACATTGTAAATATTGGTTTTGGTTCCCAGCCAGAATACCTATAGGGGGTTAAGGTTAAGGAAGGTTCCTAGCCAGAATACCTATAGGGGGTTAGGGTTAAAGAAGGTTCCTAGCCAGAATACCTATAGGGGGTTAGGGTTCAGCAAATTTCTAAATGGTTACTGCAGTTTCAGTCAGTTAACTGGTTAACCGTCTCAGCACTAGGGAAGATACATCGGAAATTACCATATTTTAAAATTACCAAAGTATTCCAAAACATAGATGTGAAGTTAGTTAACCCTCCTATTGTTTGACCATTTGAAACCATTCAAAATTTCCACTTACCAAAATGCCCATTGGTTTTGTACACACATGGTGATACCATTTGAAAAGTGTTGGTAGCAAGCTTTACTACCATTCAAATCCATTCAAATGCATAGAGGGTCCATTGATTCACCACTTAGAAGTATCCAAACAAGGTTTTGTATTAGCTGTACTACCATTTGGAAAGATCCAAACAAGGTTTTGTATTAGCTGACCTACCATTCAAAACCATTTGGGGGAATCAATACTGTGCACAGTTATTTCACCATTCAAAACCACAAAAGCGAATGGTTTCAAATGGTGGATCAACTTGTATGAAAAAGGTACCAGAAGTAGGAGGGGTTAAGGTACCAGTCATCTTGAAACAATCAGTCGATCTAAAGTGTGCTCTCATTTCAGAGAAAACACAAACAGGGACAATATATCGTCACGATCAACAGGGCATGGAATCGGAGTGCTTGTTTTAGATTAACTCAGTGACTAAAAAAATAATACCCCACATGGTAAGGTCATATTACCGTTGCTGTAGCATGAATGAGCCAGTAATTATCGGTTTCTGTGTTCATCTTAAACTACATGTACATGTAGGGCACCAGTTGAAGCGCCATGGTCGAGCGGTTTAGTGCATCGGATTTGTGTTCTGATGGCTGAGTCGTCAGAATGTGGGTTCGAATCCCAACCGCGACCGTGGTGCTTGTGTCCTTGAGCAAAACACTTTACCATAATTGCTCCTCTCCACCCAGGGGTAAATGGGTACCTGTGAGGGCAGAGTTGGTTGTTGTGTTTGATTAGCCCTATATGCGCTGTAATGGCAGCAATTGAGCTGTATACTCCCCAGGGAGCTGAGATGGTTTCAGGAATGATTTATGAGCCTGATGAGCAGGGGTAATAATATAATGCGCCTTGAGCACCAGTTTGGTGGATACGTGCGCTATATAAGTCCACCTTCTTCTTCTTCTTCTTCTTCTTCTTCTTCTTCTTCTTCTTCTTCTTCTTCTTCTTCTTCTTCTTCTTCTTCTTCTTCTTCTTCTTCTTCTTCTTCTTCTTCTTCTTCTTCTTCTTCTTCTTCTTCTTCTTCTTCTTCTTCTTCTTCTTCTTCTTCTTCTTCTTCTTCTTCTTCTTCTTCTTCTTCTTCTTCTTCTTCTTCTTCTTCTTCTTCTTCTTCTTCTTCTTCTTCTTCTTCTTCTTCTTCTTCTTCTTCTTCTTCTTCTTCTTCTTCTTCTTCTTCTTCTTCTTCTTCTTCTTCTTCTTCTTCTTCTTCTTCTTCTTCTTCTTCTTCTTCTTCTTCTTCTTCTTCTTCTTCTTCTTCTTCTTCTTCTTCTTCTTCTTCTTCTTCTTCTTCTTCTTCTTCTTCTTCTTCTTCTTCTTCTTCTTCTTCTTCTTCTTCTTCTTCTTCTTCTTCTTCTTCTTCTTCTTCTTCTTCTTCTTCTTCTTCTTCTTCTTCTTCTTCTTCTTCTTCTTCTTCTTCTTCTTCTTCTTCTTCTTCTTCTTCTTCTTCTTCTTCTTCTTCTTCTTCTTCTTCTTCTTCTTCTTCTTCTTCTTCTTCTTCTTCTTCTTCTTCCACCATGCCCTGTTGTTGTTGTTGTTGTTCCACCATGCCCTGTTGTTCCATGCCCTGTTGTTCCATGCCCTGTTGAAAGTCTGCTCAGATCATGACGTTACTGTCCCTTTAACATGTTTAACAGAAAGTGTTTTCTGTAAATATTTTGAATGTTTGTTCACACTGTTCTCATGACTTAGACTCTGCATTGAGCTGAAACTATCACAGATTGGCTGTTCATTGAAGATTATGATGCAAATGAAGTAAACATACATGTACTCATAGAAGCACTTTTGTCAACATTACCACTGTTGTACTTTCCCTTTTATAAAGTGACAGTTATTGCTTTTTTTTTTCTTTTGCAGAGATTGGCATACCCCCGTCCAGGTCATCAGAAGACGAGAGATCAAATGGCTCGACATGCTGGATGACTGGGACAAGTGGATGAGCAAAAAACCTAAAAAGGTCCGATTTCACCTAAAATGTTCACCGGTCGGTCGGTCGGTCGGTCGGTCATTCAAGTGAAACATAACTAGCCTCACCAAGTTGGATTTAAGGAATCCTTTTTGTAAATATTTTTGTTGTTGTATTTTTATAGTTTTGTAGATATTTTCCGAAGGTACTTGTTTGGTGTTAAGGTGAGGCCTAAACCAAATTGGTGATGTTGTTTTGCAGAAAGAAATATGAAAAACTTACCAATTTGATTTCAAGAATCCTTGATGAAGCTGTCAATATTTTCATTTATTGTCAAATTAAGTTTTGTAGATATTTTGCCAAGGTACTCGTTTGGTGTCAATATTTAAGGTGAGGCCTAAACCAAATTGGTGATGTTGTTTGGCAGAAAGAAATATGAAAAACTTACCAATTTGATTTCAAGAATCCTTGATGAAGCTGTCAATATTTTCATTTATTGTCAAATTAAGTTTTGTAGATATTTTGCCAAGGTACTCGTTTGGTGTCAATATTTAAGGTGAGGCCTAAACCAAATTGGTGATGTTGTTTTGCAGAAAGAAATATGAAAAACTTACCAATTTGATTTCAAGAATCCTTGATGAAGCTGTCAATATTTTCATTTATTGTCAAATTAAGTTTTGTAGATATTTTGCCAAGGTACTCGTTTGGCGGCACTATTTAAGGTGAGGCCTAAACCAAATTCAATGATGCTGTTTTGCAGAATGATAGGAAAAACTTACCAATTTGATTTCAAGAATCCTTGATGAATCTATCAAATTTTTTGTAATTCTTTTGTCAAATTAAGCTTTGTAGATATTTTGCCAATGTATTCCATTTGCCGTCAACATTTGTTCCAAGTTCCAAACCCTCAAATGTAACAGTTGCTTATTTACACTAATTAGCACATCTGGCAATTCACTGGCCAAGCTATTGGAATGAATTTACTTTTGAAATAATATCAGCAGTTTATCGTTTGATGAATATCGCGGCACCCGCTGCTATATAGGATTCTAGCCGGCCAATCGACATCGGGCAAGCTCGGTGGTCGAGAGGTTAAGACGTCTGCACTAGTAAGCAGGAGGTCGTGGGTTTGAATCCTGCCCGAGTCACCTGTGAAGTTTTTTTTCCACAGACACTCGGAAAGCACTGAGTATGCAGTACTATACACACATCGGTGTAGTGCAAAATTAAATCAATTAACCCTCCTAGTGTTTGACCATTTGAAACCATTCAAAATTTCCACTTACCAAAATGGCCATTGGTTTTGTACACACATGGTGATACCATTTGAAAAGTGTTGGTAGCAAGCTTTACTACCATTCAAATGGTTTTTGAATGGTGGATACACTACACCTTGGTGTGTTCCCATAGCCGAATGGTTTCAAATGGTGAATGTACTACACAGTGGCTTATAAATCATTCAAATGGTTTTGAATGGTGGATACACTACACCTTGGTGTGTTTCACAAAACGAATGGTTTCAAATGGTGCATCAACTTGTCTGAAAAAGGCATCAGATCTAGGAGGGTTAAATATCAGCAGTCTTGATTGAGAGTTCTGTTATTTTCTTTGACAACCGTAATAGACGTAAGACTAATTGCGGTGACACCATGTGAAATTCTCAATTGAGTAGTAATTAGTTCTAAAAAGAACTGGAGGTTACAACTCGACGTTTCGATCAGTATGCTCTGATCGTCCTCAGGAGAATAGATGTTTATTTACACTAATAAATACAGCTAGCAAATTCATTGGCTAAGCGTATGGAATACAGTTTCTCATGAAAGTTCATATATTGAGCATCAAAAGAAACTTATCAAATCTTTGGAAGGACACTCATTAAAATCCTCCACGGGAAAAAGGAGAAATATTTGAACGCAGGTAAACTTCAGTAATCTTTACTAAGCACATGTCAATAAACAAGATTACTTACGGTGGTCGAGAGGTTAAGACGTCTGCACTAGTAAGCAGGCGGTCGTGGGTTCGAATCCCGCCCGAGTCGCCTGTGAAGTTTTTTCCACAGACACTCGGAAAGCACTGAGTATACAGTGCTATACACACGTCGGTGTAGGGCAAAATTAAAATCAATTGTTTATCACCCGACGCAAGAATTTCATCAAACTATAATAAAATCAAGATTACTGAAGTTTACCTGTGTTCAAATATTTTTCCTTTTTCCGTGGAGGATTTTAATAAGTGTCCTTCCAAAGATTTGATAAGTTTCTTTTGATGCTCAGTATATATATATATATATATATATATATATATACTATATATATATATAGTATATATATATAGTATATATATATATATATATATATATATATATATATATATATATATATATATATACTTGTGGTAAAACTAGTGGAACGCTGGTAGTTGTAACTCCGAGTTTCACGCGTTATGCGATCATCAGACAACTGCGTGAAACTCGGAGTTACAACTACCAGCGTTCCACTAGTTTTACCACAAGTATATTACGCTCTGTCTATGTGACATTGAGCACTCTACTTCAAGATAGACCGCTACATTTAAGCATATATATGTTTACTTGTTCGGACATAGGGCGACCGACTTCTATAGAAATTGCTATTTCTCTGCGTTAAGGCGACCGTTGCCGGTCGCCTTAACGCTCAGCTACCCTTTAAAGTCATAATTTTGTCATAAAGTCTAAAAATCATCGCTTCCTTAGCCTCTAATTAGTGTAAACATCTTATTTCCAGAGTTTTGGACGGTTGGAGGATATATAAAAAAAGGGAAAGGTAAGAGTGAATTTTGTGCACGTTTCTATGGAGCGGTCGCCCTATAGGTGAAAAGAGAGTTATATATATATATATATATATATATATATATATATATATATATATATATATATATATATATATATATATATATATAAGCAATCTTGAATGAGAGTTATGTTATTTATTTTTAATGACATTAAGCCATTATGCACACATATATATACGTAACATGCCTGCTTGTTTGTTGCCACAATCAGAAGAATCAATGAGCCACCAGCCGACATGTCTGTCAGTTATACAATAAATTACATTTAGGAAGAGCTCAACATTGGTTAGCAGCAGAAATGTTAACTGAAAAACTTAACTAGCATTTCACTACTAGCACTTCAACTAGCATTTCGCATTGTACATGTAGGTATGTGAGAGATTCAGAAGAAGGGAAAAAAAAGAGCCATCAGCCAACATGGTTGCCAGTAAGGGGGTGTATTTAGGAAGAGTTCAACATTGGTCAACTGAAAAAAAAAAAAAATTTAATTGCATCTCACTTCTAATAATTTAGGTTCGTGAAAGATGTCGAAAGGGTATCCCGTGCTCGATACGATCCCGAGCCTGGCAACATCTGTGCGGGAGCAAGAAACTCTACGAGCAGAACAAAGCTCGCTGGCAGGTCAGTTGATTAACCAGATTACATCAACCGCCTGGGGGCCAATTTTATACATTACACAATTTGCTGAGCACAGAAAAGTCACGCTTAGCAGAAATAGGTTACCAGCCAAATTGCCACGTGATGTATATTGATTCTGGCAGGTTCTCGGCTGAATTTTTGCTATGTGGATATTTTGGCTAAGCAATATTTTCTGCTTAGCTGTTCTTTGAAATAGGTCCCAGATGAAAAGATCATGCATCTAAAGAAAGTTCTTCTGTAGGTGAGAATTGGAACCGTGAGTGAAACAATAACAGGAAATCTAATGGAAATCCTGTGGGATGACACAATCGTTAATATTGAGATTTTTGACAGCATAATTTATTGAAGTATTCCAAATTTAGTAAATTTCCTTCCTGTCTTAAATTTCTTTTTCGACTAATAACATGTCGTTTCATATTACCATATTATTGGCTCATTATTTATGCATCACCCATAGTACAATGTAGGTTGCCATGGCCGAGCGGTTTAGTGCATTGGACTTGGCAGCATGGGCTGCATACTCCCCAGGGAGTTGAGTTGGTTCTATAGGAATGATATAACTGGCCTGATGACAGGGGTAATAATGTTCATGCGCCATGAGCGTCAAACTGCCACGACGCATGCTCACTTCGGTCAGCCATTCTTGGCGATTCTAACCCCTTTATTCAGACCCATTAGCTCATAGTGTATCGGTATGACAGGGTCTGAGGGAGTGTCGGAGATCTCATGTTGAAGTGACTTATCACTCTATAAACATTGTGTGTTCTCTTTTATATTGTTTTAATGTAAATGATAATGTGTTATTTGTTTTGTAGCCCGGCAAATAAAGTGGTGGCTTCCTTGTGATTTTTTTTTATTACTGATTTGTTATTAAAGGCATAAATAATTTAAAAAAAAAAAAAAAAAAATGAGCGTCAAACTTGGCGGATACCGGCGCAATATAAGTGTCCATTATTATTATTATTATAGTAACATTACATGTATTTTATTTCACCCTGTTATCTAGGCCAGTGCGCTCATTTGGTATTATTTTCAGTCAATGAGTTCATCGAAAACTAGAGCGACTGATTCCATGCCCTGTCTAAAGTCTGCTCTGGTTGTGATGATAGTGTTCCTTTAACCCTAACCCCCGAGGCATTCTGGCTAGGAACCTTCCTGAATCCTCCAAAATCCATCAGTGCACTTTTGGAAACGTGCCCTTATCTTCAAAATGCACCATGCATTTTCGTTGATCTTTCATATTCAGCACTTATGGCCTGTACTTCTTGCCAGGTAGTAATTATGCTCCATTTGAAGAGGTGAAAGTACCAGTTTCCAACAGTGCTGAATTTTTCCAAAAGAGGGCCCCTTGGAGGATTTTGGAGGATATGGGATGGTTAGGGTTAATGTTGAGACATGTTTACAGAAAAAGAAAACTGCTGGAAATTGTTGGTAAAATAGCTTAAATCACGTACAATAGTATTCCTTTAATTTTGGGACATATTTACTGTCAAATCTTGTTTCTCGTTGTTTTTTTCAGAAAACGTGTAATTTTAAAGCATTTGTTGTCCTTTCTTTAAGTGAAATAGAAATGTTCCAATAGAAAGGAAAATTGGCAGAAATTACCATTAAGGAAGGTTCCTAGCCAGAATACCTATAGGGGGTTAGGGTTAAGGAAGGTTCCCAGCCAGAATGCCTGTAGGGGGTTAGGGTTAAGGAAGGTTCCCAGCCAGAATACCTATAGGGTGTTAGGGTTAAGGAAGGTTCCCAGCCAGAATACCTATAGGGTGTTAGGGTTCAGGAAGGTTCCTAGCCAGAATACCTATAGGGGGTTAGGGTTCAGGAAGGTTCCTACCCTATAGGGGGTTAGGGTTCAGGAAGGTTCCTAGCCAGAATACCTACGTGTATAGGGTGTTAGGGTTCAGGAAGGTTCTCAGCCAGAATACCTATAGGGGGTTAGGGTTCAGGAAGGTTCCTAGCCAGAATACCTAGGTGGTTAGGGTTAAAATAGCTAAAAACCACGGGCGATACATTCTTAAAATGCGTCTATCCAACAGGAGCTTGACACAATGGAGGGTGACCCCAAATGGATCGATGTCATCCAGAAGGACCTGGACCGTCAGTTTCCCTTCCACGAGATGTTTGCGTCCCGTGATGGTTACGGCCAACAGGATCTCTTCCGCATCCTCAAGGCCTACAGCATTTACAACCCCAGGGATGGGTACTGCCAGGCCCAGGCACCCGTGGCTGCCGTACTGCTCATGCACATGCCCGCTGAGGTATGTAGGCTTTTTTTTATGTTTGTAACGCCTTATTTGTTGTATTGTGGCTTTTTGATTACTCATGCGTAAGGTTTGATATGCTCATGTGATCATGCAGCTCTGTGTCGGATCATACATGCATACAGTACTGGAATCAGATACCCGGAATTTGGAATCTTTAGATACCCAGGCTTTTGTAAAAACACGTCTGATACTCGGGATTTGAGGACAAAATAAATGATGAGGAAGACGGCTTTCTAAGCTTCATTAGTTTATTCTGTGAATAAGACGAAGAGAATATAATATGGTGATTCGTCTCTGACGGAAAAATGGGTTGTGAGCAGGACGTGTCGTTGGTGGCGTCAAGCAGTTTGAATATTAATGAGATTTGGCGGATGAATAATAAACATGAATAGTTAAATAAAAAATAGATCCTTATTTAAACATAACGAGAATTATAAACAGAAAAAAATAGTGGGGGAATTACTTTACAACTGTCACACACGTGAATACTTCCGAATGTATAAAATAACCTGCAGATGCAAACACAAGTTTATCTTGTTTTATTAGAGTCGCAATAAATGTAGATTTACTGTAATAATTTTCTGCCTCTGTATTAAAAACGACTTAAGCATCCCCATTCCCCACACACATTTTGTAAACAAAAAATTAGCATGTAGCCATGTGTACCAAATCCATCAAACTCCACCGGCTGCTTTTGTTGGATTCAGGACTCCACAGTATAGCCCAGTGAATAGAGCATGTAGCCATGTGTACCAAATCCATCAAACTCCACCGGCTGCTTTTGTTGGATTCAGGACTGTGTCTAGCCAAGCCATGAATGCTTTGCATTTGCTACTGTAAGTCCAACAATTGGAGGATTTGGGATGGTTCCTAGCAAAAAAGCCTAGGGGATTAGGGTTATAGCCAGTGTACGTATCTCATTTCAATCCGGCATGTACACAACATGAAGTCATCAGGGATAGTTAAGGTTATATAACCTAATTTAGTAGTTGCATATACATAGGAAGCTGTACATTATAGAAACTGGTCAGAGCTGTTTTTTTTTTTGTGTGTGGCTTTTCGTTTCACTTTCTCTGGATATACACTCAGCACTCCTTATTTGGACATGGGATAGGAAGTCCCGCACTCTGTGAATGAAAAGGATTGTGTTTGTAGTGATGACGACGATATTAAAGCTGATTATAACATTTAGAAATTAAAAAAAAAAAAAAATATTGTGACTCACCGCAAAGTGTGTTGGATATTATCCAAATCAACCCTCCTGCTCTCGGTGTAATTTTCCAGCGAGTTGACTAACTAGTCAAAACGTGTCTGTATTTAAATGTTAGAGTACAATGTATGAGAACAGTTGCATTCATCACACAGTACCATTTGACAAGCATTTCACATGCTGGCTAGGGCTGTGCGTTTTCGGATATTTTTGGAACCGAATACCCTAAATCAGGAAGCTTCAGATACCCGTTTTTATTTTTGTTGAAAACATGCCTCCGGCGGTGCACAAATACATGTACTGTAAATGGTAACAAAATTGACCTTTATAATACAGAGGATACCATACTTAAATCGATCTTTTCTTTACTTTGTCGTTTTTATTACAACAATTCGGCAAATATTCCCTCCTGTGCTGCTGGTTTGATAAGCTGTTTGAAGCAGACCCTTTGCAGCCTTAACGATTCGATACAATGTATCACAAACAGTTGGAGAAAAGTGTATGGAAAATGTCCGTAAAATACTACAAAGGCTTTATTGGAGTGTAATCTCTTGAATTTAAAGATAATTGTCTGTAAAAGTGTAAACATTACATTGTTCAAGAGTGACAGATTTCTGTTCACTCCGCTCAAATGTTAAGTCCGAATTTAAAAAAGTCGTTTACGGGTAATTGGAACCGAAAAATGGAACTGGGTAATGACAGTTTCGGTCGGTTACCCGGATGCCCGGATACCCGGCACAGCCCTAATGTTGGCATAGTATCATTCAAAACCGTTTGAATGATATTACGTGCTAAATCAACAGGAAGGTTAAAAAAAAGAACATGTTACTGCTAGAATTAAAAGAAAGGTGCAACATCGCTTATGTTAGTAAAACTCTTTTGACGAATATGTTCACTTTTATTTTTATTCCAGATACATTCAAACCCTAACCCCCCCCCCCCCCCCTAATGGTTTTGGCCAGGAACCTTCCTGAATCCACCCAAAGCCAACACCATGCATGGGCTATACAGTCCCTCAAAATGCGACACAACAAGCTGTTGGAGTTTGATGGGTTTGGGGTGGTTAGGGTTATTAAACAACCAACCCGTGAAACTATTCAGATTTATCTGATAAATGCATTCTAACATGGACTTTTCACCTAATTAAGATTTTTACAAATTTTACTTAATCGCTTTTTAGAAAGATTTCAAGGGATGTTTGATTCCATCAATGAAGTTCTACGCAAACGGAGATTTCTTTGTGTGTTGCTTTAAATAATCTTGAATGATTTGGTGCTTGATTGACAGCAACATATACATGCATATTTTATGCAAATTGTTACATCCTCATTCTGAAGTAGTGACAGTCAGTCATTACTAGAAACAATAGCTTTGTTTTCAAGGCCACGTAATGGGACTAGATTAGCCTACTTCCCTCGGTCTGTGAGCAAGAGGTAATGTCAGGCCCGGGCGATGACTCACAAGGCTGTGCAAATTCATGAAGCTGTGCAAAATGATGAAGCTTTCATTGAGGGCACTCGAAAATAACTCATTGTTTTCCCAACAGTTTTTTTTTTTTTTTTTTTTTTTTTTTTTTTTTTTTCATACAGAAACTTGTTCTTTTTTCACTCAAGCAAATAATTTCAATAATCTGTAATCATAGAGCTACTAAACAGAAAAAAATGCTTACCAGAAATAATTGCTTAGAAGATTTCCTTGGTTACCAGCCAAACTTGCACATAAAATGGGTGTACTTTGGCGGTAGTCTGTTTTTTATAATGCTTAGCGAAAAAAATATTTGCTAAGCAAAAATTCTCTGCTTAGCATCTCTATGAAACTGACCCAGCTAGTTTTAAACACAACCATTAAATTGGTTGCCTCAAAGGTTGTCTGACCCGGCTAGTTTTAAACACAACCATTAAATTGGTTGCCTCAAAGGTTGTCTGACCCGGCTAGTTTTAAACACAACCATTAAATTGGTTGCCTCAAAGGTTGTCTGACCCGGCTAGTTTTAAACACTTCCATTAAATTGGTTGCCTCAAAGGTTGTCTGACCCGGCTAGTTTTAAACACAACCATTAAATTGGTTGCCTCAAAGGTTGTCTGACCCGGCTAGTTTTAAACACAACCATTAAATTGGTTGCCTCAAAGGTTGTCTGACCCGGCTAGTTTTAAACACAACCATTAAATTGGTTGCCTCAAAGGTTGTCTGACCCGGCTAGTTTTAAACACTTCCATTAAATTGGTTTGCCTCAAAGGTTGTCTGACCCGGCTAGTTTTAAACACAACCATTAAATTGGTTGCCTCAAAGGTTGTCTGACCCGCTAGTTTTAAACACAACCATTAAATTGGTTGCCTCAAAGGTTGTCTGACCCGTTAGTTTTAAACACAACCATTAAATTGGTTGCCTCAAAGGTTGTCTGACCCGGCTAGTTTTAAACACTTCCATTAAATTGGTTGCCTCAAAGGTTGTCTGACCCGGCTAGTTTTAAACACTTCCATTAAATTGGTTGCCTCAAAGGTTGTCTGACCCGGCTAGTTTTAAACACAACCATTAAATTGGTTGCCTCAAAGGTTGTCTGACCCGGCTAGTTTTAAACACTTCCATTAAATTGGTTGCCTCAAAGGTTGTCTGACCCGGCTAGTTTTAAACACTTCCATTAAATTGGTTGCCTCAAAGGTTGTCTGACCCGGCTAGTTTTAAACACTTCCATTAAATTGGTTGCCTCAAAGGTTGTCTGACCCGGCTAGTTTTAAACACTTCCATTAAATTGGTTGCCTCAAAGGTTGTCTGACCCGGCTAGTTTTAAACACTTCCATTAAATTGGTTGCCTCAAAGGTTGTCTGACCGGCTAGTTTTAAACACTTCCATTAAATTGGTTGCCTCAAAGGTTGTCTGACCCGGCTAGTTTTAAACACTTCCATTAAATTGGTTGCCTCAAAGGTTGTCTGACCCGCTAGTTTTAAACACTTCCATTAAATTGGTTGCCTCAAAGGTTGTCTGACCCGGCTAGTTTTAAACACTTCCATTAAATTGGTTGCCTCAAAGGTTGTCTGACCCAGCTAGTTTTAAACACTTCCATTAAATTGGTTGCCTCAAAGGTTGTCTGACCCGGCTAGTTTTAAACACTTCCATTAAATTGGTTGCCTCAAAGGTTGTCTGACCCGGCTAGTTTTAAACACAACCATTAAATTGGTTGCCTCAAAGGTTGTCTGCTGTCTCTGCTTAGCATCGCTATGAAACTGACCCAGCTAGTTTTAAACACAACCATTAAATTGGTTGCCTCAAAGGTTGTCTGCTGTCTCTGCTTAGCATCGCTATGAAACTGACCCAGCTAGTTTTAAACACAACCATTAAATTGGTTGCCTCAAAGGTTGTCTGATGTCTCTGCTTAGCATCGCTATGAAACTGACCCAGCTAGTTTTAAACACAACCATTAAATTGGTTGCCTCAAAGGTTGTCTGCTGTCTCTGCTTAGCATCGCTATGAAACTGACCCAGCTAGTTTTAAACACAACCATTAAATTGGTTGCCTCAAAGGTTGTCTGCTGTCTCTGCTTAGCATCGCTATGAAACTGACCCAGCTAGTTTTAAACACAACCATTAAATTGGTTGCCTCAAAGGTTGTCTGATGTCTCTGCTTAGCATCGCTATGAAACTGACCCAGCTAGTTTTAAACACAACCATTAAATTGGTTGCCTCAAAGGTTGTCTGCTGTCTCTGCTTAGCATCGCTATGAAACTGACCCAGCTAGTTTTAAACACAACCATTAAATTGGTTGCCTCAAAGGTTGTCTGCTGTCTCTGCTTAGCATCGCTATGAAACTGACCCAGCTAGTTTTAAACACAACCATTAAATTGGTTGCCTCAAAGGTTGTCTGATGTCTCTGCTTAGCATCGCTATGAAACTGACCCAGCTAGTTTTAAACACTTCCATTAAATTGGTTGCCTCAAAGGTTGTCTGCTGTCTCTGCTTAGCATCGCTATGAAACTGACCCAGCTAGTTTTAAACACAACCATTAAATTGGTTGCCTCAAAGGTTGTCTGATGTCTCTGCTTAGCATCGCTATGAAACTGACCCAGCTAGTTTTAAACACTTCCATTAAATTGGTTGCCTCAAAGGTTGTCTGCTGTCTCTGCTTAGCATCGCTATGAAACTGACCCAGCTAGTTTTAAACACAACCATTAAATTGGTTGCCTCAAAGGTTGTCTGATGTCTCTGCTTAGCATCGCTATGAAACTGACCCAGCTAGTTTTAAACACAACCATTAAATTGGTTGCCTCAAAGGTTGTCTGCTGTCTCTGCTTAGCATCGCTATGAAACTGACCCAGCTAGTTTTAAACACAACCATTAAATTGGTTGCCTCAAATGTTGTCTGACCCTGCTAGTTTTAAACACAACCATTAAATTGGTTGCCTCAAAGGTTGTCTGACCCGGCTAGTTTTAAACACTTCCATTAAATTGGTTGCCTCAAAGGTTGTCTGACCCGCTAGTTTTAAACACTTCCATTAAATTGGTTGCCTCAAAGGTTGTCTGACCCGGCTAGTTTTAAACACTTCCATTAAATTGGTTGCCTCAAAGGTTGTCTGACCCGGCTAGTTTTAAACACTTCCATTAAATTGGTTGCCTCAAAGGTTGTCTGACCCAGCTAGTTTTAAACACTTCCATTAAATTGGTTGCCTCAAAGGTTGTCTGACCGCTAGTTTTAAACACTTCCATTAAATTGGTTGCCTCAAAGGTTGTCTGACAGCTAGTTTTAAACACAACCATTAAATTGGTTGCCTCAAAGGTTGTCTGCTGTCTCTGCTTAGCATCGCTATGAAACTGACCCAGCTAGTTTTAAACACAACCATTAAATTGGTTGCCTCAAAGGTTGTCTGCTGTCTCTGCTTAGCATCGCTATGAAACTGACCCAGCTAGTTTTAAACACAACCATTAAATTGGTTGCCTCAAAGGTTGTCTGATGTCTCTGCTTAGCATCGCTATGAAACTGACCCAGCTAGTTTTAAACACAACCATTAAATTGGTTGCCTCAAAGGTTGTCTGCTGTCTCTGCTTAGCATCGCTATGAAACTGACCCAGCTAGTTTTAAACACAACCATTAAATTGGTTGCCTCAAAGGTTGTCTGCTGTCTCTGCTTAGCATCGCTATGAAACTGACCCAGCTAGTTTTAAACACAACCATTAAATTGGTTGCCTCAAAGGTTGTCTGATGTCTCTGCTTAGCATCGCTATGAAACTGACCCAGCTAGTTTTAAACACAACCATTAAATTGGTTGCCTCAAAGGTTGTCTGCTGTCTCTGCTTAGCATCGCTATGAAACTGACCCAGCTAGTTTTAAACACAACCATTAAATTGGTTGCCTCAAAGGTTGTCTGCTGTCTCTGCTTAGCATCGCTATGAAACTGACCCAGCTAGTTTTAAACACAACCATTAAATTGGTTGCCTCAAAGGTTGTCTGATGTCTCTGCTTAGCATCGCTATGAAACTGACCCAGCTAGTTTTAAACACTTCCATTAAATTGGTTGCCTCAAAGGTTGTCTGCTGTCTCTGCTTAGCATCGCTATGAAACTGACCCAGCTAGTTTTAAACACAACCATTAAATTGGTTGCCTCAAAGGTTGTCTGACCCGGCTAGTTTTAAACACAACCATTAAATTGGTTGCCTCAAAGGTTGTCTGACCCGGCTAGTTTTAAACACAACCATTAAATTGGTTGCCTCAAAGGTTGTCTGACCCGGCTAGTTTTAAACACAACCATTAAATTGGTTGCCTCAAAGGTTGTCTGACCAGCTAGTTTTAAACACTTCCATTAAATTGGTTGCCTCAAAGGTTGTCTGACCCGGCTAGTTTTAAACACTTCCATTAAATTGGTTGCCTCAAAGGTTGTCTGACCGGCTAGTTTTAAACACAACCATTAAATTGGTTGCCTCAAAGGTTGTCTGACCCGGCTAGTTTTAAACACTTCCATTAAATTGGTTGCCTCAAAGGTTGTCTGACCGGCTAGTTTTAAACACTTCCATTAAATTGGTTGCCTCAAAGGTTGTCTGACCCGGCTAGTTTTAAACACTTCCATTAAATTGGTTGCCTCAAAGGTTGTCTGACCCGGCTAGTTTTAAACACTTCCATTAAATTGGTTGCCTCAAAGGTTGTCTGACCCGGCTAGTTTTAAACACTTCCATTAAATTGGTTGCCTCAAAGGTTGTCTGACCCGCTAGTTTTAAACACTTCCATTAAATTGGTTGCCTCAAAGGTTGTCTGACCCGCTAGTTTTAAACACTTCCATTAAATTGGTTGCCTCAAAGGTTGTCTGACCCGGCTAGTTTTAAACACTTCCATTAAATTGGTTGCCTCAAAGGTTGTCTGACCCGGCTAGTTTTAAACACTTCCATTAAATTGGTTGCCTCAAAGGTTGTCTGACCCAGCTAGTTTTAAACACTTCCATTAAATTGGTTGCCTCAAAGGTTGTCTGACCCGCTAGTTTTAAACACTTCCATTAAATTGGTTGCCTCAAAGGTTGTCTGACCCGGCTAGTTTTAAACACAACCATTAAATTGGTTGCCTCAAAGGTTGTCTGCTGTCTCTGCTTAGCATCGCTATGAAACTGACCCAGCTAGTTTTAAACACAACCATTAAATTGGTTGCCTCAAAGGTTGTCTGCTGTCTCTGCTTAGCATCGCTATGAAACTGACCCAGCTAGTTTTAAACACAACCATTAAATTGGTTGCCTCAAAGGTTGTCTGATGTCTCTGCTTAGCATCGCTATGAAACTGACCCAGCTAGTTTTAAACACAACCATTAAATTGGTTGCCTCAAAGGTTGTCTGCTGTCTCTGCTTAGCATCGCTATGAAACTGACCCAGCTAGTTTTAAACACAACCATTAAATTGGTTGCCTCAAAGGTTGTCTGCTGTCTCTGCTTAGCATCGCTATGAAACTGACCCAGCTAGTTTTAAACACAACCATTAAATTGGTTGCCTCAAAGGTTGTCTGATGTCTCTGCTTAGCATCGCTATGAAACTGACCCAGCTAGTTTTAAACACAACCATTAAATTGGTTGCCTCAAAGGTTGTCTGCTGTCTCTGCTTAGCATCGCTATGAAACTGACCCAGCTAGTTTTAAACACAACCATTAAATTGGTTGCCTCAAAGGTTGTCTGCTGTCTCTGCTTAGCATCGCTATGAAACTGACCCAGCTAGTTTTAAACACAACCATTAAATTGGTTGCCTCAAAGGTTGTCTGATGTCTCTGCTTAGCATCGCTATGAAACTGACCCAGCTAGTTTTAAACACTTCCATTAAATTGGTTGCCTCAAAGGTTGTCTGCTGTCTCTGCTTAGCATCGCTATGAAACTGACCCAGCTAGTTTTAAACACAACCATTAAATTGGTTGCCTCAAAGGTTGTCTGATGTCTCTGCTTAGCATCGCTATGAAACTGACCCAGCTAGTTTTAAACACTTCCATTAAATTGGTTGCCTCAAAGGTTGTCTGCTGTCTCTGCTTAGCATCGCTATGAAACTGACCCAGCTAGTTTTAAACACAACCATTAAATTGGTTGCCTCAAAGGTTGTCTGATGTCTCTGCTTAGCATCGCTATGAAACTGACCCAGCTAGTTTTAAACACAACCATTAAATTGGTTGCCTCAAAGGTTGTCTGCTGTCTCTGCTTAGCATCGCTATGAAACTGACCCAGCTAGTTTTAAACACAACCATTAAATTGGTTGCCTCAAAGGTTGTCTGACCCGGCTAGTTTTAAACACAACCATTAAATTGGTTGCCTCAAAGGTTGTCTGACCCGGCTAGTTTTAAACACTTCCATTAAATTGGTTGCCTCAAAGGTTGTCTGACCCGGCTAGTTTTAAACACTTCCATTAAATTGGTTGCCTCAAAGGTTGTCTGACCCGGCTAGTTTTAAACACTTCCATTAAATTGGTTGCCTCAAAGGTTGTCTGACCCGGCTAGTTTTAAACACTTCCATTAAATTGGTTGCCTCAAAGGTTGTCTGACCCAGCTAGTTTTAAACACTTCCATTAAATTGGTTGCCTCAAAGGTTGTCTGACCCGGCTAGTTTTAAACACTTCCATTAAATTGGTTGCCTCAAAGGTTGTCTGACCCGGCTAGTTTTAAACACAACCATTAAATTGGTTGCCTCAAAGGTTGTCTGCTGTCTCTGCTTAGCATCGCTATGAAACTGACCCAGCTAGTTTTAAACACAACCATTAAATTGGTTGCCTCAAAGGTTGTCTGCTGTCTCTGCTTAGCATCGCTATGAAACTGACCCAGCTAGTTTTAAACACAACCATTAAATTGGTTGCCTCAAAGGTTGTCTGATGTCTCTGCTTAGCATCGCTATGAAACTGACCCAGCTAGTTTTAAACACAACCATTAAATTGGTTGCCTCAAAGGTTGTCTGCTGTCTCTGCTTAGCATCGCTATGAAACTGACCCAGCTAGTTTTAAACACAACCATTAAATTGGTTGCCTCAAAGGTTGTCTGCTGTCTCTGCTTAGCATCGCTATGAAACTGACCCAGCTAGTTTTAAACACAACCATTAAATTGGTTGCCTCAAAGGTTGTCTGATGTCTCTGCTTAGCATCGCTATGAAACTGACCCAGCTAGTTTTAAACACAACCATTAAATTGGTTGCCTCAAAGGTTGTCTGCTGTCTCTGCTTAGCATCGCTATGAAACTGACCCAGCTAGTTTTAAACACAACCATTAAATTGGTTGCCTCAAAGGTTGTCTGCTGTCTCTGCTTAGCATCGCTATGAAACTGACCCAGCTAGTTTTAAACACAACCATTAAATTGGTTGCCTCAAAGGTTGTCTGATGTCTCTGCTTAGCATCGCTATGAAACTGACCCAGCTAGTTTTAAACACTTCCATTAAATTGGTTGCCTCAAAGGTTGTCTGCTGTCTCTGCTTAGCATCGCTATGAAACTGACCCAGCTAGTTTTAAACACAACCATTAAATTGGTTGCCTCAAAGGTTGTCTGATGTCTCTGCTTAGCATCGCTATGAAACTGACCCAGCTAGTTTTAAACACTTCCATTAAATTGGTTGCCTCAAAGGTTGTCTGCTGTCTCTGCTTAGCATCGCTATGAAACTGACCCAGCTAGTTTTAAACACAACCATTAAATTGGTTGCCTCAAAGGTTGTCTGATGTCTCTGCTTAGCATCGCTATGAAACTGACCCAGCTAGTTTTAAACACAACCATTAAATTGGTTGCCTCAAAGGTTGTCTGCTGTCTCTGCTTAGCATCGCTATGAAACTGACCCAGCTAGTTTTAAACACAACCATTAAATTGGTTGCCTCAAAGGTTGTCTGACCCGGCTAGTTTTAAACACAACCATTAAATTGGTTGCCTCAAAGGTTGTCTGACCAGCTAGTTTTAAACACAACCATTAAATTGGTTGCCTCAAAGGTTGTCTGACCCGGCTAGTTTTAAACACAACCATTAAATTGGTTGCCTCAAAGGTTGTCTGACCCGGCTAGTTTTAAACACAACCATTAAATTGGTTGCCTCAAAGGTTGTCTGACCCGGCTAGTTTTAAACACAACCATTAAATTGGTTGCCTCAAAGGTTGTCTGACCCAAGTTTTAAACACAACCATTAAATTGGTTGCCTCAAAGGTTGTCTGACCCGGCTAGTTTTAAACACAACCATTAAATTGGTTGCCTCAAAGGTTGTCTGACCCGGCTAGTTTTAAACACAACCATTAAATTGGTTGCCTCAAAGGTTGTCTGACCCGGCTAGTTTTAAACACAACCATTAAATTGGTTGCCTCAAAGGTTGTCTGACCCGCTAGTTTTAAACACAACCATTAAATTGGTTGCCTCAAAGGTTGTCTGACCCGGTTAGTTTTAAACACAACCATTAAATTGGTTGCCTCAAAGGTTGTCTGACCGGCTAGTTTTAAACACAACCATTAAATTGGTTGCCTCAAAGGTTGTCTGACCGGCTAGTTTTAAACACAACCATTAAATTGGTTGCCTCAAAGGTTGTCTGACCCGGCTAGTTTTAAACACAACCATTAAATTGGTTGCCTCAAAGGTTGTCTGACCCGGCTAGTTTTAAACACAACCATTAAATTGGTTGCCTCAAAGGTTGTCTGACCCGGCTAGTTTTAAACACAACCATTAAATTGGTTGCCTCAAAGGTTGTCTGACCCGGCTAGTTTTAAACACAACCATTAAATTGGTTGCCTCAAAGGTTGTCAACTGTCTCTGCTTAGCATCTCTATGTAACTGACCCAGCTAGTTTTAAACACAACCATTAAATTGGTTGCCTCAAAGGTTGTCAGCTGATATACCCAACAAATTAACCCTCCTACTATAGCTGCACTTCAGTGACAAGTAGCTATAGAGGTCAAAACCAGTCAACTGCCTGTTTTGACTGTTGACCCAAATGTGCACACAGGGGGCATTTTTGACTGGTTTTTACTGTCATTTTGACCACCCTGAACAATACCAGACAATGCTTTTACCAGTCAAAAACGGTCGACTCATTTTGACCTGTAAATGTACGTAATACACGTAAGGTTTAAGTAAGATTAATTGCGGTGACACCATGTGAAATTCTCAATTGAGTAGTAATTAGTTCTGAAAAGAACTGGAGGTTACAACTCGACGTTTCGATCAGTATGCTCTGATCGTCATCATGAGAAGTAAGGTTTGACAGTGTTTGACTTTTAAGTGCACTAGATATACACATACCTTAGCAAGTATATCAACATTTTCACTGATTTTGACCCTTGCAGACACAGAAAAAGATATAATTAAAAGGATCGGCTAACTCCCTAGGCCCATTTGCTTACACAAAACCTGAATCCTCCAAAATCCTTCAGTAGTAAAGCAAGCACACGACATGTATGCACACATGTGTTTCTAATCTGTGATACGTGTACATGTACATGGCCAGGGACCCTCCCTGCATGCATGGAGCAATAAACAGTGTCCACTGACCCAAGCACTGACCTTGCAATCACCACAACAAACATGGATGTACATGTACCATGGAAAGGCAAGTATGCCTAATAACCTCAATCCTCCAAAATCCTTCACTTTAGCATGTAGCATGTAACCTCAATCCTTCAAAATCCTTCACCTTAGCAAAGAGGATTTTGGAGGATTTGGGAAGGTTAGGGTTAAAGATAGTTTTCGCTTTCTGTACCCCTGAAGGAAAGAATGTCGTAGCCGACCGCCACTTTTTAAGGGGATTTTTGGAATTTTTGGAACCACTAACCAGTTAAAAAATTATTCTATCGATTTTTGGGGGTTCTTGAAAATGTATGAAGTGTATCAGGTTGCTTTAAATCCAAATATACAAAAATTATTCCAATATGAACTACATGTACATATGTAAGAATATTTTTTATAAAACATGACCTGTTCCCATGATATGAGCATATAGAGTCACACATTATTTTCTGGTATGGGCTTACAAAAAGTTAAAATGTAATAAATTCAATTATTTAAAAGTATGGCTTCTTAAAACTTTCATAGATTTTAAAGATAAGTACACCCAAGTGTTAGGTACTGTTGGAAAGCTATTTTCCTACAGATTGGAAATTATAATAAGCCTTCAATGTTCTGCGAGGGCCACCTGTAAGATTTTGGAGGACAAGTGGAGCTTAAGACTCAAGCTA
Organism: Zoroaster sp. YZ-2022; assembly: GCA_029582265.1. Taxonomy (NCBI): domain Eukaryota; kingdom Metazoa; phylum Echinodermata; class Asteroidea; order Forcipulatida; family Zoroasteridae; genus Zoroaster; species Zoroaster sp. YZ-2022. Next base: position 37,516,684 of record CM055818.1, read on the forward strand.
CATTTGCATTCCAGCCTCACTTGAAAGTGAAAACCGAAGCTGTGGTTTCAAGTATACACATGTTGTTCTGAGAAAATAGGGGAATCACTTCCCTATTTCTGACACTCTCGGCAATTTTATAAGATAAATAATACATTGAGCTATTTGGTCAAGTAGCACGTGAGGTCGTCGAAGACTGACATATTATGCGTATACATGCAGTAAAATCCTGTAAGGTTGACAATAATAATAATAATAATAAAGATTTTTAGCGCGCACATATCCACCCTGCTGGGCGCTCAAGGCGCGGAAACAAAGAAAAAACATGAATACAAACAATATACAATGATAGCATAGGGAAAAAAAAAAATTATGTACCGAGATACATGTACCTACAATGCAATTACAAATATACATGTACATCATCTTTGAAGAGTTGTGACATAAGATGAGTTTTAAGCATCGACTTAAATCTGGTTATACTATGACAAGATTTGAGTTTAGTTGGAAGATGATTCCAGAGTCTCGGAGCTGCGACAGAAAACGACCTATCACCCCAGTTCCGTTTTGAAGTTGGTTCCTTTAGGAGTGACATGTTGCTGGAGCGCAAATTGCGTGATGGAGTGTAGACTTTAAGCAGTTCAGAAATATAAATTGGAGCAATGTTATTAAAAGATTTGTGAACAATTAGCATAAGTTTAAAAACAATTCTCTGTGAAACAGGAAGCCAGTGCAGTTCTTTCAAGATTGGCGTGATATGGCATGACTTTCTGGACAAAGTCACAACACGAGCTGCTGTGTTTTGTATGTGCTGAAGACGAGATATTTGATTCTGACGGCCATCTTTAAAGGGGCAGTATCGTCTTGATCAACAGGGCATGGAATCGGAATTCTAATTTTAGATTAACCCAGTGACTGAAAATAATTCCCCACATGATAAGGTCATACTACCGTTGCTGCTGCATAAATGAGCCAGTAATTTGCAGTCACTCTGTGTTCATCTTAAACTAGGACATCGATTTCCATGCGCTGTTGAAAGTCTGCTCTGATCGTGACGATACTGCCCCTTTAAAAGGAGTTGTACACAGGCACCATTCAGAATTCCCCGAAAATTAACCGAGCACAATGTTATTTAAAAGTTAACGTGCATTAGTTGTCAGATGGAGATGGTACCAAACATCCTCTGAATTTATTCCGTCTGACAGGTTGTAATTTTTATTAGGAAAACAAGAAAAGTACGTAGAAAATTTCAAATCTGAAATGGACCATCAGCCGTTGATCTATTTCCTCATTAGAATGCACGCAAACAAATCTGTATTTTTAATATTTTCTCATTTACGACGACAACAAAATATGATGAAACTTTCACAGGTTGGTTTACTAAAGCCCTAACCTTCCCAAATCCTCCCAAATCCTCCCAAATCCTCCCAAATCCTCCCAAATCCTCTAAAATCCTCTTTGCTAAAGTGAAGGATTTTGGAGGATTGAGGTTACATGCTACATGCTCTTTGCTAAAGTGAAGGATTTTGGAGGATTGAGGTTATTAGGCATACTTGCCTTTCCATGGTACATGTACATCCATGTTTGTTGTAGTGATTGCATGGTCAGTGCTTGGGTCAGTGGACACTGTTTATTTATTGCTCCATGCATGCAGGGAGGGTCCCTGGCCATGTACATGTATCACAGATTAGAAACACATGTGTGCATACATGTCATGTGCTTGCTTTACTACTGAAGGATTTTGGAGGATTCAGGTTATGTGTAAGCAAATGGGCCTAGGGAGTTTGGAAGGATTCAGGTTATGTGTAAGCAAATGGGCCTAGGGAGTTATGGTTGCATTTATAGACATTTTACCAATGGTGTATACTTTCTGTAATATATCCTTATTGCTAGAGGGCATTATCAGTAATCATTATCAGTAAAAGTCTCCGGTTTATGGTCTCCGCACGGGTCGCCTCAGACCCGCACGTCGGCATTTTTGTTGTTGCTATGAAACGATGTCCAATTGCAGCCAAAATTGCTAGATCGATTGGAATTCTGCTGTGCTGTGTTTTAAATGGCTTTTTCACATAGGGGTATGAACATTTGCCCGATTTGTGAGGCCTCTCTCAGCCACCATACTTTGTCAATGGGAAATTTGGTGCCCACATATACAATGTATCACGTATTTCCCTGTTGGCAAAAAAAAAAAAGATGGCCGAAAAAAAGTGCGCCGATTTTGAAGCTGACCGATGACCAGAAACTGAGACTTTTTTTTTGTTGGCCTTATCTCCATAAGGCAACATTCAATACTTGTTTTTGTTCAATGGGAAAGAAAATCTCAGCCAAGCGCAGAACCAGAGATTCCCAGTTGGGAAAATTCCAATTGCTTGCATACGTTAGTGGCAGACTTTCCACGATTTGATTTGTCAAAATTCCAGAACCCCGGTGCGCATAAGCCTCAACCCCCTTTTTGGACAATCACATTTGGGGGAAAAACAAATTTGGCAAGTTGGTAAAATCATCAACTTTTATTTACCTGAATTGTTGTTTTAAAGGGGTAGTATCGTCACGGTCAGAGCAGACTTTCGACAGGGCATGGAATCGATGTTCTATTTTACTAGTTTAAGATTAACACAATGACTGAAAGTTAATGACTCATTTATGCAGCAGCAACGGTAATGTGACCTTAATCATGTGGGGTTATTTATGGCAGTCGCTGAGTTAATCTAAAACTAGAATTCCGATTCCATGCCCTGTTGATTGTGATGATATTGTCCCTTTAACGTAATAATAATAATAATAATAATGAAACTTATAAAGCGCCATCTATCTAGAAACCTAATCCGAGGCGCTGGTGATAATGAAAAAGACACAAAGATATGGAACATCAGATAAACAAAGATAAATACATGAAACAAAATGCACAAAATTAACATTCATGATAAGCTTGCACAAAAAGGTGAGTTTTCAAAAGCTTTTTGAAAGAATTAAAATTGTCACACATTCTTAAACTTTGTGGAAGCATTCCAAAGGGAACGGGCTGCAACAGAAAAAGCCCTATCCCCAAAAGTTCCATGTGGTACAGTAAGGAAGTTTTGGTTTGCTGAGCGTAGTCCATTGCGATTAGAGTTGTGAATGGTAAGAAGATCTTGAATATATGAAGGTGAGTTGCCATGTAGAGCGTAACAGTTTATAGTGGCTAAACATCTATATATATCTTCAGCTGTAATGTACACGTATCATGTACTCTGTACACATGTTCATGCATGTAGTGTATAAATGTGCAGACATGTCTATACCCACCTCCATGGTCTATCATAGTCATAGCATGACATCCGTGCAGAGGTAGTCCAAAAACAGACCACACAATGATTCAACTGGCACATGGTCGGTGACACATGTGCGTTGTATTATACTTAAAGGGGCAGTATTGTCACGATCAACTGGACATAGAATCGGAGTGCTTGTTTTAGAATAATTCAGTGACTGTAAATAAGTCCCTACGTGATGTGGTCGTATTACCGTAAATGCTGCAGAAATGAGCCAGTAATTTTCAGTCACTGTGTTCATGTCTTAAACTAGGACATCGATTCCATGCCCTGTTGGAAGTTTGCGATGATACTGCCCCTTGAAAGAGCCATCCCTACTCGATTTGGGTTGCAGTCGACTCTTACGTGAACATAGCTGTGAATACATATAGGGGGGGGGGGGGTATTTATAGATGTTTATATACATATGTGTACATTTTTGTGGGTGTGTAAATTGTACACCAGAAAGTTAAGAATACAACCACTTAGTGTAAACAGCAGGATGCTATATTCTGACTTCAAAGTAAGCTTGGGCGATAACACGATAATATATCGAATATCGCGATACCTGTTTTATTCGATTATGATATCGAGAACCTTTTTAAGTTATCGGCATATCGGCAAATCGTGATTAAAAAAATATGTCGCAATTAAAAAAGAAATTCGACATTGTGAGTCAAGTCGAAAATTCCATGGAAATGTTGCATTCCCCACTATTGTGGGTCAACAAAATAATAGGGCGGACACAAACTTTGTTGTGACAATATCAGTTGGGGTTGGTTTATTTTTTCTGCATTCAACAACAATAAAAGGCACTAATGACATATAAAAAGAGTGGTAGCATAGTTCAATAATTAGACTTAATAGTTAGACATAATTCGAGTTGCGAATGGTGTGTACGAGTAATACCAACTACAAAGGGATCGGATACAGCCAGGACCGTCATTCGTTCATGCGGCTTGTCACTCAGTATACGGTACGGGCACTGCTACACCGAGAGACGGACGGCTGGTCGGTCTCGACGACGGGGACCACCAGGGTTTGACTACACGGGGCTGGATGGGGCCAGAGTGTGCATCAGACCGCATTAGCTAGGCGAACCAATGGTCATATCGACACACTGCACCATTGGGTTCAACGAACGAGGCTCTGGACTGTAATAGTTCGGTATATCGCACTGTCATGGATCGGATCGAGTCGCTCAGATATCATTCGGAACCGCACTTCCCCGAGATGAGGAAATCTCTGGGTTTATATAGAAATCTGGGGCCAAGGAATGAATAAAACATTAGCCTAGTTTAGCGTCTTAGCCAATGAGAAGCTTGCCTTCCGCGTCTAAGGATAGAAACGTGTGCAAAATCAGGGTATACAACAGGTCCTTGTTCCATATAAGGAAAGGTATTTGACGAAAGTAAAGCGAGTGACAACTCGGAAAGGAGGGCGTGTTCTAGGGGACGATGCTTACTGGGGTGCTAAGCTATTGCATGAGTGGAGCAGCGATTGCGCATGGGAGCACGGCACATGGACCAAGGCCTAGGACTGAGCGGGTCAGTCACGGTGACTATTTGGCCGTGCTACACCCACGAACCGTGTTCGGTGTGTAGGGTAGACTCCGAGGAAAGTAGGAGAAAAATAGACTAAGTCCAAAGGACGGCTCCAAGCCACGTGGCGGGAGGGTGTGGCACGCACGCAAGGCTCTCGCTGGTGTTGCATTATGCATTGCGTTGGCGCTGGATATGCATGAGCAAAAGTAGCGGACAATCGAGGGTCCGGGGAAACAACCCTGGGACTTAGACTGCTTGAAATTGCATCGTAAGCAAAATATTGGAAGTGGAAGAAGTGAAATAGAGGGTGCTAATATTTATCAAAATCAAAGGGTAAGATTCGTAACAGAAACAAAATTAGAACAGTCTTTTCAGCTTTTGGAAGTGAGAAACAAAAGCGAACTACTTCAGAAGTACATACACACTCTGCAAGCGAATTTGCGATTTATTGTGACGCTTGTAGAGGGGTACATAATGTACCTGTGGTTATCGGCTCTAAAGCAATCATTAATGAATGAAAAAATGATCGCGATATTATTGAAAATTGCGATATATGTTTGCCGATATATCGTGGATGAAAAAAATCAATATCGCCCAAGCAATACTTCAAAGGGACGCAACACCATTTGTAATGTTGGCAAAATTGTTTCTATAGGTTTGCTTACTTTCTTTGAATCAAGATATAGAAGCATGCATTAAACAACCAACCTGTAAAAGTGGCAGGTCAGTGTGGGGGTCTACATGGAAGTCACAAGAGAAAGTGTGAAAAAGCATGAGGCCTGGCATTTCATTCTTGTAAGGGCAAGACCACTTTTCTCGAGTAAAGGGTAAATCGGTAATGAGTAAAGGGTAAATCGGTAATGAGTAAAGGGTAAATCAGTAGTAAAGGGTAAATCAGAAATTAAAAAAATCAAAAAGTCTATGGGAATATTGCACCAAGACCAGGGCACAATTTCAGAGCCACTATAAGCAGAGAATTTTGCTAAGAAAATAATTTTGCTGAGCAATATAAAAACAGACTACCAGCCAATTTACACACATTTTTGTATGGCAGTTTGGCTGGTAACCAACCAACTTCTACTAAGCAAATTTTTCTGATAAGCAAGTTTTTTCTGCTTAGCAGTTCTGTGTAATTGGCCCCAGGATATATCCCTCATCAGACTTTATGAAGATTCAATAATTGGCCCCAGGATATATCCCTCAGCATTTAGGCAAAAAAAAAAAAAAGTCTCCGGTTTCTGGTCATCGGTTGGCTTCAAAATCGGTACGGTGACACCCTTTTTTTTTGCCATCTTTTTTTTTGGCCATCTTTTTTTTTGCCATCTCTTTTTTTGCTATCTTTTTTTTTTTGGCCATCTTTTTTTATGCCAACAGTGAAATATGTGACACATTGTATACATGGGGACCAAATTTCCCATATTATACAAAGTATGGTGGCTAAGAGAGGCCTCACAAATCGGGCAAACGTTCATACCCCTATGTGAAAAAGTCATTTAAAACACAGCACGGCAGAATTCCAATCCATCCAGCAATTTTGGCTGCAGTTGGACATTGTTTCATAGAAAGAAAAAAAGAAAATTAAAAATGCTGACGTGCGAGTCTGAGACGATGTGTGCAAAGACCAGAAACTGCAGACTTTTTTTTTTTTTTGGCCATAACAATTTTTACAGAAACCGCTTGGAGCAAAAGGTTTCTTTCAGCGACTTTTTGTTAAAATGTAACTATTTGTTTTGTATTTTTCTCTGATATGAGAGCACTTCAAACAATAATTTGTCAGGGATGATTGGTACTTTTTATGATTGGATTTAATACTTACCAGCTGTACCTAAAAAATTACAGCTTTCAGAGAAAAATTCTGTAATTTTCTAATTGGGTCGTTCATCACCAATGTCGTAGCATATCCCTTTAAACAACATTCCATACATTATGCAGAATTTTGAAGAATTGGAGTGGTTCAATTGTTGTCAGAATTCAACAAGGACATTTCTGTATACAGGAGGTCAAGGTAGTTTACAATAGATATGACCTCTTCATTGGTAACATTAATAGGAGGATGTCTATTTTTACCTCCATGGTAGTACATACTGTATGTTAAGTAAGACTAATTGCGGTGACACCATGTGGAATATCAATTGAGTAGTAATTAGTTCTGAAAAGAACTGGAGCACTAATTACTACTCAATTGAGATTCCACATGGTGTCACCGCAACTAGTCTTACTTATCATCCTCACCATGCAAAGCTACAAGTTTTACCTATACTTTTTTATTTATTTATTTATTTTTATTATTTTTTTAAATTTACTGTCAGTCACCCCAAACAAGGCCAAAAAGCCACTAGAGTGTAAGGGGTTACATTTGCGATAACATCCACCATTTAAGCAAGATTACATTTGTTGATATTTTTCTTAAACTTAATTAGATCGTAAGTTGGTGGAAAACAATCAGCAGGAAGGTCGTTCCATTGTAATGCTGTTCTAGGGAAGAAGCTATCCAAATGGAACTTACTCTTGATTTTGGGGAGTCGAAGACTGTATGTTGAGAATTAGAAATTAGAAAACGTACCATTTGCAGAGATGCCAACATTTACGATTTGGGCGTAATTTTTACGATTTATTTGAGTCCAATTACGATTGTACGATCCTTGTATCAATGTTTGGCCAGCCGCGAAACCAACGATGTAAAGAACCACATGTGTTTATGGCACACGCACCGTAGTTCATCGGCCGTTTACATGACGAAAACCTTTCGTTAGGCGAATTACTCTTTTTCAATTTGGAATGTTGGCATCTCTGCATTTGTAATGTTGACAAAACTGCTTCAGAGCAGACTTTCAACAGGGGGTAGAATCTTTATCCTAGTTTAAGAGATGAACACACTAGTGACTGAAACTTTCTGGCTCAGTTGTGACCTTATTATGTGGGTATTATTTTCAGTCACTGAGTTAATCCCAGCACTCCGATTCCATGCCCTGTTGATCGTGGCGATATTGTAAACTTGAAAATCTCTGTAGTCTAAAAGTCTACAAGTGCAGCTTGAATTTACTGCAGAAAGGTACATTGTAATGTTGACAAAACTGCTTCTACGAGTATGCTTGTATGTAACTGGCTCTGGCAAATCCCTAAACTTGGACCCAATTTTCAAAAGTGACCTCCCAAATTTATCGTGAAAATTAACAGTGTTCCCAACAACGTTTCAGGATTTTTCTTTTTCCATCAAAATCTAGAGAAAATGCTCTATATGGTGACATGAATACTGGTCCATCAAACTGGTTCCTGGGGTCCAGTTTTTGACCTTTTCATGGCTGTTACGCATTACGGCAAATGCCGAGACGTTTCGGGTTTTGCCAGAGCGGGTCACATATATTAAAATTGAATCAAGGATGTATTTAATCTAGTGATAAGTTACATAGCTTTAGCATGTGGTGGCCATCTTGTTTCTCTTCATACAAATCCATGTGACCAAAGTGAGGCTGGAAGGGGAAATAGTCTGGGTCCTTTTTACTTAATGATAACACTGGTCTACAGCCAAAATGCTTCCGAAACAAATGAAGTCAAACTTGACTAATTATGGGTCACTGAGAATGGAAATGATGCTTAAAATTGTTGATTGGCTCTAGTTTTCAAGATATGGTACCGTTTAATGACTACAAGAGACAAGCCAAGAAGTGCAGAGTAGACACTGAATAAGGACTGAACTATGAACTGATATATAGTAAGTGTTACATAAACAGGGCAGGTGACATAAATATCAAGTGAAACAACCATAAACACATGAAAACACCTAGGTTTACAATTCTTGATTAAAAATCTGCTATGTACACCATATACATACATGTAGTACATAAAATGTAAACTTAAATATCTAGGAAACAGTAGCCAATCAGCAATTTTAATTGTCATATTTGAATTCAGCACATCAAAATCCATAATAAATACATGTAGCACATTTTATCTCCGAAGCAGACAACTTAAAAAAAAATTGTTGACCAGTGTAATCAGCAACTATAATCATGATTGCGTATACAGGGAATCTAACAAACATAGCCGCAGTGTGATGAAGGCCTGTTATGTGCTGTGTTGTCTTTATGAGAAAATAATGAAAATGCATTCTGATTTTTCATGTAAATTCTTAAGGGAGGGAAGTACCCCTTTCCAACTTATTGACAGTATGTGACCCGCTCTGTGAAAATGAGTCACAAGTCGCAAATTTGAAAAATTGAGATTTCTGTGTGGCTGGAAAGAGTACATCGTCAGCTTTTAATTTGGTGTATGTTAGAGGTGTGTGATGCATTGCATTATGGAGATATGCTATTTTTATTAATCAATAATTTGCATAATTAACACAATTGAATTCTTGGGAAGAACAAGCATTCGAAAGGAAAACAAAGGACAGAAATGAAACAACCTACTCACAAAAAATCATTGATTTTAATATTTTATTGATTGAAATTGACGTCAATTTCAATCAATAACATATTAAAGCCACATAGAAATCTCAATTTTTCACATTTGCGACTTTAATTGTGACTCATTTTCACAGAGTGGGTCACATATTTACCATCCACGCGGACACAAAATTTTCTCGGGAAGATTTTAAGTACGCCAAGTACGGTACAAGACCGTATGGGTGTACATGTAATTCAAAACAAACCCAGATGCAGAATTTATAGATCCGTATTGTGTACACGTATTTAAAACTACAGTGTATTGACACCACTCATATCATGTAGTTCATTCAGCGTGTCTCAGGGATATCAAAAATGCACATAAAAAATAAGTAATTAACCTGATAATGTGATTTTTCGCCCAGGCCCAGGGACTAACAATAGCTTGTATAAACAGCATGTGATTGCATACAATTATAGGTTAGAATTAGTCTCATTAAGTCATGCATGCATTTTATACAGTACCATCCATGCTGTAACTATTAAAATACGTACACACCACACTGTACCTTAATTTTTAGTAATTTAAAATGCTCATCTATTTGTAAAATGCTCTTTTATTTTACTCATTTTTTCTTTTTTACTTTGATGGGAGAGGGAGGGGAGATAGTACAAAAATAAATTTAATAATAATAATAATAAAAATATTTTATATAGTGATGTACACTACGTCTCACAACGCTTTACAGATAGAAGTATAATAAAAAGTATAAAATAAGAGCACACTAAAAATATACTGTTTATACAAATTGGATAAAACAGCGACATAACGAATGCTGCTGATAAAACTTTTAAAAAACACGAAAATACAAAAATAGTCTTTCACTTAAATCCCAAATAAAACCACTAAAACTATTTTAAACATCAAATTGCTTTCTAAAAAAATGAGATTTCAAATTTCTCTTAAAAATGTTAACATTCTCAGACTGCCGAAGTAACATAGGGAGGTTATTCCATAGAAAAGGCGTAAACACTAAAAGCTCGCCAACCGTAAGTCTTCGTAGTAGATTTAGAATCCGTCCTTTTTAAAAGGAACAGGTCCGGATTAGCTGATCTAAGGCTACTCCTACCAGGAACATAACGATCAACGAGAGCACAGAGATACACCGGAGCGAGATCATTCAGGATTTTATATACCATCAATAGTACTTTGAAAACAATTCGCTCACGTACACCCAACCAGTGGAGATCGAATAAAATGGGTGTGATATGGTCATGTTTTTTCCGGCATTTGACTAGCCTAGCGGCAGCATTTTGAACAGATTGAAGTTTATTTAGTTGAAATTCAGGGCAACCATACAGCACACTGTTGCAATAGTCCAGCCTGGATGTAACAAATGCATGGACAAGTTTCTCTGTAGCAGCTTGGTCTAACAGTGTACGAATTTTACCAATACGGTGAAGCGCAAAGTAAGCAGATGATGCAAAGTCAAGGATTCAATGGGCAATCTTAAATTTACTGGGGCAGCCATTTTAATCTGATGGTCAAGTCGATCAGTTTTATTTACTGCATAGCAGCTCAATAAAGTTGGCATGGTTCAAAGTCTGGGATTCAGTGGGCAACCTTAAATTCACTGGGGCAACCTCATCTACCCATAAAATGCTTGTTTTGTGTGTTGTTTACTAGGGCTGTGCCGAATAACCGAATATTTGAATATTCGATCAATGGTTCGAATATCCGGGTTTTTTTTTCTTTCCAGTTTGAATATTCAAAGAAAAAAATGCAGCTTCCGCAGAAAACAATTTTTTTCTTATTGGAGTTTACATCATTATCCCCCCCCCCCCCCACCCATCATCCTCTCGTCTACACTGCAAGCCCATCCTATTCACAATGTTATTTGCGTGGTGCAGGTCAGGCTATGTCGGGCCTTATCTATCGTTTGTGCTCGTTGTATCACGTGGCGCAATTACCAATCGGCAGCCTTCGAATATCGAATATTCAATCGAAATCAAAATCAAAATCCGAATATCCGGTTACCAAATTATTCGAAAACACACAGCCCTATTGTTTACTCAGTTTTTTTGTTTACTTTCTCCTGAAGACAATCAGATCATACTGATTGAAACGTCGGGTTGTAACCACCAGTTCTTTTCACAACGAACTACAACTCAAAAGATATATATATTTTTTTGGTTCACACAGTGTCACCACAAACAGCCCTTACTTATCCTTTTTCACCATGCAAAGCTACAAATCTTACTTCGTTTATTTAGTTATTTCAAACTTTGATGGGTGAGGGAGGAGGAGAAATTCCAAAAGTAGTAGGGTGCAAAATTATCGAAGAGCATCTTGTAATAAGAACCAGTAGTGAGAAACTCTTCTCAGAACCGACAATTATTACAACTCATTAACTCCCAAGAGATTGTTACTTGGCGCTACCACAGACCTTATTTGATCCTAAGATATACACGTACTGTAATACAAAACCACATACTTGATAGACTGTGTGAATGTAATCAAACATAATTTTTCTCTTGAAGGGACAGTATAATCATCACGATCAGAGCAGACTTTCAACCATGTCAACAGGGCATAGAATCTTTGTCCTAGTTTAAGACGAACCCAGTGACAGAAAATTTCTGGCTCAATTATGACCTTATTATGTGGTTATTATTTTCAGTCACTGAGTTAATTCTAGCACTCCGATTCCATGCCCTGCTGATCGTGACGCTTGTCCCTTTAACCCTAACCTTCCCAAATCCTCCAAAATCCTCTTTGCTAAAGTGAAGGATTTTGAAGGATTGAGGTTACATGCTACATGCTCTTTGCTAAAGTGAAGGATTTTGGAGGATTGAGGTTATTAGGCATACTTGCCTTTCCATGGTACATGTACATCCATGTTTGTTGTAGTGATTGCAAGGTCAGTGCTTGGGTCACTGGACACTGTTTATTGCTCCATGCATGCAGGGAGGGTCCCTGGCCATGTACATGTATCACAGATAAGAAACACATGTGTGCATACATGTCATGCTTTACTACTGAAGGATTTTGGAGGATTCAGGTTATGTGTAAGCAAATGGGCCTAGGGAGTTAGGAAGGATTCAGGTTATGTGTAAGCAAATGGGCCTAGGGAGTTAGGAAGGATTCAGGTTATGTGTAAGCAAATGGGCCTAGGGAGTTAGGAAGGATTCAGGTTATGTGTAAGCAAATGGGCCTAGGGAGTTAGGAAGGATTCAGGTTATGTGTAAGCAAATGGGTCGAGGGAGTTAGGAAGGATTCAGGTTATGTGTAAGCAAATGGGTCTAGGGAGTTAGGAAGGATTCAGGTTATGTGTAAGCAAATGGGCCTAGGGAGTTAGGAAGGATTCAGGTTATGTGTAAGCATATGGGCCTCGGGAGTTAGGAAGGATTCAGGTTATGTGTAAGCAAATGGGCCTAGAGAGTTAAAGCTCTGTAGTCTAAAAAGTCGAGAAATGCAGCTTCAATATACTGCACAATTAATGCATGCACACAGTATTGCTTAGCAAATATGACCTACAATACATTTGACTGCTTATTACCGTGAGTTTGTACTCCAGATTCAGGCATGATATACACTATGTATGCCAAGCACTTAAACATAGGTACAAATGGATACCGATGCACACAGTGATTCCCACGGGTATAAACTCGGTTATTGGCAAGACTGTTTCGGATAAATTCTTAAATAATCAGCGTACACTGTTGTTGCAGCCACACAGAACCTTAAAGTCCATTCATTTTTTGACATGACCCATAACTTCATACTGAAAAGTACAATACTTAGAAGGCCAAGGTTTTTATATATTCAATCTGATAACTGGGCTGACATGTATATGTTCATGTAAACAAAATTCATGTTTCATTATCCCCCGTCTGGTGGAGCTTAAAAAACACATTCTATGACATTTTAGGAAGACAAGAATAGATTTTGTAGACTGATGGATTGAAATTTATAGGATTTTGACAAGTAAAAGACATTTCTCTTGTAGTTTGCAAACCCTTATAGTGTATGTTGAAGAATAAAAGATTGGTCATGTTACTTATAATAGGTATACAGTGTTATTGTACATGTACAATACATGTACTATGTATATGTATCACACTCTACAAATGTCAAATGTACACATTCTAATTATGCACTGTTTCTGTGGCTACATGTTTAGTAAATGACAGATGTTTGTTCATCTTGTTTATGTAAATGAATGAATATATTATTAATGAATAATAATGACCACTTATAATTAGAATTGAATCATGATGTCATGTACACTATACATGTACATGTGCAGAAAAGGAACTTTGCATGCATACACCATGTACAATATATAATGAACATGTACATTTAACATGTATTGTACATGTACACATGTTCATGGTGGATAATCTGACTGGAGTCTGTATACCGATTAAGTTATTTGAAGAGGAAAATCAACAGACATCTCGAGAGAAAAAAAACAGCGGCGTTCTCTCCTTGCAAGTATATGGCTTATGACAGCGGAATGATGAGAAGCAGAGTCTGGAGAGGGCTGATATCAGTCTGGTGATAAATTGTACGACGAGTAGGGATGAAGACGCGATTAATTCAGTGACATGATTTATATCTTTGTAATGTGAGGTCTGGACTCGGAACTCACGCTCCATATACCACAATCCCGCCTCGCCAGCTATGGAAACAGCCTGGGTCATAATGAGCGGGGGGGGGGGGGGTGATGTGACACCCTCCTCAATAATTTCTCAGTCGGCATTTAGAGCCTCAGTCGGCAAATGAAGCATCAAAGGTACTAGAACAAGGGTTGATCCAGAATAAATTTTCAGTCGGCAAACCAAGAGCTATGGGTTTGCCGACTACAATTGTATCGTGTTTCTAAAGTTGTTTATAAGCTGCGGTTTCGGGTGGGTGTTGTGTCGGTTAATTTACCAATAAATAATATTTGCACTAACCCCAACTCTTATGTCAGTGGGCAAATTGGCTTCCACACCCCCCCCCCCCCAAAGAAAATGCCTTCGCTACACCCCTGGAGACAGAGATTTTTCAAATAATGCTCCTCGTCTGAGGAATTCCATTACCAGAAGACCTCAGAACACACAATAATCTATCATTCTTCATACAAGACACTTATTTTCAACCAAGCTATTCTAAACTTGTTTCACTTTGTATGGCCCAGCGCCCTTGATTGGCAATTTATGTCAGATAATGTGCGCTATTTATGTTCTGTTTATTTTTTATTTATTATTAATTCTATACTTCATTGGAGGCCAGCGTAGGTCATTCCTCCTGGAGTGAGTGTACCTCTTGACTATAAAGTGCCACGAGGCGAGCTTCAGAGTTTTCAATGTCCGCTCTAAGCAGGAGAAACATGGGTTTGAGTCCTGCGCGAGATATCGACACTGGTTACCCCTCCCTCCTTCATGCATACACATGTACTTGCCAATGGTCCCTACTAGGTGGTTGGCTACCACCAGAAGTCTGTTACCTACACGAAGTGTGCCACTCGTGTACTAACCTAGTCCACGGCACAGCACCAGAAGTCTGTTACCTACACGAAATGTGCCACTCGTGTACTAACCTAGTCCACGGCACAGCACCAGAAGTCTGTTACCTACACGAAGTGTGCCACTCGTGTACTAACCTAGTCCACGGCACAGCACCAGAAGTCTGTTACCTGCAGTGTGCCACTCGTGTGCTAACCTAGTCCACGGCACAGCACCAGAAGTCTGTTACCTACACGGTGTGCCACTCGTGTACTAACCTGGTCCACGGCACAGCACCAGAAGTCTGTTACCTGCGAAGTGTGCCACTCGTGTACTAACCTGGTCCACGGCACAGCACCAGAGTCTGTTACCTACACGAGTGTGCCACTCGTGTACTAACCTGGTCCACGGCACAGCACCAGAAGTCTGTTACCTACGAGTGTGCCGCCGTGTACTAACCTGGTCACGGCACAGCACCAGAAGTCTGTTACCTACGGTGTGCCACCGTGTGCTAACCTAGTCCACGGCACAGCACCAGAAGTCTGTTACCTACACGAAGTGTGCCACTCGTGTACTAACCTAGTCCACGGCACAGCACCAGAAGTCTGTTACCTACACGAAGTGTGCCACTCGTGTACTAACCTAGTCCACGGCACAGCACCAGAAGTCTGTTACCCACAGGAAGTGTGCCACTCGTGTACTGACCTAGTCCACGGCATAGCACTCAAAGAACAATGAATTTGTGATGTTTTGTTCCACAAACTGATGCACAAGGTCTCAACAAAAAAAAGCAGTACAGTCTGAGACCTTACAAAAATCGGAAAAACCTTCATACCCCTATGTGAAAAGTCATTTAAAACATAGCACGGCAGAAATCCAATCGATCCAGCAATTTTGGCTGGACATCGTTTTATAGCAAAAAAAAGAAAAGAAAATTCAAAATGCCAATGTGCTGGTCTGAGGCGACTCGCGTGGAGACCAGAAAACGGAGACTTTTGTTTTGGCCTTATACATGTAATATAAATTGTTTGGTCCAGAACTGTGCCCGCTTATCCAGTAAGGATCTAACGTCGGAGTCATCTAAAAATGTATGTGAATGCCTCTCTCCTTCCTCTTGTCACCTGTTTCATATAAACATATGTTCCTGGGCCAGACCAGCATGCCCAGAGTCAACCAACTGTGTTTTTACCTGCCTGTGACCTTTCAATCATAACTTGTACATGATAATGTCCCATGACCAATGGTATATATGCCTGTCATTGATTTTAAAAGGTTGTCAAGTACATGTACGTATGTACAGTACATAGGACAGTGTGTGAACATAAACACACAACTGTAAAAAAATACACGAGCAATAATAATAATAATAATAATAATAATAAAAGACATTTATATGGCGCTTTATGTAAAAACCTCAAAGCGCCTCACAATAAGAACTATAAAAACCAAGGCATTATAATAACACTTAAAAGGCAATTAACAGGACTTAAAATTAATAATAAAATTAAATATTGAGAAATAAAATAAAATATATAAGAGTTACTTAAAGGTAAAAAATGCCACAAAAACGAAACAAATATGAAACGATTGAAACAGACGCAGCTAAAAAGAACGTTATAAACAGAAGAAACGGTTTTAAGAACGCGATGTAAAAATATACCTTATAAATGGTACACTGTACACAAGAAGTATGTGCCTCACACATGGCACTGTTTTATGGAGTGCTATGGTCGAGCGGTTTAGTGCATCGGATTTGTGTTCTGATGGCTGAGTCGTCAGAATGTGGGTTCGAATCCCAACCGCGACCATGGTGCTTGTGTCCTTGAGCAAGACACTTTACCATAATTGCTTCTCTCCACCCAGGGGTAAATGGGTACCTGTGAGGGCAGAGTTGGTTGTGGTGTTTGATTAGCCCTATATGCACTGTAATGGCAGCAATTGAGCTGTATACTCCCCATGGAGCTGAGACGGTTTCAGGAATGATTTATGAGCCTGATGAGCAGGGGTAATAATGTAATGCGCCTTGAGCACCAGTTTGGTGGATACGTGCGCTATATAAGTCCACATTATTATTATTATTGTTATTATTATGTGTTCTCTGAAATTGGTATCTAAAGTGTGAAGACTATATGTGTACGTTGAAAATATACGCACACATGGCATTTTGGTCTGCACTGTAGCTAGCAAATCACCATTCACGTTTTCCCTGTAGATATGTTAGGTCAAATAAGTCTCCAGTTTCTGGTCTCTGTGCGCATCACCTCAAACCCACACATCGGCATTTTTATAATTAGGTGTTCGGGTATGTGCCCGAAACACCTATTGTTTTTGTACGTTTTTTTTTTTTTTACTTCTTCTTCTTCTTCTTCTTCTTCTTCTCCTCCCCAATCTTGTCCGCAAACAAAAACATACTTGCCAACTTCACATGAACTTGAAACTTGGCATGTACTTAGAACTTAACAAGTAGATGAAACTCCAGTTGTGAGTGACCCCGATTTGACCTTACTTCCTGTCCAAACCGGAAGTCAAAGTTTAATATTTAAAAAAATCATATCTCAACAACCACAACAGGTAAATGGAAATTTTTTGCACTATTGTATAGATTGTTAATTGTCGAAAAATATTTACAAAAACATGACTCCAATTTGACCTTACTTCCTGTCCAAACCGGAAGTCAAAGTTTAACATTTAAAAAAATCATATCTCAACAACCACAAGAGGTAAATTCACAATTTTTGTACCATTATACAGATTGTTAATTGTCGAAAAATATTTACACAAAGGTGACCCCAATTTGACCTTACTTCCTGTCCAAACCGGAAGTCAAAGTTTAACATTTAAAAAAATCATATCTCAACAACCACAAGAGGTAAATTCACAATTTTTGTACCATTATACAGATTGTTAATTGTCGAAAAATATTTACACAAAGGTGACCCCAATTTGACCTTACTTCCTGTCCAAACCGGAAGTCAAAGTTTAACATTAAAAAAATCATATCTCAACAACCACAAGAGGTAAATTCACAATTTTTGTACCATTGTACAGATCGTTAATTGTCGAAAAATATTTACAAAAAGGTGACCCTAATTTGACCTTACTTCCTGTCCAAACCGGAAGTCAAAGTTTAATATTTAAAAAAAATCATATCTCAACAACCACAAGAGGTAAATTCACAATTTTTGTACCATTATACAGATTGTTAATTGTCGAAAAATATTTACACAAAGGTGACCCCAATTTGACCTTACTTCCTGTCCAAACCGGAAGTCAAAGTTTAATATTTTCAAAAAATCATATCTCAACAACCACAAGAGGTAAATTCACAAATTTTTTACCATTATACAGATCGTTTATTGTCAAAAAATATTTATACCCCAATTTGACCTTACTTCCTGTCCAAACTGGAAGTGAAAGTTTAATATTTAAAAAAATCATATCTCAACAACCACAGGAGGTAAATTGACATTTTTGTACCATTGTACAGATTGTTAATTGTCAAAAGTATTTACACAAAGGTGACCCCAATTTGACCTTACTTCCTGTCCAAACCGGAAGTCAAAGTTTAATATTAAAATAATTTCTAAGTTCAGTATTGTATTGTATTCAAATAAACTTTTCGTGAGAACTTCAACAGACGTTAACATTTGACTTCTCCAACACTTCGAATTGATGACATAACCATTTTAACTTCAACCGAACACCTTGTTTTTGTTGTGACAAAAACTTATATCTAGTTTTTCTTTTTTTTTGTGCTATGAAACGATGTCCAATTGCAGCCAAAATCTCCAACATTGTTCGCATATCATCATTTCATATCAGAAATATAAGCCGAATTAGGAAATACTTGAATAAAAGTGCTGCTGAACAAATTATACATGCGTTTGTCACATCACGGCTCGATAATGGGAATGCTCTCCTTTACGGTCTCCCGCAGAATCAAATATCTCGTCTTCAGCACATACAAAACACAGCAGCTCGTGTTGTGACTTTGTCCAGAAAGTCATGCCATATCACGCCAATCTTGAAAGAACTGCACTGGCTTCCTGTTTCACAGAGAATTGTTTTTAAACTTATGCTAATTGTTCACAAATCTTTTAATAACATTGCTCCAATTTATATTTCTGAACTGGTAAAACTTGTAGCTTTGCATGGTGAGGATGATAAGTAAGACTGATTGTGGTGACACCATGTGGAATCTCAATTGAGTAGTAATTAGTTCTGAACTGCTTAAAGTCTACACTCCATCACGCAATTTGCGCTCCAGCAACATGTCACTCCTAAAGGAACCAACTTCAAAACGGAACTGGGGTGATAGGTCATTTTCTGTCGCAGCTCCGAGACTCTGGAATCATCTTCCAACTAAACTCAAATCTTGTCATAGTATAACCAGATTTAAGTCGATGCTTAAAACTCATCTTATGTCACAACTCTTCAAAGATGATGTATATTTGTAATTGCATTGTAGGTACATGTATCTCGGTACATAATTTTTTATTTTTTTCCCCTATGCTATCATTGTATATTGTTTGTATTCATGTTTTTCTTTGTTTCCGCGCCTTGAGCGCCCAGCAGGGTGGATATGTGCGCGCTAAAAATCTTTATTATTATTACTATTAAAATTGCTGGATCGATTGGAATTCTGCCGTGCTGTGTTTTAAACAACTTTTTCACATATACAGGTAGGGGTATGAACGTTTGGCTTGATTTGTGTGGCCTCTCTTAGCCACCATACTTTGTATATATATATATTTCACTGGTTGGCGCGTCACCGCACCGATTTTGAAGCCGACCTGTGACCTAGAAATTGGAGACTTTTTTCAGGGCCTTACTGTGTAGTTTATAATAGAAAAATCAACATGTATTGAAAATAGTTCTGTGGATCACAATTATGTAGAACAACAGCATAGTTGACTGTTGTAGGGTTTGGTTGTAACATTAAAAGATGATATCTGGGTAGGTACATGTATATAGACCTTATACATACATGTATCACGTCGCAAACTGAAGGTCGCCCCCTTTCAGAGGCAAATGAAGGTCACTCATTGGTTCATGTATGCGCGCTGTGCGTGCGTACGCACAGCGCGCATACATGAACCACTGAGTGACCTTCTCTAGCCTCTGAATGAGGGTGATGTTCAGTTTGTGACATCGTATGCATAAGGTCTATAGGGTCAGTATTGCAGTATTTTGATAATTCACTGGTCAACAATTTTTTTAAAGTTGTCTGCTTCAGAGATAAAATGTGCTATTTATTATGGATTTTGATGTGCTGAATTCAAATATGACAATTAAAATTGCTGATTGGCTACTGTTTCAAAGATATTTAAGTTTTTACATTTTACGTACTATGTACTATGTACATGTACATGTATATGGTGTACATAGCAGATTTTTAATCATGAATTATCATACGCTATTCCCATACGTGTACACATGTACATGTAGATCTTTAAAACTAGAGCCAATCAACAATTTTAAGCATCATTTCCATTCTCAGTGACCCATAATTAGTCAAGTTTGACTTCATTTGTTTCGGAAGCATATTTGGCTGTAGACCAGTGTAATTAGCTAGACCAGCATACACTATGCAAATCGTGTGGTGCGTATATGCTGTGGTATTTGTGAAGAAGTCTAACAGGCAATACTGACCAACAAGCAATTTATTTTATTTTTTTCTTGTCCATGGTGTTGATATAAATGATGTGATTCATGCTCTGTAGATCAATTGAAGTCACGGAAACGGGTGTAGAATGGAAGAATTCTCCATTTGCAGCCATTAAACCTAACCCCCTAGGCATTTTGGTTAGAAACCATTCCAAATCCTCCAAAATCCATCAACATGCAGTAAAAAAGGTACCCCAATTATTGGACTTTGATGGAATTGGTACAGTAGCAAATGCAAAGCATCCATTGCTTGGCTATTACACAGTCCTGAATCCAACAAAAGCAGCCGGTGGAGTTTGATGGATTTGGTACACATGGCTACATGCTCTATTCGCTGGGCTATACATGTACTATGGAGTACTGAATCCAACAAATCCTCCTTGTTGGAGGTTTTAGGGGTAGTTGGGGTTAGAATGAAAGAATTCTCCATTGGCAGCCATTAAGCATTAATAAAAGCTGAATTCATAACTGGCCAAATTTTAAACGGTACAGAACCATAAGAATCATAGCATTACATACAGGACCCGTCTCAGTAGAATACTCTATTAAACCTTCTACTACTACAAGGGTCAAAATCAGTCAAAATGTTGATATACTTGCCAAGGCATATCCAGTGCGTCGAACATTGTCAAACCTTATGTGTAGTAAGTACATTTACAGGTCAAAATGAGTCGACCGTTTTTGACTGGTAAAAGCATTGTCTTGTATTGTTGACGGTGGTCAAAATGACAGTCAAAACCAGTCAAAAATACAGTTGGTTCAACAGTCAGTTGACTGATTTTGACCACTATAGCTACTTGCAACAAAAGTTCAGCTCCAGTAGGCAGGGTTAATTTTCTTTTTCTGAGATGATCACAGGCTTGTGGTAATGTAAATGAGAAATATTTAAAAGATTTCATAAACAAAGGTACTGATTCTCAATGATAGTGTTGTGGTTGAAATTGCCAAATTTGTTTTCTACTCCCAACGATTTACTATCTTTTTATTATATGGATAAAGGTACCATGTACTGCTACATAGGGCTGTGCCGGGTATCCGGGTATCCGGATACCCAACCGAAACTGTCATTACCCGGTTCCATTTTTCGGTTCCAATTACCCGTAAACGACTTTTTAAAATTCGGACTTAGTTAACATTTGAGCGGTGCAAACAGAAATCTGTGACTCTTGAACAATGCACTTGTACAGACAATTATCTTTAAATTCAAGAGATTACACTCCAACAAAGAAAAGATCGATAGTATGATATCCTCTGTATTATAAAAGTCAATTTGTTACCATTTACAGTACATATATTTGTACACCACCGGAGGCATGTTTTCAACAAAAATAAAAACGGGTATCCGGGTACCCGAAGTTTCCTGATTTCGGGTATCCGGTTCCAAAAATATCCGAAAACGCACAGCCCTATACTTACAATAACAAACCCATTTTTATATCAAGACCTTACACTAAGGCTGTGCTGGGTACCCGGATACCCTACCGAAACTGTCATTACCCGGTTCCATTTTTCGGTTCCAGTCACCCGTAAGCGACTTTTTAATATTTTGACTGAACATTTAAGCCATACAAATGGAAGTCTCTGATTTTTGAGTTGTTTTTAATATAGACAGACCTGTGAAATCTCTGCGTTTTAGCGGATTTCCGCTTTTTTCATTTCCTCTCCTGATTTTAATTTCCGCTTTTTTAAAAATCCGCCCGAAAAAAAAATTCCGTTTTTTATTTTGCATTGCGTGTAATTATTGTTTCACGCGGATCTCGATCTCGATCGGCGATCCGTGCGTTGGTTCCCACACCAGATACCGCCTGTTGGATATAGAGCGCACGAACCAGCGGTATGGCTGACCGTCACACCGTATTTCGACTGTGTCCTACTTAGCTAGCGGCTGCGGTCAATTCCCATAGACTTGCGTGTTATTTCCGGCCATAGCCAAGGAATTATACGGCCTAACAACACGCGCGACACACCACCACAACAACCACCATTTTGTATTCTACGTCCATGTGTGCACTACGTGACACGTGCATGATTACTACTTAGTACTCATGATGTTCTCCATTGACACCGGGTCTTTTTTAGGTTCTCCTCTTTTTACCTCTTTTTTTATCAAACCCCACTCACAGGCCTGTATAGAGGCAGGAAATTATTACAGTAAGTCCACACTTAGTACCGTAATTTCCGGAATATAAGCCGCGGCTTATACGTTGATTTTGACACGGTAAAAGTTGCCTGCGGCTTATACGCGGTGCGGCTTATACGCCGAGGTATGAATCTTGAAGAACAAAACACAATGCACAATTAAGCAAAAATCGTTGGTAAACAGACAGAAACAGAAACCTAAAAACTGTTATTGTTCGTAGCGAAAGTGGTCTGGTCATTGTCAGTTTTATTAGTGAGCGGACCTCGATACACAGATTTATTCAAAACTTCTGAAAAAACCGTTGCAACGTTTAGCGCCAGCGACATCAGAATCCACGACGTAGATCGTAGTCTATGCCATGCGTGTACCAGAGAGCCAATGGGAAAATTCGTTATATCGTAGTCTGTGGAAGGAGCCAATAGGAAAATTGTTCTGGCGTGGCAGGCGATGAGTCATCGTTTCGTTGGTTGCCGTTGTAGTGATTACATATGCGTTGTGCAGAAAGCAGGCAACCAGCGGGACTACGTTCGACATTCCCGAATGCCGTAAATAGTGATACGGGAACGGAACAGCAAAATAAAAATGGTGCAGAAATGTCGAGATAAATACCCAGAAAGCTACCCAGTTATTGCTGCCACCAAACTTGGGGAACTTAACGCATTTTGTAAAATATGCAGCACGGATTTCTGCATTAGCCATGGTGGCCTTAACGATGTCAAGAAACACGTGGAGTCGAAGAAACATCGATCCCACAAGCAGTGCCGTTGATTCCTGTACATGCACATGTATTTCGGACATGCGTAAAATGTGCCAAACTTTACTATTAGTATTACGAATTTTCACTTGTCAAGGTTGGCAGGTATGCTACAAGTTTTACCTAGGTATGCTATTGTGTCTCTTTCAATACATTTTGACTCGAGCAACACAATGACCCCTTTATGACCCCTTGTATGGCGAAGTACCGACAGTGAGTGGCGTCGGCGGGCCTCTGTGTGTGCGGCTTATACGCGGTGCGGCTTATATGTTGACGCATGAATCTTGTTTTGGTGATTTTGGGGTAGTGCGGCTTATACACCGCGCGGCTTATATTCCGGAAATTACGGTATACAGTGAGCACTGAGTATACAGTGCTATACACACGTCGGTGTAGGGCAAAAATTAAATCAGTTGTTTATCTCCCGACGCAAGAATTTCACCAACCTAAGTCCACATTTATTATGACTCTCATAAAACAAGAGAAACTTGTAATCATATTGTTTTTTTTATACATTTGGAAGTATTTAGGTGTTTTTACAAAATTGTTTACGGGTTCCCAAGTATCCAAAGATTGCCAATTTTTGGTATCTGGTTCCTGAAATAAACGAAAATGCACAGCCTTACCTAAGACAGTCTTGAAGACATCGTTATCAATAAATGTTGCCGCTCGTGTCTCCATTTCACATGATGAACTTTGCCGTTTCGCTTTCACGGTCCAGTGTATCTATCATCTTGCCCGTCTTGTTAATCAGTACGATTCATCAAAGTCAATTGTGACATCGCCCTGTTTAATTATCAGGAATTTGTACTATCGTATAGGCTATGTATCTTTGATAAAGGTTGACCGAAATAGAAACATCCTTGTGGTAGATTAATGGATTGGTTCTTGATGCAATCTTCTTTGAGTTTTGTTTTTCTAAAATATATTTTCAATTGGATAAATTTGTTGGGCTGTTTTTCATCCCTAACCCTGAAAAAAACAACCCAAACAAACAAACAAAACAGCCCTGCTGACTGTTGATCTTTGGTGTTGTAAATTTTAAGAAAGGTGAAATAATTTCCATTTTGAATTTAGGAAAGAATACTCTTTCCTCAATTCCACATACAGTTAGAATGTAATCAACAAATCTGAAAGCATCATTCACTACTTTCATGTGAATGACACAATGTAATCATTTTCACAGGTGTAACGTGTATCTTGATTTAAAGAGAGTAATCATACTCATAGAAGCAGTTTCGCCAACATGACCAATGTCGTACCTTCCCTTCAATGTATATCTTGATTCAAAGAGAGTAAGGTTACTCATAGAAGCAGTTTGGCCAACATGACCAATGTCGTACCTTCCCTTCAATGTATATCTTGATTCAAAGAGAGTAAGGTTACTCATAGAAGCAGTTTGGCCAACATGACCAATGTTGTACCTTCCCTTCAATGTATATCTTGATTCAAAGAGAGTAAGGTTACTCATAGAAGCAGTTTGGCCAACATGACCAATGTCGTACCTTCCCTTCAATGTATATCTTGATTCAAAGAGAGTAAGCATACTCATAGAAGCAGTTTGGCCAACATGACCAATGTCGTACCTTCCCTTCAATGTATATCTTGATTCAAAGAGAGTAAGGTTACTCATAGAAGCAGTTTGGCCAACATGACCAATGTCGTACCTTCCCTTCAATGTATATCTTGATTCAAAGAGAGTAAGCATACTCATAGAAGCAGTTTCGCCAACATGACCAATGTCGTACCTTCCCTTCAATGTATATCTTGATTCAAAGAGAGTATGCATACTCAGAAGCAGTTTTGCCAACATGACCAATGTTGTACCTTCCCTTTAGCCCTAACTCCCTAGGCCCATTTGCTTACACATAACCTGAATCCTTCCTAACTCCCTAGGCCCATTTGCTTACACATAACCTGAGTCCTTCCTAACTCCCTAGGCCCATTCGCTTACACATAACCTGAATCCTTCCTAACTCCCTAGGCCCATTCGCTTACACATAACCTGAATCCTTCCTAACTCCCTAGGCCCATTCGCTTACACATAACCTGAATCCTTCCCAACTCCCTAGGCCCATTTGCTTACACATAACCTGAATCCTTCCTAACTCCCTAGGCTCATTTGCTTACACATAACCTGTATCCTTCCTAACTCCCTAGGCCCATTTGCTTGCACATAACCTGAATCCTTCCTAACTCCCTAGGCCCATTTGCTAACACATAACCTGAATCCTTCCTAACTCCCTAGGCCCATTGAAACACATAACCTGAATCCTTCCTAACTCCCTAGGCCCATTCGCTTACACATAACCTGAATCCTTCCCAACTCCCTAGGCCCATTTGCTTACACATAACCTGAATCCTTCCTAACTCCCTAGGCTCATTTGCTTACACATAACCTGTATCCTTCCTAACTCCCTAGGCCCATTTGCTTACACATAACCTGAATCCTTCCTAACTCCCTAGGCCCATTTGCTTACACATAACCTGAATCCTTCCTAACTCCCTAGGCCCATTCGCTTACACATAACCTGAATCCTTCCTAACTCCCTAGGCCCATTCGCTTACACATAACCTGAATCCTTCCCAACTCCCTAGGCCCATTTGCTTACACATAACCTGAATCCTTCCTAACTCCCTAGGCCCATTTGCTTACACATAACCTGAATCCTTCCTAACTCCCTAGGCCCATTCGCTTACACATAACCTGAATCCTTCCTAACTCCCTAGGCCCATTCGCTTACACATAACCTGAATCCTTCCTAACTCCCTAGGCCCATTCGCTTACACATAACCTGAATCCTTCCTAACTCCCTAGGCCCATTCGCTTACACATAACCTGAATCCTTCCTAACTCCCTAGGCCCATTCGCTTACACATAACCTGAATCCTTCCTAACTCCCTAGGCCCATTTGCTTACACATAACCTGAATCCAGTGTCCACTGTCCCAAGCACTGACCATGCAATCACTACAACAAACATGGATGTACATGTACCACGGAAAGGCAAGTATGCCTAATAACCTCAATCCTCCAAAATCCTTCACTTTAGCAAAGAGCATGTAGCATGTAACCTCAATCCTTCAAAATCCTTCACTTTATGCAGGCGTCAATTTGAAGCCTGGACCCACCCTCCTCACGTCATCACCTTTCTTCACCTGAGCCAATTATGTATAAGGTCAGGATTTCACCACCACTTCACTCTATCAGCAAATGTGTTAGTCCAGGCTTCACCCTTTGAATTATTTCCATAGGTGAAGCTTCACTTTTTCAGTTTTCGCCAGGTCTGACGCTTCACCACTGTTTCACCATATTGACCATTTGCATATAGTTCAAGCTTCACCTCTATTAAAATCAAGCTTCATTAATGTTTACTTATAACTAGACCATGACTGCAATGGTTAAATTTGTAATTCCACACTGCTAAAAGTACCAAGTCAACCAGGGTTCAATCCAAAGATACAGTGACATTTATTTTGTAAATCCAATGTTTCTACAAATAAATTTTTGTTGTTGTTATATAAAACTTAAAAAGCATGAAGTTTATTCAAAAGTTGTTTTAACTTTGACACTTGTTTACTAACTCTAAATTGTACTGAAATTGTACTGGCAAGTGGCAAGAATTCTCATATCATTTGTAACTAGATTTTGAATGCACAAATTTCCACTTCATATCAAAACCAATGCATTTCATAGCTATTAACCCCCAAAGAATTTGTCGTTTTGAGCACAAATAATACAAATAAACACAAATATATAATCCTGCTGATGAATTGCCTATTGCTGTATATTTTCTATTCTTAAACCCACATCCCATCAAAAAAGCACACTACATTGTGTATATTAAGATATATTTTTTTGAATAAAATATAAAAAAATGAATTTCAAATATTATAAACAGCTGACTGCATGTAACAACCTACTATTGCAAAACTGTCAAGCAGAGTCTGAGTTGCTGCACAATACTGACACATTATGGTTTCAGTCTTTAGGAGAAACTAGATCAGGACTGGTCCTCGGGTTTATGACATTACAAACATTGCTAAAATATAACAAAATACAGAGCACACATATGGACTACATAAATAAAATAATCTATAAAATAATATAGTAAACTTCAATGTTATTTTCACACAAGGAGTGTGCCATTAGATATTGGGGGGTGAGTTTGTTGAAAACAAATAATCTCCCACTGTTACAGATGACAAAGTCTAGAGTCACTGGTGAGAACAAACTAAAAACTCTGAAGGAATAAGTTAAAATTAAAAAGTTCATTCACCTTGCACCTTTGTCGATACAAACTATCTTTGACAACAAAAATCTTCCATTTCCCCAGATATCTAATGGTGTAACCCTGTGCCCCTAATAAGGCATTTAAAAACATAAGAAATAAATATGAAAGCACCAAATGAAAGCACATGTTTTCAGGAACACACTAGGTAAGAAAGCACCTTTTTTTTCAATATGAAAGCACCACTTGTTATGAACACATTATCTAAAAAGAATGCTAGTATACAACTTATATTTTCCTATACCGTGTGTCTCTAATAAATGCCCTCCCTTTTTGCAACCAAACTTGTAAAAATTACAAAAAGCACAGCAAATGAGTACAACCAGTATGCTTATAAGTCTACATTTACAATCCTGATTGTAAATTTGATTGCTACACCTATCAAAAAACATTATTTATTCAACTTTTGCATCAGAATCCAAAATTTGTATTTTCTGGCAGTTTTATACTGAAAAGTTCACCAATAACCCCCGAAAATGTCAATGCCCGGGCGTTTATTAGAGACAATACGGTATACTTATAATTATATACTTAATAATTTTATACAAAATCTTTGGCAACACATAACACAAGTTAAAATCTACAAGCATTACACCCTAGATAATCATATTTCTAGAAAAGATCCATCCTGAAAAATTCACAGCCCTGTCATTGGGCATTTTTCACAATTAAAGGCTTAATAACAAATCATTCATGAGTTTCATTCCTCTTAGCTACCCTGGTAGCTGCAGCTTTTGGGCTCCTCTTTTTCTATTTTTGCCACTTGGCAGAGGTGACTTAGTGAGTGTGAGACCATCTGTTTACTTAGGAGCAGGCGTGAGGCAAGAATTTCTTGTGTTTCCTCATCAGGTACAGCATCGTCAAGATCATGTGCAGCTCTTCTCTTCTCTTCAAATACCTTCGCCAGGGTATTCACTAGGAAGGTACTCATTAGGTTGACTTACATTGCCATCCTGAAAATTATGAAGTAATTTAGGCAAATCCATAAAATGGCCAGTGCAAGTTGGCTGACACGTTGAGCAATCTTGGGGTAGTCTTTCTTGATCAGGAACAGGCCAAGGAAGAATAATACAGACGGTCCTCCTGGATACCATAGAACACTTGATGGGTCATCTCCGGATCTTCTCTGGCAAACTGGGTGGGCACAGTCTGGTTTGAAACAACAAACTAACCTGAAAACATATTTGTTTCCTTGTACAGTGTGGTTATCCATAATGGATATTATTTTATCTATGTGTTGGAATCTTTCCATTTCTTCAGGAGATAGTTCTTTCAATTTGTTTCTGGCTGATTTTGAAGCCTTCAAATACTTGTTCAAAGTATTGCGACGAGTCTGCAGTTCTGATGAAAGGAATCCTGTTGCACACTTAAAGAGACGTATTTCACCCCCTTTGTATCCGGTTTTATCTACTCTATCCATGTAGACGTCTCTGGCAGCATCTTGATTCGCCTTCACTCTTTCAAGATTTAACCGCCTAGTGTGTCTCTGTTTTCACCACACAGTGTTGAGGAATGAATAAATTAGCAGCACTCCTGCACAGCTGCCCATTTAAGTGTTCCACCTCATTCAGAAACGAACCCCGCTGTACCTAGTTGTCACTATTGTGGCAAATTTTTGTCTCTCTGTGTGCCATTCTGTCCCACATGAATTTGGTTTCGGCATGGGATGGATTTTCATCGCCTCCTCCATCGACTCTTATGTAGTCTATTTCCTTGTCTGAATTGTCGGCTGAGAAGAATTTAGATTGGTATAAGGGTGAGCTCCTCAACATGTCCAGATCTGCGTAGTGTTGACCAGCATTCTTGGGATCTAATTTATTACACTTGACAATTCCCGCATATTTGTCAATGCGGAGGTTTCACTCCCACCAAAGTAGTACTGAAGACACTTGCAGAACATTTTGTTCTTTGTTGGTAAAGTCTGTGTGAGTTGCCAGATCTTCTTCTCCCTGATCATAATAGATTTTATTTTCCCTGATGTTGCGAGGGTGTCCAACCTGAACCCTGCGGCGTCATCTCTATTGAGGTACATAGCATTTTGGTGATCTTTTTTTTGCAGGACATTAAGTGATTTGTAGAGAGAGTTGGACCATTTTTCATCTGCATTTATTTTTATGTCAAAACCCTTTCGGGCGCGCTTACTGATGATGTTTGCTGCACTTTTGTAGCGTTTACTTGATGCATTTCTGGAATTGCGTGGTACACAAAGTTGTATGATCTGACCGTGACTTATGTGCTCTCCCAGTTCCTCTTGTAGTTGATGTTGCAATCTTTGAAATGTTATTTTTTGTCCAATCTTTTTTCTCTCCCAAGTGAGAGATCCAGATGAACGCCATTTATCAGCACCCACACCCGAATCTCTCACGATTGCTTCGATTCTTTGTCCAATGTGTGGATGTCGTTTCAATAGACTATCTCTCCTAGGTGTAGCTCGCTGGAGAAACCGTCTTAACTCATATTTCTTTTTTATCTTTCTTCTGAACTTCTCTTTTAGTCGCTGTCTTGATTTACGTTTAGCTAAAACTATTGTATCTTCATCAGCACTGGTTTGGAGTACTATCAGTCTTTCATCTGGCAGTGATTGATGTTCTGTAGTATCAGGTGCATCTGTAACATTGGGTCCATCAGGAGCTTGCTGTGGATTCAACAGCATCATCTGATTAGCTTCATCTGCTGATTCCATTATACTGTAATATGCTGCTTCTATTTCTTCAGCTTCAGCCATTGCATTTTGTACCTCTCTTTTATTGTCTTTATGATTTCCTATTCCATAGTGCTGCTTGGCCTTTTTGACGAAAGATGACTTGTGGCTGCAAACTTGATAAGGCGCTTGTCTTTCTCAGAAGAGGCCAATTTTTTGCAGTGAAGCTAGTTTGTCTCTGCTGAGTGCTGGAGCTTAGTCACTGGATTTGGAACTAAACTTATCTAGAATTTGGTAAAACATAGCATAATCTGTTTTGCAATCCTTTTCAAGCACATATATTGCTTGCCAACCATTTTTCCACTAGAAGTCGAGTCTCTTGATAATGTAACGAGTACAACAGGCATCTTCCCCAATCTTTTAGCAGCAGTATATGCCTTGTACTTCATTGACGGATAGCAAGCCGCCCACACAGAGGAAAGTTTCACTGGCTGATGTTGTAAAATAAATAATGCTGCATGAATATCTGCTGTGCAGCAACCTCCTGACACATGTTTATTTTTACAAACATACTCACAGATTTTTGCATATTCTTGCAAGCTTAAACCATTGAATGGTGATACCTGAACAAATGGGTGCTGTCGACACTTAGCATTTTTGATATTGAGAACTTTCGCTGATTCATGAAGGAATACATCCAACTTTCTTTGATCTAGTCATGCAACATCAACATCTGAACTGGTTTGAGGTTTAGCAACGTCAGTTTCATCTACCTGGGGATGAGGTTTGGTGACGCCAGTTTCATCTGCCTGGGGATGAGGTTTGGTGATGCCAGTTTCATCTGCCTGGGGATGAGGTTTGGTGATGCCAGTTTCATCTACCTGGGGATGAGGTTTGGTGATGCCAGTTTCATCTGCCTGGGGATGAGGTTTGGTGATGCCAGTTTCATCTACCTGGGGATGAGGTTTGGTGATGCCAGTTTCATCTACCTGGGGATGAGGTTTGGTGATGCCAGTTTCATCTACCTGGGGATGAGGTTTGGTGACGCCAGTTTCATCTACCTGGGGATGAGGTTTGGTGATGCCAGTTTCATCTGCCTGGGGATGAGGTTTGGTGATGCCAGTTTCATCTACCTGGGGATGAGGTTTGGTGATGCCAGTTTCATCTGCCTGGGGATGAGGTTTGGTGATGCCAGTTTCATCTACCTGGGGATGAGGTTTGGTGATGCCAGTTTCATCTGCCTGGGGATGAGGTTTGGTGATGCCAGTTTCATCTACCTGGGGATGAGGTTTGGTGATGCCAGTTTCATCTGCCTGGGGATGAGGTTTGGTGATGCCAGTTTCATCTACCTGGGGAGGCGGGTGGGTGATGCCAGTTTCATCTGCCTGGGGATGAGGTTTGGTGATGCCAGTTTCATCTACCTGGGGATGAGGTTTGGTGATGCCAGTTTCATCTGCCTGGGGATGAGGTTTGGTGATGCCAGTTTCATCTACCTGGGGATGAGGTTTGGTGATGCCAGTTTCATCTGCCTGGGGATGAGGTTTGGTGATGCCAGTTTCATCTACCTGGGGATGAGGTTTGGTGATGCCAGTTTCATCTACCTGGGGATGAGGTTTGGTGATGCCAGTTTCATCTGCCTGGGGATGAGGTTTGGTGACATCAATTCCATCTGGCTGGCATTCCATTACAAATTGCACATTCTCATCAACCATCTCTTCTTTATTTGTTTTTCTTTTGATGCAACGCAGATCACGCTTAGCCTTTTTATCTTTTTGGAGCAGATTATTCATTTCTATTCTGCAGACACGTTGCTTTTGCTGGAGGGTTTTAATTTTCTCACGAAGACTTTCTGCTTCTTCATACTTCTCACAGCTTACTTTGATGCTACATTTGCTTTCTGCTATATTTTTGTCTTTCTTTATACCATCTAATTCTTCCTCTAATTCTTGTATTCTTTCCCCTCTGGCTGTTTTTGTCCATCTTGTATTCACACCTTCACCTTTGTTAGCCTTGTATTTCTTGCTTTCTGACTTCCCCTTAGCAAATGCATACGTCTTGTTTACTACTTCCCTCCCCAATTTTAGAAGTTTACCTTTACCCCCATTCTCTGTTAAAATGATTGGATTTTCTGTCAAAATTTGGGCACATGCCTTATTCACTGTGCTGTTATATCTGGCATTTTTCCCACTTTCATCTAATATTTTTGCTTTTTACAAAGCTCTTATTTACTGTTGGTGTTGCAAAAACTCTCAAGCGTAGCTTGTCTCTGGGTAGTCTTGGGTGAAGCGGATCTCTTGAGCGTAGTCTGTCTCTTGTCCTGAGGGCTTGCATTCATCTTTGGTTCATCTATAATTGAAACAAAAATCAAATTCAAGATGCAATTAGAACAAGTAGATCAATTCCATAAACAATATGGAATATTACAATTCCATAAACAATAAAAAGGAACTCATTGGTAAGGTCTAATAAGCAGAAGCAGTGTAAATGACACGGTACTATTGACATGTAATTTGTTGTATATTATAGTTTATACAAAGTCTACTTACTTGTGTTTTGATGGTCAGATGCACCAGTAGTACATGTAGATGTAGATGTTGATGGCACTTCATCATCAAAGAAAACAAAGTAGATAGGTTCAGATTCTTGCAGGAAGGCAAACAATTCACAGTCGTCTACATCTGTGCCGTCAGATAATCTCAGGCACTTGAATTTCTTTTTTTCCTTTTGCAGCTTTGTGACACCTGAAAATGTGATTTTTTTATGGCATTAATTTTAAAGTTAAAAAAATATTTCTTGAAAAATAATGCTGGTACATTGTATTATACCATTTGTTTTGGCAAGGAAAGCTACACAACTTTGTCAGTGAACGGGAAAAACGTCTGAAGTGCGTTGCATTTGGAATTATAACATGCCACCAAATGAAAAATTCTGTTCACCTAGGCATAAAAGTAAAACAATGAAAGCAAACAGCCAAAAGATGTCACAAATCTACATTTGAAAATTTGGTGTGTTGTTAATGTGCTTTCGCTATAAATTACAGCACAAGTGTAGCGAGGGTTCTTCTGCTTACCTTTGTCTATTAGCTCATCCAGTGATGTTGCCAACACGAGTTTCTTATTCTCTGCGTGCCAAATTTTGAACATACGGGGTTGCCATTTGTCTTAAAACTGTGATAGCCTGTAATTACACTATTACAAGAAAATAACAATATCGTCTGCTTACCGTTCGGTTGTTGTTGTACTGTACTGTCACACGACTGTCAGCCACCACACTGCGTGTCAGCGATCGCCTATAGCCTGAACATCTGACGTCTTTCCTTGCTGATATCATGATAAGGACAGGGGACCAGTCTTGTTGTTAGTTGCTAACGTTCGCCAACGTTGGCGGCGCACTTGAGATCGGTCAACCTCGTCCCCATGGTTTACTTTATTTCCAACATGTTTACGGTCAACCTCGTACTGCTCGACACACCCTGGGGACGAGGTTGGAGATCGGTAACAGCGTGCGCAAACTTGGCAACGCGTTTGCGCAAGTGGAACGCACCCCAGGATACAGTTTGCAAGGTGGTGCGGGCGCGCGATGTTTTAGATTGTGTGTATTTGTGTGGGCAAACTTCAGTTCAAAATTGCGACGCAAATTCCAAGTTGGCTTGCGAATTTCAAAAAGGCCATCTTCAAAGATTGCATCACAACAGTTGTTTGAAACGCCACGACTTCGACATATTTTCGACACGACCGATGTAGTGGATTCGATGTCACATCACCAAACACAAATAAGGCTCGTCAACGCTTCACCCTTTCATCAACTTTTATAGGTAACGCTTCACCCAATTATTAAAAAAGAACGTTACGGCTTCACTATAACAACAAATTATTGACCTCAGGCTTCGGCGCGAAGCGGCGTCGATATTTTGCGACCTCTGAGGAGGGTGGGTCCAGGCTTCAAATTGACGCCTGCATTAGCAAAGAGGATTTGGGAAGGTTAGGGTTAATGTATATCTTGATTCAAAGAGAGTAAGCATGTACCATAGTTCAAGCAGTTTTGCCAATATTACCAAAGCTGTACCTTCCCATTAAGTCCATGTTATCTAGGCCATCAACTGTCAGTATTAAACAACATTGCATGAATAGTACACATTTAGAGTACCATGGGCGAGTGGTCTAGTGCATTGTACTTGTGTTCATGTGACTGAGTTTGCAGATTATGTCCTTAACCATGACCCATAAAATGCTTCTCTCCACCCAGGAGCAAATGGCTGCAAAAACGAGGATAGAAGTGGTTATTGTGTTTGATAATTAACCCTAACCTTCCCAAATCCTTCCCAAATCCTTCAAAATCCTCTTTGCTAAAGTGAAGGATTTTGAAGGATTGAGGTTACATGCTACATGCTCTTTGCTAAAGTGAAGGATTTTGGAGGATTGAGGTTATTAGGCATACTTGCCTTTCCATGGTACATGTACATCCATGTTTGTTGTAGTGATTGCAAGGTCAGTGCTTGGGTCAGTGGACACTGTTTATTGCTCCATGCATGCAGGGAGGGTCCTTGGCCATGTACATGTATTACAGATTAGAAACACGTGTGCATACATGTCATGTGCTTGCTTTACTACTGAAGGATTTTGAAGGATTTTAGAGAATTCAGGTTATGTGTAAGCAAATGGGCCTAGGGAGTTAGGGTTAAGGTACGTGTACATGTGTTCCTAACGGGCTGCCAGGGCTGTATACTCCCCAGGGAGTTGCAGATGGTTTCAGGAATTATTTCTTTTGCCATTTGACCAGGAGTAATGATACCATATGGCACTTTGACGTCTCACTAAAAGGCGTCTAATTTATTTCGACTGGACCAAT
Source organism: Zoroaster sp. YZ-2022 (assembly GCA_029582265.1). Lineage (NCBI taxonomy): Eukaryota > Metazoa > Echinodermata > Asteroidea > Forcipulatida > Zoroasteridae > Zoroaster > Zoroaster sp. YZ-2022. The sequence continues at coordinate 37,551,716 of CM055818.1, forward strand.
AAATCAGAATTTCTTTTTTTCTTTTTCTTTTTATCCAGGACGCCTTCTGGGCCCTCGTTCAGATCTGTGAGAAGTACCTGACGGGTTATTACAGCCCTGGTCTTGAAGCCGTTCAGATAGACGGCCAGGTCTTAGCTGGACTCATGAAGAAAGAGTCGCCAACATGTCACAAACACATGGTGAGAAAAGCTTGCCACGCAACCAGTTCCTCCCCATTCACAAAGCAATCATATGCACTATGACATACATATATATAAACATTTGTGTGAACTTATGTGTTTTGTTTATGCAGAGATTTAAGCATTGACTGGTTTATGTATACAAGTTTCCTGTTCACCTCTTTCTCAGTGCTATAGCGGTAGCTATGGGAGGTTTTGCGTGCTTGAGGAAAGAATACATGGAATCATATGAACAAACCTTTGTTACTGAACTTGCATTCGTGGTGGAGGTGGCCATGTTGGATTTAGTTAACATTGTACACGCTTACACATACAGATACCTACCCACACTTTTCCATTTTTTATATGTAGTTTTGATAACCTGTAATTTCTTGTTTTGATAATAAAAATGGAGCAAAAAAAGTAAAAAATACTTTGTACTTTTGGTGGAAATTGCACAAAAAAAATGTAGTTACATGCAGTGGTCTCCGGTTAAGACCCTGGCAGGATCTTTTTCCCAAGGCAAAATTCTTGATTTGAATTCTCAAACAAAATGTGACTGACATGTATTTCCAGTAACCAACTGAAGGGGAGGTTTACACGTTTGGTGAACCGATTCTACGAGTATCTTTCCTTTCTGTCATGTCTGTTGATCTAAGATCTACGTTAAACAACCAACCTGTGGCAGTTTCAGCTTATCGTGTTTACAAGAAAATGCAAAGTGTTTGTTTTCATTCTTGTGTGGAGTTTTCATTTTTGATATCCTCGGCAACTTTACACACCATTTAAGTTTTGTGTTTTTTAATTGTGATCATTTATTTCTTTTGATATTACCAAAACTGTCAAACTTACACTTTTTGGCAATCTCAAAAAAAAATTCAACTTACTTGTTGTAAAGTTGATGATAGTATCAATTATCCCTTGAAATCTTTCCGTCTGAGGTGCTATCAGTTTAGTAACCTAATGAAAACCTTAATTCCCTACTCAATTTCTTTAGGTCAAAAAAAAAAGTCCCCGGGTTTCTGGTCACTGGTCGGCTTCAAAATTGGTGCAGTGATGCTTTTTTTTTTTTTTTTTTTTGATTTTTTTTTTTTTTTTCCAACAGGGAAATATGGGATACATGTATATATGGTGACCAAATTTCCCATATGCAAAGTATTGTGGCTAAGAGAGGCCTCAAAAATCGGGCAAATGTTCATACCCCTATGTGAAAAAGTCGGCAGAATTCCTATCGATCCAGCAATTTTGGCTGCAATTGGACATCGTTTCATTGCAAAAAAATAATAAATAAATAAAAATGCGGGCACGGAGACCAGAAACCGGAGACTTTTTTTTATTTGCCTTAATGATACAATGTAACAAGCTGTTATATGCCCTAGGCATTTTGGCTAGGAACCATCCCAAATCCTCCAAAATCCATCAATATGCAGTAAACAGGTACCCCAATTGTTGGACTTTGATGGAATTGGTACAGTAGCAAATGCAAAGCGTCCATGACTTGGCTATTACACAGTCCTGAATCCAACAAAAGCAGCCGGTGGAGTTTGATGGATTTGGTACACGTGGCTGCATGCTCTATTCGTTGGGCTATACTGTGGAGTACTTAGTCCACCAAAATCGGGCAAAAACAGGAGAAGAATTTTGGGTAGTTTAACCCTAACCTTCCCAAATCCTCCAAAATCCTCTTTGTTAAAGTGAAGGATGTAGGTTACATGCTACATGCTCTTTGCTAAAGCGAAGGATTCTGGAGGATTGAGGTTATTAGGCATACTTGCCTTTCCATGGTACAAGTACATCCATGTTTGTTGTAGTGATTGCAAGGTCAGTGCTTGGGTCAGTGGACACTGTTTATTGCTCCATGCATGCAGGAAGGGTCCCTGGCCATGTACATGTGCATGTGCATGCACACTCGTATGTTTTTGTAGTCCTTTGTCCTGTTTGTCTCCTTGTCTGTCCCTAGGTTAGGGCACAAAAGCATTTTTGCTTCACCCAAACCTAAATGTTGTCCTTTGTGTAATAATTTCATATATATTTAATGTACCTGTAATACTGTACTTCAACTTATTACAAGCAATGTATATTTCTATTTCCAAGGACAGCATTGAAATAAATGTATTATCAATCAATCAATCAATCATGTATCACAGATTAGAAACACATGTGTGCATACATGTAATGTGCTTGCTTAACTACTGAAGGATTTTGGAGGATTCAGGTTATGTGTAAGCAAATGGGCCTAGGGAGTTAGGAAGGATTCAGGTTATGTGTAAGCAAATGGGCCTATGTAGGGAGTTAGGGTTAGTGTATGTTTAGGGATACTTTTAGAAGCAGTTTTGCCAACATTACCAAAAAGTGTACAAATGCTTATGGTGCATATACATTTGAATACTTTCTACATGTACTTGCCCCTTATAAATAAACAAGGTTATTGACAGACGCTTTAAACTTGTTTTGTTGTTTGCAGAAAAAACATCGGATTGAGCCCATTCTGTACATGACGGAGTGGTTCATGTGCATCTTCTCCCGGACGCTACCCTGGCCGTCTGTGCTGAGAGTCTGGGATGTGTTCTTCTGTGAAGGTGACATATGAACCAGGCTATTAAAGCTTCGAGGAGCGAAACAAAAAATAGCTCATGACTCAGGGCAGCATGACTACAAACTAGGCATGATCTACTTGACTGGGGTCCTTGGTTTTTTTTTAAAAAGGGTGTATGGGGTGTCGTGGCCGAGCGGTCTAGCTTACCGGATTCAAGTTCTGGTGTTAGCAAAATAATGTGGGTTCGAATCACGGCCGTGACACTTGTGTCCTTGAGCAAGACACTTGATCATAATTGCTTCTCTCCACCCAGGGGTTAAATGGGTACCTGTGAAGGCAGAGTTGGTTTGCTCTATATGCGCTAGAAATGGCAGCAATTGAGCTGTATACTCCCGAGGGAGCTGAGATGGTTTCAGGAATGATTTATGAGCCTTATGAGCAGGGATAATAATATAATGCGCCTTGAGCACCACTTAGTTGGTGGATACGTGCGCTATATAAATCCACACATTATTATTATTATTATTATATACCTTTGTAATTACCCGATTACAAAATTACTGAATTATATAAATAATCTGAAACTTCTTTGATTTGAAGTTGGTGATGGTACCAAACATTCTGAGAAATTATTTCGTCTGACATGTTGTCATTTTTTTATATTTTTAGAATGTATGACAAAATAAATGGAGAATTAGCTGTTGCAAACTGCTTACCAACCTAAAGGACCTGTACATAGCTGCCAACTATTACGAATTTTTATTAATTATTACAAATTTTTTAAGGAATTACAAAAGTACGAATTGCTCTTTAAAAAAATTACGAATTTCAAGTTTTCTGCCCCCCCCCAAAAAAAAACCTTGATGAAGCACCATTTTATGAGCATTCGAGTAAAATCACGTATAACGATCGTAAAAATCAGAATTGGTACCCCTTTCGAATATTTTCATATGTGTAGTGTGCTATAATAAATAAGTTCTGAATTACCAAAAAGTATTATGGATGTAAATTAGTATAGTATCGATACCTTACTTGTCAGGGTACCAGTTTGTGGGATGTAGTAATGGGTAATAAACATGAACCAGCGAAGATCCTTTGGTTTCATCATGGCGCCCGCCACTGTGTAAACGTGCAATCGGAAGTTAGAAAAGTTTCATTACTAATTGGAAATTTGAAATGTTGGCAGCTATGCCTGTAGTATAAATGCAAAATAGTGGTTAATGGTAAGGGTGTGATTTGTCCGGATTTGTCTCGATTTTTACAAATCGCAATGATCCTCCGGATTTTAAAGATTTAAGCAAAGGAAAGCAAAGCAAACGCTCAGAACTATAGATTTCACCCCAGCGCTGTTCACAACAGCGGCCCCAATACCCCCAGCAAAATTCATGTGGATTTTTCAAAACTGCCCAATCACACCTCTGTAATGGACTTACGTTTTGAACCTGACGGGTTCTTTCTTAACCCCTTGCGTACGGTTGATGGTTATAGCCGCAGCCGGTGAATTAATTGATTTTCCAGCTGCATGCCTGAGAATTCGCATTGAATAGAAATCTTCAAGAAGGCTGATAGTTTGGTGAACCATATTGTTCTTGAAATGGAGTGTTATATGATAGATTGGGCATTCGAGAGCATTCTGAATACAGCCTTTTCATGAGATTTCTGAACACTTTCAATTACGCTATGTGGGGACTTCACCCACGATGAATAGGGTATGCCCGGTTTAGCTTGCCCGCTTATTGTTCAGTCTATACGCTTGCCTGTACAGCGGAGTTGTGCACATGTCCACGGCCGGGTTTGACCCGGCGCTCCCCGGCCCCACAGATGTGTCTTGGTTGGCCACACCGCCTTCACTCGGTAAAAATAATACTGTACGCAAGGGGTTAAGGGCCTTTGAGAAAGAACCTGCTAGGTTCGAAACGTAAGGCCGTTAACCACTATTTTTGCAAACGTATGACCAATTTGAAATGGACCCTGGCCGGGATCCATTTCCGCATAAGAATGCATACTCAAAAATCAGACTGAATTTTCACTACTTTCTTGGTAATGATAGAACAAAAGGAACTGAAACTTCAGTGCATTTCTCTTGATTTGATGGATGTCAGGCCCGTGATTTCTCAGGATTTTTTCCCGATTTCAGGATTTTATTTTTACAAATCTTCCTTTGCCTCGAAATGTTCTTGAAAGAAGAGAAGTAGCCACCAAGGAAAGAAAGAAGTAGCCTGTATTGTGTCCAAACCTCTAGTTCCTTGTTTGTGGGGATGTGGAGAGTCTGTAAATCCTCCAAAATTAAACATCCAGGAGGTTCAGGGGGCTTTGTCCTCCAGACCAAAGAGAAACCCAGGCCCCGCTACCCATTTTTTTTCAGGATTTTGTGCTTTTGTCAAATCACATTCCTGGAATGTATGGATACATTTACAGACATTTTACCAATGGTGTACACTTCCTTTAATGGTTGAATAAGTTCGGATGTCTATGTCTACACACCATGATAACTAATAACAGCACGTACATGAATGATCCCAGCTGTCACATTATGTATCCTGGGATATTTATTAAGTCAAAAAGTACAGCCAAGTTAAAAATTTCCATAAAAAAATATTACAAAATTAAAGTTTGTATGTTTTCCCGTATGCTGTTTTAAAAAGCACAAGAACATAAATCCCATTTGGATGGTATAAATTGTGAGAACCGAATGCCTAGGCATGGACACAAATGTCAGAGAAATTCTTAAGGGGTCACTCTCAATGTTGTGTGTATACAGCATCATTATGAGGAATTAAAACCCTACTACACATGGAGGCCACTCCGATCCACTAAATTTTCAAGATGTTCTTCACCAACCTTTAGTACATACAAGGCCTGCTGTCCTTTCCAAGTAATCTTACAAAATCAACTGTGCGCCACCCGAAGCCACTGTAAATGTTTGAACATATTAGTATGGCCTGCAATGTGTCGATGGGAGACCACCTTACCCTGCAATCAGGGTTGTCACCAGATCAAATTGAGTGCCGGCTAATTTTATCGATTGCGAGCGTAGTGAGCGGAGCGAACGGAGCGCAGCTACTCACGGCCGGGGGTCCAGGGGCCCCTGGTGGGGTCCAGGGGTAACGCCCAGTGGGGTCGAGCCCCCAGCTCCTGGGTTTTAGCTTTTAAGAATGGATTTGGAGGGCTCACCTTTCACATAATTTGTTGTATAATAGTATGATATTTTCATAGTATTATACAAGAATTTATGATGTGAAGGAGTGCCCTCCAATGGAATTGACAACCATGTTGGCTCAGAAAAACTGAAACTTCTGTATTGCCTACCAGGTGTCCACTTTTCGCTATTAAACTTAGATGCCAACTTCTGTTTTTTTGATGAGGTGGTAACACTTGAGCAACCGGGGCCGTCAGGCATAGCAGCTCCGAGTTTTTGGCCTAAATCCACAGTGGCCGAAGACTCGGTAGCGTGATCAGTTCCTGGGTCAGTTGTACTCGAACACGAAGATGTGGTCGCAGAAGAATGTCTCGAATTTGCCGGCTTCTCGCTTGACCCGGCTGCCGTGTCTATCACTGCCGGCCCCTTGCGTTTAGTGGTCAAGAGAAAAAGCTGGTGATACTTTTCTGCGAAAGCGACATAATTATTTTGATCAAAACACTTCCAAAAACGTTCACAAAACTTTTCATGAATGGGCGGAGGGACGACGTGAATAATTTTCCCTTTGCTGAGCACGCCAGCGGGGAAAGCTAGACGCGTTCTGGTCACGCTTATCCAACCTGAAATTTACGTACATCGACATTACGAAGCACGTCGCATCATTTGCAAGCGGAAGAGACTAGTGGCATTAGCTCATCGTGCAGGCGCAAACAACCAATCATAATGGGGATTCCCAGGTCTTTTCCCTGACGTCATAAATAAATGCTAATTAGTGTATTTGTTTGTACCGCTACAAACTGAGATTTATTTTATAATATCGTACAATGTTTTAATTGATCTATAGACTAAAGTCCTCAAAATAGTGGCAAATAACTCAAAGAAATGAAGAATACATGATTTGTTTTTAATACTTTTATTACTGTTTAATGAAATATTCACACATTTTTTGTGCCGGTCGGTAAGACATCAATTTGCGTTTGGTGCCGGTCGGCCAGAGGGAGTGCTGGTTAGACCCGACCGGCGCCGACCGGCGTAGCTACAACCCTGCCTGCAATCTCAGTGGTGTGACAGTGCACAGAAGGGTAACCATAGGATGCCACTGGCAACAGCTAATGGCTTGGAGTGGCCTGAATGGGTTGTTTCAAAAATTGCACTGATTGTAGGAGGGTGAACTACTGTATGCTATTTGTCATGTGTCCCATGTTTACATCTGAACCAGGAACCAGTTTCATAGTACTGCTCACCACTAAGAAATTTATCTGCTTACTATAGTTGACAAAAATCTGCTAGACATAAGTGTATTTCACAAGTTAGCAAGAGAATTAAGTGAAGCACTTTCACTGTGGATTTGCAGGGTTGGGTCATCTCATTGGTTAACGGTTACGTCACTCACTTGCTAGCAATTAACATCTAAGTTAGTGTACCCTTTTTTTTTGGTATATGTTTAGCAGCACTAAAAAAGGGAAAAAATTCCCAAAGACATGTCAGGTAAAACATTGGCTGCTTAGTGGCTCAATGAAATTGGCCCCCTGTGTATCTTGAGCTTGTGTTTCAAATTTGTGTCCGTTTTACAGACATGAAAATCATTTCTGTCTTGCCACCTTTCCCTACCCCGCATTCCTCCCTACACCTTCCGTTTCCCCTTTATACCCACATGAACGCAAAACATCATCATCTACCATTTCTGCTTTTCTTCAGGGGTGAAGGTTTTATTCCGTGTTGGGCTGGTCCTCCTGAAGCACACACTTGGCCGATCGGAGCTGCTCGCCGACCGCCAGGGTCTCTACGAGACTATGGAAGCACTCAAAAACATTCCAGCGGAAATCACACAAGAGGACTTCTTAGCTTCGGAGGTGAGGTCTCATCAAACGACTTTTTTTAGGCCCCCAAAAAATAGTCTCTGGTTTCTGGTCGGCTTCAAAATCGGTGCGGAGTTGGGTTTTTTTTTTTTTTTTTTGCCAACAGGGAAATATGTGATAGATTGTATACGCGGGGACCAAATTTCCCATATACAAAGTATGGTGGCTAAGAGAGGCCTCACAAATCGGGCAAACGTTCATACCCTTATGTGAAAAAGTCATATAAAGCACAGCATGATCCAGATCTCGGCTGCAATTGGACTCGTTTCATAGCAACAACAAAAAAAAAATTAAAAATGCCCATGCGCGGGTCTGAGGCGACGCACGCGGAGACCAGAAACCGGAAACTTTTTTTTGGGGGGGGGGGGGCCTTAATTTGTTTTGTCCAAATGGTCTAATTCTGATGTGAAACTTCCTTGGTGTAAAGTTGACGGTGGTATCAATTTTTCCTGTAAATGTTTTTACCTGAGGCTCTGTCACTTTTAAGATATTGACAGAAAAAAAACTGCTAACATAGGGCTAGATTGCTCAGTTGGTAGAGTTGATTGCTTAATGTATATCTTGATTCAAAGAGAGTAAGCATACTCATAGAAGCAGTTTGGCCAACATTACACCTTCCCTTCAATGTATATCTTGATTCAAAAAGAGGAAACATACTCGTAGAAGCAGTTTGGCCAACATGACCAATGTTGTACCTTCCCTGTAAACATGTTTTCCACCTTTGCTTGACTCGTCTGAATGTGCTTATTCCGGAATTCCCAACCAGACGTCCCCTCCACACTAACCATTGATACCCAAGGGGCAGTTGAGATGCTAATAAGTGATCCTGAGATTCAGTATTCCATTGCCCTCTAGCCATTAATACTGACAAACATCATGTACGACACAACTCAAGTCAACACTCGGCTCTCTGTATATCATCGTTAGGTCATGCACAGACAGTGACTGGAACAAAGACATCCTTAAAGATATATCGTCCATGCTGTTTTTTTCACTATTCGACCAGCAATTTCCAGATTTTTTCGGAATATTGAGGATAACGAATACTTTGAAAGAATGTACTCCATTAACCCTCCTACTTTAGCTGAATTTTAGTAGCAAGTAGCTATAGTGGTCAAAACCACTCAACTGCCTGTTTTGACTGTTGAACCAAATGTGTAACAACAGGGGCATTTTTGACTGTTTTTGACTGTTTTTTACTGTCATTTTGACCACCCTCAGCATTACAAGACAATACTTTTACCAGTCACAAATGGTCAACTCATTTTGACTTGTAAATGTACTTACTACACGTAAGGTTTGACAGTGTTTGACTTATAAGTGCACTAGATATACCTTGGCAAGTATATCAACATTTTGACTGATTTTGACCGTTGCAGTCATAGGAAGGATAAATGATTGCCAGAAGCTTGGTTTAAAGGGAAGGTACATCATTGATAATTACTCGATTTTCAAATTTTACGGAATATCCGAAAGCTTACTTTACCCTAACCTTCCCAAATCCTCCAAAATCCTCTTTGCTAAAGTGAAGGATTTTGGAGGATTGAGGTTATTAGGCATACTTGCCTTTCCATGGTACATGTACATCCATGTTTGTTGTAGTGATTGCAAGATCAGTGCTTGGGTCAGTGGACACTGTTTATTGCTCCATGCATGCAGGGAGGGTCCCTGGCCATGTACATGTATCACAGATTAGAAACACATGTGTGCATACATGTCGTGTGCTTGCATTACTACTGAAGGATTCAGGTTATGTGTAAGCAAATGGGCCTAGGGAGTTAGGAAGGATTCAGGTTATGTGTAAGCAAATGGGCCTAGGGAGTTAGGAAGGATTCAGGTTATGTGTAAGCAAATGGGCCTAGGGAGTTAGGAAGGATTCAGGTTATGTGTATGCAAATGGGTCTATAGTTAGGAAGGATTCAGGTTATGTGTAAGCAAATGGGTCTAGGGAGTTAGGAAGGATTCAGGTTATGTGTATGCAAATGGGCCTAGGGAGTTAAGAAGGATTCAGGTTATGTGTATGCAAATGGGCCTAGGGAGTTAGGGAGGATTCAGGTTACGTGTAAGCAAATGGGCCTAGGGAGTTAAGGAGGATTCAGGTTACGTGTAAGCAAATGGGCCTAGGGAGTTAGGAAGGATTCAGGTTATGTGTAAGCAAATGGCCTAGGGAGTTAGGAAGGATTCAGGTTATGTGTAAGCAAATGGGCCTAGGGAGTTAGGAAGGATTCAGGTTATGTGTAAGCAAATGGGCCAAGGGAGTTAGGAAGGATTCAGGTTATGTGTAAGCTAATGGGCCTAGGGAGTTCGGGTTAATGTGAGTTTAATCGGATTCATTGTGAATTTTCTTTCAGAAAGGAGATCAAATAATTTGAATTAAAATGTATTACAAAATAGTTATCAGAATTTTAGGCCAAAAAAAGTCTCCGGTTTCTGGTCTCCGCGTGTGTCTCCTCAAACCTGCGCGCCGGCATTTTTAGTTTTCATTTTTGTTGTTGCTATTAAACGATGTCCAATTGCAGCCAAAATTGCTGGATCGATTGGAATCCTGACGCACTGTGTTATTAAACAACTTTTTCACATATGGGTATGAACGTTTTCCTGATTTGTGAGGCCTCTCTTAGCCACCATACTTTGTGTGTGGGAAATTCGGTCTGGTTTCACTATACATGTATCACATTGGGGAAAAAAAAGGGAAAAAAACGCGTCATCGCACGGATTTTGAAGCTGACCTATGACCAGAAACCAGAAACTTGTTTTTTTTTTGGCCTAAGGCCGGATCCATCATAATTTGTCAAGTTTAAAATATGTACTGATGAAGAAGAAAGTTTCCAAGAATTACTGGTAACATAGCGAAAAACACAGACAATACAACTACAGCAGATGGATTGAATTAACAAATTGATGATGCGATTAAGCATTCATTTCTATCTGTCTCTCAAATTCAGATGCTGAAGCTGCGAGTCTTTGAGAGGGACTTGGAGGAGGAACACTCACTCTCCTTGGCTCGACGACGGGTCATCAAGGAGCGGCAACTCGCCCCAGAGAAGGCCGCCGCCATGGCACGCGACATTGACATCCTTCGCAAGAAGAAACGGGGCAAGGTGAAGCCACCCCCCGTCTCCTTGAAGCAAGACGGGTTCGGAAGTCAGGACTTACTAGCACAGGAGAGAAGCACTGCGCTAGCTGTAAGCCCGCACCGTGACGTGCCTACACGACTTCCCAATGAGAGGCACGCAGACATGGAGAGGATTGAGCATGCTTATTCATCCGGCGGGCGTTCCAAATTTAAACGGGAGATACATGTGGATAACCCGCCCAAAGAATTGATTTTCAACAGCACAGAGAACGCGGTGATTTCACCAGGCGCGAGCAAAGAGAAGTCACCAAAGAGCAAAGACTCTAACAAAGAGGAGAAAAAGAAAGGGAAGGTTGAGAAGAAAAAGAACAAATCACACCAAAAGGAAGATTTGCTCAGCGTGGAGTCTCCCCCGGGAGGAGACAAGGACAGAGGCGGTAAGATGGATAAAAAGGACAAAGACAAGAAGAAACCCAAAACTAAGGAGAAAAAAGAAGACATGAAAATTAAGAAGATGGAGAAATCCGACAAGAAGCATAAAGATAAAGTTGCGCATTCCAGTAGTCAGCATTTGTCACCCATTGAGGACCCAGAGTTTCGTCTTGAAGAACTGACGATAAGATCACATGGAAACAAGGATGCAGGTTGGCATGGCGACAGAAAGAGTGAATCTAGTGGCCCTAGCGCTCATCGAACCTCACCGGTACTCGAAGAGCATAATTTCTCAGCAGCCGCACAAGCTCACCATGAAATTAAAATTCTGCGAAATTTTGGCGTAAACGATGCAGGAACCAATGACAGTTATGACGTGGTCAGTAGTCACCAGTCAAAGTTGTCTCCATCCCTACAGGCATCTCATCGTCAAGACCACAGCGAGGAACCCTCATCTTTTCCTTCAGTGGGATTGGAAACACCTGTGTGAGAGATGAAGTTTATTCAGTAATACCAGAAGTCTATTACCAACGCTATAAGGGTGTGTTTGTTTGACTCAAGATCGCGGATCATGTAATACTGTGCAGTGCGAAAACAAACGAAAACTTTTTGGGGATCGAATCCATGTCGTAGCTGAGTACTAGACTATGGCTGAACCGTGTCCGTAGCAGAATCCATCCGCTAAATTTAGATTTTTGTAATGACAAACTGTTTTAGATATCATTTTTTTGATCAATGATCATTTGTTTTAGTTTCAAGAAGCTTTTTGGGTTATTCATGTTGATTTTATGATTTCTGTAATGATTTTCATCTTGTTATTTTTGTTTGCGCCATCTTGGATCTCATGTGTCCACAGCGCGAGCAGGATCAGCAAATACAGGATGCGGATCGGTAAACTGTCTAAACCATACGGACTGTCTGGTGATCGAGATCCGGATATGTGTGAAACAAACAAACCCTAAGTGTTCCAGCCAGCTATATAACCCAGCCCATAGTGTAGTATTCCATTGAGACCACACACAACGTGCATGTTTATGAGTTCGGCCACCCTGCTTGAAAGCTGCCCTGCTCGACATGGCCTGCTAGTTCCAGAACTAAATGGAACGTGAACTACATGTGGATCGGACTCTGCTAGCCGAGAGTCCCACAGCACACTCTTTATTGGCGCGTTTACAGAACAGTATGCATTAAAACGCGTTTGTGACGGACATTTTGCGCACACACCAGCAAAACACCCAGCATCTTTAGAGATCTTGTGTGAAGTCTGTGGAATACATAATGAACGGCCCTAACCAGTTGTTCTTGGAGTAGTGCAGTGGACTAGGTTATCACATGACTGGCACACTTCATGTAGGCAATAAGACTTCTGGTAAAAGAAGTAAAAATTTAATACAAATCGATGAGAGAGGGGGAGGTTGTAGATTAAAAAAAAAAAAAAAATTTTTGTTTGCATGTTGCATGCTTTTTGTTGAGGATTAAATAGAAATACTGTGCAATTCTTTAATGGCTGATTTGTAAATAGAAGCAGTTTCTTTAATAAGCTAAAGGGTCACCATGTATGTGGCACGTGTACATTGGCTGTCTATGTGCAGGGGCACCCTAACAGTGCGATTTTTTTTTTTTTTAAATTTGTTTTCTCTAATGATCGACTTTTAAGACATAATGTGGCACAGTCCTTCTCCATTTCTGATATGGTGCGCAACTGCGCATGTTCTGTGGACAAGGAATGGTAAGTTTTCTGCCACCTAGTGTTTCCAAAGTCTCTCATTCGTACACGGCCATTTTGTAAAGTAATTACCAGATAATGCTAGCCTGTACAAAGGAAATAAACAAAATGAATAAATAAGTAGTAATAATCGTTGACATTAACCAGATGATATTAAATGCATTGTCATTTTGGGAATACATGTATAATGTGAAAAGACAAAGAGAGATGAAATGTAACTTATGGGAAAACATTGTATGTTATCATCTAACATTATAATCGCACTGCACACTTACACATGTACAGACATGCAAAGGTTGAAAACAGGAAAAAAACAATAAATTTTTGCTCTGTTCACTTTAAGGCCCCCCCAAAAAGTCTCTGGTTTTTGGTCATAGGTCGGCTTCAAAATCGGTGCGGTGACGCACTTTTTTGGGGGGGAATATGTTTTTTTCTTTTTGCCAACCAGCAAAATACATAATACATGTGTACACAATTACTAGAATCAGACTAAGTTAAACAACTTTTTCACATCTATAGGGGTATGAACGTGACACCTCTCTTATCCACCATACTTTGTGTATGGTGGATAAGAGAGGCCTCACGTTCATACCCCTATAGATGTGAAAAAGTCGTTTAACCAGTTCGCGTCGGGAATAAAAAAGTTTTTCTGGGCCCCTGTGCGGGTTTATTTTTCCCACACACACCATGAATGGAAGCTTCCACAGCAGGTGGCCACGTCTTCCGAACATGTCACCGTACACGGGTGGCTCAACCGAGCATGCATACCAATATTCCGGAGTTTCCTTTGGCGTGTTTAGACACTCTCCGATCCACGGTGCCAAAAAAAATTGCGTGTATACATGGCCTCCGACGCGAACTGGTTCAAACACAGCACAGCAGAATTCCAATTGATCCGGCAATTTTGGCTGCAATCGTTTCATAGCAAAAGAAAAAACCCAGAAAACTATAAAAAAAAAATGCTGACACGCGGGTCTAAGGCAAGGAGACCAGAAACTAGAGACTTTATTTTCATTGCCTAACCCATATTTCCTGAAATATCTAAAAATCGTTTGGGGTTTCGAATTTGTTCAAGTCTACTAAACAATTTTGCTTGTGTCGCATAGCAAAACGCGACATAAATTTCACACAATTTGCTCATTAAAACTCAAGGGTTGTATTACAAAATTAGTATTGCATACACACACGCAAATATTTCGGTGTAAATTGTTTGCATATGAACGTAATCATTCCCTGAAATCCAATACCTCAGATTTTTTTCAGCATGCTCTATGTACGTGGGGGATATTCTTCAGATTTGGGATCTCCACATGCACTGATAGTGATCATGTAATTTATGTTCTACGGTATGGATGAAAATATGTAAAAAAAATTCCAAACAGGCATGATACACTTTGGGTAATTTCATCAAATTCATTGGTCAAAAGGTAACATCAAAAATCTGACAAAATTGTTAATTTTTTTAATCCAAAATCTTTCTGTTCCTGATCTGAGGTATTTTTTGGTCGGAAATTGAGAATTGAGTTATAATTCTCTCAGAAATTTGACCAACTCCTGTTTGTATTTCGTCGTATTTTGCTAGGTTCGAAATGTAAGGCCAATAACCATTATTTGGCAGAAATTTGAGCGATTTAGATTTAGATTTAAATTTACATATGTAATTATTCATTACTTTTTCTAAAAGTATGCATGTTCATGATGACATTCTACTAAGGGTGAACCACAAGTAGAAGGTTCCTTCAATTTCCTGAAACTTGTAAAGCGTAGCTTCCTGAGGTCAAAGGTCATTGTCCTGCGAAGCTGTAGATGTTTTTTTTCCCCCAGTAGCGATGGCATATGACTTATCTACTTGCTATTTTTATATCATTGTGGTGTATGACTCATTTTCTTGATGTGTAGAAGATGCAGGCTTACTCGGAATCTGATCCAACGAAAATCGGCAACTCCCCTTAACCCAGAATTTGTATTTCATCCTCAGTTAAAAAGTCCAGGCTGATCCAGGGGTGGCTCTAATGGGCTAGGTTTGTCCCCCTGTTCCATTTTGACCACCATGGATATAAATTTAGCATACATTTTCAGGTGTGCCTCTACCCACATTGTTTTTTCATTCGCCCCCCTTTTGTCACCAGCCTGGATCTGCCCTTGCCAAACTCCAGACAATAAGTGAATGTATTTAATTTTTATTTATTTAAACCATCTTTAACGAGGGTAACACATTCAGGCCACTCCAAGCCATTAGCTGTTGCCAGTGGCCTCCTATGGTTACCCTTCTGTGCACTGTCACACCACTGAGATTGCAGGGTAAAGTGGTCTCCCATCAATACATTGCAGGCCATACTAATATGTTCAAACATTTACAGTGGCCTTGGGTGACACACAGTTGATTTTGTAAGATTACTTGGAAAGGACAGCAGGCTTTGTACATGTATGTACTGAAGGTTGCTAAAGAACAGAATTTAGTGGTTGGGAGTGGCCTCCATGTGTAGGAGGGTTAACAGACAATTACATACAAAGTAAAACTTACAGGACTAAATTGCACAAAAAGACCCCCCCCCCCTCCCAGATTACCACACTAATTAAAAAATGGAGTTATAAACTAAAAACAATAACAAATTTCACACAAAGAGATTAAAAATACGAGAATTAGAAATACGAGTGACCCCATCCCCCCAATAAAGACCATCAAAGTAAATTAATTATCAATTGCAGAGCACAAGGTAAACTATGACATAAATGAGGTTAAACAATTTTTTACTTCAAACCTTACCTTACCTTCCCGTACTCTCAAAATGTTGGACTGGTCTCATGATGATACAGAAAACTATTAAAAATTACGTCTGCACTAGTAAGCAGGAGGTCGTGGGTTTGAATCCCGCCCGAGTCGCCTGTGAAGTTTTTTCCATAGACACTCGGAAAGCACTGAGTATACAGTGCTATACACACGTCGGTGTAGGGCAAAAATTTAATCAATTGTTTATCACCTGACACAAGAATTTCATCAACTATAAAAAAGTAAACTATTAGTTTTTTTTTAAAATTACATTTGGGCAGTACAGGAAGCAGTGACAATTTATAGTTTGACAAGACTTGAGATCGAAGTCGTAGATTGGCCGTAATTGGTCTGTTGGGGATGTGCGCCATTTCATATTGCACTGTGTATATTATAGTGCATCAACTACGTGGATCCCATTGTATTACATGCGTGCCATTGGCAGCAGTGAATCACCTTGAATACGAGGGCACGTCCCAATATTAAGCCGATCCTACGCGATCAATGCTGCACGTTGGCGGTGCTATAAACAGCGCTTTGACAGAATGCGTGCAGTATTATTATTTCGCGTTAGCACAGCATGAAAAGAAAGATTTTGTTTTCCTTTCTGCCGGTTACACCTCGAGTCAAGCTACATCCCGTAGCCTTAGATCTCAAGTGTCTTTCGCAGAATCCTTGCTGTCCCTAAGAGTGCCACTTTCTGTAGTAATTCTCCTTGAGATGTTTCGCCAACGCCTTCGGGATTGTACCCAGTGCTCCCACTACCACGGGAATAACCTTCACCTTGACTTGCCACAGCTTGCGGAGTTCTCTCGCTAAATCCTGATACTGTGCCTTCTCATTCTCCTTCTCTGCTACTCTACTATTACCCGGCACAGCTATATTATTATTATTATATATTTCTGGTAATGAAACCAAGGATTCCTCAAAAGCACACTTAAGCACTGTAGCTCGGAAGCCTGAGGAAATCTGTAAACAAGGGGCACTTGCTATGTGAACCAGAAACACCGGGGTAAACACCTACTCTTCCACGATAAGTGTTCTGGGTTCTTTTACATGCATTACTCAATCTAGTACACAGGACATACGGCTAATACACAGACTCAATCTCAAGTCTACTGCTCGCCTAAAAATACATAGCGTTATATATCTCCAATTGCTTTTCTCTGTTGCAGAGCGGCATTGCATGTATGTTCAGAGACCAATGTACTTTTTTTGACACGTAATTAAAAGCGGCCAATAATTACTGCTTGAGTGAAATCATGCGACTCGCATTAAATGCCCCGATGGTTGTTGACAAGTCAGAGTTAACTATCGGCCTAAATCATTAATTATTCAGGACATTTCTTTTGTGCAAAATGAGTGCAGATTATCGAACTTGAAACATTGGGTTTATATTGGCCTGCATTATTTACACAATTTCTGACGTTAGGGAATTGGAATTCACAAATATAAATGGGTTTACGCCATTGGTAATTAGCCAAAATGAAACTGAGCAAAAGTATTATTTAAAAGCTTACTTGGTTTATAAGATGGTAATGGCACCAAACATCCTGAGAAGTTATTCCGTCAGACATGTTGTCATTTTTCAAGAAAACGTGAATACAAATTCATATCTGAAATGGATCACAAGCTAAAGAGTTTTTTCCACATTAGATGAATCAGGCGTGATATTCTTCCTACTTTTGTAGGAAATCTTACCATGAAACCGTGTTCCGACTAACTTCAGAACCATGGAAACTTTCCTTGTGTATCATTTTATTGTAAATACCAAGATAAAAAAAACAGTTTCCTTGCTATACATGGCTATAGAGGGTAAACCGCTATAGGCTAGCATATGACATAAAACACAATAAAGGGGGCCACTTTGCATCCGTCACGTTAGCAGTTTTTCCAATGGTTGTTATTTATTTTTAAGTACCTGAAACCGACCAAAAAGTGTTTCAACATGTGAATGGACATGCAGGCTTATACTAGAACTAATTTGAGTTGATTTATTTTATTTTTTTACCCTCAAATTTCCATAAAAATTGGACGGAAAAAGTTACCTCACTTTTCCGTCCATTTGTTGATGGAAATTTTAGGGTAATTAAAAAAATAATAGTAATAATCAACTCAAATTATCTTTAGGATAAGCATGCATGTCTATTCAAATGTTGAAATTCTTTTTGGGTGGTTTCAGATATTTAAAAAAAAATTACAACCATTAGAAAAACTGCTAACGTGACGGTAGGAAAGTGGCCCCCTTTATTGTGTTTTATGTCATATGCCTAATGGTAATGGCAAATATTTTTCCTACCTTTTCATTTTCTCACAATATCATTCCTGGAATGAACACAGATAATCCAAATGCTTTTTCACTATTTTCTTTCTTTTAACAATACAACAAAACAGTCTCCTGTTGACGGCTAGAGCAGACAAGTCGAAACGTTGAGAACAAACCAACCGGCTCTTCTCAGAGCCATCACTTCTTCCACGAAGAGATCATTACATGGTGTCACCCAAAAGAACTCTGAAATATCTATCTCCACCATGCAAAGCCTCTAATCCTACACAACAAAATCAGTTGAAATTTTCATGGGTTAGTTTCTATATCTCTGGATTCTTAATATAAAGTATGGATACATTTACATACATTTTATCAAACGTGTAACCTCCCTTTAAGTTAAAGGGGCAGTGTCGTCTCGATCAACAGGGCATGGAATCAGAGTGCTAGTTTTAGATTAACTCGGTGACTGAAAATAATACCCCACGTGATAAGGTCATATTACCGTTGCTGCTGCATAAATGAGCCAGTAATTTGCAGTCACTGTGTTCATCTTAAACTAGGACACCGATTCCATGCCCCGTTGAAAGTCTACTCTGATCGTGACGACACTGTCTCTTTAAATCATATAATATGAAGGTTTTTATATTTTGTGTGAAAAGATCCTAAATTTAAAATGGAGATTAATTTAGGTGTTGTTTTTCCAGTAAAAATACTAAAAGCTAGATTTTATTTATTACGTTTTACCTATCTTGTGATTTGTATAAACTACATTGTCTATGTTATCTAAGGTCATTTACAAATATATTTAGATGTAGTATTATAAACCTTAAAGTCAATATAAAGTGGATATATTTTATGTTATATCATCTGATATTCTAGAATTTAATATTAACTTCTGTATAGCTAATAAGCTATTGAGGAAAGCTACATACATTTTGATAAAATGTAAATAATCAAAATTGTATTTTTACCAGCAACCAACTTGTGAGAATTTGTTAAAAGTGGGGCATGTAACAAAGTAAGTATTCATCATAATATTCTAAGTGGTAAATTAAAGATGTCAAAGTCTCAAAAACAGTGTAATAATTTCCAAGACACGAGACCTGCATCAAGCGTTGCACGAATGAAAGTTCGATATGAACTTGTAATTTATACACACAAATATAAAGTTATCATTTATTTGTTCCGTAATGTACATTTCTATGTAGCCATCTGTGTACATCTAGTGTGAATTCCATTGAAGACTGATTTATGTAAATAGTTGTAATAATTGGATGCCTTCTGTTCTTTGTGCATGATATAACTACATTCCTTCCAGATATTTATCACAGGCGGCCATCTTGGTTTTCTCATACACAAGTCTATCAGAATCAAAATGAGGCTTGTGTCCAAAATAGACTGGTGCCTTCCAATCTGGGATTTGTTCAAGTCAATTAACCATATGGCAGTCTGTGTACTAGACAAGTATGGACACAATGTGGTAAGGGTCTATAGAATTCCTGGTGCTTATTACCCGGCCTTCCAAGGGTTTGTTACATTACGTCTCGTGCCATACACACGTCGGTGTAGGGCAAAATTAAATCAAATGAGCACACTGGTTTGCGAATCCCATTAAAAGAAAATCCCAGTAAAAAGTTGTAAAAAAGAAGTGTTTTTAGTATTTTGTTAGAATGTGACTTTTTATGTTCTGAAAAAGAGCAATAGGGATGAGCACTTTTCTCCAGTGCGCAACCATGGTAACCAATTTTTCTGTCGACCAAACCAGGAAAAATCTACAAGACACAACTTATATCACCAACCAATAAGAAAGTTAGGCATGTATGTTTGTAAAAGATTTGAACCATCACGTTGTCATTTGCCTCGCAATCTCGGCGAGCAGTAAGCCTTGCCATTCTCTGTGATTAAATGGACAATATCGTCGCGATCAGCAGGGCATGGAATCAGAGTGCTAGTTTTAGATTAACTCAGTGACTGAAAATAATACCCCACATGATAAGGTCATATTACCATTGCTGCTGCATAAATGAGCCGGTTTTTTCAGTCGCTGTGGTCAAATAACTTAGTTATCTGGGCAGCTCTTTCAGATAAGACTTTAACAAATAAAAAAACAATTAAGTGTCTATAACACGCTCCCTGAACCATATTAACCCGTGAAGTCCCCATGGTTCTCCCTGAACCATCTTTCTCACTTAACGAAGGTTGAGATAAGAGTTGTGCGATAAGGTTCTTTCAGAACCTGTACCTCGGCTTCGCGTTAGTTGAGATAAACACATGGGGTTACCGCAAACCAAAACGATGTCGATATTCCACCATGAAAGGCCTCAAAACTTATGTCTATAACACTGTATTGCTCAGCTGTGTTCATCTTAAACTAGGACACAGACTCCATGCTCTAATTGTGAAAATACTGTCCCTTTACTCAGTCATTTCACAGTGAGCAAAAAAACTATTCCAAAGATTTACAGCTGAACAAGATAGTGTTATAAGTAAGTCTTATCTGGAAGACCCTACCCTGCCCAGATAACGAAGTTATTTTGCTTATTCCAAATATCTTATTTCCTCTGTATGTGGTAGCATTCTATCACATTTTCTTGTATCTGAATTTTGACAGAGATGTACATGTGTTGCATTGGTATTTGATGTTAATTCCATGGTTATAGGATTGCATTGCATTATGTTGGATTGGCAAACACTAGGGCCTACTGGTAAGATGTCTTCCTTTTTTGCTGGCATACTGGATAAGATTGATAACAGAAAAAACCTGTGAAAGTTTCAGCTCAACCCTAACCCCCTAGATATTCTGGCTAGGAACCTTCCTGAATCCTCAAATCCATTAACGCAATTTTGGAAACATGCCCTTATCTTCAAAATGCACCATGCATTTTCATTGATCTTTCATATTCAGCACTTATGGCATGTACTTCTTGCCAGGTAGTAATTTTGCCCCATTTGAAGAGGTGAAAGTACCGGTTTCCAACAGTGCTGAATTTTTCCCCAAAAGTTCCCCTTGGAGGATTTTGCAGGATTTGGGGTAGTTAGTGTTAATCAGTTCTTAAGTTACCATTCAGCCAAAGATATTTTACATTATCGGTCACAAAATTAGTGTATATTTATCAGAGAGCAAATAGATCAAATTAAACATTTGCTTTTGGCAAAACATATATTGTTCTCCAGTACAGCTATATTATGGAATAAATACCACCTTACAGGCACTCCTTGATATGCTAGTGTGCACCCTGAGAGCTGTAATGTTTAGTTGATTTGCAATATCATTTTTCTGTTTTAATTTCCCTATAATCTTGCCTAAAATCATGTATATCTAATCACCAAAATTGAAGAGATTCTGGAGACGCTGGCCCATGTACCCCCTACCGGTCATGCCCATGTACTCCTACTGGGCATGCCCATGTTCCCCCTATCGAGCATGCACCCATGTACTCCTATACTCCTATAAACATCCCAACCCTAATGCAAAATATCCGTAGGTATGATTTGATTAAAACAGAAAGGTTTCCTATTCCAAACTACAAGAGTGTATCAAAACCCATCATGTGGATTTTGAAAACTTTGAAGGAACATTGAACACAGGACATAAACAAACTCATTTGAATATATTTAAAAAATGGTTGATAATAAGTGATTTGTTGATATTTAAGTATATTACAAATTGCTATCTTAAAGGGGCAGTATCG
This sequence comes from Zoroaster sp. YZ-2022, assembly GCA_029582265.1. Taxonomy (NCBI): domain Eukaryota; kingdom Metazoa; phylum Echinodermata; class Asteroidea; order Forcipulatida; family Zoroasteridae; genus Zoroaster; species Zoroaster sp. YZ-2022. The sequence goes on from CM055818.1 coordinate 37,573,373, forward strand.
TCACAATCAACAGGGCATGGAATCGGAGTGCTAATTTTAGAATAACTCAGTGACTGAAAATAATACCCCACGTGACAAGGTCTACCGTTGCTGCTGCATAAATGAGCCAGTAATTTTCAGTCACTTGTGTTCATCTTAAATTAGGACATCAATTCCATGCCCTGTTGAAAGTTGTGACAATACTGTCCCTTTAATTACACCCTAAATCAAACTGTGTTTAGGCTACGACTTTTCCTGTGGAAGCAGTTTATTTACAAATGAAGTTAGGTCTATCCCTTTGCAGCATTCATGTTACATAGTGTGTGACCAGTTCATATATTTGTGTATATTAACCCTCCTAGTGTTTGACCATTTGAAACCATTCAAAATTTCCACTTACCAAAATGCCCATTGGTTTTGTACACACATGGTGATACATTTGAACAGTGTTGGTAGCAAGCTTTACTACCATTCAAATCCATTCAAATGCATAGAGGGTCCATTGATTCACCACTTAGAAGTATCCAAACAAGGTTTTGTATTAGCTGTACTACCATTTGGAAAGATCCAAACAAGGTTTTGTATTAGCTGACCTACCATTCAAAACCATTTGGGAAAATCAATACTGTACAGAGTTATTTCACCATTCAAAACCACAAAAGCGAATGATTTCAAATTGTGGATCAACTTGTATGAAAAAGGTACCAAAAGTAGGAGGGTTAAGTCACTATTGTAAATGTAGAATTTAATCAAAGAATAAAATATATCCTATATATATATATAAGTTTATGACATGTAACTTTAAGTAATAAGTTTTTTAAGTGTTAAAAACCACCAGAATGATTGGATTAAGTGGCAATAATTTAAGATTTTTTTAAATTTTATAAAATGCATTCAGTGCTTTGAATTGCATGCTGAAGCGGACCTTGGTAATACATGATGTTATTTGTTTATGATAAGATTGAGAGTGCCTGCAAAATGTTACGGTGTCACTTTCGTGTTGATGAGAAATATTTCTACTAAGCCAAATAAATATTTACAAATTAAGAAAATAGCCCAAATTGATTTGAATTTTTTTATTCTGATTTCATAATACGACAGTCACGGTAATAAAAAAATTTTTTTTAAATGATGTTAATAAATTGGTTGCCTTACATAGATTCTATACCTTTCCTTAACCCTAACCCCCCTAGGTATTCTGGCTAGGAACCTTCCTGAATCCTCCAAAATCCATCAGTGCACTTTTGGAAACATGCCCTTATCTTCAAAATGCACCATGCATTTTCGTTGATCTTTCATATTCAGCACTTATGGCCTGTACTCCTTGCCAGGTAGTAATTTTGCCCCATTTGAAGAGGTGAAAGTACCAGTTTCCAACAGTGCTGAATTTTTCCCAAAAAGTGCCCCTTGGAGGATTTTGATGGATTTGGGGTGATTAGGGTTAATTCAGAGGTGTGATTGGGCTGTTTTGAAAAATCCAAGTAAATTTTTCTCTGGGTATTGGGGCTGCTGTTGTGAAATCTATAGTTTTGAGCATTTGCTTTGCTTTCCTTTATTGCTTAAATCTTTAAAATCCAGACAAATCACACTCCTATAATATGGTTATGTTTACAGATATGTTTGGATTACATGTAAAATAAAATTGAATGTTACACAGAAATAAGCTTTTAACATGTTGCATTTGAATAACGTCAGTTACACTGACTGAAGTCAGTGGCAAGTGCATAAAGTGAAATTAAATTCCCCAGACTTGACATACGGTTGCTTTGCTATAACATTGTGATTCGGGTCAAGCTCTTTCATAGTAACCTCAGAGAAGTCCAATACCCAGACACAATTTACAATAAATGTGTATGGCACAAAGGTACCAGACTTCCCTGAGCTGGTGGTAAGAGTTCATACCCTGAATCACTATGATGTAGCAACAGTGGGTATAGTCTGGCAACTTCAAATTTAAATATGCACTTGCCACTGGCTTGAGACAATTTACCATACATTATTTAATTGAAACTCACAACAGGCGTTTTGGGCATTATTCTGCTTCTGAAGATTTACCGCAGAAAAGAGGAATTTCATGACAAATTAAGGAGGGTAATTTGTACAGTCTGAAACGCACAGGCTACTCTAACAATTTTTTTTATTCTCATTAAGTTTGTTTTATTTAATTAAGGGTCAACATGATAATATTTTCATGTGAACTGGGATGACCTTTCTATTGAAACGGTTATTATGGATCAAAATCGAAAATTAGTTTGAAATTCAGATTTTGATTAATATAGGCCACGAAATTGAAAGATTATTTCAGAAGCTTTATGTTGATATCAGGTACATGTACAATGTATGTAGAGGAATCGGTGGCAAAGTCATAATGTTGAGTGAATTCTTCAAATCTGATTCTGAGATGACCTTCCTTGAAGTTAAAGTTGTATACACAAACAGTTTTGCAAACATCAGAAAGTTATTTTGGTATCAAAAATATACCTTCATCCTGTCTGCTTTTGGATTGCAAACAGTTTCATCTACATTGTTTGTTTTCACATGAGATGAATGTGAATGGAAACAATCTATAGAAGCAGATAATACTAATTATACATCAGTTGCGTCAGTGCAACAAGGTCGTATCATAGTTACGACCTTGTTGCAGACATGAATTTTGCTCAGTGCAACAAGGTCGTATCTTTTTTGCCAGAGTTCTAGGATAATAATAATAATAATAATGTAGACTTATATGGCGCACGTATCCACCAAACTGGTGCTCAAGGCACATTATAATTATTACCCCTGATCATCAGGCTCATAAATCATTCCTGAAACCATCTCGGCTCCCTGGGGAGTATACAGCTCAATTGCTGCCATTACAGCACATATAGGGCTAATCAAACACAACAACCAACTCTGCCCTCACAGGTACCCATTTACCCCTGGGTGGAGAGAAGCAATTATGGTAAAGTGTCTTGCTCATCAAGGACACAAGCACCATGGTCGCGGTTGGGATTCGAACCCACATTGTGACGACTCGGCCATCAGAACACAAATCCGATGCACTAAACCGCTCGACCATGGCACTCCAGGATGAACACACAAAACCTATGGAAGAAGATACGACATTGTTGCACTCAATTGTTTCAATGTATGCAAATTTATGCACTATTGCACATACGACCTTGTTCTGACAGGACGATTTGTCCTCCCTTTGTTCAAGTGATTTCTCAAAACATCCCTATCGACTTATTCCAGATCCGGATATATCACTTAGTAAAATTTGTTTATTTTTTATTTTTATTAAATTTTTTTTATAGTACAATATGATTTATGTATATGTTTTGTATACATTGATTTGTATTCCATTTCATTTATTTATTTGGAAAAATTAATTTGTGTGTATGATATTGTTACAACTTATATTATTGACAGTATTGTATGTCATCATGCATCATGTTTATAGTAGACGCCTTGTACAAGTCTAATATGTATTAGACATTACATTTTTGGATAGATGGGTAAAACTATTTTATACCATGAAGAGTAAATAACCAATGTAATACGATTGGTGTATCTTCTGTACAAGATATGATATTAATGAAACTTTTATTTTGCCAAATGTGGACACAATTCCCTGAATTTGTAGATAATAATATTGCCTTTACCAATGGAGCATCAATTTGGGAATAAAGCGATCTTTTGTTTGTCAATCAAAAATGTGGAATTTCTTTTCTTGTGAAATTTGGTTAAAAATAATATCAACAGATTTCAAGTTACTGTATGGGTGCGGTAATTGTGGATTTGTTTATTTACAGAACAAAGGAAACGTTCCATTGAAATTAATAAGAAAAAAAATGGAAGTCTGTATTGACCTGTTTCAAAAGGGAAGGTACAACATTGGTAATGTCGGCAAAACTGCTTCTATGAGTATGCTTACTCTCTTTGAATCAAGATATGCATTGAAGGGAAGGTACAACATCGGTAATGCCGGCCAAACTGCTTCTATGAGTATGCTTACTCTTTTTGAATCAAGATATGCATTGAAGGGAAGGTACAACATTGGTAATGTCGGCCAAACTGCTTCTATGAGGTGTCGTGGCCGAGCGGTCTAGCTTACCGGATTCAAGTTCTGGTGTTAGCAACATAATGTGGGTTCGAATCACGGCCGTGACACTTGTGTCCTTGAGCAAGACACTTAATCATAATTGCTTCTCTCCACCCAGGGGTTAAATGGGTACCTGTGAAGGCAGAGTTGGTTTGCTCTATATGCGCTAGAAATGGCAGCAATTGAGCTGTATACTCCCCAGGGAGCTGAGATGGTTTCAGCAGAGATGCCAACATTGAATTCCAAAAAAGAGTAGCATCTATTGAAAAAAAAAATCGCAAAAATCTAACGGCAACGCTAAAAAATGCATGTCCGGATTTTGGGCAATGTCAGCGCCGCACTCGGTGTGAACCCCGCTGGCGGTATAGTGGGACCAGGGGCAGAGTAAATTGGAGGACAATACTCAATGAAAAAATTATGAAATTATAACAATGCTAGACGTATGTTATCTTAAAAAGCTCACAATAATGATCTTCCGAATTAGTAATCCATGCATCAATCACGTTAGAAATTTTGATTATTATTTATTAATACTATTACTAACTGTTCTCTTTCTTGGAGTCTCGAAGGCAAATAACAAATTGATAGCCTTAGCTAGGCCTAGCCCTAGCTCACCTGGGCCCAATTTCATGGCGCTGCTTACCACAGAATTCTGCGCTTACGGCGCCATAAAAAGCGTGTGATTCTATGCGCCGTAAGCACAGAATTCCGCAGTAAGCAGTGCCTGCATGTTGACACTGAAGTCGCACTTGCAAAGAAGCTTCGAGAAATTAAAAGGTAATGCACGTGCGCGAGCACAATTATGCGCGCATGTACACGTATACACACAAGCTACCTCACAGACAACCTCATTCCCCACGGGTATGCTCATTATTCCCCATTATGTAATAGAGATCAATGGGTACGATCTTGCAAATAATGTACAGATGTACAGGCAGGGTACATGTGGTAGGTAGGCAGTCGAATCCAGCGCGCTCGCGCTTGTGTGTACATAATCGTGTGAATTCGCCGCTAATCCCGCTATTGTCGCTTTTTACCACCACTGCGGTTTACATTTAAAAGGTTGTTGTTTTGTTTTTTCATTTTTAAAATTATTTTTCATCATTTTTATTTCGACTTAATAGTTCATTCATTGTTTGTTTGTATTGTAACTATATACAATTATACTGGGGCGGCTTGTTTAGCGTATTTCAATGAAGTATTATCGTAGAGTCGTATTCACGGCTCAAAATCGTATTTGCTACGCCCAAATCGTGTATGTTGGCATCTCTGTTTCAGGAATGATTTATGAGCCTTATGAGCAGGGATAATAATATAATGCGCCTTGAGCACCACTTAGTTGGTGGATACGTGCGCTATATAAATCCACACATTATTATTATTATTATTATGAGTATGCTTACTCTTTTTGAATCAAGATATGCATTGAAGGGAAGGTACAACATTGGTAATGTCGGCCAAACTGCTTCTATGAGTATGCTTACTCTCTTTGAATCAAGATATGCATTGAAGGGAAGGTACAACATTGGTAATGTTGGCCAAACTGCTTCTATGAGTATGCTTACTCTCTTTGAATCAAGATATGCATTGAAGGGAAGGTACAACATTGGTAATGTTTGCACAACTGCTTCTATGAGTATGCTTACTCTCTTTGTATATACTACTTAAAACAATTTAGGGAACACCGGATTTTTAACATCAAATAGGTTTGAAATGTTCCATGAACCGGGATTTTCATTTGCAACCCCCTCTCTCTTTCAGTAGTCATGTCATGAAATGTGTAATCACTACATGCATCCTTTATCATCTGTTTCATTGTGCATTGTGTTTATCTGAAATAAATGATCTTGCTTTAACTGAGATTATTCCGGTGTTCCCTAAATTGTTTTGAGTAGTATATATACATATACATTAAACGACTAACCTGTGAATGTTTCTGCTCAATGCAAAGCCTAAAAGTTCTTTGATAAGTGAAAAAACATTTACAATGATTTCAGAATACACAAATAGTTGCCGTCGGGTAACCTTTTAAAAATGTGCCTAATTGTTCATGTTTTCTCTGAAATGAGAACACTTCAAACAGAATTTTTTTCAGGATGATTTGTAGAGTAAAGGTTTGTTATGTATGATTTGAAGCTTTGCATGGTGGAGATAGATGCTAACGAGTTCTTTCGGGTACACCATGTAATGATCTCTTTTGGTAAAAAGACGATGACTAGAGCAGACTAAATCAAAACGTTGAAAACAAACCAACCGGCTCTTCTCAGAGCCATCACTTTTTTTCCAAAAAGAGATAATAATAATAATAATAATGTGTAGACTCATATAGCGCACGTATCCACCAATTGAGTGGTGCTCAAGGCGCATTATATTATTACCCCTGCTCATAAATCATTCCTGAAACCATCTCAGCTCCCTGGGGAGTATACAGCTCAATTGCTGCCATTACAGCGCATATAGGGCTAATCAACCAACTCTGCCCTCACAGGTACCCATTTAACCCCTGGGTGGAGAGAAGCAATTATGGTTAAGTGTCTTGCTCAAGGACACAAGTGTCACGGCCGGGATTCGAACCCACATTCTGCTGCTAACACCAGAACTTGAGTCCGGTAAGCTAGACCGCTCGGCCATGACACTCCACAGATCATTACATGGTGTACCCGAAAGAACTCAACAACAAAGGTTTGTTATGTTGAATTTCAAAAAGTTGACAGATGTCAATTTTTTACAAAACAAAGACCTGCTACAGTTTCCATACATTTATAAAAAAAAACTTTAAAAAAACGTGAGCACTTATTGTGATGAAATGTTCACAGGTTAGTTTTATGTTAAAAACTTGAGGGTTGAAATTAGTACATGTTTCCAAATACCAATGTTGTATCTTTCCTTTAAATAATGGATGGGAACCCCCAAAGGTGGGGAGGGGGAGCCCAAGGGTGGGAATGCACGGAGCCCCAGGGAGAGAGGGGTGATGGAATATAGTCATAAATCATTCCTGAAACCATCTCAGCTCCGTGGGGAGTATACAGCTCAATTGCTGCCATTTTGGCGCATACAGGGCTAATCAAACACAACAACCAACTCTGCCCTCACAGGTACCCATTTACCCCTGGGTGGAGAGAAGCAATTATGGTAAAGTGTCTTGCTCAAGGACACAAGCACCATGGTCGCAGTTAGGATTCGAACCCACATTTTGACGACTCGGCCATCGCAACACAAATCCGATGCACTAAACCGCACGACCATGGCACTCCATGGATGGGAACCCCCAAAGGTGGGAAGGGGGAGCCCAAGGGTGGGAATGTACGGAGCCCCAGGGAGAGACGGAGCCCCAAGGGTGGGATGGGTGATGGAATATAGTCACAAAGCACTCCATAAGGCTTCAAATTCTCTTTCCTGGTATTACATATCAGTTCAGAAATTTATAATAATATAAATTATTTGCAATATAAAATCAGCAAAATGCAACACAGCTTGAACCACCATTTATAGATGTAATGTCTTAACAATTTGTACAAGTTGTCGTTCTGCAAACTGGATCGTATTACTTCAGAATTATCTTCAAATGATAGTCAGTAATCTTCTTTTATTTGATGAATATGGATCACATATTGAGGGCTTAAAACCACAACTGGGTATGTCCACTTTTGCCTAAAATGTGTTATGGGGAGTTTCTGATTTTTCAGAAAGATTCAAACTCATTTTTTTTGTTTCAAAATGCCGATTTTGGACATAACTAGCTCTGGTTTTAAGCCCTCAATATCAAGTTTTTGGTTAACACGGAATCCATTTCTGAATTCCTTAGGCCAAAAAAAAAAGTCTCTGGTTTCTGCGCGCATCGCCTCAGACCCGCACATCGACATTTTCTTTTTGTTTGCTATGAAACGATGTCCAATTGCAGCCAAAATTGCCCGATCAATTGGAATTCTGCCATGCTGCGTTTTAAACTACTTTTGAATGTTTGCCCAATTTGTGAGGCCTCTCTGAGCCACCATGTACCACGTATTTCCCTGTTCTTACCAAAAAAAAAAAAAAAAGCACACGACCACTCTGATTTTGAAGCCGACCGATGACCAGAAACCGGAGACTTTTTTGGGGGGGCCTTAGCTCCAAATTTCAACAAATTTTTATCACTCACCATTAAACAAAACTAGAAACTGCAATTCTTGGCATATAAAATACAGGTTACTTTTGGTGTTCTCAAAAACATCAATAATCACACTTTAACATGAAACATACTTGGCAGAACGACATCTGAGATTGCTACGGACTCGAAGAAGAAGACTTGGTGTCAAGTTGATCATGGTATCAAACATCCCTTGAAATATTTCTGTCTCGGGCGCTATCATCTAGTAAAATTAGTGAAATAATGTCACAAATGAATTTCTCCTGAAGATGATCACAGCATACTGATTGAAACGTTGAGTTGTAACCAACCAGTTCTTTTCAGAACTACTACTCAAAAGAGAATTTCTACATGGTGTCACTGCAAACAGTCTTAAATTAATTTCTGTCATCCAAACACAGAAATTCCATGTTGAACACAAACAATGCCACTATTTCCTCCTTAAAAAACACAATCAAATAAGCAGAAACTCACTGCTAGATTTTGTAAACTTTTGTAACATTTTGTATCTCTTGATTCTTATAAAGTATGGCTGCATTTACAGACATTGGTTGGTTTCTATACATATCTCTTGATTCTTATAAAGTATGGCTGCATTTACAGACATTGGTTGGTTTCTATACATCTCTCTTGATTCTTATAAAGTATGGCTGCATTTACAGACATTGGTTGGTTTCTGTAAATCTCTCTTGATTCTTACAAAGTATGGATGCATTTACAGACATTGGTTGGTTTCTATACATCTCTCTTGATTCTTATAAAGTATGGATGCATTTACAGACATTGGTTGGTTTCTATACATCTCTCTTGATTCTTATCCAGTATGGATGCATTTACAAACATTGGTTGGTTTCTGTAAATCTCTCTTGCTTCTTATAAAGTATGGATGCATTTACAGACATTGGTTGGTTTCTATACATATCTCTTGATTCTTATCCAGTATGGATGCATTTACAAACATTGGTTGGTTTCTGTAAATCTCTCTTGATTCTTATAAAGTATGGATGCATTTACAGACATTGGTTGGTTTCTATACATGTCTCTTGATTCTTATAAAGTATGGATGCATTTACAGACATTGGTTGATTTCTGTACATCTCTCTTGATTCTTACAAAGTATGGCTGCATTTACAGACATTTGTTGGTTTCTATACATATCTCTTGATTCTTATCCAGTATGGATGCATTTACAAACATTGGTTGGTTTCTGTAAATCTCTCTTGATTCTTATAAAGTATGGATGCATTTACAGACATTGGTTGGTTTCTATACATGTCTCTTGATTCTTATAAAGTATGGATGCATTTACAGACATTGGTTGGTTTCTGTAAATCTCTCTTGCTTCTTATAAAGTATGGATGCATTTACAGACATTGGTTGGTTTCTATACATATCTCTTGATTCTTATCCAGTATGGATGCATTTACAAACATTGGTTGGTTTCTGTAAATCTCTCTTGATTCTTATAAAGTATGGATGCATTTACAGACATTGGTTGGTTTCTATACATGTCTCTTGATTCTTATAAAGTATGGATGCATTTACAGACATTGGTTGATTTCTGTACATCTCTCTTGATTCTTACAAAGTATGGCTGCATTTACAGACATTTTACCAAAAGTATACACTGGCTTTCAAAATTACTTCCTTATCGGCTTCAAATTGATTTTGTTTGCCCTCAAAAGAGCGAATTTCAAAGGGATAAAAGTTTGCTTGTGTACCTGGTGCAAAAGGTCACATCACTAAGATATTTTCCAAAGCACCATGTGCAATTGTAGTTTTAAGATAGGTTCTCTACTGGAAATTAACCACTTCCTGTATCCTTTAAAAATAGCAATTTATACATTGAATTAAAGGGAAGTGCACGCTTGGTATAAAATGTCTGTAAATGCATCCATATTGAGAGATGATGAGAGATGTACAGAAACCAATCTGTGAAAATTGCAGCTCATTTAATTGTGTCATTAAGGCCACCAAAAAAAAGTTTCTGGTTTGTGGTCATCGGTTGGCTTCAAAATCGGTGCGGTGACGCGCCTTTTTTTTTCGGGCCATCTTTTTTTTTTTGACATGACACATTATATACGCAGGGACCAAATTTCCCATATACAAAGTAGGGTGGCTAAGAGAGGCCTCACAAATCGGGCAAATGCTTATACCCCTATGTGAAAAAGTTGTTTAAAACACAGCACGGCAGAATTCCAATCGATCCAGCAATTTTGGCTGCAATTGGACATCGTTTCATAGTTTAAAAAAATAATAATAAAATAAATAAAAAATGCCGATCACGGATCTGAAGCGTCGCGCGCGGAGACCAGAAATCAGAGACTTTTTTTGGACCTAAAAGGTAGGTTTTACACAATATAAAGTGAAATATCTATCTATGCATCCATACTTTGTAATCAAGAGAGATGTACAGAAACCAGACCCAAGTCTCAGCTCATTTTATTAACATGAAAATAGTGAGAATACATCCAGATGTGTGATTTATGGCAGTGGTCCATAAAACCATAAACATTTTATAATACATTTCACATTTAAATTTGTTTTTAAAAATTCACATTTTGAGATATGGATATCAACTTAAAGAGAATTTAATGGGTTTTCTGATGATGCCAAACATTCATTTTTGGTTTATTTCATTCCTGTGTTAGGATGTGATAAATTGATAATGTAATAATGCAGTCATGCACGTTTTGTGAACTTTGGAACTCCATTACACGGAAACATGTGTTGGGGGACATTCCTCATTTCAATAGAGCGGGTCACATATGATTATAATTCAGTGATCTGTAATCGGGTAATTTACCAAAAGGTGTACACTACCTTTAAATCTAGAGTATAGACCATGTATCTGTAAATCTTCACAGATAAAGTCAATCCCTAACCACGGACGGACGTAACTTAACAATTTCATAGACTGCCTGCTAAGCCAACAAATCTGCTGAGCACAAGAAAATAATGCTTAGCAAAAGCAGGTGACCAGCCAAATTGTTATGCAATAATAATAATAATAATGTGTGGATTATATAGCGCACGTATCCACCAACTAAGTGGTGCTCAAGGCACATTATATCATTACCCCTGCTCATAAGGCTCATAAATCATTCCTGAAACCATCTCAGCTTCCTGGGGAGTATACAGCTCAATTGCTGCCGTTACAGCGCATATAGGGCTAATCAACCAACTCTGCCCTCACAGGTACCCATTTAACCCCTGGGTGGAGAGAAGCAATTATGGTTAAGTGTCTTGCTCAAGGACACAAGTGTCATGGCCGGGATTCGAACCCACATTCTGCTGCTAACACCAGAACTTGAGTCTGGTTTGTTTGGCTGCTGTCATCTAGTGTCTCAAAAAAAAAATCACCCATTTCAATGACATAAGTCTCCAGTTTCTGGTCATAGGTCGGCTTCAAAATTAGTGTGGTGACGTTTTTTTTTTGTTTTTTTTTGTTTTTGCCAACCAGTTAAATGTGTGATACGTGTATATATACGGTTATTGGAACCAGACCACATTTCCCATACACAAAGTATGGTGGCCAATAGAGGCCTCACAAATTGGGCAAACGTTCATACCCCTAAAGTGAAAAAAAGTCGTTTAAAACACAGCACGGCAGAATTCCAATCCATCCAGCAGTTCTGGCTGCAATTGGACATCATTTTATAGCACCAAAAAAAAGGAAAATTAAAAATGCCGATGTGTGGGTCTGAGGCAATGCACACAGAGACAAGAAACTAGAGACTTTTTTTTGGGGGGGGGGGGTTTAAGGGTTTGCTGAATTTGAAACTAACATAGACTACTTTTCAAATATATACTCGCACGCTATATCTCGGTCTACCTAGTGATTCATCATTCACAAAAAACGTGAGCAGATTAGAAATGTCCATGAAAGAAACCTCAGAGGCAAAGGCTATGATTACGCTTTTGATATGGCATCATCGGCAGAATTAACATTGCCGTTTTTGGGCCGATTTGGCAGTAAAAAAAAAATTGATTTAAATGTTGAATTGCTATTTTTCTGGGGTTAAGAAAATTATAAGCTTTCATTTTAGACAAGGATTAGGACCGGTAAATTAAAAACTCAAATTAATAAAATGATGGTTAACCGTTTTAATCATCGGCTTGCACGAGGGCGTGTGCAGTCTTCCGATTGGCCAGCACGGCTGTCAATCAGAATCAAGCGCGTCTAAATATCATTTTTATACAGTTTCCGACATCCAAATTTTTTTTTTTTTTTGTTCATTTAATGACATTATCTTTCAAATTTCGTTCCCTTTTTAATTAATTAATTAATTATTTTTTTTGTTAGGGGGGGGGGATCTCTTGAGCCAAACACAGTATATATTTAAGTAAACATAAATGGAACAACAGAAGTCAACACAGCAGTGTGCTATCAATGACATGTAACAAAATATGCTTTTCTTATTCCGGGGGGGGGGTGTAAAATATCTACCAATTTTCTCCAATTGAAAATATATTTTGGGAAACAAAATATAAAGAAGGCTATTTGATACTTCACCTATCAGAGTGTACCAGAAATAAATGACTTCAGGCTAGTCTATTGTCAAGATATTCTTTCACAGTAGGTCAATGAAAGTAGAAACAAAGCAATTATTACTTGACAATACCCAAGTAAATGTAAATTAAACACTTAAAAATCTACAGCAATACTGAGCTAATTTTACAGATATTGCCATAAATATTGTATAGATAATACACAAAATCAGAACTTCATGACCAAGGCATGCAGAATAAACATTAACATTTCAATGTGCATGCGATTGGCTTATATACACTTTATGACATAACGTGACTACATAAGTTTTAAAATAACATTTTCTCGTCACATTTGAAAGAGATAATGATAGATTTTGATGATTATTTTACAATTTCATCTATTGAATATTTGTTTCATTTATTACAAAGAAATGTGGCATGTTCTACCGAAATCAGACAGAATTGGGCAGAGCTTGGAACTGAAAAATAGCCAAAAAAGGTATATCAAACCCTTAATATAAGGCAATATTATTCTTCATAAAGACAAACTAAAAAATGACGTAATTCTGCTTTTTGCATGTCCAATTAAAATAAGAAAGCTATCATTGTAAAGCTAAAGATCTCTACTTTCATTATCAATAACCGACTCAATTTTGATTTCTTGTCCAAATATGTCTGATTTCGGAAGACATCACAAGTATGATGACTTTAATCATTGGCAATAAGCTTGGTTTAATTACAAGTACAATGACACAAAAGACACAGCTAATCCAGTCATGATTCAAAAACTCATCAAGAATTTCTTTCTTAGCTCAAAAAAGTCTCCGGTTTCTGGTGATCGGTCGACTTTAAAAGTGGTGCGGTGATGCACTTTTTTTTGGGTAATCTTTTGCCAACGAGGAAATATGTGATCACGTGATACGTGATGTTTTCTGCAGGGACCAAATTTCCCATATACAAAGTATGGTGGCTACTGAGAGGCCTCACAAATCAGGCAAACGTTCATACCCCTATGTGAACAAAGTTGTTTAAAACACAGCACAGCAGAAATCCCATCGATCCAGCAATTTTGGCTGCAACATCGTTACATAGCAACAACAAAAAAGATAATTAAAAATGTCGATGCGCGGGTTTGAGGTGACGCACGCGGAGACCAGAAACCAGAGATTTTCTATTTGGCCATAAGTTAAACATTTATATCATCCCAGACAAAAATTCACCAACAGCCAAAAATTATGATGTTTAACAAAATAAATATCATGGCCATTGATTTGTTTGCATGATATCTTAAGCGTTTCTCTTAAAATAAAAACCATAGCAACCCAATCTAAAGCAATTATTGCTGAGACTTCTCAATTGCTGAATAATAAACTACTTGCTGCCCTTATCCTGTTGGTAAGTGTGGCGTAATGCCAACATAAACCACACCCACTTCGCACTTGCTGACACCAACGATCATCAGAAGCACATTGGAAATGTATTGACCACTCTTTCCTTTAAGAATTTATGCAAGAAATTAGAAAGCTTGAGACTTGCATTTAACATATCTGTTGTCAAGACTCAACATTTTATTAACAAAGCCAAATTCTGCCTCAAGAATCACTTTTGAATGTTAAAATCCAACGAATTTAGGTTAAAACAGCTGTTGCCATGGAAACACAACTTGTCATGATTAAAAAACTCATCAAGAATTTCTTTCTTATAAAGACTCCAATTAAAATTAAGGAATTTAGGTAAAATTACACACAAAGGTATGTCAGCTTTGGAACGGGAAGTAGCGAAAAGAATGTTCGTCACTACCAATGCGCGCATATTATGTATCGACTTATGAACAGGATAAGCTCTAGCTGTTGCAATGGAAACATAAAATGACTTCTTTTAAAAACATCAACAGCCACTTCTTTGCGATTAATTCTTTTGAAGGTGTTATTTAGAGACCTCCAAGAGATAGGACATCAAAGCAGACATCGCAGACACGTACCGGCTTCGTTTGGTCGTACTTGACGATCGGAACCATCTTGGAGGAGCATTTATTGCACAGGATTCGTCCGCAATGACGGCTGAGGGAATAAAATAGGGAAACAGAGAAACGAGATTAACAGTGCTGAATTTTTCCCAAAAAGTACCCCTTGCAGGATATGGGGGTGGTTAGGGTTAATGTCCATAGCAAATAAAACAGGGTGTCCTTTAAACAAAACACTGCTGTCAAACAGACACCCTCGCCTCTTGCTCGCCCCTTGCTCGCCCCCTCATCCCCTCACTCCACCTTCCTTCCCCTTCCCAGAGTCCAACCATAAGTTAAATGAAACTCTTAAGAAATGCTGTGAGATTTTCAAAGTAAATCAGGGAAGTTTTAACCTCCTACCAGTGATGTTTTCTTGTCTTGATCGTAAACTTGACTTGGCATTCCTGACAGATCTCACTCTCTGACCAAGCAGGCTCAGACGACAACATATCTGGTTTAAAACAAATATCGGATGCGCAGTTGAGAATGTGGCTAAGCGCTATGAGAACACTTAACTGGTAACTGATAAACATACCAAGCTACAAATTCTGAATTTCTTTTTTTCCCGATAAGCACGTTATTGGCCCTAGAACATCTGTAATTGTTGATATCATGTATAAACTGATCCTTGTCATTTTATTGGTGGGGAAACACAACATGTTATTTAAAATACCCGATATACATGTATTTAAACACATTTCTGCAAAACAAATTATAATGGTATCATTGTGCAAGCTCGGTGGTCGAGAGGTTAAGACGTCTGCACTAGTAAGCAGGTCATGGGTTCGAATCCCGCCCGAGTCGCCTGTGTAGACACTCGGAAATCACTGAGTGCTAAACACACGTCGGTGTAGGGCAAAATTAAATCAATTGTTTATCACCCGACGCAAGAATTTCACCAACCTATATATATCGCGGCACCCGCTGCTATATAGGATTCTAGCCAGCCAATCGACATCGGGCAAGCTCGGTGGTCGAGAAGTTAAGATGTCTGCACTCGTAACCAGGAGGTCGTGGGTTCGAATCCCGTCCCAGTTGCCTATGGATTTTTTTTTCACAGACACTCGGAAAGCACTCAGTATACAGTGCTTGATACATGTCAGTGTAAGGCAAAAATCACACCGTTTATAACCCGACAATTGTTTATAACCCTATGCAAGAATTTCATGAATCTATATCAATCTATACATATCATAGTACCCGCTGCTATATAGGATTCTAGCCGGCCAATCGTCATCGGTGGTCGAGAGGATAAGCAGAAAGTTTTGGATTCAAATTCTGCCCTAGTTGCTTGTGGAGTGTATCAGCAGACAAATATAAATTACCGACTATACATTGGTATAGGGCAAAAAATATCATTTGTTCAATATCTAGACACAAGAATGTCATAAATAAATACAATAAAATGGTGACAAGTAAGATCTGTAGCTTTGAAGACGATCAGAGCATACTGATTGAAACGTCGACTTGTAACCACCAGTTCTTTTCAGAACTCAAAAGAGAATTTCACATGGTGTCACTGCAAACGGTCTTTACTTAGTATGGTTACACCGAACATGAAAAAAAAAAAAACATTTTTTTTGCAGCAAACGCCTACAATATGAAATTAGTCCCAGACTGCATTTTTTATATATAATATATCATTATTATTATTATATATTTCTGGTAATGAAACCAAGGATACCTCAAAAGCGCACTTAAGCACTGTAGCTCAGAAGCCTGAGGAAATCTGTAAACAAGGGGCGCTTGCTATGTGAACCAGAAACACCGTGGTAAACCCCTACTCTTCCACGATAAGTGTTCTGGGTTCTTTTACATGCATTACTTTAATAATCTAGTACACGGGACCTACGGCTTAACGTCCCATCCAAAGGACAAAGCAATTACGGTTAAGTGTCTTGCTCAAGGACACAAGCACCGCGACCGGCCAGGCCGGGATTCAAACCCACATTCCGACAACACTAGAACTCGAGTCCAATGCACAAGACCACTCGACACTCCATGAAAATATATATCATATACCCTTGTCATTTGATTGGTGGGAAACATTACGTGCCATTTGACATTGTTGATATAGGACCTGAAGTATTGAGCTGTATACAACTGCTTGAGTTTTCATTTTTATGTTAACTGTCAATGATTGAATGTTATTCACTTACCTAGTAATCTGAATAGGAGTTGTTTTGTAGCCACTTGTGCATTGAATATGGAGGTACCATTCTTATTGAGTATACCTAGACTGGCTCCACTCCTTACAATGGCACGACACAGCGCTCCATTACCATTCTGATAAGCTAACAGCAACACTGTATGAGATCAAATCAGTTATAAGAAGACTGAATCAGTGTGATATGTAGTGATACAGGTTTGAAAAAGAGTTTGTAGGAAAAATTTGAAAAACCTTAGTTTTTGAACTTCAATCTTCATCCATTAAACAAATACAAATACAATCGATTTAGACAAAAATTTAAAAATCTTAGTTTATGAACCTCAATCTTCATCCATTAATCCCAACCACCTCATATCATCCAAAATCCTCTAAGGAGCACTTTTTGGGAAAAAATCAGCACTGTTGGAAACTGGTACTTTCACCTCTTCAAATGGGGCAAAATTACTACCTGGCAAGAAGTACAGGCCATAAGTGCTGAATATGAAAGATCAATGGAATGGTGCATTTTGAAGATAAGGGCATGTTTCCAAAAGTGCACTGATGGATTTTAGAGGATTCGGGAAGGTTCCTAGCCAGAATACCTAGGGGGTTAGGGTTAAACAAATAAAAATACAATTGTTTTAGAAAAAAATCTGAAAAATCTTAGTTTACGAGCCTCAATCTTCCATCAAACAAATACTAAATCCACTTAAACTCTTATTTGTTTGTTTGAATCTAGTTGCTAGTTTAAGCCTAGCCCTACTTACAGGCATTTCACAGACACTCCGATGAATGCAACACGTTGCAACAACAGAAAAGTGTGCAGGGCTGCTCAATGCAACAAGATCCACCAGCTAGAACAATGGTTTCTTTTGTTGTCTGCTGATAACACAACTTTTTACATCTTGTTGCATTGAGCACGGTTTATTTAATTACTTTATTTCCAAAACATCATGAACTAATACAATATATAATAATAATAATAAATTTGAAAAATTAACAGCTAAAAATAAAAATGACAATAAAAACAAAGAGAAAAATAAATTAAACATTTCACATATGTGACTAGCTCTGCCAAAACCCTAAACTTGGACCCAATTTTCAAAAGTGAGATTTTGGTATAATTTGATTCTCTAGATTTTCCTCTTTCATTTGATACCAGATTTGTAAAATTCAGGAATTATTATTTTTTTTTTATAAATATAAGAAAAAAAAAGAAAAAAAAAGAAGAAAAAAATAGGAATTTTTTATTCTGATTTCTACAAATCTGGTATCAAATGAAAGAGGAAAATCTAGAGAATCAAATTATACCAAAATCTCACTTTTGAAAATTGGGTCCAAGTTTAGGGTTTTGCCAGAGCCATTCATACAAATAACAATGATATTGACAATATTGGGACGCCGCTATCATACAGCTAGATAGCTCATTAGGTAAAGCATGGTAATCCGGTGGTTACAGGTTTGAGTCCTACAATAGTAAAATTTCTTTAGTCACTAAAAAAATGTATTTATGTACTAAGTCAGTTTCCAAGAGGGTATATTTGATGATTCATACGGCAGAATCAAAATAATTAATGAAATCATAAATAATCAACAAATCATGTTTGAATCTGGGAATAAATTGCATTTGCATATCTTTACCTGTGTTACCATCAGCATCCAGCTTATCGACTGGGTAATTAGGCATACATTCCTTGAACAGTTCAAATATTGCTGCAGCGTTGTCCCGTCCACACTGACCTAGAATATGCATCGGTGTTTGTCCCCTGAAGAAAACATAGGAATGACACAGTGTCTCTGTGTGAGTAATGCCATGAGATGATACACTCGGACATCGGATGGACGTTGTTGCATTGAGCAGGGTATCACACTCAAGCCAGTTATTGAAAGGGGTTAGGGTTAACCACGGATTTGGGCCCTTCACATATTAATAATAATAATGTGTGGATTTATATAGCGCACGTATCCACCAACTAAGTGGTGCTCAAGGTGCATTATATTATTATCCCTGCTCATAAGGCTCATAAGGCTCATAAATCATTCCTGAAACCATCTCAGCTCCCTGGGGAGTATACAGCTCAATTGCTGCCATTTCTAGCGCATATAGAGCAAACCAACTCTGCCTTCACAGGTACCCATTTAACCCCTGGGTGGAGAGAAGCAATTATGATTAAGTGTCTTGCTCAAGGACACAAGTGTCACGGCCGTGATTCGAACCCACATTATGTTGCTAACACCAGAACTTGAATCCGGTAAGCTAGACCGCTCGGCCACGACACCCCAATTCAAAGGACTGACGTTTTTGCATCACACTTGATAATGATAATAATGTAAACTTATACAGCGCACGTATCCACCAATCTGGTGCTCAAGGCGCATTACATTATTACCCCTGCTCATCAGGCTCATAAATCATTCCTGAAACCATCTCAGCTCCCTGGGGAGTATACAGCTCAATTGCTGTCATTTCAGCGCATATAGGGCTAATCAAACACAACAACCAACTCTGCCCTCACAGGTACCCATTTACTCCTGGGTGGAGAGAAGCAATTATAGTAAAGTGTCTTGCTCAAGGACACAAGCACCATGGTCGCGGTTGGGATTCGAACCCACATTCTAACGACTTGGCCATCAGAACACAAATCCAATGCACTAAACCGCTCGACCATGGCACACCATGTATACAGTAAGATGATAATAAGACTCACTTGGCATTGTAGGACTCTGCGTTGATCTGGGATTCCGTCAGTAAATTCCTAGTGCTCGCAAGATTGCCATGCTGAACGCTGATATGCAATGCTGTCATATGAGAAAGGAGATTGAAAGTTAATACTTAGGATGTGTCACTATGGACTCACCATTGTTATGATTGTCTTCCACAGTATCCACTAAGATACCATTCTCTATGAGGACACTGATTGTCATCCACTACATCAACTAAGATACCATTCTCTAAGGACACTGTTATGTATCACTATGGACTCACCATTGTTATGATTCTCATCCACTACATCAACTCAGATACCATTCTCTATGTGGACACTATATGTGTCTCTGTGGACTCATCACTGTTCTGATTGTCATCCACTGCATCCACTGCATCCACTAAGATACCATTCTCTATGTGGGCACTGATTGTCATCCACAACATCAACTAAGATACTATTCTCTATGTGGACACTGTACGTGTCTCTATGTGGACACTGTACGTGTTTCTATGTGGACACTGTACGTGTCTCTATGGACTCATCATTGTTATGATTGTCATCCACAACATCAACTAAGATACTATTCTCTATGTGGACACTGTACGTGTCTCTATGGACTCACCATTGTTTTGACTGTCATCCACTACATCAACTAAGATACCATTCTCTACGAGGACTCTGTATGTGTGTCTATGGACTCATCACTGTTCTGATTGTCATCCACTGCATCCACTAAGATACCATTCTCTGTCACTATGGACTCACCATTGTTATGATTCTCATCCACTCATCCACTACATCAACTCGGATACCATTCTCTATGAGGACACTGTATGTGTCTCTATGGACTCATCACTGTTCTGATTGTCATCCACTGCATCCACTGCATCCACTAAGATACCATTATCTATATGTGGACACTGATTGTCATCCACAACATCAACTAAGATACTATTCTCTATGTGGACACTGTCCGTGTCACTATGGACTCACCATTGTTATGATTCTCATCCACTACATAAACTTAGATACCATTCTCTATGTGGACACTGTACGTGTCTCTATGGACTCATCATTGTTATGATTGTCATCCACAGCATCCACTAAGATACCATTCTCTATGAGGACAATGTACGTGTCTCTATGGACTCACCATTGTTCTGATTATCATCCACAGCATCCACTAAGATACCATTCTCTATGAGGACACTGATGATGGATGGTTGGTCAGCTGCGGCCGCATGATGTAAGGCTGTCTGCTTATGACCGTCGATATCCTGGACAGTAGCACCTGCTAACAGCTGATTGGAGGAAAAATTAAATTATGCAAATATTATTCAAATGATATGCAAATATTATTCAAACGATCTGCAAATATTATTCAAATGATATGCAAATATTATTCAAATGATATGCAAATATTATTCAAATGATATGCAAATATTATTCAAATGATATGCAAGAGGTCATTTAATTGGTTTTAAATATAGAACCAATGATGAGTAATGTTTAAATTGGCAGCTACTAGAAAACAAGTCAATCAGAGTGATGAAAAAACTTTAAAAAAGTGCTTTAGGATGTGTGCACTAATAACATAGACGTTAAGTCTCAATAATGAGACATGTGACATACACCTTCCAGCCAAATCTCACCCCCACAAGCATCAAGCTCCACAATTCAAACTATCTTACGCATTCTTCCCAAATACCAGACACTGGTCCAAGCTGGACTTGCAGTGTCCGAACATTTCGTCGCATCAGTGCAACAAGGTCAGTGGAACAACGTCGTATCTTTTTTACAGAGTTCCAGGATGAACACACAAAACCTATGGAAGATACGACATTGTTGCACTCAATTGTTTTAATATATGCAAATTTATGCACATATTGGGGCACATATTTCGGATGCCCCAGCGCCGTAAACCCAAAGTGGCTCTCCGCTGGACTCCAACAGACAGACGAAAACCAGGCAGGCCCAAAAGCACCTGGCGTAGGAGTGTGATGGCCGAGCTGAGCTACAGGAGATGGGACTGACATGGGGGCGAGGCGCAAAAGGTTGCCCAGGACAGAGTCAGATGGAGGAGAGAGGTTATTGCAGCCTTATGTCCCTCCTGGGATGAAGAGGATTGATGATGAAATTTATGCACTATTGCATATACGACCTTGTTGCATTTTTTTTTCAGATACGACCTTGTTGTTTTGACAGGATGATTTGTCCAAAGATCTGAGCTTGAAATAAAAAAATCACTCCCTCCTCCCCACCCTGTAAGGCATTCCTCACCGATAACTGTGAAGTAAAATGAGTTAGTGATGGATCCCCTTACCAGATTCCTAACAATGATTTCAGAGCCGGCTTGGACAGCGAGATGTAACGGTGTATGCCTGGAGGAGTCTTGGACGCAGGAATTCACGTTGGCATGGACGCTGATAAGAAACAGAACACTCTCTATGTCGGACTTCTGGATGGCGATGTGCAGGAAATTCCTTCCCTTGTTGTCAAGCTGGGAATAAGGAGACAATATGAGCAGATATATTCAATGATAATTTGTTTTATATCAAGAAGCAAGAGTTGGCACTTTGGTGGCCCAGTTAAAAAAAAATTGAAATTCACCCAAGAACATAAAATAGTACAACTCCATGATAACAAATGCTACTATAATGAACGTTTTTACAATAACCTAGCTTAACCCTAAACTACCCCAAATCCTGCAAAATCCTCCAAGGGACACTTTCTGGGAAAACATTCAGCACTGTTGGAAACCAGTACTTTCACCTCTTCAAATGGGACAAAATTACTACCTGGCAAGAAGTACAGGCCATAAGTGCTGAATATGAAAGATCAACGAAAATGCATGGTGCATTTTGAAGAGAAGGGCATGTTTCCAAAAGTGCACTGATGGATTTTGGAGGATTCAGGAAGGTTCCTAGCCAGAATACCTAGGGGGTTAGGGTTAATGGGAATGCACTTCAAAGACTTTCCTCACATGGACCACTGTTAGTACAGGTATAAATGTTTAAAAGGTATATAGCACCAAAGTTTGAGCAGAATTCACATTTGGGCAGAATTCACGTTTGGGCAGAATTTACGTTTGGGCAGAATTCACGTTTGGCCTTCTCAATCGTCAACCACACCACATACAATTGTTTAATGATGACCAGAATTGGACTGGCAGGGGTGTGTGAGTCATGTGCCACCTGTTAAACGTAGCTGGCACACAATGCAGCATTAAGCTAAAAAGAGAGCATATAAGTTTTTTTTTGGCATCACGCTGACTCACGCGCTTGTTAGTCAATGTTTCATAACCAACTACAAAATCTTCTATTTCAAGAAAAATTACTCAATGCCGAAATTTTGAAAGCCAACCCTATAATGGCATTTATAAACCCTAACTCCCCCTACAGGCATTTCCCAGACACCCTGCTGAATGCAACATTGTGCAACAACAGAAAAGTGTGCAGGCTGCTCAATGCAACAAGATCCACCAGCTAGAACAATGCTTCTTTTGTTCTCTGCTGATGAGGGCAACAAGATGCGATGGATTGTTACATTTGTTGCATCTTGTTGCATTGGAGTGCCATGGTCGAGCGGTTTAGTGCATTGGATTTGTGTTCTGATGGCTGAGTCGTCAGAATGTGGGTTCGAATCCCAACCGCGACTGGGGTACTTGTGTCCTTGAGCAAGACACTTTACTAGAATTGCTTCTCTCCACCCAGGGGTAAATGGGTACATGTGAGGGCAGAGTTGGTTGTTGTGTTTGATTAGCCCTATATGCGCTGTAATGGCAGCAATTGAGCTGTATACTCCCCAGGGAGCTGAGATAGTTTCAGGAATGATTTATGAGCCTGATGAGCAGGGGTAATAATATAATGCGCCTTGAGCACCAGTTTGGTGGATACGTGCGCTATATAAGTCCACATTATTATTATTATTTATTACTATTATTATTGTTGTGTGGTTAGGGATAATGGGAATAAAAAGTTTGCACTAATGAAAGTTGTTTCTTTGGATGTAGTAATGTTAAACAGTCAAGCATTGCAGTGAGCTTTTCTTTACAAGCATGCTGGTGATCTCAGAGGTGTGATTTGACAAAAGTAAAACATCCTGAAAAATAGGTAGCATGCCTGGGTCTCACTTTGGTCTACAGGACAAAGGAGGATTTGGAGGATTTGGAGGATTTACAGACTCTCCACATCCCCTACAAAACAAGAAACTAGAGGTTTGGACACAATACAGGCTACTTCTTTCTTTCCTTGGTGGTGACTTCTATTCTTTCAAGAAAATTTTGAGGCAAAGGGCGATTTGTAAAAATTCCTGAAATCAGGAGAAATACTGAGAAATCACAGGCCTGTAATCTGTGACGTAACTGTACCATGTCTATAAATATTTTATTTATTTATTTATTTTTTTTAATGAAAAGTTGCCAAAACACAAGGCTCTTAACGGATGTTGGTGTTTGATCTCTCCTACCTGCTCTGCGGCACTGGATTCCCTGTTCAGGATGGACTGGGCAGCCTTGTTGTTCTTAAACGTCATGGCGGCGGCAAATGGCGTCAGACCACTACGATCTCTTAACGTCAGGTCTAGTAACGGATGAGACATCAACAGACTGATGATAGCTGGATGCTGGTGAGTGATGGCGATGTGTAATGGCGTCTTACCCTCAGAATCCTAAAATGAAAAACATTCATCTTATTTATTCCTTCTAACCATTTTGGACGGTAAAATAAAACCATATTTATTAAAAATATTAGAACAACCCAAGTCAATATATCAAACGTTTCTTATAAAAGCTCATTATTGTTTTTTTTAAATTTTTTTTATGCAATTCGCCCCACACAAGGCCAATGGCCACTCTAAGGTGGGGGCTACTAAGTCATTGAGTTGTTACAACGACTCCACACTGAAGAAACCAGCCCCTCGCACCGAAACAAGACAAGTTAATAACCAGCCTCTTCACGGTGCGAATAGGACTGGGAGGGGTAACTAGTCCAGAACAAGGCAGTTGTTAAACTGCCTCTGCCCCTATAAAAAAATATTGTGTTAAAACATTTTTTCTCTGCCTTCATAAAGCCACTAAATAAATGATTACAGTTTTATATAAAACTTTAACACTTCAGTTGGCGATATCAAACATCCCTTGAAATCTGAGGTGCTATCACAGTATCACTGGGCAAACAATTTCCTAACTTTAATTAATTGTTTATCTCCGTGGAAAAAAATCTTTTGTGTTCATTTCACACCTGACCAACTTCTGCCTACTCTTGTGTTTATGTATATGTGACCGTCCACCACGAACGGGCTGCAAAGTCGCACACGTTGATTTAGCAGTACGGCTTGAAATGTATGAAAAATCAGTCAGTTGTCCATTTTGGTATTTTTTTAGAAATGAAAAGTTTGAAATATTCTCCTTTAGTTCTGAAAATTTCGGAATTAAATTCAATTTCAAAAATCATGAAAACCACATTTTCTTTCGGGCAATGAGTTCATAAATCTGTACAAAATGTAAGTTTATATGAAAGTGTAAGTAATTAGTGTAATGACTTTGACACACCATAACTTCGTGTAGGAATGTAGTAATGACTTGTGTTTGGTATCATTTTAAACCTTATGATATACTCTTTCCAAAAATATATGAACCTCCAAATGTGAAATTTTCGACTTTACAGCCCCTTTGTGGTGGATGGTCACATATATGTTGTCTCAGGGATGCCAGTTTTTGCTCCAGAGCCAGAAAAATAATTCCCGCAAAGGAAGCACGAACGTTTATACTTACACATGGAAAGAAAATATCCCTCGTTGTCTTTTGATTCAAGCCAACGCCAATTGAACCTATTCTTTACACTAGCATTGATTTTCCGACCTCCATTATGGTAGCCAAGTTGAGTAAAATCAGTCAAAAATTTCAGAAAATGAGGGCCGGGAAACGCAATCTTTATGATCACGTTGCGATCACCATGTATATAATGCACCGTATTCCAATATGTCGGAACAATGGGCTAGTCTTAGTTCAAGACGTTGCTCGTTATCTCGCTACTGTCAAAAGCCCTCTGTCGGTGAAATGTCCGAGTGTATTACGTGATGGCATAAAAAAAGAAAAGGTAAGATTGTCTTGATAACTAAGACTAACTGAGCGCGCTCTGTAAAGGAGATTTTTTTTCCCCGGCCGGACGAAAGATGGAGCGCCGAATTTCTTTTGGAAAAATATGAAAAAGCCGGAATTCCGGCAATAGCCGTAAAACTGGCATCCCTGGTTGTCTGTATTCTGTCCCATTTTGCCTTGGAGAAAGAACCTGCTAGGTTCGAAACGTAAGGCCAATAACATTTATTTTGCATTTATACTACAGGTCCTTTAGGTTGGTAAGCAGTTTGCAACAGATAATTTATGAAAAAAAATCAGTGTTAGAATGAAAGAATTATAGAACTGAAAGAACCTGTAGTATAAATGCAAAAAGGTTAGTGGTCTAACATTTCAACCCTAGCAGAGACTTTATCAAAGGCTGTTACAGCTAGTAATAACAAAACAAGCTGAAACTTTAACAGGTTAGTCAATTATGTATATGACATAAAACACAATAAAGGGGGCCATTTTGCATCCGTCACGTTAGCAATTTTTCCAATGGTTGTTATTTATTTTTAAGTACCCGAAACCGACCAAAAAGTGTTTCAAACATGTGAATGGACATGCAGGCTTATACTAGAACTAATTTGAGTTGATTTATTTAATTTTTTTATTTTTTTATTTATTTTTTTACCCTCACATTTCCATAAAAATTGGACGGAAAAAGTTACCTCACTTTTCTGTCCATTTGTTGATGGAAATTTTAGGGTAATTAAAAAAATAATAGTAATAATCAACTCAAATTATCTTTAGGATAAGCATGCATGTCTATTCAAATGTTGAAATTCCTTTTGGGTGGTTTCAGATATCAACAAAAAAATTACAACCATTAGAAAAACTGCTAACGTGACGGTAGGAAAGTGGCCCCCTTTATTGTGTTTTATGTCATATCTTGATCCAATTCCAAACTTCACATTTAATACACACATTGCAACATACAAAATAATTTATGGAAAAACAATTTTGTACAAAAGTAAATTATTAACACGAGATAAAACCCAAATTATGAGACAGAAGCAAATATGGAGGCATATTCAAAAGCTAAGGCTTGTACAGAAATGCCTACAGGGACGATATAAGGACAAACAAAGGAGTGGACAAAACAGACAAGGTAAATGAACAGGACAGACAAACAGACGGATGTTTAAAACAGCTAGGGATAAAGTAAATTCCAGAGCTGAAAACTAACATGTACTGGAATGGGAAGACTCATGATATAAAGAGAAGCAACTATCCTAAGTAATAGCTGGACTTTAGTGGCAAGTAGCTATAGAGGTCAAAATCAGTCAACTGACAGTTTTGACGGTTGATCCAAATGTGCACACAGGGGCATTTTGGACTGGTATTTACTGTCATTTTGACCACCCTCAACAATACAAGACAATGTTTTTACCAGTCAAAAAAAGACAACTTATTTTGACCTTACTACACGTAAGGATTGATAGTGTTCGACTAGAAATACCTTGGCAAGTATATCAACATTTTGACTGATTTTGACCCTTGCAGTCACAGAAGGGTTAAGTGCACTAGATATACCTTGGCAAGTATATCAACATTTTGACTGATTTTGACCCTTGTAGTAGTAGGAGAGTTAAGTGCACTAGATATACCTTGGCAAGTATATCAACATTTTGACTGATTTTGACCCTTGTAGTAGTAGGAGAGTTAAGTGCACTAGATATACCTTGGCAAGTATATCAACATTTTGACTGATTTTGACCCTTGCAGTCACAGAAGGGTTAAAGGAATTCCAAGGAGTGAGAAAAATTCTACCAACAACAAACTATTTATTGTCTGTGTATTGACTGACCTTTGCGTTGACATCAGCCTGCTGTTCAACAAGGCACTGTACTACGAGTTCCTGACCCCATTCACAGGCTCGATGCAGAGGGCCCTGGCCGTCCGTCGCTTCCATACCCACCTCCCCATGAGGTCCTTGTCTACGGGGACTGTTCACATCACACATACTGCCATATACAAAGAATAAGAGTTTTAAAATCAAAGTCTTGCTCTGCGGATTAAAAAACTGAAAGCAACTGCCCGTTTTATTATTGCACTTTAATGTTTAATAGTCTGTATCATGTGTTTTAATTTTAGAAAACTTTGTTTCTTCATATAAAAAAACAAAAACAAATACATAATTACATTTTTGAAGTGAACAATGAACAATCCCTCCCCCCCCCCCCCCCTTGTTCGGCAATTTTTTTGAAAATAAATTGTTCGTGCCTTCCGTCCCCCCACCAAACAAAAAGTTTCTCATAAAACTACCCCTATCCTTAAATATTTCATCCAACAATTTTGAAGGTGTTCAATTTTGTTTTAAGTCAGTCAGCAAATTGGCATGTAAACTCCACCCCCCTCAACCCAACAAAATGAAGCCTTTGCTACGCCCCTGCCCCTGGACGACTATATCAGCGTTCTACCGACATAGTTAACTGGCCCTATCTCCCAAATTGATACACAGCTCAATCTGGGAAGTTGCATTCGGGGGAAAACACTCCCATGGTCGAGCGGTCTAGTGCATCGGATTTGTGTTCTGAGTCGTCAAGAATGGCCGAGTTGTCAGAATGTGGGTTCGAATCCTGGCTGTTGTGTTTGATTAGCCCTATATGCGCTGTAATGGCAGCAATTGAGCTGTATACTCCCCAGGGAGCTGAGATGGTTTCAGGAATGATTTATGAGCCTGATGAGCAGGGATAATAATGTACAGCGCCTTGATCCAATTGCTAGGTTATGTGCGCTTTATAAGAATCGTGTATAATAATAATAATAATGTGTGGACTTATATAGCGCACGTATCCACCAACTGAATGGTGCTCAAGGCGCATTATATTATTACCCCTGCTCATAAGGCTCATAAGGCTCATAAATCATTCCTGAAACCATTTCAGCTCCCTGGGGAGTATACAGCTCAATTGCTGCCATTACAGCGCATATAGGGCTAATCAACCAACTCTGCCCTCACAGGTACCCATTTAACCCCTGGGTGGAGAGAAGCAATTATGGTTAAGTGTCTCGCTCAAGGACACAAGTGTCACGGCCAGGATTCGAACCCACATTCTGCTGCTAACACCAGAACTTGAGTCCGGTAAGCTAGACCGCTCGGCCACGACACTCCATGTGTATTATTATTATAAAATTCTATAATCAAGAAGAGTCCTACCTTCTTATCAGAAAGCAAGCGACAGCTTCATTATTCTCATTGATAGCTTTGTGTAACAGAGTCTGTTGGCACCCGCCATAGCCTGGTCCCCAGGCAGTTGTGTCACAGCCATGCCGTACCTACAAAGGAAATCAACTAATCTAATAATATCTGGCTAGGAATATAAGAGATAAAGGAATGGGGGAAAATGATGAAAATTCATTGTATTTTTCAAGTCCTTGCATAGGGTGTCGTGGAGTATCGTGGCCGAGTGGTCTAGTGCATCGGATTCAAGTTCTGGTGTTGTCACAATGTGGGTTTGAATGCCGGCCTTGCCGGTCTCGACTCTTGTGTGACTAAGCAAGACACGTGACCATAATTGCTTCGTCCTTTAGATGGGACGTTAAGCCGTAGGTCCCGTGTACTAGATTAAGTAATGCACGTAAAAGAACCCAGAACACTTATCGAGGAAGAGTAGGGGTTTACCCCGGTGTTTCTGGTTTACATAGCAAGCGCCCCTTGTTTACAGGTTTCCTGCGCACCTTTGAAAAACAGTGTTTCACTGAAAGGTCTCCCCAGGTTAAATAAGAAATAAATAAATAGAAACACAAAAGAATTTCACTTAGAGCAGGCCTGGAATTTCACAGAGACCATGGCGTCCATTGCCATGGTTGCGTGTTTTTTTTCCAGGACGAACGTGGGCAATTTTTGAAAAAATGTTTTTTTTTTTTTTAAATAGGAATTTCATAGAAGTTGCCCACATTCGTCCTGGAAAAAAATACATGCGCCCTGGTCTTGGCCTTAGTGCCCCTAAAATTGTTCCAACAGACATTCTGATATTCAAATGGAAATGCACTCAACTCAGGAAAAGTGGTCTTACCCAAAAAAAAATTTAATTCCTGGCCTGTTTGAGGGTAGGAAAAGGAATGCTATTAACTGATTTACTGAAACGCTTTCCCTCAATGACCAAATTCTGTTTTCCTACAAATTGATTTTACAATTTGATTTGATTTTTAAAATCAACTGATGTAGAGGACCTTACTCCACAAGACAAATGTTCTTGTACTGAGAATTTTTTTTTTAAATACCTCCTGACCCCAATTTTGTATTTGAAAGGACGATCTTAAATTTATTTTGTGTACATGGCCATGGCCTAAAGATGTCAACCCTGCATAGACCTTATGGGGGGCATGATGTCATAAACAGAAAGCGCCCCCATTCGGACGCAAAAAAAGGTTGTTCATTGGTTCATCTATACACGCTGCACATACATGTGCCGTGCATTTGAATGCAAGTGCATGCAGTGCACATTCATGAACCAATGAATGACCTTCTGAACGAGGGCGCCCTTTCATAAGGTCTATTGGTTCTTACCAAAGTGGAGGCTACGTCTTCTTGTCCGCTCTCGAGTGCCACCCATAAGGGTGGGTTTCCACTCTCGTCTGGTGTGTTCATGTTAGCACCGCGGACACACAAGGCATCAACGACTACGGGAAGGTGACGCTTAATGGCTAACTGTAAGGGGGTCTCACCATCTCTGGATCTGGTGGGAAATAACACAGGATAATTTATCAAATCCTGTGCATATCGTCACATCAGCGCAACAAGGTCGTATCATAGTAGGGCTGTGCGTTTTCAGATATTTTTGGAACTTGATACCCGAAATCAAGAAAATTTGGATACCCGGATATGCATTTTCATTTCATACACTTTTTATTAATTGCGCAACAATTGTATCACATTGAATCAGTTGCGAGGAAAGTGTGTGGAAACTGTCCATAAAATACTACAAAGGCGTTATCTTGTGTAATCTCTTGAATCTCTCCTTGACAAATAAAATTGTCTGTAAAAGTGTAAACATTATTCAAGAGTCACAGATTTATGTTGGCAATGCTCAAATGTCCGAATTTTAAAAAGTCGTTTATGAGTAATTGGAACCAAAAAAATTGAACCGGGTAATGACAGTTTCGGTTGGGTATCCGGATATCCGGATACCCAGCACAGCCATATTGCATACATGGATTTTGCTCAGTGCAACAAGGTCGTATCGTAGTTACGACCTTGTTGCAGACATGGATTTTGCTCAGTGCAACAAGGTCGTATCCTTTTTACAGAGTTCCAGGATGAACACGCAAAACCTATGGAAGAAGATACGATGTTGTTGCACTCAATTGTTTTAATATATGCAAATTTATGCATGATTGCACATACGACCTTGTTGCATTTTTTTAGATACGACCTTGTTGTTCTGACAGGATGATATTCATATTTAATGAAGATCAAGTAACACGGTTAGAAACCAATTTGTTGACTCTTTTGAAGAGAAGGTACAACATTGGTATTTGTACGTTCTTTTCAACCCTCTGCTTTTCAAGAATTATATCATAAAACAAACCTGTGAAAGTTTCATCACAACAGGAGCTCACGTTTTGAGAAAAACTAACATTTTATTTTTATGTTTGACAAAGTTTTTGTCAATTTGACAAGAAAATGTCAATTAAATTTTTCATAATATTCAAATATTCACTTTGTTTAGAACCTATGGGTTGATGATATAAATAAACCCGAGGTAGGAGGGCCAAAGTCGTGGTACAGGCAAGCCTTTGAGAAGCCCTGCCAGGTCCTGGCTACCTGTCCTCCTAATCTGTCTTTTGTGAGTCCTAATCCTGTAATAATACCGTACCTGCCAATCAACATAACCTGGGCTTCTGGAGGGCCTAGCTCCCAGGCAAGTAGAGCTCAATATAATGGCTACAGTTGTCAGCTGAGGCATTAGTGAAGTCTGCGTTAACAATCAGAGTTATTTAAGATCCATTCATTAGCAAAGGGTCTTTTGTGCTCAGCCAGGGGATTATATAGGCCTCTGGGCCTGGGCAAAGCTTGGGCCTGGGCAAAGCTTGGGCCTGGGCAAAGCTTGGGCCTGGGCAAAGCTTGGGCCTGGGCAAAGCTTGGGCCTGTCTTAGCTTCTCAAAGGCTTACCTGTACCACGACTTTGCCCCTCCTCCCTTTACAATAATTGGTAAATATGAGACGTTGAAATTGATTAGAATTCTTACTTGATATTTATATCTGCTTGGTGCTCCAACAGGAACAGAGCACTCTGCGTGTCTTGCTTGGTAATGGCAGTATGAAGTAACGTTAGTCCATCCAGCGTGGTGCAGTTGATGTTAGCGCCACCGTGGAGTAATTGAGCTGCAAAGCTGTGCAGACCCGTCCACAACGCCAGGCCAAGCACCGTCTGATCGTTGCTGTCTTTCACATTGAAGTCTGGGATGATAAGGACACCGTCTTGACCCTGTAAGGCATTGGCTGTGACAGAAAAAAAAAAACAGTTGAGTTAAAAGAAAATTTCACACGGCACTCGGTTAATCTTCGTAAGCCTAAATTTCATAATAATTGCGTGGCCCACTTCTCAAAAAGTTTGCCAACAGTAAAAGGCAACTATGGCAGCGGGATGTTCATCAGTGCAACAAGGTCGTATCATAGTTACGACCTTTTTGTAGACACGGATTTTGCTCAGTGCAACAAGGTCGTATCATAGTTACGACTTTTTTGTAGACACGGATTTTGCTCAGTGCAACAAGGTCGTATCATAGTTATGACCTTTTTGTAGACACGGATTTTGCTCAGTGCAACAAGGTCGTATCATAGTTACGACCTTTTTGTAGACAGATTTTGCTCAGTGCAACAAGGTCGTATCTTTTTAGACTTCCAGGATGAACACGTAAAACCTATGGAAGAAGATACGACATTGTTGCACTCAACTGTTTTAATGTATGCAAATTTATACACTATTGCACATACAACCTTGTTGCATCTTTTAGATACGACCTTGTTGCATCTTTTAGATACGACCTTTAGATACGACCTTCTGACAAGATATTATTTACACAGGTTTTTTTAGCTTTTGCAGTTTCTGTAAGTTTGATGTACTATGGACAAGTGTGGTAGTGGAACCAGTGTCAATGCGTTTATATACAACGTTGAATGCAATAAATAGATCACGGGCGGCCGCATAGTTGCAAATGCGGCGCATCAAAAACATTCTCTTGAAAAGAAACAAAGTTGCCATCATATTAAATTGTATCAATAAAGCTTCGTACAGGATGAAATAAATACCTCGGTGGCAACAAATTATTGTTGATCACAATTACTTGAACTGAGCAAAGGAAATTTGGGGGTGTTTTTTTTTGTTTTTTTTTACCATGCAATAAATTATAGCGTATCGATAGTGTATCTGCCTATTCAAAAACGTATTGGTAATTTTTTACGCTATTGTATGCCTGGCGAGAACACTGCTATGGCCATTGTACGTGTAGTACGTGCTCATTGCATTGCATTGTACTGTCATTGACTTGAACTGTATGTTACAAATTATGCTTCATTTGGCCGCGGTAGCTCAGTGCACATTGCCAGACTTTTGTTTTCATCAAGTTATGCATGCACAAATGACATTTGAACCTGGGCTGTGCACTGACTTCTAATCCTCGGCAAATACGTACTTCTGTGCTCCAGGAATACACTGACGACCTCCGAGTGCTGGTTGGCGATGGCCATGTGCAGCGGTGTCTGTCGGCTGGCGAGGAGCAGGTTGGGCTGGACATCTTCTACTCCGCTCATCTGCGTCATCTTGCCCAGGACGTCTTCCTTGGTCTGGGCGTTAGGGTTAGCTCCCTTCTGAAGGAGCAGGGCAACTAGCTTAGCGAGGCCGTTCAAAGCGGCAGAGTGTAATGGCGTTTCTCCCTGTATTCAAAAAAAGAAAATTTGTTAAAAAAATATTCCTTTTTTAAATTACACTGATCCAGATTTGGCAATAGTCCCCACCCACCTGAAAAATCGTGGACACGCCTAGTCTTACATCAAGACATTTATAAGAAATCTATTCGCAATGCACACGGTATATTTCTATTATTATTATTATTATTATTATATTAAGAGGGTACTGCACAATATAAACACCTTCACAAAACGTCTGGGCTCAAGACTAAGCCGTACGTGTAGTCAACTTCATTCTTAACGTTACCAGGACGGCGACGATGAAATGACAACATTGCTTTCTCCAAACTTGATGTGGATGCATAGTGTCGGATGAACACTAAAGGATCGGAACAGCAGCATTTTACCATGGAGGAAGGGTTTCACGATACACTGTTTGGTTTGTTTGATTATGTTTATCTCAAAAGTGGATGCTTGATCGGCAACATGGCGGATAGGAACAATTGTCGGGTATAGGGCAACATTATCAATGCCATCTTATTGACAAGTCAGATTGGCGTATTACTCTATAACTTGCATGATTTCCGTATGATTTCTGATAATAAGGAAACAAAATCTTAGGTAAGAATACCAATAGAAAAGGAAAAATAAGCGTCTAACCTTGAAATTGGCAAGATTTGTAGAGGCTCCTTTGGTGGCAAGAAATAACGCTGCATCCTCGTTGGTGAGACCCAACCTACAGACTCGATGGAGAAGACTGTCCCCTACGATAGCGTTAAAAAAAAAAAAAATATCTCCCTTTAAGAAATACAAGATGTACTCTACACGAATGTTTAAAGGTATGATACATCATTGGTCTTTGAAGAATGCATTCATTCCAATCATCTAGTTTTTCTGGGTATAATGCAACTACTGTGAAAAAACTGATGAGTGAAATATATAACTAAGAAAATTATGGCATTACCCCTCCTACTACTACAAGGGTCAAAATCAGTCAAAATGTTGATATACTTGCCAAGGTATATCTAGTCACTTAAAAGTCAAACACTGTCAAACCTTACGTGTAGTACATTTAGAGGTCAAAATGAGACAACCGTTTTTGACTGGTAAAACCATTGTCTTATATTGTTCAGGGTGGTCAAAATGACAACCAGTAAAAACCAGTCACAAATGCCTCTGTGTACACATTTGGGTCAACGGTCAAAACGGGCAGTTGATTGATTGTGACCTCTATAGCTACTTACCACTAAGTCCAGCTATAGTAGGAGGGTTAAGAGTGAGCCCAAAACCTCACAAATGTAACGTGATTAACCATGGAATTGCCCTTCACTTTCTTATAATCATAAATGATAGTTTGTACCTGTATGTAAGTTGACCGAGTCGGCGCTACAACCTCGTCTGATGAGCTTAGCGGCAAAGCTATCCTCACCAAATCCGGAGTCTCTCATTGTCGAGTTCAAGGCTAGCCACAAACTACTGTCACCATCTGCATTCTGGAGGTCAAGGTTCAAGCTACAGAAGCCGGGGGGGGGGGGGGGGGAGGGAGAAGTAAACAAACAAAGTTCAATAACTGTATCTTTAATCCTAACCACACTACGTGGCCTGGAAGTTCACAGAGACCACGGTGACAGAGGCCTCTGTTGCCCTGGTCTTGGCCCCCCTTCAAAATGTTCCCATAGACATTCTGATATTCTAATGGAAGTACCCTTTACTTAGGAAAACGTTTCCTTGCCCCTATTCAATTCATTTACATTTTATTTCCATTTCTCAAGTCAAAGTATACAGATAATAGTATTAATAAATTTATAAGTAGATGGACATAAAAAAGGGTGAAATGGAGGCACGTCCCAGTAAGCGGTTGCTTGTGTTGGGGATGCCTTACAAGACAAGCCAAGACGTACGAACGGACAGATGGACAGACAAGAAAACAAGAAAACACTAATCACGGAGAAAAAAGCAAATTTTACGAGCCTAAATAGGGTACAAAATAATGATAGTAATTATAGCACCTACAAGAATGAAATTCCAGACCTGCAACTACCTACAATCACGGATAAAAATACTGGGCTACTTCAACTGCCCCTGTCCCAAAATACAATGTTAAGTGCTACTTGTGTATTCAACTTTTGTTTGGTAATCTGACATTCATTTATGTATTTTTTTATTATTATTTTTTTTTTAAATCTTTTGTTTAGTATTATATTTCATTTGCTATTGTATTGTTATGCTATTGTATGATTTCTTGTTTACTGTAAAGCGCCTTGAGCACTTCTTGGTGGATATGCGCGCATTATAAATCTTCTGTATTATTATTATTATCTCTCAATGTACGTGGGGAATGAGACACACAACATCGTTGGCAAGTCAACATTGTTTGGGGGAGATAGAAGGGGCGTCCCAACGAATTTTATCTGTGATTGCAGTTCAAAGATTCAGTTAATCGATAATTCATATTTGTGCAATTGGTTAATTATGTAGATTATTTATTTATTTTAACTGGATAGCCCATTTACATCTAGTAAGAAATACTGATCTCAAATAGATTCCAGTAAGACATATAAGTAAATAAATTCGGTACAAACTTAGTACAACTACGATTGATAAGTAAAACTTGTAGCTTTGCATGGTGAGGAGGATAAGTAAGACTAATTGCGGTGACACTATGTGAAGTGCTCAATTGAGTAGTAATTAGTTCTGAAAAGAACTGGAGGTACAACTCGACGTTTCGATCAGTGTGCTCTGATCGTCTCCTCGGTATGCTCTGTACATGTATGCTCTGATCAGTATGCTCTGATCGTTCTCCTGAGGACGATCAGAGCATACTGATCGAAACGTTGAGTTGTACCTCCAGTTCTTTTCAGAACTAATTACTACTCAATTGAGAATTTCACATGGTGTCACCGCAATTAGTCTTACTTAAGATTGATAAAACATTAAAACATGTGACGAACAAATTGAATACAAATAAGATTGATTAAACATTAAAATATGAGAAAAACAAATTGCGTACAAATAAGATTGATTAAACATTAAAATATGAGAAAAACAAATTGCGTACAAATAAGATTGATAAAACATTAAAATATGAGAAAAATATATTGCATTTAATAGTCGGGTTTTTGAAATTGAATGTTTTGGCAAATAAACTACATCAACTATGAAATCTAATCCGGAATCCTAACTCAGACACTTAATCCTTCCTTGAACACTTACGATTTTTGAGATAACAGAAGATCAAATATTTCTTTGTTGCAGCTGCTCACGGCTCGGTGAAGGGCGGAACTATATTTTTTTTAAACGAGGAAAACAAACACTTTGCTTGATAAATGTAAATTGTAAATATACAAACTGGTCCTAAGTAATTATAATATACTACTCAAAACAATTTAGGGAACACCGGAATAATCTCAGTTAAAGCAAGATCATTTATTTCAGATAAATACAATGTCTCACAGAATTGATGAGAAACAACTGCACAATGAAACAGATGATAAAGGATGCATGTAGTGATTACACATTTCATGACATGACTACTGAAAGAGAGAGAGGGGTTGCGAATGAAAATCCCGGTTCATGGAACATTTCAAACCTATTTGATGTTAAAAATCTCGGTGTTCCCTAAATTGTTTTGAGTAGTATACTTGAATATCTGAACAGCCAAGAATAAGATTATCACAAAATGTTTTCACAAGTCAACCGTCCTATTTTTCAAGTGCAGGTCACTTACAATGTGCCAGATTTTCCTCCAATGTCTTTCCCACATGTGATGTGTATATATATCTCTGTCACAGTCAACACAGAGGCAGTTACTTGTGACATATATATATGTCATGGGCAGAAAACAGATAATTAATTGGATGTTACATCACCGATTATGTTGACAAATCTACATCTACGAATATGATTATTCTCTTTGAATCAAAATATATGCATTAATTAGAAAATAGTGAAATTGCATTCAGATTTTATGTTTTTATTATTATTATTATTATTATATATTTCTGGTAATGAAACAAAGGATACCTCAAAAGCACACTTAAGCACTGTAGCTCAGAAGCCTGAGGAAACCTGTAAACAAGGGGCGCTTGCTATGTGAACCAGAAACACCGTGGTAAACCCCTACTCTTCCACGATAAGTGTTCTGGGTTCTTTTACGTGCATTACTTAATCTAGTACATGGGACCTACCAATTATGGTTAAGTGTCTTGCTCAAGGACATAAGCGCCGTGACCGGCCAGGCCAGGATTCAAACCCACATTCTGACAACACCAGAACTTGAGTCCGATGCACTAGAGCGCTCGGCCACGACACTCCATTAAGTGGAATTTACAAAATCATTACATATTGGTTAGTATTTTCATTTGGTGGGGAGAATTCAAATTGCGACATTTAGGACTCACTTTCCACGAGAGTCCTGCTGATCAGGGTAAGCCCCATGCTGAAGCAGCTTGACGGCAACCTCCACCATGCCAGTAATAACTTCTGGAGGGGACGCTAAAGGGCTGTAGGAGGCCGTGATGTGGAGTGATGTCTCCTTCTCTTGATGGGTGGCCGCGTTGACCTTAGCCCCGGCTTGGATCAAGAAGAACGCTGAGAACTTGTCTCCTTTGACACGGAGAGTGACAGGAAGGATGAGATTTAGACATACGTAGAAACAAAGACAAAGTTCAAAATAATTGGTGTCTAAATTCTTTTCAGATATTTTGTTTTGATTCTTAACAATTTTGTGCAGACAAACCTTGCATTTTCATTGAAAAAAAGAAAGAAAAAATGTTCTTTAAAGAAAACTTTGGACAACCAACTTTTTAAGAGATTCTAAAAAGTGCAATTATATGTTTAAGGAAAGTTACATATTTTCAGATTTTTGCCCATTTTGCCACTTTGTCACTATCAGAAGTCTATCAGATACATTTTTAAGGTTGCCAGTCATATAATAACCTAGTCCACGGTATAGAACTCTAAAAACAGAGGGTTCATGATGTTTTATTCCACAGACCGAGATGCAAGATGTACTTAACACATGCATGTTTCGTAAAACTTGTAGCTTTGCATGGTGAAGAGGATAAGTAATTGCGTTGACATCATGTAAGGACGATCAGAGCATACTGATTGAAACGTTGAGTTGTAACCGCCAGTTCTTTTCAAAACTAATTACTACTCAATAGAGAATTTCACATGGTGTCACCGCAATTAGTCTTACTTACATGCATGTTTCAATGCGTACTACACTATAAAACGCGTCAATAAAGTGTATGTATTTTTGCAACTCTCTGCTGTAACCAAGGTGCATCTAGTTCGCATCCCGTTTTGTTCTGGTACGAGCAAGCCGCGTCAAGCGCTTATCTCGTGATACCCCAAGACAGGATAGCCAAACTTGTTACCATGCATGTTGGGCATGCCTGCATATTTGGAGTAATGCAGTGGACATGGTTATGGCAGGCCAACACACTTCATATAGGTAATAGACTTATTATTTATGCACTTTTTGTTTTGTTACTATGAAAAGTAAATAACAGTGTTTAACCAGTTCGCGTCGGAGGCCGTGTATACACGCACATTTTTTTTGCACTGCGGATCGGAGCGTCTAAACACGCCATAGGAAACTCCGGAATATTTGTATGCATGCTCTGTTGAGCCACGCGTGTACGGTGACATGCTCGGAAGTGCCGGCCACCCGCTGTGGAAGCTTCCATTAACTAGTTCGCGTCGGAGGCCGTGTATACACGCACATTTTTTTTTGGACAGCGGATCGGAGAGCGTCTAAACACGCCACAGGATTCTCGGTCGACGTGGCAACGAGCCATAAGCATACGGTGGAAGACACGGTCTCCCCGGTCACGCTCTGGTGAGCACCACTGTTCGTGTTTGTGCGGTAAAAATAAACCCGCCACGGGGATTCGGAAAAACTTTTTTATTCCCGGTGCGAACTGGTTAACATGTGTGTGGGAAAAAGAAACCCGCCACAGGGGCCCAGAAAAACTTTTTTATTCCCGACGCGAACTGGTTAACAAGTCAAGCACTAAATATGTTAACTTGCTTAAGCTAACATTACAGACATGCAACTTTGTAATTGCAAAAAAAGAGGAAATGGCCGAGCACACAAAACTTTGTACAGTGTTTTTCAGTTCTCTATAGCACTATTACTAAAGAAAAAAAGAGGGAATCAGCTGATCAGCTGAAAAGTTGCATGCCTGAACATGGCATGCCAAGGAAGAAACACCAGAAGAACATTACCAGAAGAACATTACCAACAATGGTCAACCAGTTAGCCACTGACCTCGCTTGACCGCTTTATGAAGTAAGCAGCGTCCAGTCGAGTCGGCTCTGTCTATGTCCACTTTGTGTTTGACCAGCTCACTGGCTATACTGTCTTGCTTACTGGCCAGAGCAAGATCAAGAGGGAGGTCACCTCGCTCATCAATCTCGTCCAGTTTGTCTGGAAGCTGTGGTAAAAAGAGTAAATAAAACGCAAGTTTTTTTGGAGTGAAGAAAGAAACATGTATTTGCCTAATTTACTATTCTCTCCCGTCTGACTCTTTAATTTTCACTCATCTTTCACTTTCTTCTTTCAGCGCTAATCTCTTGCCTTCCTCTGTACCTTCTTCCATTCAAGTTTTAATCCCTCCTTTGTCCGGTCCCAGGACCAGTAACCTGACTCTGCTCTTTGTACCCTCTTCTTTTGTGTTCATTTCACACCTGACTAACTTCTGCTCACTCTTGTGTTTATGTATATGCAGACCTCCCAACATTCAGTTTTCAAAAATCGTACTTTCTTCAAGCCGGTAATTTTCGGTGTATTCTTAACGTGTTCTGCCGCTCGAGTACGTTTATCAATATCAGTTGCGATACGCTTCTGGCAGTCATTTCTACTCACACAAAAATTAACGTCGCACAACGTACAAAAGCCGAAATATTCCGACTGTTTGCTGAAGGTTAGGCAAGGCCATTCATCACTGTACTTCTTCAAAAACTTCTGCCTCGGCGTTGACTTCGTTGTAGCTTTTTTGGTAATGGTAGACATTTTGACCAGCTTACATGGTTAACCGCCTTTTAATTGTACAACGTGCAACGCAGCATCGTGTGTAACGTATTATATATACGTGAAACATCCTCAAGCCCCGTGAAACATCGTCACGATTATCACGATTTGTCATGCACAAGTGCTCCACTGACGACCATGCTGTCGACGGCTTTCGCGTGCGCACCAGCGACGACGATGTTGTAAAGGCTTCAGCTGGCGCACACCAGCGATGAGTGCATGTAGTCTTTGTACATAAGTAGCGGCGTTTATCGCGAAATGCGTTGGTGTATTTCACCAATAGAGGGCGTATTCCCCCATTCAATCGCATTATTCTGAAAGCGCCCTCAAGCGTTCAACGTTTCTTACCTTTACTGTAGCGAAGACTGAGCCTGTGAATTTTTGGAAACGATGTCGTGTCGCATGAATACGTTTGTGACACGTATTTTTCAAACCTTGGGTTTTCCCTTTTTTCGGAAAATAAATGCATAAAAGCGGAAAAGCGGAAAATAACAAAGCAGAAATTTTCCGCCGGAAAGGTTGGGAGGTCTGGTATATGTGTGCTTGTAGGTTTATCGTCCATTTTGACTTTAAGAAAGTAACTGCTAGGTTCAAAACGTAAGGCCATTAACTACTATTTTGCAATTTTTTTTTTACTGAAGTGGAAGTTGAACCTGCGACCTCCAGATAACCTTACCGGTGCTCTACCAACTGAGCTATCCAGCCCTTAGCCCTCCTATGTACAGTG
This sequence comes from Zoroaster sp. YZ-2022, assembly GCA_029582265.1. NCBI lineage: Eukaryota > Metazoa > Echinodermata > Asteroidea > Forcipulatida > Zoroasteridae > Zoroaster > Zoroaster sp. YZ-2022. Next base: position 37,614,663 of record CM055818.1, read on the forward strand.
CAGTTTGCCATAGAATTGTCAGACCTTTCAAAACCTTTCAAGTTTGCTGTACTGAAGGGTTTGAAAGGTGAGAAAACTGTCTGACAAAAGGGACCTATGAAAGGTTTCAAAAGGTGTAACAACTCTCTGAACAAACTGGTGTTGAAATGTTTCAATACCTTTCAAAGGGTATTGAAAGGTGTGGTTGTTCAGTAGCAACAAATTCTGGAGGGTTTTAAAGGGTTCATGATTATTGATAGCCATTTTGGCCCGTAAGCAGATTTTGAAAGGTTTTGAAAGGTCAAACCATAGGAGGGTTAGTTAACCAATTGTCAATACCGTTTTTTCTGGGGGAGCTAGTACAAAGCCATGACAAATACTGTGTCGCCAGGAATCAAACCCCAAGATTCTAAACCCGGGAAGCGGCAATCAAAGGATCTCTCAGAGCCTTTTCATAGCTCGAATCATGACCGAGTTGGTAGTGCGCCGGCACGTTTAAACTGTTGGTTGCAGGTTCAAATCCCACTCTTCAAATCGAGATAGACTGATGCCAACAGGGAAATTACATACAAAATGACAGAAACACAGCATCAACGGGAGTGGAAAGTTTGTAATGCACTCAGAGAAAATCAGCAAAATTTAACGACGACATAATGCATGATTGTCTACCCTAGACCACTCAGGGGGCCAATTTCACAGAGCTGCTAAGCAGACAACATTACTTAGCAAATTTATCCGCTCGGCAAAATTAAGCCGAGGACCAGCCACAAGCAATATGCATTACGTGACAAATTGGCTGGTGACCTGTTTTTGCTATAAAGCGTTACATTTCTGTGGTCAGCATCTGCTGAGCAAAATTAAGCCGAGAACCAGCCACAAGCAATATGCATTATGTGACAAATTGGCTGGTGACCTGTTTTTGCTATAAAGCATTACATTTCTGTGGTCAGCATCTGCTGAGCAAAATTAAGCCGAGAACCAACCACAAGCAATATGCATTACGTGACAAATTGGCTGGTAACCTGTTTTTTGCTAAGCATTACTTTTCTGCGCTTAGCAAATTTGTGCGCTTAGCGGCCATGTGAAATTTGTCCCATGAACTGAAACACAAGACATGACATACCAAGGCATCAAACTCCATGAGATAAAGGAAGACGATGTCTTCTCGGCGATTCCTGATGGCATGATGTAAGGGGAAGGGTGTCTTCGCTTTGAACATCTTGTAGAGCAATGGAGCAGTCATATTGACAAAGTCATCGCTAGTGAAGTCATTCTGATATCAAAGCAAACAAATATTAGTTAACCCTACTAGTCTCTGTACAATTTTCCAGCGAGTTGACTGATCCTCAAAATCTAGATAACTAATGATGAATGGTGTGCTGTATATATGCATTCACCATACAGTACCATTTGGCAAGCATTACACACACTGTAATGGCACCTTTATCATTCAAAACCATTTGCATGATATTGAATGACAGAGTCTTTACTTTGTGAAATGGAAGAGCCAAGATTTTACCTCAAGGTTGATTCTTCCCACTGAACTCATGTACAATCAAATATTTTGTTCACTTGCATAACGTTTACATGTATATATTAACAAGAAAATGGTTAAGGTTGGATTTAAATATGGGGGAAATTAACACTTAACCCTCCTATTATAGCTGCACTTTAGTGGCAAGTACCGTAATTTCCTGCGTATAAGACGCTCGGTGTATAAGGCGCATTACCCCAGAATCGGGGGAATGTGATTAAAGTGTCAACGTACAAGGCGCACCGCCGTATAAGGCGCACCATGACCGCTGACACAGAGGCCAGCTGGGTGCCACTCATTGTCGGTACATCGCCACAAAGGGGTCATTGTGTTGCGCCACTCCCTGAACTGATGGTCTGTGTGCCACAATAAAAACTATTCAATTGGACGAAGGCCGAGTTTAGTGTTTAGCAGAAAATGTTCCCAGAAAAATGTAGCCCTGTCGATCCAATTGTATTGATTTTTTTAATCGGTTAGCTAACGTGCGTGGGGCTAGAGATCGGATTGGTTTCAGAAGTATAATTCTCAATATAGTTTGTTTCAAATGAACTATAGCCATCAACAAACACAAATTCGTATAATTATCGTGTCATGTGCAATGCATCGGAGCGATGTTATTGGTATACACGTTAAATTATTTGCTTACCTCCATGCTTGCATAAACAAGCCATTTGGCGTGATCCCGCGAGTCGCATCCCGCTCATTTCATTCATAAAAGTGGCAACCATAAATTGTCCAATAAGCATGCAATACGTGCGTGCACGTGCTTCTCTCCATTGCTCAGCCGGATTCCCCTTAATATGCAACTTTCCCAACAAACCTTGTTCCCAGCGTTTACCTGAAGGTCTCGAATGTGGATTCAAGACCCATGGGGACGAGCTTGGTCATGACCTGCAGGGACACGTGGACGATGATGACATCATAATTCCAGTGCGGTCCAATCAGGTGCCGGAAAGACTGGCCACACACACTGCCCGATGGCTTATTTTTTCCGTATTACCACGCTGAGTTGAATGCATGATAAGTGTGTGCCAACAACAGTTGTGGTACGCCTTTGTCGGTAAGCACGCCACGCAGTAAGGTGAATTGTATGCATGATTGGCATGTGCCAACAACAGTTGTGGTACGGCTTTGTCGGAAAGCAAGGCAACACAATAAGGTGAATTGAATGCATGATACATGTGCGCCAACAAAGGTTGTTATGGGCATTGTCGGAAACCACAGCACGGCCGTAAAGGTGAATGAATGCATGAAAATCTTGCGCTAACGACCTTCATTGGAAAACACGGCCGCTTTGTTAGGTTGAGGTCCACCGAAAGTTACACAAGCGGTAATCATCACTTTGATCTCAAGCGACACCAGATAAGGCGCACCGTTAGATAAGACGCAGTGACGTTTTCGTACCTTTGAAAGTCAGATAAGCCGCGTCTTATACGCAGGAAATTACGGTAGCTATAGTGGTCAAAATGTGCACATAGGGGCATTTTGACTGGTTTTTACTGTCACTTTGACCACCCTCAACAATACAAGACAATGCTTTTACCAGTTAAAAACGGTCGACTCATTTTGACCTGTAAATGTACTACACTACACGTAAGGTTTGATAGTGTTTGACTTTTGTAAGTGCACTAGATATACCTTGGCAAGTATATCAACATTTTGACTGATTTTGACCCTTGCAGTCACAGAAGGGTTAAAGAAAGTATAATTTTAGTATACACTACAAAAGAGCACTGTAAAAGAAAATGCTGATACAGAACAAATATAAATATACAAAAATATATAACAATAATATATAACATTTCAGTTCTAAAATGTTCATGGCAGTGCAAAATATATATAACCAAATTTGTAAATTATTGCCTATATAAGAATAAAAGTTATATTTGAGAATTTTTTTTTCAAAAATAGTACCTGCAGTAATTATTCTCGATATAGATATGAAAAACATTTATAATTACCAAAACATGGACAATATACAGTGCACATGTACACGAAAGGTATCTTAGCTTATATCTTTGCTGTAAAGTTATGAAAACCGTTTATAATTACCATAACAACATAGAAAATGTACAGTGTACATGTCCAAGAATAACAATTAACAACACCATGTACAACCAAATGCTTAACAAATATAAACTCAAAAGGACATCATGTATACAAGGAACAAAAGGCTACCTAGAGCGAAAAATAATGAATAAATAATGGATCATAACAATACTATGAATAAAAGATGAACAAGAAACCAAGTATGGGTTGGTGAAATTCTTGCGTCGGGTGATAGACAATTGATTTTAATTTTGCCCTACACCGACGTGTGTATAGCACTGCATACTCAGTGCTAGCCGGCCAATCGTCATCGGGCAAGCTCGGTGGTCGAGAGGTTAAGACGTCTGCACTAGTAAGCAGGAGGTCGTGGGTTCAAATCCCGCCCGAGTCGCCTGTGTAGTTTTTTCACAGAAAGCACTGAGTATACAGTGCTATACACACGTCGGTGCAGGGCAAAATTTAAATCGAGAAACCAAGTTTAAAAAATAGGTAAAACATGATTTTACGGGTCAGGGGCTTAAATAACCTTGTCAAATCCATCAGGGAATTTTGATAAAATTGTTCTCAAGAAAAAATTAAAGGGACAATATCAGAGCAGACATTTGACAGGGCATGGAATCGGTGATAAGATCATGGTATCATGGCTGCTGCACATATCATTATTATGCAGCTACTGACTCATTATTTATGCATCAGTCACGTTAACCCTCCTACTACTGCAAGGGTCAAAATCAGTCAAAATGTTGATATACTTGCCAAGGTATATCTAGTGCACTTAAAAGTCAAACACTGTCAAACCTTACGTGTAGTAAGTACATTTACAGGTCAAAATGAGTCGACCGTTTTTGACTGGCAAAAGCATTGTCTGGTATTGTTGAGGGTGGTCAAAATGACAGTCAAAACCAGTCAAAAATGCCCCTGTGTGCACATCAACCGTCAAAACAGGCAGTTGACTGGTTTTGACCTCTTTAGCAACTTCCCACTAAAGTGCAGCTATAGTAGGAGGGTTAACATGATCTTATCGAACCCTGTTATCTAGGTCACGGAGTTCATTTTAAACTAGGACACTGATTCCATGCCCTGTCGAAAGTCTGCTCTGATCGTGATGATAATGTCCCTTTAAGTGTCTTACCCAGTGGTTAGAGATCAGCTCTGAGCAATGAGCCTTGAGTGATGTAGCACCAATCTCCTCGGCGGTCTGGTAGTAACGGATGCAGTTTCTCACATTAACCGACGACATCAGGGCTTTTTCACATCTGTACAAAGGTAAAAATTTTACCGGTGCAGATACGATTTCATGAAATAATCAATCATAAAGGTGGCAGACTCGTGTATTTGAAAGAAACTTAATACGGTTCGATACAAATTAAAATCCGAGAAACAAATTCATTATGCAGAAAACCAATGAAGCCTGGAAACATTTACATCAAAAATACGTCCTATCCCTGACAACTACTGCTATGTGCACCATTACGTGTTTTCAATATTTTAAAGGCAATTTCTGGTTATTTTTCTTTTCATCAAGAAAATTGTTATTTTACTTGAGAAAGGGAAAACAAATTAAAATTGACACAATTTTGTTTAAATACAATCATGAGAATGTACCAAAATGAAATTATGATAGGTCCCGTCATAAATTCATCTTTGCACTTTTTTCAGAATGGAGTGTTGAAGAATGATGTGCGTCCCTCAATTCGTCTGGCAAGGAGTTCCAGAGACGCGGTGCAAGGAGTTCCAGAGACGCAGTGCAAGAAGTTCCAGAGACGCGGTGCAAAGCTGCAGTAAGTCCGGTCTCCCCAGCTTGCCAGACGAGTCTTGGGAACGGCAAGTATGTGAGATGATTACGACCCAAGACCTGTTCGCTTGTTTTGTATGTTGGTTCACGAACCTGTCACGCAGGGCATCCAGCTTAAACTTGCTAGCAGCTTTCATGAGTCCGAGCACAAAACCATCCTCAGGCTTCATGTCGATCTGGTCTGTATACACCCACTTCAGCAGAGCCATTCCAATGTCGTATGGTATACCTAACGGGTAGAGAAACAAGAGTTACGAATTGGCTCTCAGCCTCATGTAGCAAATGTGCGATTCTCTGCATTAGCCAAGTCGCATCTAGTTTACATCCTATATTGTTCTGGGCCCAATTTCATAGAGCTGCTTAGCAGATAAAAAATTGCTTACCAGAAAAATTTGCTTAGCAGATTTCTTTGGTTTCCAACCAAACTTTCATACAAAATATATGCATTTTGGCCGGTAGTCTGTTTTATATTTGCTTAGCAAAATTATCTGCTTAGCAGCTCTATGAAATTGACGCCAGGAATTAGCAAGCTGCATCAAGTGCTTATCCCAAGATACCCCCCAAGGAAGGTCAGCCAAACAGTGTGCATTTAACACCAGCCAATTTCATAGAGCTTGCTATTAAAGCGGAAAATTTTGCTTAACAATAATTTTCGCTAAGCATTATTAAACAGACTACCAGCCAAAGCACACTCATTTGATGTGCAAGTTTGGCTGGTAACCAAGAAAACCTGCTAAGCAAATATTTCTGGTAAGCAATTTTTTTTTCGGCTTAGCAGGTCTGTGAAATTGGCCCCCTGGCCCGGTCAAAAATATGCCACCAAAATACCGAGTTTGAGCCAATTTAACTTTGAACTTAATTGATCAAACGTTTCACAGGTTTTCTTACGATTTGATCAAACACACTATATGAATCAAGGGACACAATGTTTAATTGGAGAAAGCACAGAATGAAAGAACAGATATTGCAATTTTACATAATAACATTGGTGCTGACTAATTACATGTACATTAACCCTAACCCCCTAGGTATTCTGGCTAGGAACCTTCCTGAACCCTAACCCCCTATAGGTATTCTGGCTAGGAACCTTCCTTAACCCTAACCCTCTATAGGTATTCTGGCGAGGAACCTTCCTTAACCCTAACACCCTAAAGGTATTCTGGCTAGGAACCTTCCTTAACCCTAACACCCTATAGGTATTCTGGCTAGGAACCTTCCCAAATCCTCCAAAATCCATCAGTGCAATTCTGGAAACATGCCCTTATCTTCAAAATGCACCATGCATTTTCGTTGATCTTTCATTATTCAGCACTTATGGTCTGTACTTCTTGCCAGGTAGTAATTTTGCCCCATATGAAGAGGTGAAACTACCGGTTTCCAACAGTGCTGAATTTTTCCCAAAAAGTGCCCCTTGGAGGATTTTGCAAGATATGGGGTGGTTAGGGTTTTAATCTGGGACTACCCCCCAAAAAAGTTTTTACTGATCAACAAAGGACTCACAATGTTCTAGGCATTTCAGAAGAGACTGAAACTGAATGTATAATAATGCACTCTCAGGAAGAAATTAGTTTTCAATAAGTTCTCGGTTTACACCATAAACACATAAAACGTGTAATAATGCCTAGTGTGTAACTTTAGATGAGTACACGTGTACTGTGTATCAACACTGACAGCTCTCTACAGGATGCACCCCACTAAATAGTGAGAAATTCATGCGCCGAGCTGTTTATCATAATTTGTATGTCCTCATATTTTTCTGAAAAACAAAGATTTGAGGCCCATTCATTTGAGGGATTGTGTAAAAATGGTCCGATATCATGACCTTGGCGTCCTTGGCTTCCCTGAAAAAGTGGTCCAAATTTGATTTCAAGTTCAAGGCCTTTTTTTCCCAAAATGGCTGCTTTTCAGTGTGGTCGTTTTCACTACTGTAGAGGGTGGTTTGCATTGGGATGAGAATAACTCTACGGACTATCCACATTAAATTGAGAATAAAATAAAAGGTGATACGTCAATCAATAATTTGTCTTTAAATATTTTTTTTGATTTCTATTTTTTTTAAATAATTTTTGAATATTTTGTATTTAGCATTGTTTACTATGGGAGTTTATATACATAACAGCAAAAGAAACGTCACCCCCTAAATTTTGATAAGTCTGAGAACGTGTTTAGCTTATGTGTCCTCAGACGTCATGCATGGCGAATTTTGAGGTCAACCAAATTTGCCACATTGTGTTCGTGTTACACTCCATACTCATAATATTCTTCATTAAACAAATTATATTATTTATAAAATGAAAATAATAAATATTTTTAGGGGTGACGTTTCTTTTGCTGTTATGTATATTAACCCTAACCTTCCCAAATCCTCTAAAATCCTCTTTGCTAAAGTGAAGGATTTTGAACGATTGAGGTTACATGCTACATGCTCTTTGCTAAAGTGAAGGATTTTGGAGGATTGAGGTTATTAGGCATACTTGCCTTTCCATGGTACATGTACATCCATGTTTGTTGTAGTGATTGCAAGGTCAGTGCTTGGGTCAGTGGACACTGTTTATTGCTCCATGCATGCAGGGAGGGTCCCTGGCCGTGTACATGTATCACAGATTAGAAACACATGTGTGCATACATGTCATGTGCTTGCTTTACTACTGAAGGATTTTGGAGGATTCAGGTTATGTGTAAGCAAATGGGCCTAGGGAGTTAGGAAGGATTCAGGTTATGTGTAAGCAAATGGGCCCAGGGAGTTAGGAAGGATTCAGGTTATGTGTAAGCAAATGGGCCTAGGGAATTAGGAAGGATTCAGGAGTTATGGATAATAGTGGGGTGTATCCTATAAGCTACTAACCTGAGAAGTCGAGGATATTGACTTCTGATAGATTGGGCAATCCCCATTGTGTACTGCGTGCCGCTAAGACAAAACGATGGGCTTTCACTTCCTTGCCATCAAGATGAACAACTAAATCACTGCAAAGAAACACACACAAATACAACATCAATGTAGCTTTTTTTTCACCATGGGTTTTTTTGGTGCTATTTTACCGGTCATTTTCTTTTTTTCATTAACCCTAACCCTGCTCAACGCAACAAGGTGCAACAAGTGTACACGTCTGTGGGACCTTGTTGCACTGTGCAGCCAAGGGATGCTATACAATTTGTTGTGTACTGTTGAGTCCAGCTGTCACCACACAGTAGCATCCAGTTGCATACTGTTACACTCAGCAGGCTACTTATAACACACACTGATCTAACCTACAGTGGGTACGTTCAGACGAAGGAATAGTTTAGCCCTTAACCCTAACTCCCTAGACAACAAAGTCAGTTGGAGGATTTTGAAGGATTTTTATTGTTTTAATACAATGCCTAGGGAGTTAGGGTTAATCCATTAACAGCGTGGGCTCTCTAGATAAGATCTGTCACTCCAAAAAACCTCACGTTCACACAGCACACTTTCTTGGAATAAACTATTCCCCAGCAGTCACCCCCTGTGTCAGGTCATGTCAACCTTGAGGAGTCACATCCGGGGGTACACCATCACGCGCATGCGTGAGTACAGATGTCAATGTTTTCCGCGCCAACGACATGTACATGTACTGTGTATACTGTTTGTACTTGATAACGGTGACGGGAATGCAAAAAAGAACCAAAAAACATATCATAACAAACTACGAACCACGCTCGCACAGGATACATACAGGCTACACAGCTGAAAAGTGCTGTCAAGTCAAAGCGAAGCATGTAAAGCTACGTTATGTTTACATTAGACTGGTACCGAACCGAATCCAAGTATCGTAAAACGTGTGAGACGTCTTGACTACGTATTTCCAGCAGAGGAATTGCATTGCTACATAAGCCTTTTTGTTCATTCAGAGGGCAGGACCAGATTAGTCCGGAAGTCACAAGGTCAGTTGCGTTCCGATGATAAACTTCTGGGTGTCTCGGCAGGGGGTATGTGGTTAAACCGGGACTATTCTGTTCTAATCTCACTTTTTTGGGAGATCAAACTATTCCATCCTGGTGGAATAGATTGGTCCAGAATGGTCGGATTAGTGCGTTCCGACGGAGGAATAGTTTAGTCTTTCAGGAATAAGGCTAAAATATTCCTTCGTCTGAACTTACCCTAAATTCCCTGATGCATACTGTTGCGCCTAGCAGGGTACTTATAATACCACCCACACACACTACAGGGCTAGCCTGCTAGACGCAACAATATGCACTGTTGGATCTTGTTACACTCAGCAGCCTTCTCACTTTGACAAATGTTGTATGTTGTTGAGTTGAGCAGGGTGTCTAGCCAGAATACCAAAGGGGATTAGGGTTAATAAAAATAATAATAATAAAGATTTGTAGCGCGCACATAGCCACACTGCTGCACAGTGGTTTAAGACCCAGACATCGGGTCCAATTTTTTTTTCTGAGATAAATTAAAATAATTGTTTACTTGATTATGAAGATCCAGTTTTAAGAACCAAAATTGCTTTTTTGAAATTTATTACCCTGTTTTTAAGAAATTTTAGTTAGCTTGTATAGAATGACATGAGTTAAACAGACAAAAAACACACATCCTAATATTTTAAAAGCATCTGCTAAGGCATATTTCAAATGGTTTGAGAAAAAAATACTGCTTGTTAATTTTGCTTATTAAATAGTCTTTCGAACTGTAAAAGTATAATGCAGACCGATAATTGTATGATAGTGCAATTATGCTTTGAAATCTTTAACTAAAATGGCCCAAAAATGTAATTATTTTACAAATTTAGGGTCACACATTTTCAAAATAAGCCAGAAAAGGCCTGGATGGAATGCCATAACTTTGTTATATATTGATAGAGTAACTATCCGTTGTGACTAGAAATTTACGGCAAATTAGCGCAAATGAAATTTTACACCCCAAAATACGATTTTTCAGGACGCTGTTTTCAACAAAAAACATTGTTTTACGCGACGGGTTTACGCGAAATGTAATTCATCGTAGCGAGAGGGCGCACTACAATTTTCAATTGAATTGCACCCTCTCTTGAACGTGAACTTATTTTTATACAAAATTATCTGCAAAATTTCATGAAGTTTCTGCTGACGTTAAAATACATTTCCTTAGTCCAGAAGAGGTATGTGCAAATTCTTGATAATTTTTATAAATGTTTTGACCGTTTTTTGTACTGAAGTGTACTGATGTCTGGGTCATGTAGGGTTTTAAACCACTATGTGCTGGGCGCTCAAGGCGCGGAAACAAAGAAAAAACATGAATACAAACAATATACAATGACAACATAGAAAAAAATTATGTACCGAATTGTTATGTTCTGTGAGGAAACCAATAAAACCTTTCACGGTAACATGCACCATGTTTTTGACGGGGCAAAATTGTTTATTTTGAACACTCGTTGCCGTCTGCGACCCAGCGCTTGAACTTCACGTGCACTCCAGATGTGTGCATGAGGTTCGAACACTGGGTCGCAGACGGCAACAAGTGTTCAAAATAAACAATTTTGCCCCGTCAAAAACATGGCGCATATTACCTTGAAAGGATTTATTACACAATTCATAGCATACTTGTGATAAGCATGATTTCACAGTATAAATATCCCACAATTAATGTAATGTGGGTCTCACTACTAATTAATTGGAGTACTTTATTGTTTAACCGAGCTTCCGACAATTATTATGCAAAATAATGGTTACTGGCCTTATGTTTCAAACCTAGCAGGTTCTTTCTCAAAGGCAAAAATGGGGAAAAAAATTATTATGCGAAATATTTAATTTCAAAGTATTTGTTTCCCCTTTAAAAAAAAAGAGGGATAATCAATGCTCTTATTGAACAACAATTGTTTAGTAAATGTAAAATAACAAAAAATATACATGGGATCTAAAAATAAAAGATACATCTAAAATAAATTATCACATTAGGCGCCTCCCAAAAAGTCTCGGTTTCTGGTCATCAGTCGGTTTCAAAAATCGGTGCGGTGATGCGCTTTTTTGCCAATACGGAAATATAAGTTTTGAGGCTTTGCATGGTGGAATATCGATATCGTTTCGGTTTGCGGTAACACCATGTGTTTATCTCAACTAACGTGAAGCTGAGGTACAGGTTCTGAAAAGAACCGTATCGTACAACTCGTATCTCAACCTTCGTTAAGTGAGAAAGGTTCAAGGGAGAACCAATTTCGGGCAACTCGTTTTTTCTCTGCTGTCGCTAAGTGAGAAATATCGTTCAGGGAGAACCATGGGGACTTCACGGGTTAATATGGTTCAGGGAGAACCATGGGGACTTCACGGGAAATAGGGAAATACATGCTACATGTATCTACGGGGACCAAATTTCCCATATATTCAAAGAAAGTATGGTGGCCAAGAGAGGCCTCACAAATCTAAAGTGAAAAAGTCATTTAAGCAAACACAGCACAGCAAAATTCCAATCAAACCAGCAATTTTGGCTGGAATTGGACATCGTTTCATAGCAACAACAAAAAGAAAATTAAAAATGTCAACGCACAGGTCAGAGGTGTGCAGAGACCAGAAACATTTTGGGGGGGGGGGGGGGGCCTTATGGGCAATTTCTTTTAAATTGTTGAAAATTTGATGGATACCAATAATTATAAAACAGGAAACTCTTGACTGGTTATTTACTTCAACTAATTCAGTTGCCCTTGCTTGTACCTACATGTACATGTGTACCTATGGGCCTGTGATTTCAATCAGTTTTGCTCTGTTGAAAATCCAGTGCACATTTTCCAACTACAAATGTTCCCGTTCCTGGAACTGAATGCATTGATATACACTGAACACTGTACACAAAAGAGATAAGAATCAATATCAAGGATAATGGTATATCACTGACCCAGACACTGCCATTGATTTACACTGTACTTATACCAGGGGTCATCTCTGGGTAACATTACTTGACTGGGATAGAAAGAAGATAGCATTTCCTCCTCCTAGCTAAAATTAATATGATTCCCATGTGTGTGTGTATACATCATATAAGGTTTCAGATGTTGGTCTGGAACAGGAAATGTGGGCATTCTCAGTTCAAGGTGATATAATAATAATAATAACATAGGTTTTCCTTGCCAATTTCGGCATATAAGCAGCCATTTTCACTTTTTCATACCTTCATATTAAAGCGATTTTGCCTCTGCAGTTGCTACTGTGATTCGAATTAAGAATTCAAGCATTAAATTTCATTTTCAGGCATGCGAATTCATTTAGCATTATATTGAATTTAGCATATGTACATCGTTCTTTTTAGTAATGCACATTCGTCATCCAATTTAGCCGAGTTGGTTCGACTGGAGATTTTCACTAAAATGTTATTTTCATTTTCGTATAACAGGCAATCAGTTTCACAAAATGAGAATTTAAACAAACACAAACAACTAGATTAACCCTCCTACGATCAGTGCAATTTTTGAAACAACCCATTCAGGCCACTCCAAGCCATTAGCTGTTGCCAGTGGCCTCCTATGGTTACCCTTCTGTGCACTGTCACACCACTGAGATTACAGGGTAAAGTGCTCTCCCATTGATACATTGCAGGCCATACTAATATGTTCAAACATTTACAGTGGCCTTGGGTGGCACACAGTTGATTTTGTAAGATTACTTGGAAAGGACAGCAGGCTTGTACATGTATGTACTGAAGGTTGCTAAAGAACAGAATTTAGTGGTTGGGAGTGGCTTCAATGTGTAGGAGAGTTAATTGTACAAGACAACTGAATACATTTCCCAAAATTGACCGGGAAACCTACATATCACATATAGTGCTAAGGCTGTGCTGGGTACCCGGATACCCGACCGAAACTGTCATTACCCGGTTCCATTTTTCGGTTCCAAATACCCGTAAACGACTTTTTAATATTTCAACTGGACATTAATTTAAGGAAGTCTCTGATTTTTTGTTAACAAAATGTTTGTGGGGAATGGGGATGCCACATGTATGAGTCATTTTTAATATATTAAAAAGGCGGGAAATTTTTTACAGTGAGTCCACATTTAGTATGACTCTAATAAAACAAGAGAAACTTGTGTTCATATTGGTTATTTTATACAATCGTATTTATGTGTTTTTACAAAATTGTTTATGGGTACCTGGATACCCAAAGATTTCCAAGTTCAGGTATCCGGGTCCCGAAAAATGCATAGCCCTTAACCCTCCTATAATCAGTGCAATTTTTGAAACAACCCATTCAGGCCACTCCAAGCCAGGAATGAGGCACGTTCGAAAATCACCAATTGGAGGATTATGGAGGATTGATGAGGAGGGTCATGCATTTGATAGTGGAGGATTATGAAGGATTGAGGCAGTGAGTTTCATGCACAAACACATTTCGGAGGATTATGAAGGATTGAGGAAGGTACCTGCCATGCGAACATGGCGGCCTACCCGCAAGCTCTGTTTTGGGCTCTCACTTTTGCTATCTTAATTGCTGTTCCCAGCCTTCAAATTAGTCCAAATTGTATACCACATGATAGAGTTGTGCCTGCTGACCAACCTGGTTTCTTCAATCATGGATTTGCAGCAGAGGAAACTGAAATCTGGAGTGATTTTCACTCAGATTTTATTCATCTTCAAGCAGTGTTCCAAGCCAACTGCATCTTCCACTGCACGCCTGATCAACTCCATTGTGACCACCCTGCCAGTCATTGTTCTCAACAAGCATCAGTGTACTACAGCAAGCTTAGTGTTCCTGGGCATCCAATATGGCTGAACATCAAACCAAAACTCAGAACTCCAAAACACAGTAAGTTTGGTAAAGCTCCAGTTACATATTACCCCAACTCTACAGCTACTTTTAACATCCCCCTGGCTGCTGCTGGTGACATAGAACTGAATCCAGGACCTATCAAAGATCCCTGTGGTGAATGTAGTCGTCCAGTTAAATGCAACCAAAGATCTCTTCTCTGTGAGGACTGCAACAAGTACTGGCATCAGAAATGCATACCTGCTATGAGCATTGACCAGTACAGAGTTCTCATATCAAGCACAACAGACTGGTTTTGCCCTGGATGTACTGCATCTACAGTATTGCCTTTTTCTTCCTGTGGGTGATACATCATTCCAGGATGTCTTTGGTAACACAACTGATGACCAGTTCGAACTCCTCGAACCCACACGTGATCCCATCCGACATGCATGTGCAAAGAACTCTATTTCTGGGTTACTTTTCAACGCGTAGTGTACGCAGCAAACAACAGGAATTGAAATCATTTCTGGAACTAAATCCCATGGACATCGTTTGTGTCACCAAACATGGCTGTCAGCTAGCGACACTGAAACAATCTCTTCGTTAACCGGTTATACAACTATTCGTCGAGATCGAGACAGTCGTGGTGGTGGTATTATGGCCATAATCAATGATACACTACTACCGCATCTTGACCACTTAGATCCTGGGAACATTGAACTCACTTGGCTATCGTTGTCTGTGAAGCGCTCCAATTGGTTAGTTGGAGTTATTTACAGGCCTCCAAACTCTGACAGAACATTCTTTGACAAACTTCAAGATGCATGTGATGCAGTCCAGACTGTTCTTCCTCAATATGAAGGTCTAATTCTACTTGGTGACTTTAACATTAATTGGGTAGCTGAGTCTACTGCTATGACCAATCTCCAAGATATCACTGACTCCATTGGACTTACACAGATCGTTGATGATGTAACCCGTCCTGCTAATAACTCGTCCTCAACTGGATCCACAATCGACCTCATATTCACGAATTGGCCGGAGAAATTCTCTGCAGTGGGGTCCTTTGCAAATCCAGTCAGCAGTGACCATCATGCAGTTTCCTTCACATTCAGCGCCCCAAATCTCCCCACAACCAGCAATCGTCCGGTCATTTCTGCAGTTCAGGAAAGCTGACATGGCACATCTGGAGACTCTTTTGCATCTTGCACCATGGTCTGCATTCATGGACGACTATGATCTGGATGCATCATGGGAAGGATTTCTGGATATCCTGGAGGCTGCAGTCCATGACAGCATACCTAGAAAGCAACATCGACGCACTAAATGTTCTCCATGGATCACATCAGAACTGAAGAAATTAATTCACCTGAAGCATAAACTGTTTATTAAAGCCAAACACTCTAGTTCTAGTTCAGCATGGCTCCATTATAAGCAAATACGTAATAAGGTGAAATATTCAACTAAAACTGCCTACTGGAACTATGTCAACGCGGTCTATTTGCAGCTAAAGATAACAAGCGCAGTTTTTGGTGTTTTGTCAGAGACCAACGAAAATCAAAGTGTCCACCAGCATTCCAATATGCTGATAAACTGCTCCAGAAACCCAATGACATTGCCCAAGCGTTCAATGAGTTCTTCATCTCGGTTCACTCCCCAGCAAGCGTGTCCAGCAACGCCACCCTGCACACTTCAAATTCCAGAACTTCCCAATTTCAAATTGAACTTGGATGGCTGACTAAGTCCCTACATAACCTAAACCCTCACAAGGCTCCAGGCCCTGATGGGATTTTGCCAACCATCCCACGATCTACAGCCTCTTCCCTTGCCCCCGCCATTGCTACGCCTGATGAATTCATCACTGGCTCACGGCACCCTCCCTATAGATTGGAAGTTATCTAATGTCACACCTGTGTTTAAATCTGCCAAACGAACCGACATTAAGAACTATCGGCCGATTGCCCTTACTTCCATTGTTTGCAAAGTTCTAGAAAGGGCGGTCGCTGATAACATCAATAACCATGTGTCCTCCTGTTGCCTTGGCAACGCTGATCAGCACGGCTTTACAGCACGCAAATCATGTGTCACCCAGCTGACTAATGCCATTTATGATTGGGCTTCAATCATGGACAAACCACGCCCACCTCGCATCGACATCGCCTTCTTAGACTTTAGTAAAGCCTTTGACGTCATGCCCCATCACACACTACTTGGTAAGCTCGCACAGAATTTCAACATACGAGGACATACTTGGTCATGGTTGAAAGCATTTCTAACTGGTCGACATCAGCGAGTACTGTACCATGGAGCTTTTTCTTCCTGGTCTCCCGTTACATCAGGCGTCCCCCAAGGAAGTGTTCTTGGCCCTCTACTGTTTAACATGTTCATCAGCGACATATCACAAACTTTAGCCACTAAATGTCTTCTCTTCGCTGATGACACACTCATCTATCATCCCATCAGTTACCCTGAAGATGAACTCCTCCTGCAAGCAGACCTTGATGCCCTTGGCCGGTGGAGCGAGTCAAACGGAATGAAACTTAATACAGATAAATCCAAGATAATGCATATGACTAGATCAACAAAGTCATTAGCCCTTCCACAGTACTCCATACATAGTTTTCCTTAACCGTTGCATCCACTTACAAGTACCTTGGTGTAACGATGAACAGTACCTTAACATGGAACGACCATGTTAACAGTGTAGTCGCTAAGGCAAGTAAGACACTTGGTTTCATCTGGCACACCGCAGGAGGAACTTCGACAAATGCACTAATGTCTCTCTACCGGTCACTCGTCTTACCAGTTCTTGAGTATGGGTTGCCTGCCTGGTGCCCATATACAGTAAAATTGTCATCTAAACTAGAACGGGTCCAAAGGAGAGCGACAAGGATGTGTCTGAAACAGCAGAAAGGAACAATGCCGTGACGAGGACAGACTTAGGAAACTGAACTGGCAAAGCCTAGAATCTAGACGCCAGTGCTTAACAATTCAATTCACCACTAAATGTTTATACAGTTTAATTGACTGTCATACAATCAACTCTAATACTTTTGTTAATACTCGCCACTTAGACACACTCACATTTAATCATCTCTATGCAAGAACACTTAGCCTAAAGAACACCTCTATTCACTCATTTCCATGTATTTGGAGTAGTCTACCTACAAATGTTAAGAATGCCCTAATTATAGATTCGTTTAAGTGTTTTAGCATTTATTTACGCAACCATTTCCTTGATGTCTAGATGCCTATTCGATACTTACTGATTTTGTGTAAATTTTTGATTACTCATGTTATTGCTAGATTGCTTGTCAGTACATTCATTGTTGACTGTCTTATATTGTTGTTGTGTTTGTTTGTTTGTCTGGCTGTTGGAGCGTTTGCTCGTTTGTTTGTTTATTTGCTTGCTTGCTTGTTTGTTTGTTTGTCTGTGTGTTTGTTTGTTGGGGTGTCTATTGTTTGTTTGGTTGTTGATATTACTGTTTCATTGTATTGACTGTTCCAGTGGTTTGATTCATGTTGTATCTTTTTATTTACATGTGTATACATTTTTATTTTATGCATAGATATATCATATTTTATTTTTCGAAATCAGTGTTACTTTTTAAGACTGGATTGATAGGCTTTCGAGTCACAGTGTTTAAGTACACTTTTATTAATCCTGGCCATCTTAAAATGGATTTGTTTTGTTTTGTCTTATCTACGCCTGCCTTTTTTCCTGCCTTTAAATTAATTTATTTTCCTGTATTGTTCCATGAGATGGCTTCTGTCACCTCTTATCATATTTTCCTTAATTTGTTTCCTGTTAATTCGAAAGAGTTACCATGATTTATTTTCATGTATGATTTGTATTGTTTGTATTATTGTTGCATTTTCTGGCCGAATAAATAATAATAATAATAATAAAAAAATTAAGGCTAGGGAGTTAGGGAGGCTGAACAAAAAAGAAAAATTGTTTCTGGTTACCCGACCCAACCTAGAAAATCACGCAGAACCTATATCTTTTTATTCGAAAAAATAATAAAAAATAAAAACTTATGGAGCCTAATTTTTGTGTACATCGTCCTGTATTTTTTTTTTTTTTAATCCGACAAAGCCAATTAAAGAATGTGCAATTAAGAAAGAACCACAAGACTGAGTTAATTTATTCTGTCTTTATTGGACTTGCCTCAAAACTATCTAAGAATGATCAAAGCGTCATGATAATTTTCAGGCGAGCGGCACTTCACACACGCAGGAGGCCTATGTTCACATTTTGTGAGTGACATGATCCAAATCGCGTTACAAATTTCTATTTCTATTGGTTGTATGACAAGGCATGTGTTCTGGTTCGACCAATAAGAAATCGTTTTACGCGCTACATGCATTGCACACAGCGCGTAACGAATATTTCTATTGGTTATATGATGACGTATTGTTCTCGTTCGACCAACAGAAAAATTTGTTACGCGCTATGCATAGGGCATTGCACAACGTGCTTACTGTAGTGACCTAGTACATAGTCTGAGTGCCTTACAATGACTGGATCAAAATAGCATGCTGGATGAGAATGTAATTCCTTGGACGATAAATTGTTTGGTGACAATCAGTATTTTACATGCAAGGACAAATCTAAATTACAGGTACACATACATGACCTGACCAAAACATTTAAATAAAAGTAGGATGTATGATATCTACAAACATTTATTTATTTATTTATATTTATAGTTACTTTTTTACAGGTTTTTAGGTACTACCATTGTTCATAAACAGAATAAAAAAGTATATTCTGAAGTGCAATTTAATTTATCTCGTTTTTTCCTGGCTGTATTAGACACAAACTGAAAATATGCAAATACAGCCTTTAAAAAGAAAGTAAACAACATAAAACATGGAATACATGTATATTTTATTTTCTTTATTTCTCCATATTTATAGAAGACAAAGTAATGAAACACAACAGTAACATATTGCAGGTTTTTGTAATACTGCAGGCTTCGAAATAACCCGGCGCCTCGGCGCTATTAGCGCCTGGTCCCCAATAAAAAGCCCCCGGACCCTCTATTTCTACAACGTTTCCAGCGCTTAAAAAAAAACCTGGGCCCGTTCTTACCTACATGTACGTTAACTACTTTTCTTATTTCACTCATGGAGGAACTCATTCATGGTTTTATTTTTGAAGCTAAAGTTTGGAAAAATAATTGTAGTCAAAGCGTGGCCTAAAAAAAGCAGTACTTGCACACTGTTGTTTCTAAAACATCCGATCAAACGGACCGCGAGGAGCCAGAAAATGTCCCCACAGACATCAGAGACTAGACTCATAGACGTACAGTACACCACCATTGGCCGAACGCGAGCAAGTGGACCAAAATGGGAAGACCGGTTTTTGAACGTTTTTACGTAGCTTGAACATTGAAAACACTGGCCAAGTTTGCACAATGACCATTTCGAGACAAGCAGCTGATATTAACTGGTAAATTGCGCTCAAATACATATAGTGGGTACCAGGCAATCCACATGGTCCTTGTGCGATCTTGGCCATACTGAAAGTCGTTTCGTGTGCTCAAAAATGGGCTCGGGCCGCCGAATGGGATTGATTTTCTTGTGTCATTGGTCCCCTGTCTTCCCTATGTAAGCAGAGGCATCGTGCAGCTTTTGGTTACCAGCGCAATGTGCCTCGTGTGTTCTGCCGGCGTGTGCAGTGAGATCAGTGGTAATAATGTCATGCAGTGCTTGTTATTATGACAATATTGATGGAAGACTTGTCTCTTGTTTATGACTACGGCCATGTCACACGCCCCGGTCAATTTCCAAGAAGGAAAAACATTTACATTTGTTAATTTCCACATAATTTTCTTGGGGACAGAGAGAAAGTGTTGAAAAATATTATATCTATTGCTCTACCAAAGTGCTCGTTTTGCATGCAGTGCAGTTGGTTGCCTCCTCCAAGTTGCCTGTAAAAATTGCTCTGTGTCACATTACAAGGCCGTAAACCTTGATGTACAATGTAGAGTCTGTAAATTTTAAAAAGTAAATCTGACAATTTTGTTGGCTTCACACCAAAAAGGAACTTTTGATAACATTTTAGCATAATCAGTGTTTTTTATTTTCATGCATTCTAATCTTACCCCTGAGTTAAACAACCAAAATTGCAAAAATATTTGGTATGAGAGTCAGACAGCAACACGTTACTTTATGGAGAGAAGGAGCTCCCAACTAAAGGTGATGGAGTGGTTTTTAATACGACTATCTATATGAATTCAGAATACATTGTGAATAAATGATTTGGTTTCTTTTGTGTCAATTTTACCGAAAACAATTGATCTCACTTGTCCAAAATGTAACTTCAATGACTACAGAGAGGGAGAGAGAGAGAATGAGTTAAAGATAATTGACATTCCTTTAAAAACAAAATTATAATTCAGGAAAAGCCCCTGGGCCCAGGAGGACAGCCCCTGGGCCAGTCATTTTTATGCTCACCCAGGGGCTAAAATTAGCCCCAGTATGTCAGATGTCTATTTCTACCCCTGATACTGAATGTAAATGTCATGTTTGTTTTGCTTGACATGTCGGTAAACAATAAATGGGTGTTAACGGAAGCCTTTGAAAAAAAAAGTGGCCATGGTCTTGTGTATTTGTACTCACAACCACCTGCTTTCTAAATTCAGATATTCTTAAACCACTCAACCAGTGAATATACAGTGCTGATAGGTTGTATTAACATATACAGTATTAAATCTGACATTGTCACTTATTACCTGTTACAAATGAGTGTGCAAAAAAAAATAAAAAAATTACTGTCATCCCACCCTAATATTTTTTGATAAAAAAAGTTAGAGCAAAAAAAAAAAGATTTTACACACCTACCCATCCTGATTTTTTTTTCAGTGTAATAGGAAACGCAGCTATTTTTTTTGGGCCCAATGTGAACCAAATTCAGCCCTTTTAGCCACAATGATAATTTTCAGTCAAATTAATTAAATCAATCTTAATCAAATCAATCTTAATTAAATCAAATCAAATCAAATCAAATCAAATCAAATCAATTCAATCCAAATACAATTCTATACAATTCTGATAAATTGTTATGGCAAGGAAAATTTAACAATTTAGACAGTGATATTCTATTCAATTCAATCGAGTTCAATTTGGCTCACTTTTGATGGCAAGGACACTTAAACACAAATTATAGACAGTAATATTCAAATCAATTTAATTATGATACATACAGGAGGCAAGGACAATTAAACACAACATTAGAGACAGTGATTAACCCTAACCACCCTGAATCCATCAAAATCCATCCCCCTGTTTTGGAGGATTTCGGCGGATTCAGGATATCTCCACATTGAGCATATGGCGGACTTTGATGGATTCAGGATTTCAATAGTTTTAACTGCTTGGTCATGTTGGTTGATGTATTTTGATGGATTATAGTTACATGTATTGTACATGTACAGCCAACACTTGTATGTGTTAGATTTTGATGGATTCTATGCAGCAACATACTATACAAATTTTCATGTGAGCATGGTCCTGAATCCGCCAAAATCCGCCAGAAATTTAGTGGTGGATTTTGGCGGATTCAGGATATGTCCAATATCTACACTGGCGGATTCTGATGGATTCAGGACACCAGCATTTTGTGTGTGACAAAAATGGTGAATTTTGGTGGATTCAGGATACTTTCTAGTAAAAATACCCAAGGGGTTAGGGTTAATACACAGAAAACCAGTATAGACCTAATTGGAACAGGACTGCTTCGCAGAGAAAATTGCTTACCATATAAATTTGCTTAGCAGCTTTCTCTGGGTACCAGATAAACTTTCACACAAAATGCATGCATTTTGGCTGGTAGTCTGTTTTATAATGCTTTAAGCAAAACTATTTGCTTAGCAAAAGTCTCAGCTCTATGAAATTAGGCCCGGGTGTCTACACTAAGAGCTCAAACTGGTGTGATCTACACACAATCACATGCACCTGTGATTATATACTTTATGAATAGCATCAGTGAGTCAGAACAAAACAGGAAGGCTTGATTATTTATTTATTAACCTTCCTACTATAGCTGCACTTTAGTGGCAAGTAGCTATAGAGGTCAAAACCAGTCAACTGCCTGTTTTGAATGTTGACCCAAATGTGCACACAGGGGCATTTTTGACTGGTTTTTACTGTCATTTTGACCACCCTGAACAATACCAGACAATGCTTTTACCAGTCAAAAACGGTCAACTCATATTGACCTGTAAATGTACTTACTACACGTAAGGTTTGACAGTGTTTGACTTTAAAGTGCACTAGATATACCTTGGCAAGTATATCAACATTTTGACTGATTTTGACCCTTGTAGTAGTAGGAGTTAAAGCATTAGGCAAGACTTGTTAAAGGGACAGTATCGTCACGATCAGAGTAGACTTTCAACAGGGCATGGAAACTAACTGCCATTGCAGACCACATGAATTAGTGGTTTCATATGTCTGTGTACAGCGGGCACCCACAGTGATTTCTGAACATGTATAAGTATGCCCTGCAATATATCAATGGGAAAGCACCTAAACTTGCAATAAACTAACCCTGCAATCACCTAACCCTGCAATCACCTAACCCTGCAATCACCTAACCCTGCAATCACAGGGTTTTATTAATCTACTCCTACAATCAGTGCAATTTTTTAAAACAACCCATTCAGGCCACTCCAAGCCATTAGCTGTGGCCAGTGGCCTCCTATGGTTACCCTTCTGTGCACTGTCACACCACTGAGATTGCAGGGTAAAGTGGTCTCCATTGATACATTGCAGGCCATACTAATATGTTCAAACAACCAGCTACAACCAGCTGACCATATATTTTGACTGTAAACACACCTAGATACAAAACCACTAAAGACTGGTTTGTAATGGCCTTCAGTGTGTGTTGAGTATGTAATCGGAGATGGTCTTATTTACAGTGGCCTTGGGTGGTACTGGGTTGAATTTTGTAATATTACTTGGAAAGGACAGCAGTGGCTTGTATGCATTAACCATAACCCCCTAGGTATTCTGGCTAGGAACCTTCCTGAATCATCCAAAATCCGTCAGTGCACTTTTGGAAACATGCCCTTATCTTCAAAATGTACCATGCATTTTCATTGATCTTTCATAATCAGCATTATGGCCTGTACTTCTTGCCAGATAGTAATTTGAAAGAACCAGTTTTCAACAGTGCTGAATTTTTCCCCAAAAGTGCCCCTTGGAGGATTTTGCAGGATTTGGGGTGGTTAGGGTTAAAGGCTGGTGAAGCACATATTGGAAATTTAGTGGATTGGAATGGCCTCCATGTGAAGTAGGGTTATTTTAAAATACTGATCTCACCTGTAAAGCTCCTTGTCAAACAGGTCAGCGATGGTACTGAGCAGTCTAGACACAAAGTTATCCTCATTGTCCGACCCTCCTCCTGCGGCCGACGCTGTTGCCACATTGTATTTCTGCTCCACCTCAGCGAGTCGATTCTGAAGCTTGACGTACTCCTGGCGAAGCAGGTCCAGGTGGCGCTGTAGTTTCTCTGCCTCGGCTGATTACAATCCAAAATCAAAAGAAACATTTCATCAGCTCTCAATAGAGAAGGGGATGATTATGAAAACAAGGTAGGGTAGGGTAAGGGGTAGGAGAAGGGGTATAGGAGAAGGGGTGTGGGGGAAGGGGTGTAGGAGAAGGGGTTGGGGGAAGGGGTGTGGGGGAAGTGGTGTAGGAGAAGTGGTGTGGGGAAGGGGTGTGAAAGTGTAGGGGTAAAGGTGTAGGGGTAAAGGGGTAAGGGGTGGGGGTAAGAAGGGGTGGGGGTGAAGGGGTGGGGGTGAAGGGGTGGGGGTGAAGGGGTGGGGGTGGAGGGGTGGGTGGAGGGGGTGGAGGGGTGGGGTGGGGTGGAGGGTGGGGGTGAAGGGGTGGGATGAAGGGGTGGGATGAAGGGATGGGGTGAAGGGATGGGGTGAAGGGATGGGGTGAAGGGATGGGGTGAAGGGATGGGGTGAAGGGATGGGGTGAAGGGGTGGGATGAAGGGGTGGGGTGAAGGGTTGGGGTGAAGGGTTGGGGTGAAGGGATGGGGTGAAGGGATGGGGTGAAGGGGTGGGGTGAAGGGGTGGGGTGAAGGGGTGGTTTGGTAAAACTAATTTAACTTAAAAATTGTATTTATTTTTTCTATCGAATAACCGAGTTGAAATATCGTCTTTTCACACATCTTAGACCCTCGGGATCAAAAAAGGGGAGAAAATAATTTTTCAGCTCAATAAAAAAAATAATAGGACCTTATTTTTAAAAATGTTTTCCACAAAAAAATATCGTCAAATGAAAATTCAGCAACAAAATTATATAGATTAAATAAATAATACAATATTTTAATGAAGTCAACATATAAGTGGAAGTTGAAAAAATAAAATAAAAATTAACAGGGGTGGGGGTGGTAAACCCAGTAGAAAGCCATTGCTTGTATGAGACTGGGTACCCTTAATTAAGTGCTAATGAAATGTGGCATGAATGATTATATGTAAACAACTTTGGGAAAGAATGTAGAACACAAATTTCCATTTAAAAGATGATAGAGGACACACTTAAGGAGAGGAAAATGAAGTCAAGTGATGATTGGAAACAATAGTTTGGGAGATCCAGTGAGATGTTGGCCAGTTTGTCGTCTGCTAAAAGTGCACAAGTGGTGGTTGGATTCGACATTCTTTCCCAACTTTGCTACACTTGTAACATTTCATAAAGGAATGTCATAAAAAAATTAAAAATTTGTAAAAAATAATTGAGGAATGATGCTTACACTTACAGGAAAAACAAAAAAAGAGATTAGGCCTAACGAAACTTTACATATAAAAAAGGAATATACAATTTCATTTTTTTTTAATCTGAAAATGCCAACTGGTACCCAGCTCCTGACTTAACACTACAATAATAATGCCAACTTTCCAACAAAACAACTGTACTCTATCTGTCTGTACTGGTGTAGGCTACTGTCAGATTGGATCCGTTAACGTTAGTTATAAAACGTTAGGCAAATATTAGGCCCACACAATATTGTCTAAAATTTAAAAATTCAAGATAAAACGCCTACGAAAAATCACTTAAAACATATAAAATACAATATATTTTATTATAATTATTTTAAAAACCTGGCAATGAACATAAAATCAGATTAGAAACCCATTTTTAAATCTATGTTTTCATCACACCCCGAGACCTTACCTTCCGACATTTTGCTAGCCTCCCACGTGACCCAAAAATCGCATAATCTTCACACAGTAATTGAAAGTATGGTACCCTGTGTCAATGTTTAGTATACCTATATTAGATACGCAGTAAGTGTCAGAGATAAATTATGGGTATCAGACTGTATTTTCAATTCCTTAAACATGGCGGATGTTTTGAACGGCAGAGCAACATGACGGACATAACGTTAGACAAGAAGGAGCTTGAAGACGAGGTGAAATTAAAACAACTTTTCTGATAAATCTTGTTCATGGATTTGTTACGTTTCATACAAAACGTAATAGGAGTATTGACTATGTTGAAAAAAAAAGACCAGGAGCCTAAAATAAGAATGAGGTTTTAGACTTGAAAAGTGTCCGTTGACAGGTTTTGGCCCACTCTGACGCACATCCCGGTTGATACAACACCGCATAATTAACAGTGATGTAGTGCCTTGATGCTGAGCCTTGGCCTTAAGGCTTGATTTTAGGGCCTTGGCCTTAGCCTTAAGGCTTGAGGGCAAAAGCCTTGGCCTTGGCCTTGAGCCTTGAGGGTCAAAGCCTTGCAACTTTAGGGCCTTGCTCTTCAAGGCCCATCGATTTTTGAATTTTTCAGGTAAATTTTTTTGAAATTTTGCTTTTCTACAAACATACAAATTACAACTTGCAGTCAGCCATCTGCAAAGTCTGCAGTATCTAATTTAATCATGTTTTACCATGGAGGAGGGAAAACGCCCTAGATTTGTGTGTTGACACACTTTCACAGCATCACATTTTGTTACCATGATAGTTTTTGCTGCTTCCCCCAAAACAAAGCTATAATAATTTTTTGTATAGGGCCTACTTGTACTTGTAATGTAGGGCCAGGGAGATATAATTATACTTAACTTGCACACAGTTATATGGGGTAGATAGAACATCATCTGATTTGTGCTGTGGACTGCTTTATTTATTTATTTATCATATGGTTCATACAAAGTTAACATGACAAGGTCAGGTTATGGATCCAGTTTAACCCTAACCCTAGGCTCATTTTCTAGAAACCTTCCAAAATCCTCCAAAATCAACCGGTGTTCTATTTTGCATGGTGCCCACTGCCTAAATCCTACAAAATCAACCGGTGTTCTATTTTGTGTGGTGCCCACTGCCTAAATCCTACAAAATCAACCGGTGTTCTATTTTGTGTGGTGCCCACTGCCTAAATATTGTATATCAGTGGTGGTACAAGTACCATGCAAATTCCATCAGTATGCACCCGTAGATGCATCAAAAGTTGCTGGGAGGGTAGTAGGCCTATGTGTTCTTGGTTGCTGGGAATTTAGTTGCTGGGAAGGTTTTGTTTGGCTTTGAATATTTGAAACAAAATATCATCACTGCCTGTTCTTTTTTATGTTTTCCTTTTGTTTACATTCTTTTCTGGGTTTTCTGCTATTGAACTCAAATTTACCTTTGAAATAATCCATTGGGCCATACATGTACAATGCATCATCCCAGACTGCACTATGAAAGTAGAGTGAAACCCGAGACCCAAAGTGGTTTGCCCAATTCCCCAGCACTTAGCTGGTTTGACCTCAATTTCCATCAGTATTGCTACAAAGTTCACAGCAGTTAGTGGTTGCATTTTGCATCAAAGTGCAGGGTTAGGGCTAAGGTTAGGGTCTGGCAGGGTTAGGGCTAAGCTAAGTGGAAGTAACCAGAGACTTTCTGACCGTAGAACTGTTAAAACAAAAGGTGCCAGTATATGGTGAAATCAACCAAGAAAATTTGTCTAACCTGCCATTGAACTCCTCCAAAATCAACCAAGACAAATTTTCTAACCTGCCAAACTCCTCCAAAATCAACCAACGTTACATTGGGCCATCCTGCCAAACTCCTCCAAAATCAACCAAGAAAAATTTTCTAACCTGCCAAAATCAACCAAAACCTCCGGTTGATTTTGGTTGAATTTGGAAGGTTAGGGTTAATGCAGACTGGTCGAGTTCAGTTAAATTTCCATCACATCTGTAAATAATACAGTCATGAACGATGTGATGTACAGTCTGGTCATCATGACCACAGGTACATTTAGCATTGTCACTTAGTCCCATGCGGAGCATGTTATGTCCAAATCGGCCATGGCCAGTTCTTAGTCTGTTAAGTTTAACCCAACAGTGGCAAAATGTAGTTAAATATCCACGTCCTGGATTCTGATTCTTGCCACATATTCCGCCACGTGGTTAGTGCCCAAGTCTTTGGGTGCGATCCAATGCTAATTTCTAGCAGTTTGTGGGCTTGTCGATGGTAACGATTTCTTGATGGCAGTCGCAGTTGTGGTGGAGGTTTTTGATTGGTGTTTGTCAACAGTTGATGAAGCAGATGGGAGTCACACCCAGCGGCACGTCGCGCAAGAGCAAGGTATTGGTGCTGACGTCTCACTTCATAAGGAGCAATTCCACTGACTACTGGAAGGTATTGAGTGGGAGTTGATCTGATACATCCTGAGATGATGCGCATGGTGTTGTTAAGGCTACGTCAATCTTGCTGGTGTGGGTGCTCCTTGCCTATACCGTGCACAGTACTCTGCAACAGAGTATACTAAAGCTATTGCTGAGATTCAAGAATGTTGTAGTCTGCGCCCAGGAAAGGCCTGCTAGTTGTCTAATGAGTGTTGGCTTTCTGTGCGAGCTGTGTGAGATGGCTTTTGTATGTTAGAGATCTGTCCAAAGTAACACCAAGATACTTGGGGAAATCATCATACGGGATGGTTGTGCCATTGCAAACGACTTTGATTTTGTAGTTAGCCAGTCTAGTTGCTAAACAGTTTTGGTGATGTTAAGTCGGAGTCTCCAGTTTTTGAAGTAATGGCTTAAGGATTCCATATCGGTGCCAAGTGTTGTTTCAAGCTTGTTAAAGTTTTTGGCAGAGGTTAGGAGTGCTTTGTCATCTGCGTAGATATATTTCTTTGAGACAGTGGTTGGTAGGTCAGTAGTGTAAATGTTGAATTAAATCGGTGCGAGCACTGAGCCCTGCGGGATCCCGTTTTTCAGGAAGCATTTTTTACTGGTTTCTTCGCCAACCGTCATTGTAAAGCTTCTGCAGGTGATCATTGTCATGAGAAAGTTTACTAAGGTTTTATCAGGTATGATTTTGTGTAGTTTTAGGGCAAGACCTTTATGCCATAACGTGTCATATGCTGCTGATAGATCGACCAGTACAGCACCGTTCTTGAGACCTTTTTGGAAGTTGTCCTCTATGTCTTCTGTGAGGAGTGTTACTTGGTCTGTTGTACAGCGTCCTGTACGGAAGACGGCCTGCTCAGGTGGGAGTTGAGGATCCACAATGGGTTGGATACGATTGTATATTAGTCTCTCCATCACTTTGTAGATTATGCACAGTAGGTTTATTGGACGGTAGCTGCTCGGGTCTTCGGCGGCCTTGTCCGGTTTTAGAATTCCCATTACTTTAGCATGTCTCCATATTTTGGGGATTTTCTGAACTTTGATACAGGTGCTGAAGTAATCTCAAAGCCATTCAGTGGATTTTGGTCCATGATTTTTGACAAATTCTGGGTGATATAGTCTGGTCTGTTTTAGGTAATGCTAATATTTCTAACCATGATGGCCCAGAAAATAAAATTACTTCCATGTTACATAATAACGAGGTAACATCAGTTAAAAACAGCCGTTCTTAGATCCCCATCTTTTGTTATACTCGGTTTAGAATAATGTGCATCAGTATGGAAGCAAACCATTCTTTTTGTTATATTTAAATGGTATCCACGAAGACCTGAACTTCTACTTGGTCATATATTTGTACGTGAAGTTTTTATTCTTACTATAAGCGATTCATTATGTTGTGACATGTTTTATATTAGTAGTAATTTTATACTAGAGGGCCTTGGCCTTGGCCTTGGCCTTGGCCTTGGCCTTGGCCTTGGCCTTGGCCTTGGCCTTGGCCTTGGCCTTGAGCTTGAGGGTTAAGCCTTGGCCTTAGCCTTAAGGCTTGAGGGTCAACGCCTTGGCCTTGAGGGTTAAGCCTTGGCCTTGGCCTTGAGGATCAAAGCCTTTGCTCCAACACTGCCGCATAATATATTTCTAGGGAAAGAGTGTCGTATCCAACCGCCACTTTTTAAGGGGTTTTTGGAATTTTTTTGCAACCACTAACCAGTTAAAACATGATTCTATCGATCTTTGGGGGTACAGAAAGTAAAAACTATCTTTAAAATTCACTTGTAATATAGCTATGTGACAAAAAATTTCAAAATCAATAGATTCCAATACAACTGGTATCATTGTCAAGGTCTTGAAAAGACGATTACAATGATATAAGGATCATCTTCCTGTGACCAAAAATAAGGAAGTTATGACATGTTGAATCCGGCATTTTAGGCCTGTAAATTATGTCAATTATTTTATAAGGAAAAACAAAAGAAATGTCAATTTGACTTGTGACCCGTTTCCTAGATTTTCTCGGATTCCATATCATAACTTTCTTAATTCTTGTCCGATTTTCAAAAGGTTGGTATCACTGGAATGCTTGGGAAAAGAGGAAGAATAATAACCTATTTCCAGGCTAATTCAATGATTAGTTTGTTTTGTAGTGCTGATTTACAAATAAGAAATACAAAAAAAATGTGTTAAAAAAATAATGAAAAAAAAATTTTACTCAAATCTGAGGATTATTTTCATATTTTTACACTGAAATCCATGAAAGATTCTCATCCCTGATTTAATTAAACATTAGAACAATTTATAAATTATATTGGACTGGAAAGATGAAACAAAATAATGAAAATAAATTTTAAAAAACGGAAAAAAATTACTCGAATCTGAGAATTTTTAATATTTATACTGAAATCCGCGAGAAATTCTTATCCCTGATTTAATTAAACATAAAAATTAATAAATGATATTGGACTGGAAAGATGAAAAAAAATGAAATAAGTTCATGAGAACTAATATTATTGTGTTACGCTGATGTATATTATTAGGTTTAAACGGACGATTTATCGGACTGAAAATTGGTAGGCCTAGCGTGCTGAACGCGGCGCAATACAATCTTTGGTTGACATCAATGTTTGGGAATCCAAAAAACATAACTGGGAATCGTCCAATCGCCATCAAAATTGGCCAAGAGGTAGAAAACAAGTATAGAAAAATTATTATTGTGGTTTGATAAGGTATTTTACTTAACTTTTGGTAAATCGTCGATGGTTTTGATGAGCAAGAACAAACCCAAATTTCGAGAATTTTTTTTGGAAACTTCTAGATGCCGCATTCAGAAAATTCGAGAATGAGGTTGAAGTAGAATATGTGATCTACGTCTTCGAAAAAAAAGCTACTGGGTACGTCAAAAGAACGGCTACAGCGAAACGTAACAAAGCGCTAGCTCCACAGTGTCTTCGCCACGGCGATTCAACCCGAGATTGAGGCCGCGGCCAAAAAGATTTGTGGCAATGCGTGGGATACGCACATACCTATGTAATATGATTGATGGTTTTCGGATTGTATTTCTCTTCTAAAGAAATCGTTCTCTTAGACTTTAGTCAGAAGAATTTTATTATAGTTGCCACTGCGCATGTACAATGACTGTGTTGGTCACTAACGGGGGAGTTGACAAGATCAGACCATAGAGCAAGGATCAGACTGACATGACTGAGGAAGTCATCGTAGGCCGATACCAAAAATGCCTCATTTTTCATGAAATAAATATCCTGGAATAATTTGAAGTATATGTCCATCATCATCCATATGTTCTCCACTTTACTGGGTAGGTAAGATTACATTATTGGTTAGGCCTATATTGAATGAGAAAAAGTGGCAGTTGGATATGACATTCTACTACTTCTACCCATTTCTAGAATATTAGACCAATACTACTAGTACTACCAAATATGATGTTGTACCTTCCTGTTGCATGTAGACCCATTATCCATGTAGCCACAATAGCTGTTTTGACGATAACTTATTATAATTTTCTTTTTTCATATTAGGAAAAGAATGCGCCAAAGATGAAAAGAGCTGCCACCAAGAAGAGGTATATCACTCGTCCTCTAGCAGAAATCAAGCCATGTAGTATATATTCATCAGCAGCTGATAGCCTATCGATGCCTTCCATAGATGATATGCCTGATTCTGGTAAGGTCAGCCAGTGGAAATAATACACCATGTAATGATCTCTTCTTGGAAAAAGTGATGGCTCTGAGAAGAGCTCTAGCCGTCATCAGGAGAAACATTTTTATACCTTGCACTTTTCATTTAAAATTGGTCAAATGCGCTTTACAGTTTTAAGTAAAAAAAACAACTTAAAAATGGCTCAAGTTACATTTATAATCATTAACCCTAACCTTCCCAAATCCTCCAAAATCCTTTTTGCTAAAGTGAGTGAGTTTGAAGGATTGAGGTTACATGCTACATGCTCTTTGCTAAAGTGAAGGATTTTGGAGGATTGAGGTTATTAGGCATACTTGCCTTTCCATGGTACATGTACATATTTGTTGTAGTGATTGCAAGGTCAGTGCTTGGGTCAGTGGACACTGTTTATTGCTCCATGCATACAGGGAGGGTCCCTGGCCATGTACGTGTATCACAGATTAGAAACACATGTGTGCATACATGTCATGTGCTTGCTTTACTACTGAAGAATTTTGGAGGATTCAGGTTATGTGTAAGCAAATGGGCCTAGGGAGTTAGGAAGGATTCAGGTTATGTGTAAGCAAATGGGCCAAGGGAGTTAGGAAGTATTCAGGTTATGTGTAAGCAAATAGGCCAAGGGAGTTAATAAAAATCAGTATTTGATCAAATTAGGTTGTTAAAAAAACTGGGGAAAAATCTAGGTCGGTTTATTACTTGGTTGTTTTGGGTGTACTACATGTATGTGGGTTTTTTTCTTGATGTTTTCCCTCCCTAACCAATCATTTAGCTTCAATTAACCCTAACTCCATAGGCCCACTTGCTTAAGTTATACACATAACCTGAATCCTCCAAAAACCTTCAGTAGTAAAGCAAGCACAATGACCACTACCACTGTATGCAGATGACATGTATACACACATGTGTTTTTAATCTGTGACATGGCCCAGGGCCAGGGACCCTCCCTGCTTGCATGGAGCAATAAACAGTGTCCATGGAGGAAGGAAGGCAAGAATGCCTAATAACCTCAATCCTCCAGAATCATTTTTTGGACAGACCAACATGTACCATGTAACCTCAATCCTCCATTTTCACCCGGTGTCAAATATAGCCTGATAACCTCAATCCTCCATAGTCCACCAAGCAAATAATCACATCTGCCCTCAATCCTTCAAAATCCTTCACTTTGGCAAAGAGGATTTCTGGAGGATTTGGGAAGGTGAGGGTTAATGGCTCGGTATACATTCGGTAACATGTCTTTACATCCATACTTTGTGAGGATCAGGAAATACAAACATAAGTTTCAGCTCAGTTAGGCTATGTTCTGCTATCTGCCCTCATCACTAAACTACGGAATTGGTAATTCAACATAACCAAATGGTGAAAATGTCATTTGAAACTTACTTTTTGTAAGGCCTAAAATAAAAACCTGGCTATTAGGACCGAGCGGAAGGCGGAAAACCAAGCATCAAACTTTTATTCCTTTATGAACCCTCCTACCACAGCTGAACTTTAGTGGCAAGTAGCTATAGTTGTCAAAATCAGTCAATTGTCTGTTTTGACTGTCGAACCAAATGTGCAACACGGGGGCATTTTTGGCTGGTTTTTACTGTCATTTTGACCGCTCTTAACAATACAGATTGTCAGATCACAAAGCAGCTGCCATACAGGGTCCAGACACACAACTCTGTCTTTTCTCTTAATCCACTGCCACTCAAAGACATCTATTTAGACAGATTAACCCTCCCCTTACTATAAGGGTCAAAAACAGTCAAAATGTTGACATACTTGCCAAGGTATATCTAGTGCACTTAAAAGCCCAACACTGTCAAACCTTAGGTGTAGTAAGTACATTTACAGGTCTAAATGAGTCAACTGTTTTTGACTGGTTAAAGCATTGTCTGGTATTGTTCAGGGTGGTCAAAATGACAGTAAAAACCAGTCAAAAAATACCCCTGTGTTGCACATTTGGGTCAACAGTCAAAACAGGCAGTTGACTGATTTTGACCTCTTTAGCAACTTTCCACTGAAGTGCAGCTAGAGTAGGAGGGTTAAGTGTTAGGGATTGACTGCATACCTGTGGTTGTCGGCTCTAAAGCAATCATGCGTGAGTGAAAAAATAATCTTGATACTTTCGAAAATCA
Source organism: Zoroaster sp. YZ-2022 (assembly GCA_029582265.1). NCBI lineage: Eukaryota > Metazoa > Echinodermata > Asteroidea > Forcipulatida > Zoroasteridae > Zoroaster > Zoroaster sp. YZ-2022. Next base: position 37,648,157 of record CM055818.1, read on the forward strand.
CGATATTATGTTTGACGATATATCGTGGATGAAAAAATGTTGATATCGCCCAAGATTAATTTTGACTGATTTTGACTGATTTTGACTGATTTTGACTGATTTTGACCCTTGCAGTCACAGAAGGGTTGATAATTGAATTACTGTGTGAACTTTGGAATACATTTGATTATAAATTTACAAGTTTCCAACTTTCCACTCGGATACAGATGAAGAAGATTTTCATGCGCAGCCAATCAACAAAAAGAAAAGGCAGACAAGGAGGAATAAAAAGCCAATCAAAGTCGTATACTTTGACTCCGATGACGATGACATTTTTTGTTGTGGCGAAAGGTAACGAATATCAAACCACCTTTTCCCCATTAACCTGCCAACATAGAAATTTGTCTCTTTGTGTAAATTTGTTCTTTTTGTAAATCAAATTTATGGTGAGTGTTTCAGTAACACATCTACAGTGCAAGGTGTTGGAGATACTCAACTTTGTGTGACTACATTTGTCCACAACACGGATCTAGGATCTTGAAAAAGGAGGGATAAGTGGGTTAAAAGTGAGCACACTGCCGAAAAAGGAGGCATACACAAATTATATGGGAAATTTACATACATGAGTGGGGGACCTTCCCCCTTTGCTCCCCCACCCCCTTTGCTCCCCCACCCCCGTCTTGAAAAAAATCTACAGGACAACAGGAAATGTAACTCAAAAATTTTACTACCCAGAAACCAGTGTCTCCCAAAAATATTAGATAAATAATTTAAACATTTTTGTAAATATTAACTCGGTGTATTAACCCTCCTACTATTGATGCATTTTAGTGGGAAGTTGCTGTAGAGTTCAAAACCAGTCAACTGCCTGTTTTGACTGTTGACCCAAATGTGCACACATGGGCATTTTGACTGTTTTTGTCATTTTGACTACCCTGAACAATACCAGTCAATGCTTTTACCAGTCAAAAACAGTCGACTCATTTTAACCTGTAAATGTACAAGTTTACTACATGTAAGGTTTGACAGTGTTTGACTTTTAAGTGCACTAGATATACCTTGGCAAGTATATCAACATTTTGACTGATTTTGACCTTTGTAGTAGTAGGAGGATAAAGGGAAGGTATAGTATTGTTTTTTGTTTTTTTAAATGTATGTTCTTTTCAACCCTCTAGTTTTCAAGAAATATCATAAACCTAACTTGAGCAATAGGTGCTCCACAGAGTATTAGCCAGGATTTGGAGACAGGGCATTAAAATTTGTTATTCTTTGAAAAACGGGGTGTCCAAAACTTTAACTTGCAATACTTTTGCATTATGTATTACAAATAAAACAGGGCGTCCATTTAGCAAACATGGTGTCCATTTAGCAAACAGGGTGTCCATTTAGCAAACAGGGTGTCCATTTAGCAAACAGGGCGTCCATTTAGCAAACAGGGCGTCCATTTAGCAAACAGGGCGTCCATTTAGCAAACAGGGCGTCCATTTAGCAAACAGGGCGTCCATTTAGCAAACAGGGTGTCCATTTAGCAAACAGGGTGTCCATTTAGCAAACAGGGTGTCCATTTAGCAAACAGGGCGTCCATTTAGCAAACAGGGTGTCCATTTAGCAAACAGGGTGTCCATTTAGCAAACAGGGCGTCCATTTAGCAAACAGGGCTTCCATTTAGCAAACAGGGCGTCCATTTAGCAAACAGGGCGTCCATTTAGCAAACAGGGCTTCCATTTAGCAAACAGGGTGTCCATTTAGCAAACAGGGTGTCCATTTAGCAAACAGGGTGTCCATTTAGCAAACAGGGCGTCCATTTAGCAAACAGGGCTTCCATTTAGCAAACAGGGCGTCCATTTAGCAAACAGGGCGTCCATTTAGCAAACAGGGCTTCCATTTAGCAAACAGGGTGTCCATTTAGCAAACAGGGTGTCCATTTAGCAAACAGGGTGTCCATTTAGCAAACAGGGCGTCCATTTAGCAAACAGGGCGTCCATTTAGCATACAGGGCGTCCATTTAGCAAACAGGGGGTCCATTTAGCAAACATGATGTCTATTTAGCAAACAGGGCATCCATTTAGCAAACAGGGCGTCCATTTAGCAAACTGGGCGTCCATTTAGCAAACGGTGTCCATTTAGAAAACGGGGTGTCCATTTAGCAAACGGGGCGTCCATTTAGCAAACGGGGCGTCCATTTAGCAAACAGGGTGTCTATTTAGCAAACAGGGCGTCCATTTAGCAAACAGGGTATCTATTTAGCAAACGGGGTGTCCATTTAGCAAACGGGGTGTCCATTTAGCAAACAGGGTGTCCATTTAGCAAACTGGTGTCCATTTAGCAAACAGGGTGTCCATTTAGCAAACAGGGTGTCCATTTAGCAAACGGGGTGTCCATTTAGCAAACGGGGTGTCCATTTAGCAAACATGGTGTCCATTTAGCAAACGGGGTGTCCATTTAGCAAACGGGGTGTCCATTTAGCAAACGGGGCGTCCATTTAGCAAACAGGGTGTCTATTTAGCAAACAGGGTGTCCATTTAGCAAACGGGGCATCCATTTAGCAAACAGGATGTCTATTTAGCAAACAGGGTGTCCATTTAGCAAACAGGGTGTCTATTTAGCAAACAGGGTGTCCATTTAGCAAACGGGGTGTCCATTTAGCAAACAGGGTGTTCATTTAGCAAACAGGGTGTCCATTTAGCAGACAGGGTGTCCATTTAGCAAACAGGGCGTCCAAAAGACACCCAAAGGTATTGCTGGCTAACACTATGGTGCTCCCATTTTTGAGAAAAGATGTAAAACCGTTACATTAAAAAAAAATTAAAACATTTAAAAATTGTAATGTTTAAACAAAAGTTGAAAATTTGACATAACAACTCCTGTTTTATCTAAGATGAAAGCACTTCAGACACAGAATTATTTCTCAGGATGATTGATACTGTATATGCAGCGGCGTAGCCACAGGGGTGCCTGGGGGGGGCACGTGCCCCCCCCCACAAATTTCCAGTGCCCCCCCACGAAAAATCCTCATAGTGCCCCAAAAAACAGAAAAGAAAAAGAAAAGGGAAAAAACCCATACCCCCTGGGCCCCCCACTGAAAAGCAATGCCCCCTGTGCCCCCCCCCCCACTGAAAAAGTCCTGGCTACGCCGCTGTGTATATGTACCATCTTTAAACCAAGTAATATTTTACATAATTTGTTATTGGATCTTGTAATTACCAAAGAACCTGACGCATAAGGCACTGCACTCAGTCTAGCAGTCTGATGGGTATTTTGAGCCCAGACAGATAGTGTTTACTTTAAAAGTACATGATGTATGTTGTATTAACCCTCCTATGCCCAGGCTGAAATTTGGCCCAGTAAGCACCGCACCCACAGACAGTCACTTGAGTATTTTTGGTTGCATTGCCAATTGTAGTCCTACATAAGTTAGTGGCAAAGTCAAACACACTTGTGTATGTCCTACATAAGTTATATGCAGAGTCGCACGGAGCTGTGTATGTACTGCATAAGTTAGCAGCAGACTCATATTCAATTCAATTCATCTTTTATTGTCCTTAAAATGGAAATTTGTATTGTCGAACCTGCTCATATATAAGATTAAAAATATTTAAAATTATACAGTTGAGTGGTTTTGGTTTGACCTCCTACCATAGCCACATGTCCTTACATTTATTTGAGTGCACTGCACAAAGTCAATGGGTTGGGAGTTACATACAAATTTTGAGTGTCTTTGAGTGTTAAACCTATAGGAGGGTTAACCCTAACCTTCCCAAATCCTCCAAAATCCTCCAAAATCCTCTTTGCTAAAGTGAAGGATTTTGGAGGATTGAGGTTACATGCTACATGCTCTTTGCTAAAGTGAAGGATTTTGAAGGATTGAGGTTACATGCTACATGCTCTTTGCTAAAGTGAAGGATTTTGAAGGATTGAGGTTACATGCTACATGCTCTTTGCTAAAGTGAAGGATTTTGAAGGATTGAGGTTACATGCTACATGCTCTTTGCTAAAGTGAAGGATTTTGAAGGATTGAGGTTACATGCTACATGCTCTTTGCTAAAGTGAAGGATTTTGAAGGATTGAGGTTACATGCTACATGCTCTTTGCTAAAGTGAAGGATTTTGAAGGATTGAGGTTACATGCTACATGCTCTTTGCTAAAGTGAAGGATTTTGAAGGATTGAGGTTACATGCTACATGCTCTTTGCTAAAGTGAAGGATTTTGAAGGATTGAGGTTACATGCTACATGCTCTTTGCTAAAGTGAAGGATTTTGAAGGATTGAGGTTACATGCTACATGCTCTTTGCTAAAGTGAAGGATTTTGAAGGATTGAGGTTACATGCTACATGCTCTTTGCTAAAGTGAAGGATTTTGAAGGATTGAGGTTACATGCTACATGCTCTTTGCTAAAGTGAAGGATTTTGAAGGATTGAGGTTACATGCTACATGCTCTTTGCTAAAGTGAAGGATTTTAAAGGATTGAGGTTACATGCTACATGCTCTTTGCTAAAGTGAAGGATTTTGAAGGATTGAGGTTACATGCTACATGCTCTTTGCTAAAGTGAAGGATTTTGAAGGATTGAGGTTACATGCTACATGCTCTTTGCTAAAGTGAAGGATTTTGAAGGATTGAGGTTACATGCTACATGCTCTTTGCTAAAGTGAAGGATTTTGAAGGATTGAGGTTACATGCTACATGCTCTTTGCTAAAGTGAAGGATTTTAAAGGATTGAGGTTACATGCTACATGCTCTTTGCTAAAGTGAAGGATTTTGAAGGATTGAGGTTACATGCTACATGCTCTTTGCTAAAGTGAAGGATTTTAAAGGATTGAGGTTACATGCTACATGCTCTTTGCTAAAGTGAAGGATTTTGAAGGATTGAGGTTACATGCTACATGCTCTTTGCTAAAGTGAAGGATTTTAAAGGATTGAGGTTACATGCTACATGCTCTTTGCTAAAGTGAAGGATTTTGAAGGATTGAGGTTACATGCTACATGCTCTTTGCTAAAGTGAAGGATTTTGAAGGATTGAGGTTACATGCTACATGCTCTTTGCTAAAGTGAAGGATTTTGGAGGATTGAGGTTATTGGGCATACTTGCCTTTCCATGGTACATGTACATCCATGTTTGTTGCAGTGATTGCAAGGTCAGTGCTTGGGTCAGTGGACACTGTTTATTGCTTCATGCATGCAGGGAGGGTCCCTGGCCATGTACATGTATCACAGATTAGAAACACGTGTGTGCGTACATGTCAGGTGCTTGCTTTACTACTGAAGGATTTTGGAGGATTCAGGTTATGTGTAAGCAAATGGGCCTAGGGAGTTAGGGTTAAGTCTCTTTAGATAATGTAAAGTACATTGGGACACTATGTACAAGAATGAGTTATTACTGTTATTTTGTCATTTCTAACATGTTCATTTCTCTTGGATAACAGCATTGGGACATAGGTTGATGAAATTCTTGCGTCGGGTGTTAAACAATTGATTCAATTTTTGCCCTACATGGATGTGTGTATCACTGTATACTCAGTGCTTTCCGAGTGTCTGTGGAAAAAAAACTTCACTGGCGACTCGGGCGGGATTCGAACCCACGACCTCCTGCTTACTAGTGCAGACGTCTTAACCTCTCGACCACCGAGCTTGCCTGATGACGATTGCCTGGCTAGAATTATAAAACGTTCCTTATAAGAATGAGTTATTACTATTATTTTGTCATTTCTAATATGTTAATTTCTCTTGGATAACATCATTGGGACATTATGTAAAACGCACCTTATAATAATGAGTTATTACTGTTAATTTGTCGTTTCTAACATGTTCATTTCTCCGGGATAAGAACGCCTACAAAGACATCATCTCATATATCTCTGGATTCACCGTGCTCCCCTCCTCCACCTCCTGATAGATCTGAAGCCATCAATGGACCATTAATGCATGACAGATTGACATCTGAGGTACTCAGGTAAATACCACCCATCCGATTGTAGACGATGTCATATCATTATTCTGGATGAAGTTGACAGACATGGTCTTATCGTACATCAGGCCTCCCAGCGAAACCTATAAAACCTATGAAAACCTATATTTCGAAATGGAAACCTTTATTTCCCCCCCAAAAAAACCTATATTAACCTATAAAAACCTATATTTTTAATCTCCTGCAACACATTTTCAACTTTCTCATAAAATCCTCATGGCTTTGAAGAAAAATTATTTCCTAAGTATAAAAAGATGAAGCCAAAACAGTAGCCAAACTGTAACATGTGTACCACTCTTAGGTTTTCTGCCGGACAGGGTATGGGGTAATGTACTTTGTTGCAAAAAGTGCTCAGAAGGTAGGCAATTTACCAAAAACTTGTTACTTAACACTGCGTAATCACGGGAAATAACCTATAAAAGCCTGTATTTTGGCATTTGGTAAACCTATAAAAGTATAAGAACCTATATTTTGCTTAAAAACCTATTTAAAAAAACCTATATTTGGTAGAATAGGCACTGAGAGGCCTGCGTACATGTACATGTATGGATTGCTATTTCATGTATTACATCTGAGCTCAATTCCTTGACTCGACTGACGTCTATGGCGAGTGAAAAAAATCAGCGCTTACTGTGGCAGAAAGTTCAGAGCAAATCCAATTCTGTGCTTAGCGTAATTCGGGGGTAATCAATGAATTTCCGATTGTGTACATGCATACTTTGCATTACTGAGAATTTGCCACTTACAAGGGTTACGCAAACAGTCTGCGCTAATCCTGTTAGCAGAAAAGTGTGCCTGTCAGTACAAAATTCTGCACTAAGCAGTTTTAAATAGCTCTAGTCATATAAATAGCTCTAGTTATGTATTGTTATGTAAGTTTGGTTATTTCATACATTTCGAGTAATTCAATTATTTTTATGGTGATATAGTTTCATGTTTTTATTAGTGTACTGTACTGTTACTGATATCATTGTCAGATATGAACTTTCACCTGACATTGATAGTGTTAACTCTTTGATAATGTTAATGAAATTGATATGCATGAATTGGCAGAATTAATTTCTTGCATTTTAGAAACAATCGGACCATATTGAAAAAAAATAATAATTTCTGTTTATTTCCACTCTTCTGATGATCATTGATGCTCGTACATGTGAAGTGGGTGTGGTTTATGTTGGAATGACGTCACATTTACCAACAGGATAGCAGCTTCCCATCCGGAGAGGGCATTTTTGCGAGTTACTAAAATGGATTCCCATACGCAAATAGTTAAATACATAACACATACACATGGAAAGTTTCAGGTTCATCATATTGAATTGGTATAGTGATAAAATTGTCATCAGTATAAACTATTGAAGTCCATTCAAAACTCTTGATTTTTTCAAACCAGGAGCATCAACGTAACCCTTACGAACGTGAGATGCGTCCAGAATGAATTTTCTTCAGATGATAATTTTTCCCCGATGTCAAGGACACCCGGAGGATCCTTGTCCACAATCGACATCGATGCACCACAGCCTGTACGCATCAGAAAATCTATCACAGTCAAAGTCCGGTCTAGGTCTGGACTCCACCGGTTCCAACTTGCCATGGTAAGTGGGTGGCCACCTGCTGTGGTTCACAATAATGGTGAAGAAGTGCTAGCTTGGCACCGTGTTAAGAAGATAACAACACCCGGAAGCCAGTCATTTGCTCTTGGATTGTCGTTGCCGAGTGGTCTAGTGCATCGGACTCAAGTTCTGGTGTTGTCAGAATGTGGGTTCGAATCCCGGCAACTCTTGTGTCCCTAAGCAAGACACTTAACCATAATTGCTTCGTCCTTTGGATGGGATGTTAATCCATAGGTCCTATGTACTAGGTTATTAAAGAAATGCACGTAAATGAACCCAGAACACTTATCGTGGAAGAGTAGGGGTTTACCCCGGTGTTTCTGGTTCACATAGCAAGTGCCCTTGTTTACAGGTTTCCTCAGGCTTCCGAGCTACAGTGCTTAAGTGTGCATTTGAGGGATCCTTGGTTTCATTACCAGAAATATATAATAATAATTTATGGAGTTTAAGCAGTCAAATTTGAAGCACAAAACTAAAATATTTTGTTATCCAAGCAATTAAAAAAAAATTGCCTTTAACCAGTTCACGTCGGAGAGCGTCTAAACACGCCATAGGAAACTCCGGAATATTTGTATGCATGCTCGGTTGACGTGGCAACGAGCGGCGACAGTGACATGCTTTCGGTGAAGCGTGGCCACGCGCTGTGGAAGCTTCCATTAACGTGTTTGTGTGGGAAAAAGAAACCCGCACAGGTGCCCAGAAAAACTTTTTTTATTCCCGACGCGAACTGGTTAAGGATGAACCAATTAAAAGCACTGTATTTGTTAGAATGACTTAAGATAAACTGTGTTGTACATTTATTCCCTAGACGGAGCAGTTCACTGGAGTTATCGATGGCATTGCGGAAACCGAGAGTGTGAGCAGGGACTGTGTCAAATTGACCAGAGCTGGACAAGACATCAGTGAGTCGGACACGCCTCTGTCCATTAATCTACACATTGCTGATATCATCGGTGAGGATCGTTTGTCATAGTCTTAACCAAAGGTCAAAAGGTCACATGAATAACGCATGCTTGGGCAACTGGTCGGTGAAGCATTCGTGTGTTTCCGACTGGGGGGAGGGGGACTGTCCTGCTTGCAGGTGCATTGTATCACTCCAAACCCAATGGCAGAATGTAAATCAAGAAGATCCACCTGCCAATGGATTCCTTTAAAAGGAGAGTGACCCAAGGCACTGAGCAGCCCCTAATCAACTTTACCCAAGGGCAAAGTTGCTATGCTCAAAGGAGAGTGACCCAAGGCACTGAGCAGCCCCTAATCAACTTTACCCAAGGGCAAAGTTGCTATGCTCAAAGGAGAGTGACCAAGGTACTGAGCAGCCCCTAATCAACTTTACCCAAGGGCAAAGTTGCTATGCTCAATGTCTCTGACATAAACAAAAACAAAAGCAAAACAATGTCAGAAATCAATGTGAGAGCATTTTTTCAAAATATTTATATTTTGGATGTTCTTTCTGGTTTAAAAATCTTTATTTGTCCATCTTGTATTGACCTTCCTATTAGAGTATTTTCTATCACTCCATCTGTTTTCAAATTGTTGATATCTCTTCTATTTATTTCTGTGGCCATAGTTTTTACTTTTTCCCTTTCTGCCTTTGCTTTCGCACTGAACTCCTTCAATCTCTACTTCTCACTTCTCTCACTCTGTCTGAACGTCTTATATAATAAGCCTTTTCGGAATTTCCGCGAGCATGCGCATTGACTTGAAAAAGAAAAAAAACATTGTACCTTGGAAAAAATTAGTACCCTTGCGTACGAAGATATGTGAAAAGTAAATATTTTGTTCGTGATAAGTTTTTTACGTATTACAGAGATGCCAACATACACTATTTGGGCATAGCAAATACGATTTTGAGCCGTGAATACGACTCTACGATAATACTTCATTGAAATACGCTAAACAAGCCGCCCCAGTATAATTATATACAGTTACAATACAAGCAAACAATGAATGAACTATTAAGTGGAAATAAAAATAATGAAAAATAATTTTAAAAATGAAAAAACAAAACAACAACCTTTTAAATATAAACCGCAGTGGTGGTAAAAGCGGCGATAAGCGGGATTAGAATTCACCACGATTATGTATGTATCACACACAAGCGCGAAGCGGCGCTGGAGTCGACTGCCTACCTACCACATGTACCATGCCTGTACATCTGTACATTATTTGCAAGATCGTACCCATTGATCTCTATTACTTAATGGGGAATAATGAGCATACCCGTGGGGAATGCGGTTGTCTATGAGGTAGCTTGTGTACTGCGTGTACATGCGCATAATTGTGCTCACACGGTGCATTACCTTTTAATTTCTCGAAGCTTCTTTATTTGCAAGTGCGACTTCAGTGTCAGGCATGCAGGCACTGCTTACTGCGGAATTCTGCGCTTACGGCGCATAGAATCACACGCTTTTTATGGCGCCGTAAGCGCAGAATTCTGTGGTAAGCAGCGCCATGAAATTGGGCCCAGGTGAGCTAGGGCTAGGCCTAGCTAAGGCTATCAATTTATTAATTATTTGCCTTCGAGACCCCAAGAAAGAGAACAGTTAGTATTATAATCAAAATTTCTAACGTGATTGATGCATGGATTACTAATTCGGAACATCATTATTGTGAGCTTTTTAAGATAAGATACGTCTAGCATTGTTATAATTTCATAATTTTTTCATTGAGTATTTTCCTCCAATTTACTCTGCCCCCAGTCCCACTACCGCCAGCGGGTTCTACGAGTCTGGCTGACATTGCCCAAAATCCGGACATGCATTTTTTAGCGTTAGATTTTTGCGATTTTTTTTTTCAATAGATGCTACTCTTTTTTGGAATTCAATGTTGGCATCTCTGGTATTATGACAACGTTACAGAGAATTTTTCCTCGAAATTGATAAGATCATAAACAGAATATTTAAATTATTATATCTAACCAATTTCAAAGAAAAATTCTCCATAATAAGTAAGACTAATTGCGGTGACACCATGTGGAATCTCAATTGAGTAGTAATTAGTTCTGAAAAGAACTGGGGGTACAACTCGACGTTTCGATCAGTATGCTCTGATCGTCCTCAGGAGAATGCCGGACTCTGGAAAATGCTGCTGCTTAAGTAGGCTGCTGGAGGATCATCCCATGAATGGATGCTGGAGGATTAGTTCGTTGAGGCGCGCAGGCGGGAAACTGTGAGACTATGAGACTAGGATCCTAGGGGTTGGGGGAGAGGAGTGTGTGCTCACTGAACTGAATCAGTTGTTAACAAGCACAGGGGAAGGAGGGTGGTTGACTTAGGATATAGGGGATCCCCCTAGATCAGAGCATACTGATCGAAACGTCGAGTTGTACCCCCAGTTCTTTTCAGAACTAATTACTACTCAATTGAGATTCCACATGGTGTCACCGCAATTAGTCTTACTTATCATCCTCACCATGCAAAGCTACAAGTTTTACCAATTCTCCATAATGTTGTCATAATACCTAAAAAACTTACAACTTATCACCAAAAAAATTCACCCTTCTATTGACTTTTCACATATTCACAGGTACTCGTTTTTTTCCAAGGTACGAGGTTGTTTTTCATGTCAATGTGCATGCTCGCAGCAATTCTGATATTAGGCTTATTGAACTATCTTTTGTATCATAATTATAATTGTTTCTTTTAAATGATTCAATGGTGAAAATTTACCTTAGTAGAACATTTCCCTCTGAAAACTTGTTGAAAATGTCTATATTAACCCTAACTCCCTAGGCCCATTTGCTTACACATAACCTGAATCCTCCCTAACTCCCAAGGCCTATTTGCTTACACATAACCTGAATCCTTCCTAACTCCCTAGGCCCATTTGCTTACACATAACCTGAATCCTTCCTAACGATCCCTAGGCCCATTTGCTTACACATAACCTGAATCCTTCCTAACTCCATAGGCCCATTTGCTTACACATAACCTGAATCCTTCCTAACTCCCTAGGCCCATTTGCTTACACATAACCTGAATCCTTCCTAACTCCTAGGCCCATTTGCTTACACATAATCTGAATCCTTCCTAACTCCCTAGGCCCATTTGCTTACACATAACCTGAATCCTTCCTAACTCCCTAGGCCCATTTGCTTACACATAACCTGAATCCTTCCTAACTCCATAGGCCCATTTGCTTACACATAACCTGAATCCTTCCTAACTCCCTAGGCCCATTTGCTTACACATAACCTGAATCCTTCCTAACTCCCTAGGCCCATTTGCTTACACATAACATGAATCCTTCCTAACTCCCTATGCCCATTTGCTTACACATAACCTGAATCCTTCCTAACTCCCTAGGCCCACTTGCTTACACATAACCTGAATCCTTCCTAACTCCCTAGGCCCATTTGCTTACACATAACCTGAATCCTTCCTAACTCCCTAGGCCCATTTGCTTACACATAACCTGAATCCTTCCTAACTCCCTAGGCCCATTTGCTTACACATAACCTGAATCCTTCCTAACTCCCTAGGCCCATTTGCTTACACATAACCTGAATCCTTCCTAACTCCCTAGACCCATTTGCTTACACATAACCTGAATCCTCCCTAACTCCCAAGGCCCATTTGCTTACACATAACCTGAATCCTTCCTAACTCCCTAGGCCCATTTGCTTACACATAACCTGAATCCTTCCTAACTCCCTAGGCCCATTTGCTTACACATAACCTGAATCCTTCCTAACTCCCTAGGCCCATTTGCTTACACATAACCTGAATCCTTCCTAACTCCCTAGGCCCATTTGCTTACACATAACCTGAATCCTTCCTAACTCCATAGGCCCATTTGCTTACACATAACCTGAATCCTTCCTAACTCCCTAGGCCCATTTGCTTACACATAACCTGAATCCTTCCTAACTCCCTAGGCCCATTTGCTTACACATAACCTGAATCCTTCCTAACTCCCTAGGCCCATTTGCTTACACATAACCTGAATCCTTCCTAACTCCATAGGCCCATTTGCTTACACATAACCTGAATCCTTCCTAACTCCATAGGCCCATTTGCTTACACATAACCTGAATCCTTCCTAACTCTCTAGGCCCATTTGCTTACACATAACCTGAACCCTTCCTAACTCCCTAGGCCCACTTGCTTACACATAACCTGAATCCTTCCTAACTCCCTAGGCCCATTTGCTCACACATAACCTGAATCCTTCCAAACTCCCTAGGCCCATTTGCTTACACATAACCTGAATCTTTCCTAACTCCCTAGGCCCATTTGCTTACACATAACCTGAATCCTTCCTAACTCCATAGGCCCATTTGCTTACACATAACCTGAATCCTTCCTAACTCCCTAGGCCCATTTGCTTACACATAACCTGAATCCTTCCTAACTCCCTAGGCCCATTTGCTTACACATAACCTGAATCCTTCCTAACTCCATAGGCCCATTTGCTTACACATAACCTGAATCCTTCCTAACTCCCTAGGCCCATTTGCTTACACATAACCTGAATCCTTCCTAACTCCTAGGCCCATTTGCTTACACATAATCTGAATCTTTCCTAACTCCCTAGGCCCATTTGCTTACACATAACCTGAATCCTTCCTAACTCCCTAGGCCCATTTGCTTACACATAACCTGAATCCTTCCTAACTCCCTAGGCCCATTTGCTTACACATAACCTGAATCCTTCCTAACTCCATAGGCCCATTTGCTTACACATAACCTGAATCCTTCCTAACTCCCTAGGCCCATTTGCTTACACATAACCTGAATCCTTCCTAACTCCATAGGCCCATTTGCTTACACATAACCTGAATCCTTCCTAACTCCCTAGGCCCATTTGCTTACACATAACCTGAATCCTTCCTAACTCCCTAGGCCCATTTGCTTACACATAACCTGAATCCTTCCTAACTCCATAGGCCCATTTGCTTACACATAACCTGAATCCTTCCTAACTCCATAGGCCCATTTGCTTACACATAACCTGAATCCTTCCTAACTCTCTAGGCCCATTTGCTTACACATAACCTGAACCCTTCCTAACTCCCTAGGCCCACTTGCTTTCACATAACCTGAATCCTTCCTAACTCCCTAGGCCCATTTGCTCACACATAACCTGAATCCTTCCAAACTCCCTAGGCCCATTTGCTTACACATAACCTGAATCTTCCCTAACTCCCAAGGCCTATTTGCTTACACATAACCTGAATCCTTCCTAACTCCCTAGGCCCATTTGCTTACACATAACCTGAATCCTTCCTAACTCCATAGGCCCATTTGCTTACACATAACCTGAATCCTTCCTAACTCCCTAGGCCCATTTGCTTACACATAACCTGAATCCTTCCTAACTCCCTAGGCCCATTTGCTTACACATAACCTGAATCCTTCCTAACTCCCTAGGCCCATTTGCTTACACATAACCTGAATCCTTCCTAACTCCCTAGGCCCATTTGCTTACACATAACCTGAATCCTTCCTAACTCCTAGGCCCATTTGCTTACACATAATCTGAATCCTTCCTAACTCCCTAGGCCCATTTGCTTACACATAACCTGAATCCTTCCTAACTCCCTAGGCCCATTTGCTTACACATAACCTGAATCCTTCCTAACTCCATAGGCCCATTTGCTTACACATAACCTGAATCCTTCCTAACTCCCTAGGCCCATTTGCTTACACATAACCTGAATCCTTCCAAACTCCCTAGGCCCATTTGCTTACACATAACCTGAATCCTCCCTAACTCCCAAGGCCTATTTGCTTACACATAACCTGAATCCTTCTTAACTCCCTAGGCCCATTTGCTTACACATAACCTGAATCCTTCCTAACTCCATAGGCCCATTTGCTTACACATAACCTGAATCCTTCCTAACTCCCTAGGCCCATTTGCTTACACATAACCTGAATCCTTCCTAACTCCCTAGGCCCATTTGCTTACACATAACCTGAATCCTCCAAAATCCTTCAGTAGTAAAGCAAGCACATGACATGTATGCACACATGTGTTTCTAATCTGTGATACATGTACATGGCCAGGGACCCTCCCTGCATGCATGGAGCAATAAACAGTGTCCACTGACCCAAGCACTGACCTTGCAATCACTACAACAAACATGGATGTACATGTACTATGGAAAGGCAAGTATGCCTAATAACCTCAATCCTCCAAAATCCTTCACGTTAGCAAAGAGCATGTAGCATGTAGCATGTAACCTCAATCCTTCAAAATCCCTCACTTTGGCAAAGAGGATTTTGGAGGTTTTGGGAAGGTTAGGGTTAATGTTTTCTCTGAAATGAGAGTACTAGGGACAGAATCGTTGATTGTTACTTTTACCAACTTAACGTCAAGTTAGCTTTCAGATAAGAATTTGGTAATTTTGTGATCAGATAATTAACAATGTTGTGCTCACCCAATGCAAGATACAGTATAGGCAACAATGATGGGACGGAATTGAAGATTCTGTCGATTCAGAATCCCCACGTCGTCATTCAATCTAAAAAAAAAAGCATGTCCTTTCTTCTTCTTCGCTTTCTCGCATGCATGTAGATTGTTTGATAGTTGATCCAGGGAGTCTCCTCACAGGACAAACCGTTGAAGTAACCATACAAGGCAAGGAGAAAAACTCAAACATGACCAGAACAATCCTTAGGGTAAGAGAACAATCCGTTGATGGTAGAAAACGCTCATAGAATGCTTGGCAAGGTGTTAGCCAGGAATAGGGTGTCCAAATTTGCTGGAAATTTCAAAGCGGGGTGTCCAAATTGTTCACTTCCACTACGTTCACATGCAAATGACACATGAAATAGGGTGTCTAAAATTGAAACAGGGTGTCCAGAAGACACCCAGACACCCCTCTGGTTAATACTAGGACGCTTGGGGGGGGGGGGAGCACATCTACACTGGTGTTTAAAACCTGTTGGCACACCCACACAATTCAATGTTGAGTTCGAATGAAATCAAAGTTTCATTGGAAACATTTTTGGCAGTGCGATATCCCAGCCAAATTCAAAGCGCCCAACATTGGACGGTGGGAGGGAAGGGGGGGGTGGTTTCTTGGTGACACTTCTCATTTATGTTACTGTGTCAAGGTGTGACCACAGTTTAACTCAACATTGTAGGCCCAAATTCATGGCTATGCTTATAGTAAGCGAAAAATATACGAGCAATATGCAATATATCCGACTATACCTGACTGTTGCTGCAATATACCCGACTATACCTGACTGTTGCTGCAATATACCTGACTGTTGCTGCAATATACCTGACTGTTGCTGCAATATACCTGACTCTACCTGCAATATACCCGACTATACCTGACTGTTGCTGCAATATACCCGACTATACCTGACTGTTGCTGCAATATACCTGACTCTACCTGCAATATACCTGACTATACCTGACTGTTGCTGCAATATACCTGAATATACCTGACTATACCCGACTGTTGCTGCAATATACCCGACTATACCTGACTGTTGCTGCAATATACCTGATTGTTGCTGCAATATACCCGACTATACCTGACTGTTGCTGCAATATACCCGACTATACGTGACTGTTGCTGCAATATACCTGACTCTACCTGCAATATACCTGACTATACCTGACTGTTGCTGCAATATACCTGACTATACCTGACTGTTGCTGCAATATACCTGACTATACCTGCAATATACCTGACTATACCTGACTGTTGCTGCAATATACCTGACTATACCTGACTGTTGCTGCAATATACCTGACTATACCTGACTGTTGCTGCAATATACCTGACTATACCTGCAATATACCTGACTCTACCTGCAATATACCTGACTGTTGCTGCAATATACCCGACTATACCTGACTGTTGCTGCAATATACCTGACTATACCTGCAATATACCTGACTATACCTGACTGTTGCTGCAATATACCTGACTATACCTGACTGTTGCTGCAATATACCTGACTATACCTGCAATATACCTGACTATACCTGACTGTTGCTGCAATATACCCGACTATACCTGACTGTTGCTGCAATATACCTGACTGTTGCTGCAATATACCTGACTCTACCTGCAATATACCTGACTATACCTGACTGTTGCTGCAATATACCCGACTATACCTGACTGTTGCTGCAATATACCCGACTATACCTGACTGTTGCTGCAATATACCCGACTATACCTGACTGTTGCTGCAATATACCTGACTATACCTGACTGTTGCTGCAATATACCTGACTATACCTGCAATATACCTGACTCTACCTGAATGTTGCTGCAATATACCTGACTATACCTGCAATATACCTGACTATATACCTGACTGTTGCTGCAATATGCCTGACTATACCTGCAATATACACGACTATACCTGACTGTTGCTGCAATATACCCGACTATACCTGACTGTTGCTGCAATATACCTGACTATACCTGACTGTTGCTGCAATATACCCGACTATACCTGACTGTTGCTGCAATATACCTGACTATACGTGACTGTTGCTGCAATATACCTGACTCTACCTGCAATATACCTGACTATACCTGACTGTTGCTGCAATATACCTGACTATACCTGCAATATACCTGACTATACCTGACTGTTGCTGCAATATACCCGACTATACCTGACTGTTGCTGCAATATACCTGACTCTACCTGCAATATACCCGACTATACCTGACTGTTGCTGCAATATACCCGACTATACCTGACTGTTGCTGCAATATACCTGACTCTACCTGCAATATACCTGACTATACCTGACTGTTGCTGCAATATACCTGACTATACCTGACTATACCTGACTGTTGCTGCAATATACCCGACTATACCTGACTGTTGCTGCAATATACCTGACTTGCTGCAATATACCTGACTCTACCTGCAATATACCTGACTATCCTGACTGTTGCTGCAATATACCCAACTATACCTGACTGTTGCTGCAATATACCCGACTATACGTGACTGTTGCTGCAATATACCTGACTCTACCTGCAATATACCTGACTACCTGACTGTTGCTGCAATATACCTGACTATACCTGCAATATACCTGACTATACCTGACTGTTGCTGCAATATACCTGACTGTTGCTGCAATATACCTGACTATACCAGACTGTTGCTGCAATATACCTGACTGTTGCTGCAATATACCTGACTGTTGCTGCAATATACCTGACTCTACCTGCAATATGCCTGACTATACCTGACTGTTGCTGCAATATACCCGACTATACCTGACTGTTGCTGCAATATACCCGACTATACCTGACTGTTGCTGCAATATACCTGACTCTACCTGCAATATACCTGACTGTACCTGACTGTTGCTGCAATATACCTGACTATTGCTGCAATATACCTGACTATACCTGACTGTTGCTGCAATATACCTGACTATACCTGCAATATACCTGACTATACCTGACTGTTGCTGCAATATACCCGACTATACCCGACTGTTGCTGCAATATACCTGACTGTTGCTGCAATATACCTGACTCTACCTGCAATATACCTGACTATACCTGACTGTTGCTGCAATATACCCGACTATACCTGACTGTTGCTGCAATATACCCGACTATACCTGACTGTTGCTGCAATATACCTGACTCTACCTGCAATATACCTGACTATACCTGACTGTTGCTGCAATATACCTGACTATACCTGCAATATACCTGACTATACCTGACTGTTACTGCAATATACCTGACTATACCTGCAATATACCTGACTGTTGCTGCAATATACCTGACTATACCTGCAATATACCTGACTATACCTGACTGTTGCTGCAATATACCTGACTATACCTGCAATATACCTGACTATACCTGCCTGTTGCTGCAATATACCCGACTATACCCGACTGTTGCTGCAATATACCTGACTATACCTGCAATATACCTGACTATACCTGCAATATACCTGACTATACCTGACTGTTGCTGCAATATACCCGACTATACCCGACTGTTGCTGCAATATACCTGACTATACCTGCAATATACCTGACTATACCTGCAATATACCTGACTATACCTGACTGTTGCTTTTTCCTGTGCATGTCAAATAAAACAGGATGTCCTATTTCTTTGTCTGCGTGTACTTGGCTTTTATATTTCTTACATCTTCATTTTCAGTGTGAGATTTCCTCAAAGTAAGCAGGGGTGTGATTTGTCCAGATTTTTTTGGATTTTTCTGGATTTTCGAATTTTTGCAATGTTGTGATCCTCCGGATTTCAAAGATTTAAGCAATAAAGGAAAGCAAAGCAAACGCCCCAATACCCTAGCCAAATTTACATGGATTTTTCAAAACTGCCCAATCCACACCCCTGTTAAAGGGACAGTATTATCACGATCAACAGGGCATGGAATCAGAGCGCTTGTTTTGGATTAACTCAGTGACTGAAAATAATATCCCACATGATTAGGACATGTTACCATTGCTGCTGCATAAATGAGCCAGTAATTTTCAGTCACTGTGTTCATCTTAAACTAGGACACCGATTCCATGCCCTGTTAATGAATTATTAAAATGAACGACTAGTCAACATTTTGGTATAGATTTCCATCCCAGTATTTCCCTTTTCTGTCATCTCACCATCTTTATTTGTTTATTTGTCTGTCTGTTATACGTGTGTTATTGTTTTAGGCCTGTGATTTCTCAGGATTATCCTGATTTCAGGATTCTTTTACAAATCTCTCTTTGCCTCAAAATTTTTGTGAAAGAATAGAAGTAGCCACCAATAAAAGAAAGAAGTAGTCTGTATTGTGTCCAAACCTCTAGTTTCTTGATTGTAGGGATGTGGAGAGTCTGTAAATCCTCCAAAATTAAACATCCAGCAGGTTCAGGGGGGCTTTGTCCTCTAGACCAAAGGGAGACCCAGGCCCGCTACCCATTTGTCAGGATTTTGCACTTTTGTCAAATAACACCCATGTTGTTTGTCCTGCACCTGTGCCGTTGTCCGCCAAATGATATGGTTTTGTCTTTTGTAAGCCTCTAACTTAAATATTTTGTAAAATAAATGTTATTGGCCTTACATTTTGAACCTAGCAGGTTCTTTCTCACTTTGCCTTTGAGAAAGAACCTGCTAGGTTCGAAACGTAAGGGCAATAACATTTATTTAGCATTTATACCACAGGTCCTTTAGGTTGGTAAGCAGTTTGCAATCAGCTAATTCATCTATTGAAATAATTTGTATCAGGTTTTGTGCCCAGAAGAAGGTCATAAGGCTCTACGACCTTTGTATTATGTTTAAGGTGTTTAAGACCTACGTATTATGTTTAAGGTGTGCTTGCTTATTTTTAAATGTTTGAATGGTCTTTGCCGTGAGTATCTTTGTGATCTTGTTACTACTAAGCCTGTTGTTAGGTCCACCCGTTCTGCAAGTGATGTGACTCTGCTGACACGCCCCAGAGCGAGACTGGTATCTGCAGGTGATAGGATGTTCTCTGTTACTGGTCCTCACCTGTGGAACCTGCTTCCTAGGCAGATTAGGGAAGCCAACAATGTGGAAAGTTTTAAAGCTGGTCTTAAGACACATCTTTTTAAATATGCTTTTTTAAACCACTAATTAATGTATATCGTAATGTATATTGACACAAAAGGTTAACATGTTGACTTAATGTAATTTTATTAATTTACTGAATTGATGTTTATAGTTGTAATTTTTATATAGCAACATTTGATATTACATTTTTGCGGTCCGTTTTGTTCTGTAATTTAATTAAATTTTTGATCTAATTTCTTGACTTGGTTTAATTTTAATTTTAATTTGATTAACTTACTGAATTGATGTTTATAACTGTAATTTTACATGTAATAACGTTTAATCTTTTAGGTCTTTTTTTGTTAAGCGCCCAGGAGCATGTTTCATTGATGGACGCTATATAAATGTTCATTAATATTATTATTATTATTATTATTATTACGACCTTCTTCCAGGCACACAAAGTACAACTTTTTGTCCCAGCAGAAGGTCATAAGCAATAAAATGGCTCCTTTGAAAAAAAAGTAGGGCATAACTGTTATATATTTGTTGCTAGAATTACTCCCAAGACATGTTTTTCCATTCCCATGCGGAATTTAACTTTCCTACAATGACTTATAAATGGCAGAAAAACGACCAAACTTTCACACTCAGTTTTCTTGAAACACAATTTTGCACATTAATTGCTTACCAACTTTTGCTGGTCACACTTTCGTTACGTCCTTCTTCCGGGCACATGACGACATGGTCTTTGCCTCAATGCATAATTTTCCTATTCCATTTGATTTACATGTATGTTTATGTACCCATATGAAAATCAATTTGACTTTGAACTGAATTTCACTTGCGACGTTTCACTGTACGTCATTCAGTGTGTTACATTTGTCCCGTTTCTTCTTGATAATTTCCAGACTGATCCTCTACAGAGACTGATGGAGGAGTACAGTACGTTCTGCGGCCATCCCGTAACCAGACTGAAGTTCTCCTTCGATGGAGACGTCGTGAAGCCATCAGACACGCCCGAGCACTTAGACTTTGAGGAAGACTTGAACACTATTGATGTACATATCTTTCTCTAAGTCTAGCATGACATGATGTACATGTAGGTGTTTATAGAATGGTCATATAATATACTACTCAAAACAATTTAGGGAACACCGGAATAATCTCAGTTAAAGCAAGATCATTTATTTCAGATAAACACAATGTTTCACAGAGTTGATGAGAAACAACTGCACAATGATAAAGGATGTATGTAGTGATTACACATTTCATGACATGTCTACTGAAAAAGAGAGAGGGGATGCAAATGAAAATCCCGGTTCATGGAACATTTCAAACCTATTTGATGTTAAAAATCCGGTGTTCCCTAAATTGTTTTGAGTAGTATATTAATAAACAATTTTTAGGCAAAAAAAAGTCTCCGGTTTTTGGTCATAGTTCAGCTTCAAAATCAGTGCGGTGATATACTTTTTTCCCCTTTTTTTGGTAATTTTTTTTTAAGAACCAGTGAAATGTACATGATACATGTACATATTGGAACCAGACCAAATTTCCCATACACAAAGTATTGTGACTAAAGGGCCGGTCACACTGCAGCGATAACGAGTAAGGAGAACGAGAACGCTGCTAATGAACGCCATCGATTGGTTAAATAAGCGTGTGCGTATTCCGTGCGGTACAATTTAACCAATAGAATGCGTTCTTTTGCGTCATTTTCGTTATTGTTACTTGTAATCGCTGCAGTGTGACCGGCCCTTAAGACAGGCCTCACAAATTGGGTAAACATTCATACCCCTATGTGAAAAAGTCGTTTAAAACAAAGCACGGCAGAATTCCAATCAATCCAGCAATTTTGGCTGCAATTGGACATCGTTTCATAGCAAAAAAAAAGAAGAAAATTAAAAATGCTGACGCACACAGAGACCAGAAACTGCAGACTTTGGTGTTTGGCCTTGTACATAGCACATATCACCATGAGCTCTCTATGCATTTACAGACGAAAGAGGAAAAACCAGTGCAGAAATAAAAACAATATATTTTTCTTGTCCAGCCTCTTTCATGCAATTACACATTAACAGATAACCATATAATCTTATCCATTCAGTGCTTTAACCCTAACCCCCTAGGTATTCTGGATAGGAACCTTCCTGAATCCTCCAAAATCCATCAGTGCACTTTTGGAAACATGCCCTTATCTTCAAAATGCACCATGCATTTTCGTTGATCTTTCATATTCAGCACTTATGGCCTATACTTCTTGCCATGTAGTAATTTTGTCCCATTTGAAGAGGTGAAAATACCAGTTTCCAACTGTGCTGAATTTTTCCAAAAAAGTGTCCCTTGGAGGATTTTGCAGGATTTGGGGTGGTTAGGGTTAAAGAGACAATATCAACATGATCAGAGCAGACTTTCAACAGGGCATGGAATCGGTGTCCTAGTTTAAGTACAGTATTTGAACTGCCATATTTTTTTTTCAAAATAAATTGCATTCGTACTCTCACTAGTCTAATGTACAACACAATCTGTAACACGTTATCCCATAGACTGTATACGTATGATGTCACAAACTGAAGAGCGCCCTCACAGGCAAAGAAAAGTATTACTCGCTGGTTAATGTATCACCCCATCTACGAGCACACAAAGGGACAGCACGCGTACTTCTAGACTGGTCCCCTGTCTTCATCATATCGAGGATAAAGTCAGGATTGTGATGCGTGCATGCGTACTTCTGCTGTCCATGTATCGCTGGAGATATTGCGCGCACAAAAAACATGGAAGCTGGGCGGCCGCGGCCAGTATCTGGCGTAATTCATGAGCATCAAAGCGTGATGTCATATCTTCAGGCTAGTGAACTCCCAGCACATACCTGTAGACTAGTCCGGCGACCACTGTTTTCTGCCATTACTGCGGTGGTACCACACTACATGCGCTTGTCACACGCATTCCCAAATACGCGGTACACTAGCGTTTCATCAAATAGAGTGCACAGATTTGTCAAAGAAGCACTGGACTGCATAGGAAACGAACACTTGGCGTATAATGTAGGTACCACTGCAGTTATGGTGGTGCTCAGTGAACTGGTCGACGGATTAGTCTATACCAATGTGTAACCTTCTTGTAATAATAATAATAATGTGGACTTATATAGTGCACGTATCCACCAAACTGGTGCTCAAGGCGCATTATATTATTACCCCTGCTCATCAGGCTCATAAATCATTCCTGAAACTATCTCAGCTCCCTGGGGAGTAAACAGCTCAATTGCTGCCATTACAGCGCATATAGGGCTAATCAAACACAACAACCAACTCTGCCCTCACAGGTACCCATTTACCCCTGGGTGGAGAGAAGCAATTATGGTAAAGTGTCTTGCTCAAGGACACAGGCACCATGGTCGCGGTTGGGATTCGAACCCACATTCTGACGACTCGGCCATCAGAACACAAATCCGACGCACTAAACCGCTCGACCATGGCACTTTTGTGCCACTGAGCGAGGGCACTCTTCAATTTACCATATCATATTCATAAACAGATCCATTGGACCCAATTACAATGTATGTATTCTCTTTCTAGATATTGGTGCAGCTAGATATTCATACTGAATGCCTTTTTCCCTGGGGCTAGCAAGAGTAATTACACCCCGATGTGTACATGAGTTTGCTGTCATCTGCTGTCAAAACAAACAAAGGGTGTGTGTACATAATTTAGATTCCTAGCCATCAGCTAAGATTGGATCATCTACATGTATGATAGTTCACAAAGACCCTCGGTCATGCATGTCATGAATAGCCTTATGATATTTTCAATTTTCACCGTCTATATTTTGACATATTGGGAGAGGCGATAAATGAAATAGCTACAAACATATATTCTTGATATTTCCGAGTGCAAAATATAAACACAAATTTTTTTAAACATTTGATGCAAAGCACCAAGCATGCATGGGTGTAAGGGGAAAAAATCTAAAATCAATTGTTTATCACCCGATGCCAAAACAAATAATTCAACTAAAGTTTCCATCTCGCATTTCCATCCTCTTCCGTGCAATCATAAGAGACTTCCAAATTACCAACAAGAGAAGTCTACCAAGAATATCACAATTGAAATTGTGGTCATAGCAAATTTGCTCAAAAGTACGTGAAAATTAAAGACGGAGATGAAATTTGTATGTTTGTAAAAATGTTGATTCCTTCTGAAAACATGAAATTCATTAGAAAATTTCAATCTCATTCTTTAGGCTCCGAGGAATGATTTTAAAGGTAGGTTAAACCTGTGGTTTAACGAGCTGCAGTAACTGTGTCTCCAAGGTCTTGGAGTTGAATCAGACCTTAGAGCTACAGACATTTACATCGGAAATTTGGGAGACACTCAGGGGAAATTTGTCTCCTTTTGAATATCACCTTAAATACTAATGTTAGGTGCCTTTCCTCTCCACAGAATGAATGTACCTAGATAGTTCCTCTGTCATTTGAATGGATCAATAACAACCAAAATCGATTTGAAATGCCAAAAATTTGACTCTTTTTGACAGAACAATTCACCTTGCATTATGAAGTCATCCAAGCCCAATAGTCTGGAACCCATATTACAGACTATCTTATCATATGAATCAATCTATGTAACCAGTCTATTTTGGCTAGTGCACAAAGAATGGGTCTCCCAAATTTCCTATGTACAAGTCTGTAGTTCTAAAGTCTGATTCAATCCAATGACAGGACCTTTGAGATACAGTCACTGCAGCTGTGGTTTAACCTGGTTACAAAATGACAGAATTATCGTCTAGTTGATGTGAAGTTTGTAAAGGTTCCAGTCATCTTACAGGAATGAGTCAATCTGATCTGAAAGTGCTTTCATTTTAAGGGAGAAATATGCAAGTTTCAGTCGACGGCCATTGTGGCAGTCATTTGATTAGTGTGTGAAACAATTTAACCCAAATCCTCCCAAATCCTCTTTGCTAAAGTGAAGGATTTTGGAGTATTGAGGTTATTAGGCGTACTTGCCTTTCCATGGTACATGTACATCCATGTTTGTTGTAGTGATGGCAAGGTCAGTGCTTGGGTCAGTGGACACTGTTTATTGCTCCATGCATGCAGGGAGGGTCCCTGGCCATGTACATGTATCACAGATTAGAAACACATGTGTGCATACATGTCATGTGCTTGCTTTACTACTACTACTGAAGGATTTTGGAGGATTCAGGTTATGTGTAAGCAAATGGGCCCAGGGAGTTAGGAAGGATTCAGGTTATGTGTAAGCAAATGGGCCTAGGGAGTTAGGAAGGATTGAGGTTATGTGTAAGCAAATGGGCCTAGGGAGTTAGGGAGGATTCAGGTTATGTGTAAGCAAATGGGCCTAGGGAGTTAGGAAGGATTCAGGTTATGTGTAAACAAATGGGCCTAGGGAGTTAAGAAGGATTCAGGTTATGTGTAAGCAAATGGCCTAGGGAGTTAAGAAGGATTCAGGTTATGTGTAAGCAAGTGGGCCGTGGGAGTTAGGGTTAATGTAGGTTAAAAATGTTCACCTTTTTTCTCATAAAATTGTGAATTAATTCAGTAGAAACAGTCACAGGTCTGTTTCAATACATATTTTTTTGATCTTCATAAAGTATAGATGCATATAGTGACGTTTTACCAAACGTGTCTTCCAGCTTGAAGGAAGTTTGTGTATGGGTGTTTAGTTGTCATTAGCAATTAAGTATTCATCTTATTCATGTGTTAGCCATTTTGTCTTATTCCCTGAATACAAGAAGTTGTGTACCTGTACATGCTCATTGTGGAACCTGCCTAATTTTGTCTGTATGCAGGGGCAACCTTGCATTCAAACGTCATTGAATTTTAAGTATATTAACCCTCCTACTATAGCTGCACTTTAGTGGCAAGTAGCTATAGAGGTCAAAATCAGTCAACTGCCCATTTTGACTGTTGACCCAAATGTGCACACAGGGGCATTGTTGACAGGTTTTGACTGTCATTTTGACCACCCTCAACAATACAAGACAATGCTTTTATCAGTCAAAAACGGTCGACTCATTTTGACCTGTAAATGTACTTAACTATATGTATGGTTTGAGAGTGTTTGACTTTTAAGTGCACTAGATATACCTTGTGGTAAGTATATCAACATTTTGACTGATTTTGACCCTTGTAGTAAGGGGAGGGTTAATGGAAACAGCTACATCCATTTATTTACTCTGTATGTCAGGAATTAAGTTTTCTTTGTAACGATCAGATTAATGGGCCTTCTCGCTGGCGCATATAAGCTACAGAGTGTGGTTGTGAGAATATCTCTCACTTTCATATTTATCGTGAATAAGGCAAATTTTACTTGTATTTGAGAACCATTTTGAATACATATATACTGAGACGCAATAGAAACTTACCACTTGTTTTGGAATAGCATAAAATTGTAATGGTTCAAAATAAGACAACACAACAATTTGGATTAGAAATGTTGGCATTTTATTGAGGAAATGTCCACGTTTTGTCCACTGTACTCGATCCCATCTGTATCCACTTCACCGCGAGTGCACATATTACATTTGTGCATTGTGATTACTGATAATTTAAGGTCGAAAAAGTGGTAAGTTTCTATTGCGTCTCAGTATACATATTTATGTTTTTACATCAGCAATATGTCGTTTTATACTTTTTTGCTTTCCAATATAATAATAATAATAATAATGTATAGATTTATATAGCGCACGTATCCACCAACTAAGTGGCGCTCAAGGCGCATTATATTATTATCCCTGCTCATAAGGCTCATAAGGCTCATAAATCATTCCTGAAACCATCTCAGCTCCCTGGGGAGTATACAGCTCAATTGCTGCCATTTCTAGCGCATATAGAGCAAACCATCTCTGCCTTCACAGGTACCCATTTAACCCCTGGGTGGAGAGAAGCAATTATGGTTAAGTGTCTTGCTCAAGGACACAGGTGTCACGGCCGGGGCTCGAACCCACACTCTGCTGCTGGCAACACCAGAACTTGAGTTCAGTGCGCTAGACCGCACGACAATCCACTTTACGTGCATTATACAACACACGGGACCTACGGCTTTACGTCCCATCCGAAGGACGAAGCAATTATGGTTAAGTACCTTGCTCAAGGACACAAGTGTCACGACCGGGGCTCGAACCCACACCCTGCTGGTGGCAACACCAGAACTTGAGTTCGGTGCGCTAGACCGCTCGGCCACGACACTCCATTTATATGACTGTTTCAAGAAACAACAATCTCGACATTAAAAACTGGGTAAAAACTAAAATGCGTATTTGTAAACGTGTAAAATATTGTAAGTAATGAATGGTTGATTATCATTTACACATTGTAATTACTATAGATTTATATTAAAATGTGTTGATTTTAACAAATTGCTGAGAAAAGTTTCTTTCAGAGATTTTAATCAGGCCTGTGATTTCTCAGGATTTTTCCTGATTTCAGGATTTTGTACAGATCTCCTTTTACCTCAAAAGTTTTCTTGAAAGAAGAGAAGTAGCCTGTGTGTTCAAACCACAAGTATCTTGTTTGTGGGGACGTGGCCGTCTTTAAATCCTCCAAAATTAAGCATCCAGGAGGTTCAGCAGGGCTTTGTTCCTCTGGACCAAAAGGAGACCCAGGCCCGCTACTCATTTATCAGGATTTTATTACTTTTGTCAAATCACACCAATGTTTTGAGTGCTTTCACAGCACTGATATTCATTGCTATTAGTTTGTCAAGTGGATGGTTATCAGTTGACATCGCATCAGTGCTCCACCGTGCAAAGGCTTATTAAATCTTATAATACACAGAGTAAAACTTGATTTAAAGTTATTAACCCTAACCACCCCCAAATCATACAAAATCCTCCAAGGGGCACTTTTTGGGAAACAATTCAGCACTGTTGGCTGGTAGTTTCACCTCTTCAAATGGGACAAAATTACTACCTGGCAAGAAGTGCTGAATATGAAAGATCAACGTAAATGCATGGTGCTTTTTGAAGATAAGGGCATACCAATTGAGTGCACTGATGGATTTTGGAGGATCCAGGAAGGTTCCTAGCCAGAATACCTATAGGGGGTTAGGGTTAATGGAGGATCAATCAAAATGGACTGACGATGCTGCGTGTATCAGGGTGAGTGGAGCAATGGTAGAACATGTTTTCCCATGTTATCCCTTTCTATGTAAATTTACCACACGTTTTTATGTGCACACACCTTCCTTTCAACCACCCTAGGTCTGCCCCTATTCACTTCTCAATATCCTACAGAGACTACATCCAAGGAATTGACTGATGATGCGGAAGACCATCCTGGTAAACCCTAGCAATGAAATAAGAAAATAGCTCATTCAGGGGTTTTCAATTCACCAGTCATTTTGATTGGTTTGTATCCCACTGCTGCCACCAAGTAATGCTTGTTTGGCTGATCATTTATATTATAGAGAACTTTATATGAACTTTAGTATGAGAGGATTTTATTCTGACTGAGCTGCCATCTTGGAATAACAAGTACATAACAATAGAGGGCGCTATGCAACATTCATGTCTGGATGTAAGATTTTTCAAACCCTGCATAATGTGAATTCTGTGCTCGTGAGTGTTACAGAATATGGCATATTCTTGAGGCTTAGTCTCTGCATTATGCTAAAATTGGATTAATGTGGAGTGAGCATTACACATTGTGTGGCATCATGTGTGTTTATGGTGTAAACGGAGGATTTTAAAACAAGAGGAAACAATGGGTTCTTGGATGGAGGTTATTGTTTGCTTAATGTCTTCCAGGCCTGTGATTTCTCAGGATTTTTCCCAATTTCAGGATTTTTTTTACAAGTCTCCCTTCGCCTCAAAATTTTCTTGAAAGAAGAGAAGTAGCCACCAAGCAAAGACAGAAGTAGCCTGTATTGTGTCCAAACCTCTAGTTTCTTGTTTGTGGGGATGTGGAGAGTCTGTAAATCATCCAGGAGGTAATTCAGGGGGTTTTGTCCTCCAGTAGACCAAATGGAGACCCAGGCCCACTACCCATTTTTTCAGGATTTTTTTACTTTTGTCAAATCACACCCTTGGTCCTCAGCTGAAAAACGTGTATTGCTCTTCACAGAACACACTTACTAATTTCTGCTTTCATTGTTTTAAAACCAAGAAATTTCTCAAAGGCAACCAATCACAGGAACTATTAATATCGACACAACAGAGCACCATTAAATACATCCATATTTGTTGCATTTTAAATATGCATCAACTTTAATGAAAGGCCAAAATATGTAAACACATTCAACTACCTAAAAAAAACACAATTGCATACATAATATATATCAGATATGTATAAAAACCATCATTTTCACAACTGAGACTTATTTCTGTAGGATGTTACGATGTATATTTAGAAAGATTTATAACAAAAGCAAGATCAATGTTTACTAACCCTCCTACTATAGCTGTACTTTAATAATAATAATAATAATAATAATGTGGACTTATATAGCACACGTATCCACCAAACTGGTGCTCAAGGCGCATTACATTATTACCCCTGCTCATCAGGCTCATAAATCATTCCTGAAACCATCTCAGCTCCCTGGGGAGTATACAGCTCAATTTGCTGCCATTACAGCACATATAGGGCTAATCAAACACAAACAACCAACTCTGCCCTCACAGGTACCCATTTACCCCTGGGTGGAGAGAAGCAATTATGGTAAAGTGTCTTGCTCAAGGACACGAGCACCCCGGTCGCGGTTGGGATTTTAACCCACATTCTGATGACTTGGCTTTCGTGGGAAGTTGCTATAGAGGTCAAAAATCAGTCAACTGCTTGTTTTGACTGCTGACGCAAATGTGCACACAGGGGCATTTTTTGACTGGTTTTTAATGTCATTTTGACAACCCTGAACAATACCAGACAATGCTTTTATCAGTCAAAAACGGTCCACTCATTTTAACCTGTAAATGACAGCGTTCAACTTTTAAGTGCACTAGATATACCTAGGTCTATATCAAAATTTTGACTGATTTTGACCCTTGAGGGTTAACTGAAGTAAAATTTTGTATCGGCCTTAAAAAGTAGAAACAATATGTGATCCAAAGTAGAATTTTTCAAAATATTTTTTTTTGTGGTAATGTGAATATATCCTACTGAAAACAGGTCAGCAGTGTAGAACTATCATAAAATCCAACTAATATGATACACATCTTGTCTTCTATCTACCAAAATCAGAAAAGATCACGTATTTAATCTCATCACATTAGACAAAGACAGTATATAATCACAAATGTATCACAGATTACAATTTTCGATTGGATTTATCTCTCAAGAACAAAGGAACCAAATCAGATATTTATGTGTAAACAATTCTAAAAACATTAAACGGTTCACCATCAAACACATTTTCATATTAAAAATTCTTCATAATCGAGAAATTTGCATGAATAATTGATGTAATTTTTGGTGCCAATTTTAAGTGCACTAGATATACCTTGTGGTAAGTATATCAACATTTTGACTGATTTTGACCCTTGTAGTAAGGGGAGGGTTAATGGAAACAGCTACATCCATTTATTTACTCTGTATGTCAGGAATTAAGTTTTCTTTGTAACGATCAGATTAATGGGCCTTCTCGCTGGTGCATATAAGCTACAGAGTGTGGTTGTGAGAATATCTCTCACTTTCATATTTATCGTGAATAAGGCAAATTTTATTTGTATTTGAGAACCATTTTGAATACATATATACTGAGACGCAATAGAAACTTACCACTTGTTTTGGAATAGCATAAAATTGTAATGGTTCAAAATAAGACAACACAACAATTTGGATTAGAAATGTTGGCATTTTATTGAGGAAATGTCCACGTTTTGTCCACTGTACTCGATCCCATCTGTATCCACTTCACCGCAAGTGCACATATTACATTTGTGCATTGTGATTACTGATAATTTAAGGTCGAAAAAGTGCTAAGTTTCTATTGCGTCTCAGTATATATATTTATGTTTTTACATCAGCAATATGTCGTTTTATACTTTTTTGCTTTCCAATATGGCATTTATATGACTGTTTCAAGAAACAACAATCTCGACATTAAAAACTGGGTAAAAACTAAAATGCGTATTTGTAAACGTGTAAAATATTGTAAGTAATGAATGGTTGATTATCATTTACACATTGTAATTACTATAGATTTATATTAAAATGTGTTGATTTTAACAAATTGCTGAGAAAAGTTTCTTTCAGAGATTTTAATCAGGCCTGTGATTTCTCAGGATTTTTCCTGATTTCAGGATTTTGTACAGATCTCCTTTTACCTCAAAAGTTTTCTTGAAAGAAGAGAAGTAGCCTGTTGTGTGTTCAAACCACAAGTATCTTGTTTGTGGGGACGTGGCCGTCTTTAAATCCTCCAAAATTAAGCATCCAGGAGGTTCAGCAGGGCTTTGTTCCTCTGGACCAAAAGGAGACCCAGGCCCGCTACTCATTTATCAGGATTTTATTACTTTTGTCAAATCACACCAATGTTTTGAGTGCTTTCACAGCACTGATATTCATTATTAGTTTGTCAAGTGGATGGTTATCAGTTGACATCGCATCAATGCTCCACCGTGCAAAGGCTTATTAAATCTTATAATACACAGAGTAAAACTTGATTTAAAGTTATTAACCCTAACCACCCCAAATCATACAAAATCCTCCAAGGGGCACTTTTTGGGAAACAATTCAGCACTGTTGGAAACTGGTAGTTTCACCTCTTCAAATGGGACAAAATACTACCTGGCAAGAAGTGCTGAATATGAAAGATCAACGTAAATGCATGGTGCTTTTTGAAGATAAGGGCATACCAATTGAGTGCACTGATGGATTTTGGAGGATCCAGGAAGGTTCCTAGCCAGAATACCTATAGGGGGGGGGGGTAGGGTTAATGAAGGTTCCTAGCCAGAATACCTATAGGGGGTTAGGGTTAATGAAGGTTCCTAGCCAGAATACCTATAGGGGGTTAGGGTTAATGGAGGATCAATCAAAATGGACTGATGCTGCGTGTATCAGGGTGAGTGGAGCAATGGTAGAACATGTTTTCCCATGTTATCCCTTTCTATGTAAATTTACCACACGTTTTTATGTGCACACACCTTCCTTTCAACCACCCTAGGTCTGCCCCTATTCACTTCTCAATATCCTACAGAGACTACATCCAAGGAATTGACTGATGATGCGGAAGACCATCCTGGTAAACCCTAGCAATGAAATAAGAAAATAGCTCATTCAGGGGTTTTCAATTCACCAGTCATTTTGATTGGTTTGTATCCCACTGCTGCCACCAAGTAATGCTTGTTTGGCTGATCATTTATATTATAGAGAACTTTATATGAACTTTAGTATGAGAGGATTTTATTCTGACTGAGCTGCCATCTTGGAATAACAAGTACATAACAATAGAGGGCGCTATGCAACATTCATGTCTGGATGTAAGATTTTTCAAACCCTGCATAATGTGAATTCTGTGCTCGTGAGTGTTACAGAATATGGCATATTCTTGAGGCTTAGTCTCTGCATTATGCTAAAATTGGATTAATGTGGAGTGAGCATTACACATTGTGTGGCATCATGTGTGTTTATGGTGTAAACGGAGGATTTTAAAACAAGAGGAAACAATGGGTTCTTGGATGGAGGTTATTGTTTGCTTAATGTCTTCCAGGCCTGTGATTTCTCAGGATTTTTCCCAATTTCAGGATTTTTTTTACAAGTCTCCCTTCGCCTCAAAATTTTCTTGAAAGAAGAGAAGTAGCCACCAAGCAAAGACAGAAGTAGCCTGTATTGTGTCCAAACCTCTAGTTTCTTGTTTGTGGGGATGTGGAGAGTCTGTAAATCATCCAGGAGGTAATTCAGGGGGTTTTGTCCTCCAGTAGACCAAATGGAGACCCAGGCCCACTACCCATTTTTCAGGATTTTTTTACTTTTGTCAAATCACACCCTTGGTCCTCAGCTGAAAAACGTGTATTGCTCTTCACAGAACACACTTACTAATTTCTGCTTTCATTGTTTTAAAACCAAGAAATTTCTCAAAGGCAACCAATCACAGGAACTATTAATATCGACACAACAGAGCACCATTAAATACATCCATATTTGTTGCATTTTAAATATGCATCAACTTTAATGAAAGGCCAAAATATGTAAACACATTCAACTACCTAAAAAACACAATTGCATACATAATATATATCAGATATGTATAAAAACCATCATTTTCACAACTGAGACTTATTTCTGTAGGATGTTACGATGTATATTTAGAAAGATTTATAACAAAAGCAAGATCAATGTTTACTAACCCTCCTACTATAGCTGTACTTTAATAATAATAATAATAATAATAATGTGGACTTATATAGCACACGTATCCACCAAACTGGTGCTCAAGGCGCATTACATTATTACCCCTGCTCATCAGGCTCATAAATCATTCCTGAAACCATCTCAGCTCCCTGGGGAGTATACAGCTCAATTTGCTGCCATTACAGCACATATAGGGCTAATCAAACACAAACAACCAACTCTGCCCTCACAGGTACCCATTTACCCCTGGGTGGAGAGAAGCAATTATGGTAAAGTGTCTTGCTCAAGGACACGAGCACCCCGGTCGCGGTTGGGATTTTAACCCACATTCTGATGACTTGGCTTTCGTGGGAAGTTGCTATAGAGGTCAAAAATCAGTCAACTGCTTGTTTTGACTGCTGACGCAAATGTGCACACAGGGGCATTTTTTGACTGGTTTTTAATGTCATTTTGACAACCCTGAACAATACCAGACAATGCTTTTATCAGTCAAAAACGGTCCACTCATTTTAACCTGTAAATGACAGCGTTCAACTTTTAAGTGCACTAGATATACCTAGGTCTATATCAAAATTTTGACTGATTTTGACCCTTGAGGGTTAACTGAAGTAAAATTTTGTATCGGCCTTAAAAAGTAGAAACAATATGTGATCCAAAGTAGAATTTTTCAAAATATTTTTTTTTGTGGTAATGTGAATATATCCTACTGAAAACAGGTCAGCAGTGTAGAACTATCATAAAATCCAACTAATATGATACACATCTTGTCTTCTATCTACCAAAATCAGAAAAGATCACGTATTTAATCTCATCACATTAGACAAAGACAGTATATAATCACAAATGTATCACAGATTACAATTTTCGATTGGATTTATCTCTCAAGAACAAAGGAACCAAATCAGATATTTATGTGTAAACAATTCTAAAAACATTAAACGGTTCACCATCAAACACATTTTCATATTAAAAATTCTTCATAATCGAGAAATTTGCATGAATAATTGATGTAATTTTTGGTGCCAATTTTATAATTATTTTTTTCACGTCATATGAAATGACATGCATTGACACATCAATATGGTTAGAAATTTTACAAATTATATCAAATGTTTCACAAGTTGTGTCTGTTTGGTTCATACAAATATTTAAAAACTAAAGAGTTCAAATAAATCCATGTTTCTTTGTTTTATAGTCAACCGTATGTAGTTTATGTACAGAAAACAGTAAAATTAAGTAATAAGAAAAATTCTTATTAAGGAAATTAGTATTGAAATAAATGCTATAGAATGCTTTTAGTGAATACATGTTTTGAACAGACTAATTTCTGCTTTTTGAAAAATTCACAATACTGTTCACAGACCAAAATATTTGAAGAACGGTGATTTGACAAAAGTAAAAAAATCCTGAAAAATGGGTAGCGGACCTGGGTCTCCCTTTGGTCTAGAGGACAAAGCCTGGTGGATTTACAGACTCTCCACATCCCCACAAACAAGAAACTAGAGGGTTTGGACACAATACAGGCTAATTTTTTTCTTTCCCTGGTGGCTACTTCTCTTCTTTCAAGAAAATTTTGAGACAAAGGGAGATTTGTAGAATGTTTTTTTATTTTTTTTTTAATCATGAGAAATGACAGGCCTTATTTGAAGAACTGCGATTTGTGTCTTGGTAACACTATGTTCAAACAGCTCAACGACTTAATCACAAAACATATCTCCAACAAAGGAAATTTCAAGAAAATTTTAATAAGCTTTATACAAGTTTCCGGTGAGGTAGGTGCTTTGGTTTGCTCTTACACACCATCGGTTTAAATGTTTGCCAATGCATCCCATATATTGTCAAAAATTAAGCCAACAGTCTGTACGTGAAAGTATAGAAACCAACCCGTGAATGTTTCAGCTTATTTCAATGTCATTAACGAGAAATGAGTGAAAATGCCTTCAGATTTGTCTGCATTCATTCTGATGTAGGAAATGGATCACAAGCTGTGACCCATTTTTTTTTTTGAAATTTGAAACACATTTAACATTTTCTGGGGGGAAAAAAATGACAGCATGTCAGACGGAATCATTTCTCACGATGTACCATCACCAAATTCAAGCAAGTTTTTTAAATTTATAATTCAGTAATTTTATAATCGGTTAATTACAGAAGGTGTATACACCCTTTGAGACAAATAACTGCAAGGGTATTTTCAGCAACAGTATTAACCCTAACCACTCCCGAATCCTGCAAAATCCTCCAAGGGGCATTTTTTGGGGGGAAAAATTCAGCGCTGTTGGAAACTGGTACTTTCACCTCTTCAAATGGGGCAAAATTACTACCTGGCAAGAAGTACAGGCCATAAGTGCTGAATATGAAAGATCAACACAAATGCATGGTGCATTTTGATGATAAGGGTGTTTCCAAAAGTGCACCTTGATGGATTTTGGAGGATTCAGGAAGGTTCCTAGCCAGAATACCTAGCAGGGGATTGGGGTTAAAAAAGTAACAGGCTTTAAATACATACAGACAAAATTAATACTGCGATATAAATAAATGAATAGCTGAAGCAGCATTAGAAATAATGACATTGTAAGATACTCCAGTGGTTGTATTGCTTTCCCCGCTAGGAAAGAATTCATTGAATTGGACATTTGTAAATTTTTCATTACAAAGGTGCGAAATTAAGGGTTGTTCATTCCCACCTAAAATTTACTGCGGGTGGGAGGCAACCTATTGATGATCGGGCAACCTTAATTTTTAACTGTCAAATCATACCAGTTTTATACTTCATATATACCTTTAGGTCAAACAAGTTCCTCTATGATTTTGAAGATTTTGAAGAGATAATCATAGTATATGAAATCCAAACAATGATATAGACCATATTATTAATGGCTATACATGGAACCAGTTTGAGGTAGTAATGTTTGCTGTGTCAGCAACCAAAATAATTTCGAGGGCAACCTGAGATTCAGTTGGTGGTTGCAACTCGTTAATTTTCTTAAATTTCGCACCCTGGACACAGACCACAGAAATATAAGAAAACATTAAGGCCAACAACAAAAAGTCTTTGGTTTCTGGTCATCGGTCGAATTCAAAATCGGTGCGGTGGCGTGTTATTTTTAATTTGTTTTCGCCACCTTTTTTTTTTTTGCCAACAGGGAAATAAATACGTGACATTGTATACACGGGGACCAAATTTCCCATATACAAAGTATGGTGGCTAAGAGAGGGCGAACAAATTGGGCAAACATTCATACCCCTATGTGAAAAAGCCGTTTAAAGCACAGCACAGCAGAATTCCAATCGATCCAGCAATTTTGGCTGCAATTGGACATTGATTCATAGCAACAACAAAAAGAAACTTTAAAATGCCGATGCGTGGGTCTGAGGCAATGCGCGCGGAGACCAGGAACTAGAGACTTTGTTTGTTTATGGCCTGAACTACATTACCCTGTTTAAAACAAATCAATGTAAACAATACTTCTCAATCTTGAGTGAGTTTTGGAAACATTTACACAATAATCTCCGTTTTCTTCCACGTCACGATAATGCAGCAGTTAAACTTGACCCAGTCTGCAATTTCCTTGTATAAAGTCTTGCATTGGATGCCACCTCCACTGTATGCTAACAGAGGGATTAAGGCACCGACTTGTTTTGTCCGATCGACTCTAACAAGTCTAGTTCTCAATGGCCGCAGGACCGAACATATTATAAAATGCTGATGATATGAATGGAACTAACTACTAGGTAAATATCCTCATATAATTACATGTACCCGGTTTATTGTAAAGACCACTGACACATTTACACCCCTCATCGAGTGAATAACAATCATACAAAAAATTCACATTGCATTTTACAAGCACATAGACTAGATAGTTTGGATATATGTACAGCATGTGAAAGTACGAACAAATTACTGTAATAAATGATTTGTGGGCGTGCACCTTCTGAAAACCAAACACGAGCTCATATCTGGAAATCACGTCTCGATAGAAAGCAGCTTGGTAAATTTTGTAGCTTTGCATGGTGAAGAGGATAAGTAAGACTAATTGCGGTGACACCATGTGAAAATTCCCTATTGAGTAGTAATTAGTTCCGAAAAGAACTGGAGGTTACAACTCGAGCAGCTTGGAAGGAAATTCACTGCATTCAGCACGCTTGCCCTTCATGGGGAATTCAATGTTAATGTCAATGGCAGCGTTGTACATTCTTTGTTGCTCTGTGGGAGCGGCCATCTTGTGTTTCTTCCTATAATATACATGACCACACGGAGGCTGGCTGGAAAATAGGCTGGCCCTTCTGAAATATTGCGAATCGCCACTATGATGGTACATGCGAACAGGGAATCAGACCAAGATGGCTACGGTATGATAAAGATCCACTGTGTAATGTACTTAAAACCTTTACACCCTCCTTCATTACAATGGTCTTAAAACCACTATTTTTGTATTCGGTTGCA
This sequence comes from Zoroaster sp. YZ-2022, assembly GCA_029582265.1. Taxonomy (NCBI): domain Eukaryota; kingdom Metazoa; phylum Echinodermata; class Asteroidea; order Forcipulatida; family Zoroasteridae; genus Zoroaster; species Zoroaster sp. YZ-2022. Next base: position 37,685,948 of record CM055818.1, read on the forward strand.
GAAATATTGCTTTACCAATTTGTTTATGCTCAAAATAAATTAGTATATCCTGCAAGACACATTTTAAAATCCTGTTATTTGGTTTTGGTCTTGACAGATTTGTGAAATTGCTTGCGTCAATAATATGTGTTCTATCAATTGACTTTCAGAGACTCGGTTGTAGGTCAACAGGGTTTACAGCCACACAAATACATGCACATCTTGAAATCAAATAATAATATTCTATTTAAATGTATAAATGAGTACTTTTAACTACGACTAATTGGTTCACAGAGATACGTTAACGAATGGGCCTTGTTTGAACGACCCGGTGACAACAATCAAAATTCATCTAACACGTAAATCTTATTGCCCTCTCGGGCAAAATACCAGATTGCTTGGAAAATGTTTATAATGGATTATATATTCATCCCTGAAAATATCTATTTAGAAAGAGAAGCATTTGAAAATATCTTGGTACATACATGTACATGCACTTGTTGAATCCATGTTTGTTCTTCATTCCACCCTATGTACATAATGTAATTTGTTTGTATATTGTCAATTTGAAGAAGTTAAACCGAGACACTGGAATAGGACTTTATTTCTTGGTCATAGGAAAGCTACACATTACATCAACACATAATTTATTCATTAACATTGTTATATATAGTCATAATACAGTCATAATATATACAAGGGTTTAGGTTAAAACAAGAGGATAATAAGTGTTGCTGCCCATATGCTAGCATATCGCTTGCTTAATAACCCTCCTACTCTAGGTGCACTTTAGTGGGAAGTTGCTATAGTGGTCAAAATCAGTCAATTGACCGTTTTTGACTGTTGAATCAACTGTGCACACATGGGCACTGGTGACTTGTTTTGACCATTTGGGTAGCTGCCACACACTGTGCTATGACTGCTGGTGACTGATAAGATCATTATCAGCTTCAGGGGATCACTGACTTGTTTTGACTGAACAAACAATGATAGGGGTGCATGCTGAAGGCTGCCAGTTTTTGACTGATAAATCAATGCAGGGCCACTTAGGCTAGGAGTCAATGACTTGTTTTGACTGATAAATTAATTTATTTTGACTATAGTGCTTATATCAGTCCAAAACGCTGACTCATTTTGACCACCATCCACATTACATGTACCAATTAAAAACAGTCACCTCATTTTGACCAAAGTGCCTTTACCAGTCGAAAATGGTCAACTCATTTTGACCACCTTCAACATTGCATGATAATGCTTTTACCACTACCAGTCAAAAACAGTCGACTGTTTTTGACTGATTGATGTACTTGCTACACATTAGGTTTGACAGTATTTGACCTGTAAGTGCTGTAGATATACACTGGCATGAACTTTGAAATTTTGACTGATTTTGACCCTTGTAGTAGTAGGAGGGTTTTAAAGGGATGGTACAACATCGGTGTTCGGTAATGTACGTTCAACCAGGCCTAGAATTTAAGAGAGGTCATGGCCTCCATTGGTCTGGTCTTGTCCTGGGTGCCACTTTAAAATGTTCCCATAGACATTCTGAAGGGGTGTGATTGGGCCAGTTTTGAAAAATCCATGTAAATTTTGCTAGGGGTATTGGGGCCGCTGTTGTGAAATCTGTAGTTCCGAGGGTTTGCTTTGCTTTCCTTTATTGCTTAAATCTTTAAAATCCAGAGGATCACAACATTGCGATTTGTAAAAATCTGAAAAAAATCCAGAAAAATACGGACAAATCACCCCGATTCTGATATTCTAATGGAAGTGCCTTTTACTCAGGAAGAGTGGCCTTGCTCCTTCAAGAATGAAATTCCAGGCCTGTAATCAACCCTCTAGTTTTCAAGAAATATATCTTAAAACTAAACCTGTGAAAGTTTCATCATAAAAAGGTACTCTCTAAATTTGATAAAAAGGATTTAAAAAATAGTCAATGTTTTTTCTTATGTTTTTCAAAGTTGCATGATAGCAACATGTTGTCAGTTTGACATAACAAGTGTTGATTTCTCTAAGACGAAAGCACGAAATCATTTCTCAGAATGATTGATATGTTTACCAACTTCACACTAAGTACGTTTTCAGATAATAATTTTGTAATCTGAGAATTTCATAATATTTTTATAATCCGAGAATTTCATGTTGTACCTTCCTTTTAAGTTAAACATAATCAGCTGTTCATCATCGCATTAACCCTCCTACTCTAGCAAACTAGGTAGTTTTTACAGTAGTAAATTGGGGGCAATTTGGTTTCGGGTAGTTGACTACGACCGTAGAGTCACAGCAGGCACTGCAGCTCAACAGACGGTCGCCAACAACAAAGCATGCAAATGTATTGCAAGTTGCAGTAAAAAAAATTCAAATTACAAGCACTAGGCTCCTGTATATTAATTTGTTCGGGAAAAAATATTCATGCATTTTTATTATCGGAACTCTCAAAAATTGATCAAAATACATGTTACTCCATAATAGACCTGGTGTATCGCAGTTACTGTACAGCCATGCATACAATGAGAATGCACGCAGAGGCCCGACCCGCGTACTACGTACAAGATGCAATGCGTGTATATTTGCAAAGTCGTCTTCGTGATGCAAACTCTACCATATGGACACCGCCGCACTGATTATGGTTAACAGTCACACTCCAAAATCTGTACTAACACTAAGCCGAACATCACACTCGGTAACAAACGACATCGAATCTGCCGAGCTATTATTGGATCATTATCTTTGGACTACATTTCGGCTCAAATCACCTCTTGTAAAATTCAGCTCAGACTGGGAGCACTATACACTGGAATAAGAACGACCATTAAAAAAAATCAATGCACTTATCAGTTAAGTTTGTTCCTTTGAAAGCCACTTACCAAGAAATGTTCTTATGAGTGGGACCATTACAGTGGAGTAGTATACCAACTTAATAATGGGAAGTGACTGGATACTGTAGCTTATAGTCCTAGTGAGCTCCAGGGATCTTCTGCAACAGCTGTGAGACAGAAATTAGAGAAAGATTTACTTAGGCCAACAAACAAAAGTGTATAGTTTCTGGTCTCCGCGCCCGTCATCTCATACCTGCACGTCGGCATTTTTTTTCTTTTTTTCTTGCTATGGGGTGTCGTGGCCGAGCGGTCTAGCTTACCGGATTCAAGTTCTGGTGTTAGCAACATAATGTGGGTTCGAATCACGGCCGTGACACTTGTGTCCTTGAGCAAGACACTTAATCATAATTGCTTCTCTCCACCCAGGGGTTAAATGGGTACCTGTGAAGGCAGAGTTGGTTTGCTCTATATGCGCTAGAAATGGCAGCAATTGAGCTGTATACTCCCCAGGGAGCTGAGATGGTTTCAGGAATGATTTATGAGCCTTATGAGCCTTATGAGCCTTATGAGCAGGGATAATAATATAATGCGCCTTGAGCACCACTTAGTTGGTGGATACGTGCGCTACATAAATCCACACATTATTATTATTATTATTATTATTATGAATCGATGTCCAATTGCAGCCAATGTTGCTGGATCAATTAGAAATTCTGCAGTGCCGTTTGCCCAATTTCTGAGGCCTCTCTTAGCCACCATACTTTGTGTATGGGAAATTTGGTCTGTTTCACATAACCGCATATACATGTATGGCATATTTCACTTGTTGGCCAAAAAAAAGAACATTCATTATTCATTTGTCATAAAACCATCATACAGTTGAAACAATACAGCAAAAACAAAAACACAAAATGCCTAGATTTTTTAAATTAGTGAAAATTTAGCAGACTTACCTTCGTGAGGTCGGTGCCGGTCAGAGCATGAACAGCCACTGGGAGTGAACCAAGAAGTCTGCTGACCTCGGATGTAGTTCTGTCGTCTCCGAGGAGGACGATCTCGTCCGTCTTGGCCAGAGGAGCGGCAATCTCGGCAGCAATCTGTAGACGACATTTAACGAAATGTTCTTCACTTCTGTCAGTATATCAACACTCTAATTACGAGTGAATTTTAAAACAGATGTCCTAAAGAAATATTTTTTTAAAATACGTAAAGGTTCAATTCAATTTTCATTTCAAGCTTTGTGAGGTCGGTGCCGGTCAGAGCTTGACCAGCCACACAAACATAGCAAATACAATCAAAAATGCAAGAAACTGTCTACAGAGGCATAGACCTCATAACCCAAGGTTTGTATCGGAGTGCCTTTCCTAAATGTTAGCAGGGAGAAAATTATGAAGTTTTAAATTTTAAAAAAAATTATTAAGCAGAAAAAATTACTTACCAGAAAATTTTGCTCAGCAGATTTTCATTGGTTACCAGCCAAATTTTCACACAAAATGTATGCACTTAGGCTGGTAGTCAGTTTTATATTGCTTAGCAAAATTCTCTACTTAGCGGCTCTATGGAATTGGCCACTGGACATAAGTGAACCCAAAGTGTTGGATACCATTTGAAAGCTCTTTTTGAACTGAATTCAGAAATATGAAAATCTCAGTTTCAAAAAAAAAAGAAAAAAAGTTTACTCTCATTTTAGTGGCCACAATGTAAAATTGTTTACAATCATTACCTTAGGTAGGGCCTCCAGGACCAGACTCATCTTGGCAGCGTCTCCGTACTGCTTGTAGGCGGCTGCCTTCATTCTCATTCTCTCGGCCTCTGCCTTGCCGATAGCCTCGATGGATGTAGCCTCAGCGTGACCGATCTTCTTGATCTTCTCGGCTTCTCCTCGGGCTGCCAACACGGTCTTTGTTCTGTCGAGTGGGAGGGAAAAACACCAAGTAGGATTTGAAACATAGGATTTGAAAACATACGCGCGCACTGCATCTTGGTTTAGCTGGTGGTAACCGTTCACATTTCCCCGTACGTTAATGTGTTGTTTATAATCCAACAATCTACATGTTGCACTACTAAAATGAACACAAACAATCAAAGAAAATCATCTAAATAAAGAAATAACCGAAAATGTACAGTCTTACCATAATGCGTTATGCAAATCACACTGTGGTATATCCAAAGAGGTCCATGGTGGAAGTACAGTAGGAGTAAAGTTTGCAGTAGCACCATATAAAAAAAAACTCTTTACCTTTCTCCTTGAGCGATGGCTTCCACTCTGTAGGATTCTGCCTCGGCGGGTCGCTTGATGGTCGCTATGAGTTCCCGCTCCTTGCGCTCAATCTCCTTCTCCTCGATGTCGATGAGCTTTCTCCTCTCCACAACGTCGATTTCAATCTCCTCGCTGCGGATGAGCTGTTTGATCTTGGCTGCTTCTAGCTCATAGGCCAATTCTGCTTCAGCTTTCTGTAATCAAATCATCAAAATACAGGTAGGATGTGGGACCACTGAACCAACCCAGGCAACATTTCAAATCATCAAAATACAGGTAGGATAGACCCAATAGTTCTCCCTGATTCACATTCCCACTCAGCAATAGTTGAGAAACGACTTGCCCAATATTGGTTCTCCCCTGAATCATAATCTCACTTAGCGACAGTTGAGATACAAGTTGTGCGATAAGGTTCTTTTCAGAACCTGTACCTCAGCTTAGCGATAGTTGAGATAAACACATGGTGTTACCGCAAACCGAAACGATTATCAATATACCACCGTGTAAAGCCTTAAATCTTATATAAATGTTCACAGTTTTATATAAAACTCCCTTGGTATGAAGTTGATGATGGTATCAAACATACATAGAAATCTTTCCGTCCGAGGTGCTATCATTATTAAGAAACAACCAAATGTTATTCCTCAAGTACGCATATCTGAATATTACTAAGGTTCCTATTATGCAAGAGTTTCCATCTGTATGAACCATGCAAAGCATGTGGTATATTATCTGTCTCCCCAATATCATGCAAATGACGTAGTTTTTACACTTGGTTTACAAATGCGGGGGAGTTGAATAATAATAATAATAATAATAATAATAATAATAATAATAATACATTTATAATGAGCCGTCTATCTAGGCATGCCTATTCCGAGGCGCAACAATTAACACAGCAAAAGTATGAACATTATAGAAAGTACACACATACACATATATATACATACACATATACTACCGGAATAAAGTAACTGTGCATCATTTGAAGTTATGCTATTCTTTAATGAAAAAAGATAATACAATGATTTGTGGTGTTCTGTTAAATCACTGTTTAACTGTTAACAGGATAATCTCGAAATTTGTATGCTTGGACACTAGGCTTCGTGACACGTCCTTGAAGAGATGTGGTGTCAAAAGTCAGTTCACAAACTCAGTATCGTGTGTGTCCACCATTGGCGTTGATGCAGGCTTGACAACGACGACGCATAGACGACACTAAGCGATTGAAGAAAGCTTGGGGAATGTTGTTCCATGTCTGAACCAACGCTTGTCCCAATTCAGCTAACGTCAATGGCTGATTCTGGGCTAGACGTGGCGTCGCTCCATTTCATCCCAAGCGTGCTCGATAGGGGGCAGGTCCGGAGAAACAGCTGGCCAGGGAGTACCGGAATGTTCTGCTGTCTCAGGAAATCTGTCACAACACGAGCGACATGTGGACGGGCATTATCTTGCTGAAGCGTGATGTTACGTCCTTGTCTTTGAATGAACGCTTGCACATGAGGCCCAATGATCTCGTCCCTGTATCTCAGACCTGCATCAACGCCAATGGTGGACACACACGATACTGAGTTTGTGAACTGACTTTTGACACCACATCTCTTCAAGGACGTGTCACGAAGCCTAGTGTCCAAGCATACAGATTTCGAGATTATCCTGTTAACAGTTAAACAGTGATTTAACAGAACACCACAAATCATTGTATTATCTTTTTTCATTAAAAAATAGCATAACTTCAAATGATGCACAGTTACTTTATTCCGGTAGTATATATACATGTAGGCCTACATATGCATACATACATACATGCACATACACATACCATATACACGCACATACATATGATATAAGGACAGGATTGTTTTCAAAATCTTAATGTATGTTTACCGCTCTTCCATTGATATGTCACCATCATATTTATCAGAATTACTTCAACCGTATCACTCAAATCGTGATTTCATGAGATCACATCATAAACTTCTTCTGAGTAAGAAATTGACAAAGAGATCCTGGGGAAAACGTTCTTTTGCTGCTGCTGCTCCTTCTTTGTGGAATGATTTACCTGAGCATGTCAAACAATCTCCATCTCTTGCTTCATTTAAAACTGCTCTCAAAACTCATTTGATGAAAATTAATGTATAATTTACTTATGTTTAACTATTGACTTTTATGATGATGTATTTATACCTTTTGTTTTTGTTTAATATGTCACGAGTATCGCTACGGTGTTTATATTTTTTGGAAATCAACCTTGTTTGCATGGTTGTGTATGCAGGGTTTTTCCTTGTCAGAATATCATCTTTGCCTAGCATATCCTGACCAAGGCCAGTCAGCATTTTTACAATCATTGTTCCTTGTAATTTTATATTGCATTGTTCTTACCATGTATTTTGTTTTATTGCTTACACTGATTTGTCACTGCGCCATGAGCGTCTCTTTTGACGGATACCGGCGCATTACAAATGATCATTATTATTATTATTATTATTATTATATATGACATAAAACATAATAAAGGGGGCCACTTTGCATCCGTCACGTTAGCAGTTTTTCCAATGGTTGTTATTTATTTTTAAGTACCTGAAACCGACCAAAAAGTGTTTCAACATGTGAATGGACATGCAGGCTTATACTAGAACTAATTTGAGTTGATTTATTTTATTTTTTTATTTTTTTATTTATTTTTTTACCCTCAAATTTCCATAAAAATTGGACGGAAAAAGTCACCTCACTTTTCCGTCCATATGTTGATGGAAATTTTAGGGTAATTAAAAAAATAATAGTAATAATCAACTCAAATTATCTTTAGGATAAGCATGCATGTCTATTCAAATGTTGAAATTCTTTTTGGGTGGTTTCAGATATTAAAAACAAAATTACAACCATTAGAAAAACTGCTAACGTGACGGTAGGAAAGTGGCCCCCTTTATTGTGTTTTATGTCATATACACATATTAACTAAAGATATATATGTAAAACAAAAAAAATCAAGCAAAACATTACATACATGTATACATATCCAAAAATCAAGCACAATAAGCAGTCTTAAATAAATGAGTCTTTAAATTGTTCTTGAAAACATTGATTGAACTGCAACTGCGAAGTTCTACTGGCAAGTCATTCCAAAGTTTAGGAGCAGCTGTATAAAATGCACGATCACCATATGAAGATGCAGTCCTAGGAACAGTCAGAAGAAATTTATCAGTAGATCGTAAAGTGCGTTTGGGAACATATGGAGAAAGAAGTTCACTTATATACTTTGGTGCCATGTCATGAAGTGATTTCCAAGTGAGCAATATGAGTTTAAATTGAATCCTTTGACGAATCGGTAGCCAGTGGAGTTGTTTTAAAATTGGAGATATGATCAAACTACGCCGGTCCCCACTGTATACACTTATTACGTTTGGGTGTATACTGCGGGGACCAGGGAAACTGTGGCGCTTGTTTACACCAATAGACACTGTGAAAATCTCGCTCGGTTAAAATTTCAATAAACACGGTTAAAATATGGGTACCCTACATTTTAACCTTAATTTAACCGTCTTAGTGCACGGTTAAATCGCCTTTAAAAAATTCCTTTGTATTGTCTCGGTTAAAGTGTGGTTAAAACTCGGTACCTGTTCTGAGATCTGCTGAGGGCTTGCTCATTAACTCTGTGGTGAGTTAATCCATTGTTGACAGAGATAATCCCAATACAAAAGCCTCCGCTTGCCTGAGACATAACGGTCAATGTTTGTTCAACCATGCGCGAAAAGAGTATCGTCCATGTTGTGCCCATAGCGCAGCCTGCAGTCCGTCTGAACTTCGGCTGAATTTCAAATTGGGGTGCGGCGCGCCAGTCAGGAATGTGCCTAAAAGCGAGCTGACGTTTAGTCTAGTCTGTTACGTTGTAATTATTTGGCGTGCGGCCATTTTAAGCGTAAAAAGAAGAAAAAGTCCGTCCCCGTTTAGGATTGACGTCATGTCAGCACTGACAACTTTGTCTCTGATCTGCAACTGTGCGTGAATATTTGTGTGTGTGCAAGTAAAATAAACCCTTTCACGGTATATGCGCCATGTTTTGTCGGGGCAAAATTGTTTATTCGAACATTCGTTGCCGTCATGCGATCGACCCATATCAGCGCTCGAACTTTCCGCCCGCACGGAAGTTAATTCGGCGCTGGGTACCGGTATACGGGTCCGTCGCAGAGCGCAACGAGCATTCGAAATAAACAAATTACCCGTCGCGTCGAACATGTCATGTCCGAAAACCCTTTTTGATTCGCGGGTTTTAATTAACTCAATTCGCTGGCCAAAATCGCGATTCACAGTAGATACTATCTGAAGATCAGGATCGGTTTGGGGTTTTAAATTTTGGCTAGTTGGCTTCGCCGGAAAAACCCGGTTTGCAGTTTTACTGTGAATTTAAAAAAAATAATAATATAATTAGAAAGTCATTATATAACATGTTACTGATGTTCTTTCACCGTATAATCAGAGAGCAATACAAATCTATCATAAGGTAAAGAGTACCCATCGTCAGCTTGCAACTTTGAACTGAAATTGAAATTAACACATTTTAATTGAAAATATTAATTTATTTTAACAGAACAAGGAAATGCTGGAAGGGCTATGCCATTGGACAAGTCAAGGCAACAAGGGAATTCCAGCCGCAGGAAGGGAAAAGGCGCCGTAGAGTCAACTCAAGATATTTGTAGTGTTCCTGGTGCCAGTTTTATGTGATTATTTATTGTATTAAACTTTCATATTTATTTTGTTTATTTCACAAAGTTAATATATACAATACTTAAAGCCTATGACCCTATTTATACTACTCTTAACATATCGTTTTATATTTTACTTAGTCAACTTGTTTTAATTCGTTTTCTATTTATGTTGGCCTACACAGTTTTATATGCAATTTTTTGTAATTAAATTTTTTTAAGTAAGACTTGTGGTGACACCATATTAAATGTTCATTTGAGTAGTAATTAGTTCTGAAAAGAACTGGGGGTACAACTCTACGTTTCGATCAGTATGCTCTGATCGTCCTCAGGACAATCAGAGCATACGGATCAACGTTGAGTTGTACCTCCAGTTCTTTTCAGAACTAATTACTACTCAATTGAGCATTTCACATGGTGTCACCGCAATTTGTCTTACTTATCCTCCTCACCATGCAAAGCTACGAGTTTTACTTAACTTTTTTTTTATTGCAATTTAATTTAACTCATTCACTTGATTATTTTGTTCGACTTGTGAAATAAAATTATGAGGAATTTTAGATTGTGTTTCTTGTCCTTTTTGTAATGAGTTGTATTTCCTTCCTCCATGATTTAAGTACATTGAAATTTTCAATATAAAACACATAAACAAACCGCCAAAAAAGGATGGGAATGATGTCATGTCGTAATAAACCACTGCCGCATAAATGGAGTTAAAATTCTTGGGCTTTACACAATTCTACATATGCTAGTGTTCGTTTTTTGGGGAATTGCATGTATATGACCGGCTGACACTAAGTGACAGTATAGGGGTGACGATACTGAAATTTTAATCGTACGATATTAGGCCAAAAAATTAAATTGTTGAGTTGCCCTCCAGTGAAAATATTTGAAGGGCTCGGTCGGTCGGGATTTTTTTTTTTTTTCTTTTTTCTTTTTCTTCCCTCCTCGACTGTCATTTTAAGATTGAAATGCATTGGAACTGAAACCATATACCATGTTTTTCATTTGTATACCTATCAGCAAGGAATTTTACTTCAGAATAAAAGTATCCCAAGCATTTTTGTTGTACTTTTCGCTGTGATTGACCATGGAGGTCTTCCTCCATAGATTGACACAGCAAATTCATCCATATTGCGTGCAATGCTCAACGTGCAACATGTGAGAGGCCATTCGATTTGAAAACGATGTAGATCGAGTCGCAATCGTTGACACACGCACAGTGCGGGGAGCCAGTGCACAACATGTGAGGGCCATTTGATTTGGCGTGTAGATTGAGTCACAATCGTTGGCGGCCAGTGGAAACATCACGAGGGCCATTCGATTGGAAAACATGTAGATTTGAGTCGCAATCGTTGGCACACAGTGTGTGCGAAGCAGTGCACCATGTGAGGGCGGGGCCATTCGATTTGAAAACATGTAGACTGAGTCTTGGGTACCGGTAAATTTACGGTAAAAAGTGGAAAATTTCACAAATCAAACGTATTATGTTTTATACAAAGAAAATTGGTAAGTTTCATTAATAAATAGGCCTATGAATGACGAGGGGAAAAAAATTTAAAAAAACGACCCGAGATTTCAGCACTTTTGGGTCGGTCGGTGGAGGGCAACTCAACATTTTTTTTTTTTTTTGCCTTATTTACCGGTACCCAAGACTCGATCTGTTTTCAAATCGAATGGCCCCGGCCCTCACATGGTGCACTGCCTTCGCGCACACTAAAGGATCTGAAAAAATATCCTTTCTCTTCTACACATTTCCCCAATTTGACCAATCGGTCATTATCGGTACGTTCATATACAAAAAAGCCTACTATTCCCACAAAACTCATTGTCAAATGGACAAATTTTGGAAATAGTCAAATACGGATTCACTGTATTTCAATTTGTATGACAAATACATCTTGGAAAACAAAACACAAAGTCAACAAATATGTGGTGTCACCATAGCTCTATGGTGTCACTGAATGGGTTTGCACCATCATTATTTACGCTTACTACGTTTTTTTTTTTACACCGCAGCGACGGGTTTTGTACGCATTTCGCCCTTGTGTCAAGACTATGAACCCATTCAGCACGCATGCGCGCGAAGGGAATTTCGACACGCAAAAAAAACCTACCATCAACGGAGAGGAAATGGCTCCATGAGTTCCACTGCAGAGCGCCATGGTCGACTGCAGCTTGGGGTTTCGTAGTCTCTCTCTCAAGACCGGAATTGGCACTTTTACTGCACATAACCCGTCGCTGCGGTGTAAAAGAAAAATACGCTTCCTGGTACATTTTCCCCAGGCACCCGATCAGTATTTTTGCCCCAAAAATGATTACGCTTGTTTTCAACTTAAAAACCAAAAAGTCATGATATCGCGACAGGAGTTCACATCATGTCTGAAAATTTCAACGTGGTACATGCACAAAATAAATTGTTATGGAGAAAATTGAAAAAAAATTAAGAATTATACTCTATGGAGTAGGTGGCAATCCTATTTTCAGTATTTTTGCCCCAAAAATGATTACGCTTTGTTTTCAACTTAAAACCAAAAAGTCATGATATCGCGACAGGAGTTCACATCATGTCTGAAAAGTTCAACGTGGTACATGCACAAAATAAATTGTTATGGAGAAAATTGAAAAAAATTAAGAATTATACTCTATGACTATGGCGGAGTAGGTGGCAATCCTATTTTCAGTATTTTTGCCCCAAAAATGATTACGCTTGTTTTCAACCTAAAAACCAAAAAGTCATGATATCGCGACAGGAGTTCACATCATGTCTGAAAATTTCAACGTGGTACATGCACAAAATAAATTGTTATGGAGAAAATTGAAAAAAATTAAGAATTATACTCTATGGAGTAGGTGGCAATCCTATTTTCAGTATTTTTGCCCCAAAAATGATTACGCTTGTTTTCAACTTAAAAACCAAAAAGTCATGATATCGCGACAGGAGTTCACATCATGTCTGAAAATTTCAACGTGGTACATGCACAAAATAAATTGTTATGGAGAAAATTGAAAAAAATTTAAAATTATACTCTATGGAGTAGGTGGCAATCCTATTTTCAGTATTTTTGCCCCAAAATGATTACGCTTGTTTTCAACTTAAAACCAAATGTCATTATATCGCGACATGAGTTCACATCATGTCTTAAAATTTCAACGTGGTACATGCACAAAATAAATTGTTATGGAGAAAATTGAAAAAAATTAAGAATTATACTCTATGGAGTAGGTGGCAATCCTATTTTCAGTAATTTTGCCCCAAAAATGATTACGCTTGTTTTCAACTTAAAAACCAAAATGTCATGATATCGCGACAGGAGTTCACATCATGTCTGAAAATTTCAACGTGGTACATGCACAAAATAAATTGTTATGGAGAAAATTGAAAAAAATTAAGAATTATACTCTATGACTATGGCGGAGTAGGTGGCAATCCTATTTTCAGTATTTTGCCCCAAAAATGATTACGCTTGTTTTCAACCTAAAACCAAAAAGTCATGATATCGCGACAGGAGTTCACATCATGTCTGAAAATTTCAACGTGGTACATGCACAAAATAAATTGTTATGGAGAAAATTGAAAAAAAATTAAGAATTATACTCTATGGAGTAGGTGGCAATCCTATTTTCAGTATTTTTGCCCAAAAATTGATTACGCTTGTTTTCGACCTAAATAGCTAAAAGTCATGATATCGCGACAGGAGTTCACATCATGTCTGAAAATTTCAACGTGGTACATGCACAAAATAAATTGTTATGGAGAAAATTGAAAAAAATTAAGAATTATACTCTATGACTATGGCGGAGTAGGTGGCAATCCTATTTTCAGTATTTTTGCCCCAAAAATGATTACGCTTGTTTTCAACCTAAAAACCAAAAAGTCATGATATCGCGACAGGAGTTCACATCATGTCTGAAAATTTCAACGTGGTACATGCACAAAATAAATTGTTATGGAGAAAATTGAAAAAAATTAAGAATTATACTCTATGGAGTAGGTGGCAATCCTATTTTCAGTATTTTTGCCCCAAAAATGATTACGCTTGTTTTCAACTTAAAAACCAAAAAGTCATGATATCGCGACAGGAGTTCACATCATGTCTGAAAATTTCAACGTGGTACATGCACAAAATAAATTGTTATGGAGAAAATTGAAAAAAATTAAGAATTATACTCTATGGAATAGGTGGCAATCCTATTTTCAGTATTTTGACCCAAAAATGATTAGGCCTACGCTTGTTTTCAACTTAAAACCAAAAAGTCATGATATCGCGACAGGAGTTCACATCATGTCTGAAAATTTCAACGTGGTACATGCACAAAATAAATTGTTATGGAGAAAATTGAAAAAAAATAAGAATTATACTCTATGGAGTAGGTGGCAATCCTATTTTCAGTATTTTTGCCCCAAATATTATTACGCTTGTTTTCAACCTAAAAACCAAAAAGTCATGATATCGCGACAGGAGTTCACATCATGTCTGAAAATTTCAACGTGGTACATGCACAAAATAAATTGTTATGGAGAAAAAAATGTACAAAGCCTTGCACATCTACGAGTTCGAGTGAATCACGCGCATCGCCAGTGTGCCGACAAGGCAAGCTTTTTAACCGGGCCCAACTCAGGCTAATGGTACAGTGGTCAACTCGTTCATCACACTGGCACCCGACTAATGTCCGTACATGTACAATGTACCTCCTCCATGAATGTACAGAGTACATAATTACACATTGTACATTGCAACCATACTGGCTGGGTGGATGCCGGGTGTTGATCAATATGCTTAACTTCATCCTTCATTCCGTCTACCTCTTTCAATACTCTCATAGCCTTGGTTTACGCTTGTTTTCAACTTAAAAAAACCAAAAAGTCATGATATCGAGGCAAAGTTTGTTCACATTTTGTGAGTAACATGATCCAAATCGCTTAACAAATATTTCTATTGCATGACAAAGTGCGTGTTCTCGTTCGACCAATAAGAAAAGCGTTTACGCGCTATAGGCATTGTACACAGCGTAGCGAATATTTATATTGGTTATTATGATGACGTATTGTTCTCGTTGGCCAATAGAACAAATTATTACTGGCGCTATGCATAGGGGCATTGCACTGCGTGCTAACTCGTACATACCCTGAGTGCCTTCCAATGACTGGATCAAATTAGCGCGCTGGATCTTAGGATGAGAATGTACCAGTTGGACGATAATTTGTTTGGTGACAATCAGTATTTTACACGCAAATATCTAAATTACAGGTACACGTACATCATCTGACCAAAACATTTAAAGAAAAGTAGGATGCATGATATCTATTTATTTACTTATATTCATAGTTACTTTTAATAATAATAAAGTGCAGGATTTATACCGAAATACGGTTTTCAAAAAATAAAACCGCGGTTTATAAAATCATCCGTTTTTGAGCCCCAGAGCGGGTCAATTTATCCCGACAGTCGAGGCTTACGTTTACTGGTCCTCATCGTATCCTTGTTCTTGACAGCGATTATTAAAACAACCCATGATAATTAGGAACCCGATGGATGAATTGTTATTTTAAGTCCAATTGTTAGTATCTGTTTGGCGCAACATACCTCAGTTCGGTAATCAATGCATTATAATTATTGTCCATTTCGTAATTACACTCTGGAATATGATATATATTATTCTAAACGTATCCCCTTTCCGATGAAAAACAGATTAACAAGTAGGCCTATACCTAAATATACACCTATCACGTCGCCTATCACAGCACGCCAACCCATTCTCCGCTAGCAGCACAGACACCTATTCTCATATGGGCAAGGTCAGTGGTATTCTGAGCAAATGCGTGCATGTCCCCGGCCGTTGTATACCACTACCAGTGTTTTTAGATTGAAATTTACAGACACCGTAAGTGTTTTTAATCTTTTATCGCCTCTTGTGTGCAAGTTGTAGTGCGTGTTATACTCGGTTAAACCACGGTTAAACTTGCATCCTCATTATCACATTGAACAAAGGTTTACAGTTATGAATAACAAAGGAAATCCTGGCCGGAAACCACTCGGTTAAAACGCGGTGAGAATGCGGTTGAATAGCCGGCTGAAATCAAAGGGTTAAACATGGGTTAAAACACGGTTAAAAAAACATTTAACCGAGTCTCTTTATATTTTAACCGAGGAGATTTTCACAGTGAGAGGTTCATCAATGAGAATTATCTTTTTATGTACAGCAACATAAAGGCTGTTACATGCGCTAAAAATCACATACATATTAGTCTGTTACCAGGTACATTCTAACGTTACGTGCTGGGCAAATAAAGAGTACTGGAGACACAAAATGCACAGAAATACCACCGAAATTCAGTAAATTGGAAAAATACACACAAGGATCGTGCAGTCATTATAACAGAGAAGATAAATTATGCCTAAATCGTAGTAGTCGGCATCTCTGCAGAAGTGTCACAGTGTCATTTTTTGTGCCAAATGAAACAGATTTCTTAAAAATTCTGAATTTGTTGAAAAGTATTTTGAGCATGACGCATACCTTGGTGTTGACCTCTGCCTCAAAGCCTGCTTTGCTCATCTCATATTTACGAGACGAGTCAGCGATCTTTGTGTCCGCATCATATCTAGTGTCCATCATAACCTTCTCACATTCTGCCTCCTGTTGAATACAAATAAATACAAAAAAAGAAATTATTCAATTATTCCTTTTCTCTTACAAGTTGGATTATATTTTTCAAAATGAAAACATTTTTTTTAATTTTAAATTTTTCAATTTTCGATTAGTATCGCGATTACCTTTTTTCATTCACGCATGATTGCTTAAGCGCCGATAACCACACGTATGTGCCACTCTACAAGCATCATAATAAATCGCCAGTGCTTAGCCGAGAGACAACTACAATCGCGCCAATTGTGCGTGCACAATGGACATTGGCAAATCCATTTGCATAGTGTATGTGCTTCTGTAGGCCCCTGTACGGCAGCTCCTTTGAGATCTGACAGTAAGCTAACCACTGAAGTAGTTCGCTTTTGTTTCTCACTTCCGAAAGCTGAAAAGACTGGCCTAATTTTGTTTCCATGGAATTTCTGACTCTACTCACAAGTGCAATTTTAGTTTTTCAATCGCGATATATTTTTTAATCATGATTTGCCGATAACACGATAACTTGAAAAGGTTCTCGAATAAAAAAAGCTTTAGTGATATTCGCTATTATCGTGTTATCGCCCAGGCTTATCGTCTCTTACCCGAATTCCAGCATCCCTGTTAGCCTCTGCCACACCTATATCCGCGTCTCTCTTCACCACGGCTGTCTGGGAGACACCAAGAGAATCCAAGTAGTCCACCCTATCAAAGACATCCTTAATGGTGAAGCTCTCAATCTCTAGACCCATGCGGCCGACATCCGGTGAAGCTACTTCCCGGACTAGCTGGGCAAACTGGTCACGGTCCTGGAAGATTGCCTCGACGGTAAGTGTACCTTTGAGGAAAAAAAATTATTTGATATTATTGACCTTATTGGTATTATTGATTTATTGATAAATTTTAAGAGTATAGAAGTGGTTTCATAGGTTGGCTTCAAGATCGGTGTGGTCATGCATTTTTTTTGCTTTTTTTTGGGGGGGGGATGGGGGGTAATCTGGGTTTTTTGTTTTTTTTACCAGTGAAATACATGATACATGTATATGCGGTTATAGGAACCATGGACCAAATTTCCCATACACAAAGTATGGTGGCTATTAAGAGAAGCCTCACAAATCTGGCAAATGTTCATATCCTACGTGAGAAACACAGTACGGCAGAATACCAATCGATCCAGCAATTTTTCCATCTGTTAAAACTTTCCCAGGTTTGCTATTTAACGTATAACTCGATTCAAAGAGGGTAGACATACTCACAGAGAGAGTTTTGAAAACATGACCAATGTATAGTTTGATGAAATTCAAACTGTAATGACTTCTGTTTAACAATTTTCTTAGAAATGTGAGTACGTAGTGAGCTGAAACAGACCAGTTTCTATGTATATCGTATTTCTCATGAGATACGCAATCATGCATAGTAAGAATTTACTACAAGTGTATACAACCTTCATTAACCCTCCTACTTCTGGTACCTTTTTCATACAAGTTGATCCACCATTTGAAACCATTCGCTTTTGTGGTTTTGAATGGTGAAATAACTGTGTACAGCATTGATTCCCCCAAATGGTTTTGAATGGTAGGTCAGCTAATACAAAACCTTGTTTGGATCTTTCCAAATGGTAGTACAGCTAATACAAAACCTTGTTTGGATACTTCTAAGTGGTGAATCAATGGACCCTCTATGCATTTGAATGGATTTGAATGGTAGTAAAGCTTGCTACCAACACTGTTCAAATGGTATCACCATGTGTGTACAAACCCAATGGGCATTTTTGAAAGTGGAAATTTTGAATGGTTTCAAATGGTCAAACAGTAGGAGGGTTATATGTGTACTTGTCTTATCAATTGTCTAATCATATCATTTGGACATTTATATATTGTTTCACTTTCACTTGTAGAAGCTAAAATTAGGCCTGTGACGAGTACCCAGGTTTGCGGGTACCTGACCAATGAGTGCAATACCCAGTTCCTTTTTCCAGGTTCAGGTACCCGAAACCCACTTTTTTAAAATCTGATGTAACATTTCAGAAACTGAATGCCAGTCTTTGATGAACACTTCCATGTTTATTGTAAAGTTCCAGGTACTTTCTTTTATCAAATAAAATTCACGACAATAATAAATTATCAATTTTTGGAGCTATTTTTTTTATTATTATTATTTTTGTACGAATGTAAAGGTAATGAGCAAATAGAAACTGAATGCTACTGTCTGTTGTGTTAGGCCTATACACATAACCTGAATCCTTCCTAACTCCCTAGGCCCACTTGCTTACACATAACCTGAATCCTTCCTAACTCCCTAGGCCCATTTGCTTACACATAACCTGAATCCTTCCTAGCTCCCTAGGCCCATTTGCTTACACATAACCTGAATCCTTCCTAGCTCCCTAAGCCCATTTGCTTACACATAACCTGAATCCTTCCTAATTCCCTAGGCCCATTTGCTTACACATAACCTGAATCCTTCCTAACTCCCTAGGCCCATTTGCTTACACATAACCTGAATCCTTCCTAACTCCCTAGGCCCATTTGCTTACACATAACCCGAATCCTTCCTAGCTCCCTAAGCCCATTTGCTTACACATAACCTGAATCCTTCCTAATTCCCTAGGCCCATTTGCTTACACATAACCTGAATCCTTCCTAACTCCCTAGGCCCATTTGCTTACACATAACCTGAATCCTTCCTAACTCCCTATGCCCATTTGCTTACACATAACCCGAATCCTTCCTAACTCCCTAGGCCCATTTGCTTACACATAACCTGAATCCTCCAAAATCCTTCAGTAGTAAAGCAAGCACATGACATGTATGCACACATGTGTTTCTAATCTGTGATACATGTACATGGCCAGCAATAAACAGTATCCACTGACCCAAACACTGACCTTGCAATCACTACAACAAACATGGATGTACATGTACTACGGCCACTGATTTTCCGCAATCGCGGAAAAAGGACGGAATTCGCGGAATTTGCTCCTCAAAACGGAAAACGGGATTTGAATCTGAAGGAAATAACTTCTGTAATTTTATTGATAAAAAACATAATTTTGTAAAATTTATTGGTCCAAAACGAATTGTTGATGATTAATTCAACCAGATTCAACAGATGAGCCACATAACAAATGCGCGTTGGCAAGATTAGAGCAACAAATCATGTTACGAATCACCGTTAGCGAGCGTTACAGACATTGGGAGACCCGACATGTACACCGTAGCTTTCGGTCAGCGCACAGGTGAAAATCATCACACTTATGGTACGCTCTCGCAGGTGTCTTTTGCAACATCGGCAGGTTTATTTTTCTCCATTCAATCATCAACCATTCTTTTATATCTAACTTTGGCTCTAATGAAATGTATGTTGTGCTTATTCACTTATACAGGTCCAAAAACCTACCGTAAACTATCCTATTTTGATACTAGTTAACGTGAAAAAAATGGCGGACATAAATTTCGCTTCGGCTACAACAATCATGTGATGTGTGTGTGACGTCGTGGCGTATACGGCTGTTGCATGTTTCTTATGTGTGTGTGGGGGCGGTGGCTGTGGCGGTGCAGTATTAATGATCGAGGAAGTTAAATACTACGTCTGTAAATAGATCGGCCGTTGATAAACAACTGGCAACAAGACACATTTCTAGCATAAAACAACTGTGACCCTTTGCTAGTTAATTATTAAACAATGCATTAACCTTTCACATTTACAATTTTATGTACTGTCTGTATACAGGGTGTATGTTTAACTGCACTTTTATGTATTGAAAAAATGTGAAACGGAATTTTTCAGCCTGAAACGGAATTTAAGTTTTTTGAAAACGGAATTTGCACTTTTCTGAAATGGAAAATCATTGGCCCTAATGTACCATGGAAAGACAAGTATGCCTAATAACCTCAATCCTCCAAAATCCTTCACTTCAGCAAAGAGCATGTAACCTCAATCCTTCAAAATCCTTCACTTCAGCAAAGAGGACTTTGGAGGATTTGGGAAGGTTAGGGTTAAGGCGGCTTGTTACCTGGTAGCTAAATTAGTTACAGTAACAGTAGCCATCTTCATAGGTTACTATATGTGCAGCTGAAATGCATACTGGTAAAATGCTTGACCTACCCACATACCTGCCAACATGAAAGGGCAGAAATTCAGAATGAGTGAAGCGGGGGCTGTGAAATTATGTGCGCGAAGCGCACATGATAAGTGCAAAGCACGAAGTCCCTCACAGCCGGGTTCCAGGGCCCGCTTAAGGGCCCTGGAAGCTCAGGGGTTTTAGATGCTCTCTGGTGCAATCTGAGCCTTATTTTGGAACATTTTTGCAAAAATTGATGACCAATATTTCAGATATAATTTTGGTTGATTCAAGAGTCATGAGTCAATCATGAGTGACTCATGAATCTTGACTGCATAATGACAAATGCAGTACATGTTAGGTCTTTCTATGTTTGATATCTGAGCACCCCCGCAAAAAATAAATAAATAAATAAAAATAATAATGCTCTTACCTATTTTAGCATTAAAATTTATGGGCTCCTAAGCTCTAAGGCCTGAAGAAGTGGCCTGCTTGGCTCTTCTGAGCAGCTCAGTTCAATGTTTGAATGCTATAAATCGGCCGATACGCTATCGATAAAAAAACGCCACAAAATTTCCTTTGTTCAGTTCCAGAACTAATTGTGAACAATAATTTGTTGCCACCGAGTGATTTATTTCGTCTTGTGGGAAGCTTTATTGATAAATTTTAATTGGCCGGCAACTTCGTTTCTTTTCACGAGAATGTGTTTGATGCGCCGCATTTGCAACTATGTGGCCTGCCGCGATCTATTTATGACATTCAACATTAAACACATTGACACTGGTTCCCTGCCACACTGCTTAGG
This sequence comes from Zoroaster sp. YZ-2022, assembly GCA_029582265.1. Taxonomy (NCBI): domain Eukaryota; kingdom Metazoa; phylum Echinodermata; class Asteroidea; order Forcipulatida; family Zoroasteridae; genus Zoroaster; species Zoroaster sp. YZ-2022. The sequence goes on from CM055818.1 coordinate 37,707,195, forward strand.
CAAAAACCAGATGAGTGGGGTACCCACGTCTTGGAAACCAGCCAAGAACTAGGTCCCAGAGGTTAATGTCACCTGGTTTGGGAGTGTAAAATCACAACCTGTCATTCATTGTCAACTGAACAATAGCCCCAACTCTTGTCTTGGCTCTCATCCCAAATTGATACATTCAACATTCCAAAGTTGGCAGACAGTTCTTTGATGTGAACTTGTGACCCAGAAATTGTGTCTTTTTGGTTGCCAGTTGCCAGTTGTCTTGTTTCTTTTTCTTTTAAAATATTTTGAACAGAGTGTAGCCAGGATAATTCTAAGGCACTTTACAGCTGGCCTATGTTTTTTAAAAACTTCGCTGAGCTTTTTTTTATTTATTTACACAATAACTGTGGACTTGGAATAGAGCTCTTACCTGCTGTCCAATAAAATACTTTACGAAACTATTTACCTGGTTGAAGCTTGCACTGCAGGGTTTCGTTTGTAAGAACCATTTTATTTATAGTTTTGTCAAGTTTAATTTAAAGTAGGCATAAGTCAAGGCACACATTGTAATGTATTGTATATAATTCTTTTGATCATATCTGGCTTTGAATTATTGATAAAAACGATTAACTTTACTCACACGTTTAAAGCTACAATTACTAACAACAATCAAATGTAAAGTGAATAAAACAACACATATCGCCGAACTGCATCGGTGACCGGATATTACCACCACAAAAATCAAGGCATCCTATCCTGTGCATATTACAGCAATACGAGCGAGAGCGCTGCGACACCGATCTTGGAAACCGTGTGTGTGTGGGGCGCGATTATTTTTACCATACCACTAACCCGTCCAAGGCGCGTGTTAAGTCTATGGACGCGATATTGAAAACAGGTCTTAACGTGAGATGAGTACATGGACGGTTTAGTGGTACGGTAAAAAGAACGCGTGCGGGGCAGGCATTACGTTTTACATTGATTAACGTGTGATAACTGAGCGTGTGCGTGCAAGCATGTTCAATTTTACGTTACGATCAGTGGGTGCATGTTAACCTCCGCTCCAGCCTTTATTTTATATTGAGAATATCGGAAAATCGGAATTTAATGACACAAATTCATAATGCGGAATCTACACTAAAAAAATTGTAATAATTCCGCCAAAATCGGAATGGTTGGCAGGTATGTACCCAGAATAGCTCTCAGATGACCTTCCAGCGTCTGTAAGACCACCTGCATGATCTCGTTGGTAGAACGACCCAAAAACTGCTCACAAGCCGTGGCCAAAAGTCCCTCCTCTGTCATGACCTTGACCTGAGCCACACCCGTGACCGTAAGGGGCACGCCCATCGATGTCTCCACATTCTCACACTTAGGATTCAAGGTCATGACCTCCAGGGTAATCCTAGATGCAACGGAGAAACAATTATGTGTTAGTTATAAAATTTAAGATTTTGCAGGGTATTGGTATCGTTTCGGTTTGCTGTAACACCATGTGTTTATCTCAACTATCGCTAAGTGAGATAACGGGTTCTGAAAAGAACCTTATCGCACAACTCATATCTCGACTGTCGCAAAGTGAGATTATGGTTCAGGGGAGAACCAATATTGGGCAACCCGTTTCTCAACTATCGCTAAGTGAGAAGTTATTAGATTAACCCTAACCATGCTAGGGTAACTTTCTAATCACCCTGCTGAATGCAACAACATACCACAGTGGTCAATGATCGAGGCCTGCTAGGTGAAGTGAAGGGTTCAGAAATTTTTTTTTTTTTTTTTCAAGCACAGTGCTGTCTGCAATAACATACAACAAGGGGATCTTGTTGCATTGAGCAGGGTAATGCTGAAGACACAACACAGACTATTTGCTATACAAACACTGTCCAGTGCTGAATGCAACAAGATACAACAGATTGAGTCATCAGTACTGGCTGCTGAATGCAACAACGTCCATCGGAATTTTACAACTGTTGCATCCTGTTGCATTTAGCATGGTTAGGGTTAAAGGGAAGATATAGGATGATCAACTCCAAGATTAGGTCTGTACTCACTTTTGGACATCTGAGAGCAACCACCACGACCAAGCCCATCCTCCAATGATATACTTCTTGGAACCAGAACAACAACCCCCTGAAAAAAATAAATTAGTACTTGATAATTATGCTAGTGATGCACCACGGTAGGTCACTTGTTGGCATGAGGCTGTTAGGTCCCAAATATACTTGGGCCCGTCCTAACTAAATTGTTGCAGTTGGGTCCACAACACTATTAACCCCCGCCCGGGAAAAGTCAGGTAAAATATGTCATATCAACTTCCATATATTTGCACCCATGTTACCAGACTTGATTCCTCTGGACTCTGATGGAGTTAGAAGTTAGGTCTTACGTTAGTAAGCAGGCTGATCTAGGCTTGGTTCGCACAAAACAGCAACCGATAGGGAGCTTGCATTCGCCGCCGTGTTGAGGTAAAACAACGGGAATGCACTGATGTGTTCGCGCTGCGCCTGTATGTGAGCCAATGAGAGTTCATCTTTTGACCTCAACGAGGGCGCCCTTCAAGCCTGTGACATCATATGCAACTGTTGTGATCTATTTTACTTTTAATTTTAGTGTATTTTGATATGGAAAGAATGTCGTATCCGACCGCCACTTTTTAAGGTTTTTTGGGGAATTTTTTTGCAACTACTAACCATGTTGAACTATTTCGGCGCCCCCAAAAAATGGTGATTTTACTTACATTAATATTTTGTGACATATAGGCCCGAAAAAATTACAAGACGATCGTCATTTTGCAGATTTCAACGAGGATGGCCATCTTGAATGTTAAGAGTGGTGAACGGAAAAACAACTTGCGCGCGCAACAATTTTACGATGGCTGTTTTATGTGTGCACAGACAAATTGCAAAGATGGTTCAAGCGGGGTTTGGGTCTATTTGGGGGCGTGAATTTCTCAATAAAATTCCAGGGCTACAGGGAACGTGCCCAATTATTAACATTTTGGCCATCCATCATTATCAATAATACTGATAATATTATTACTATTATTATTTTGTTAAACAACAATATGCTATCTAGTATCAGTGATATCCTCAAACATGAAACACTTCATTTTGATTCGATCGGTCCATTATTGCCTGTCACTGAACGGTGTTTTAAACATTTTTCTTGTGCTGAATTATATTGTGGACACACAAACAAAATAAAATTAATAAGGTAAATATACATATATATGCCCTACTTATTATAGTAAAATAAAAGTAAATAATTGAATCCAGGAACTGGGCATCTTTTATTTATTTATTAATATTTCATTTTAATTATATATATTTTTTAATTAGTTATATATTTTTAGCACATAAAAATGCTCAGACTACCGACAACACGTGCAACCCCGAAACGGAATACTTCGCGCGCTAAAATACAGCAACTATGTGCACACATAAAACAGCTGTCGTAAAATTGTTGCACGCTCGAGTTGTTTTCCCGTTCAACACTCTTCATACATTCAAGATGGCCGTCCTCGTCGAAACACAATGCCGATCGTCTTGTAATATTTTCGGGCCTATATGTCACGAAATATAAATGTAGGTTTTAGTAAAATCACAAAAAAAAATTGTGGGGGGGCGCCGAGATAGTTAAACATGTAAGGAACGTATCTAGTCTGTCAACATAGTACCTGGAATTTAGAAAATTAAGAAAACACCGCCGTTAGCAGAAATGAGACCAAAGTGTGGCTAAGGATACAGGTCCGTGCCACACTGGTGGGGCAATGCCGTACTATTAACCTTCCTACTATAGCTGCACTTTAATGTCAAGTACTTGTAGTAGGCCCGAGTAGTAACTATAGCTCCTAGGTCAAAATCAGTCAACTGCTTGTTTTGACTGTTCACCCAAATGTGCACACAGGGGCATTTTGACTGGTTTTTACTGTCATTTTGACCACCCTGAACAATACCAGAGAAACAATGCTTTTACCAGTCCAAAACGGTCGACTCATTTTGACCTGTAAAAACTATAGGCCTACATAAGGTAGGTATGTGACAATCAGGCCATTGCATGCGTAGATCCGTGCACCCGGGCCGGGATCGCGCGTTGACCGGCCGCTGTGTGGATCGCGTCATCATTTTGCGTGTAGTAGACATATTTTAGGAGTACACATAATACACAGGTATTGGTGACGTAGTACACATAACCCTCTGTATAGGGTTTTCAGGTGAAAAATTATTCCTAAACCAATATACTCAATATTTATATCAAATTAAAGGTCTTGATGAAAGAAATACAATGGTTTTTAAATCAAGAAAATCGGACGAGTAGTTTTTGAGGAATCCTGTTTTATTTAATCAAATATACAGCATTCGATGAAGCGCGACTGTCCATACACTGTGTACATCCCTAATGACTCCAAAACCGTTGAATCAGCCTACACACACCGTGATACACACGCACAGCGTTCGTGCTCGTTTCCCTCATAAGAGCTTTTGAAAGGGTGTAAAAAATACACTCTCCACTCAAAACTAAACACAATTACGGCTAAAAACTTTCACATATGATAGAAAAGAGGTGTAAAATTCATTCAGACATCGCGCTTACATGTACCTATCAACTTGAAGATTTCACCTCGAAAAAACGGTGTTTATTTTTTATCTCTTCATAACTTCGGTTGTAGAGTAGTTATGGAGATCGAGCAAGCATGGGTATGTAAAGGAGGGAAACCCGTTTTCACGTCAATCACAATGTACTCGGGCGCGGAGACAGCTCCGAAGTGGATGCCCTTAGCAGAGCGCGGCAAATTTTACGCGCCGAATGCGCCCGATCTCGGAACACTTCGCGAAAGGCTGGGCGGGACGAGAATGGTTCATTCATAAAAATCTAGGCTTTCGCACGTACTTCTGATTGCTATTTTATGTACATTGTTGGATAGCTGAAACTATAAGCTTTCCAATGAGCTATTACATGTAAGATTTTGACAGGTAAAAGTAGTAAAATATTTTGATTTAAAATTTTGATGTTTTTTGTTGCAGGCGATGCGCTGTACGTGTGGCGGGCTTCGGTCAAGCATGTACAAACTGAAAACCCTACTCTGTATCATCGTCTTCGATTTTTTTCAATGCGGTTTGTAAAAGTGAAAAAAAAAATCCATCAAAGTTTCGGGCTGTCAAAGTCATCGATTCATTACCCGAAGATATATATTTTTAGTTTTTAAACTTGTATTATTTGTTTCTATGTATATTTGTCTATATCTGTGGTGAATTTGAAGTGAATCAGATCATCCGCACATTGTTTTTGGCGGGTCGCAAAAATTTTTGTCAACGGTGAAAATTGTCAAAATTGCCGGATTTCACACTGGCCGAACGCTTCATGTCACTGCCTTTCAAAACACCGTTTGGCACTAAAATCATGCTAAAATGAGACTTATGAATGTCTACTATTGATTTATGGCAAGATTTATGAAAATTATGCCTTAGAGACACCGATGATTAAGGATTTTGATGTGTTTTCTGTTCAAAATAAATGCATACGCGATTCGGAGGTCACATAACCCAATTTTAGCAACGTGATTAGCCCATGCCAATGTTTACAAACACAGGTGGCCGTGTTTTTTTGGACAGTGTATTGCTTAACTATATTGTATTGTTTTATTTGTTCATTTTGCATTATTTATGGATTTATTTTTATTTTTATTAGTTATTTAATTTACAGGCCCATGAAATCTCTGATCCGCATGTTTTTTTCGGGGGGAAAATGCCCCCCCCCCCCATTTTTTTTTTTTTTTTTTTTGAGATTGAAGATCTAATTCACCAAAGACATAAATAAAATCAATTAAAATGCTCCAGATTGCACAGTAGAGCATTTAAACCAATCATAAACATCAAGTAAAAACATTCATATTGGCTTTGCATTTAGCAATGCGCGCTTAAAATATTAACTTGTCATAATTTTCCTCTTTTGGGGGGTTTTTATGCCTGAAAGCAGATATTGACTTTTTTATGACTTTTCTTTCAGGGGGGGAAAAATCACAATCAATTATGTAAATTTTTTGGTTGTGGTTACAAAAGTTCATTTTATTTCCTGTAGTACACATCTGAAAAGAATAATGCACACTTTTTTAAGTAGCCCACTAGTAATTAAAATTTAAAAATAAGGAACTGTTGTTCCTATGAATGAAGTGAAAATGGTTGCAAAATGTTGTGTATTAGTAAGGCTTTCTTCAATGAAAGTTTTATTAAAATCTGTTGGATATTAAAAAAGTTATGACACTTTGTAGTTCAGAACTGCCCGAAAAGGTCACAACTTTTTCTTTGTTTTCTATAGTATTATAAAGCAATACCAAATTAAGCCCGCCAATTCAATATTTAAATCGTCATAACTTTTTTAATAATTAACCTATAACAAAGATATTTATATCATTTTAATGCATTTTCTGAGCTCTTTCCAATGGTACTAAAATTATGCCACAATGTTTATTTTGAAATTTTTTGTCACATACCTACATAAGGTTTGCCAGTGTTTGACTTGTAATGTAAGTGCACTAGATATACCTTGGCAAGTATACCAACATTTTGACTGATTTTGACCCTTGTAGTAGTACTAGTACTAGTAGTAGTAGGAGGGTTAGGAGCCTAATATAATAAACAATAGCTAGCCTAGGCTACTGTGTCGTGTGTAACGTTACTGCCTGTGCTGTAGCCTACATCAAAACATGCCTACCTGAAACAACCATAGCCTCATTCGGCCCTGTTGTGTTAATATTTCCCATCGTGTTGCCTTGATGAGGGTAAGAAAAACGAGATTTTTAGCACCCAAACGCTACCGCCGTATGTCGATAACCAACCAGTGAGATTAAATTTCTTTTGATTGTGTACATACGAGACGCGACGTCGCACGTATCAACAACCCTAGCCCTGTAGTTATAGTATAGTTAATGCACAAAAAATTCCATAAACGTAACAAGCGCAGCGAAGCGCAAGCGTCAAGATGGCCGATCTTATTAAAAATATAATTCCCACGGTTGTTTGGGGGCAATATGAAGTAGCACAAATTTTGCATTTGCTTTGAAGATTTTAGTTGTACGACCACACTGTTGCATTTTCTTATTTGAATACAATTTTTCGTCGAAAAATTTGATCGGATGGGAAGCTCAAAATAAGAACATTGTCAATAAAATCCGAAAGATGCGTAGGAAATCATATGTTATTGAGATCACGTGACGAAGGGTGGGACATTTTCCTGGGTACTAGCGCACGTACGGGATACATGTACATGTACGTGCCTGGCCTGGGTACACCTCGCTGTGTGATGGTCGTAAAATTTTCCACCCGCGGTGAATCATCAGATCATCATTAAAATAGGCCAAGTGAATCATTTTGAGGAATTATTTTTTCTATCTCTCAAATATAACGCCGCAGCTCACTATATGCATGTAATAATATATTTTTGTATATGCATCAATGTCTTCTTGTCACGCCTCCTTTCTTCATCCACCCTGGATTCAACCCTAAATCAGGAAACTAATTATTAAATTGACGAGCGCGCAAAGCCGAATAATGGCTTGGGTCAGGGCCCGCTTTAGGGCCCATGTGGCAATGAGCCAAAATTGTGTGTTTTTGTATGCTCGCGTCAGTGCGCTCAGACTACCTGTTTATAATTATTCGATGTCGTCTGAAGACATACTAAGGTCTGTGTGGTTGAATTGTGAGGCGGGAGTGATACTTTAGGTCCTTACGAACGAACATGTAGGAAGAAAATCAGTATCGCAGGTCTTGTATTTAAAATGCGATAAAAAACGGACAATCGATATTGACTCCGGACGCGATTTTTTTTCTGCAGTACACTTCGTCAACTATTTTTTATATGCATTTGTGTACTTTAAAAAAACCTTTATTTTACATTAAAAAAATCATCCACAACCGTGAATTACATTATATAGAACGGCTTTGCTTCTAAATTAATATTGTGGTTAAAAAAATGTATAAAAAAATGTACAATTTTTTTTTGTTAATGAAAATGTAGAAAAACCTAGTTTTGAACTTGGCACCTTCTGTTTGCAAGGCGGGCGTTCTAACTACTAGACTACCATGCCACTCGAGTTCGGCAGTAAATTATTGGAGAACTTTTTTTTTAAATTACATTTCTACACCAATTTCTAAGCCATTACATTGACGCTGCAGAATAAATAGCAATCCGGACATGTCAGAGCTATATAGAGGGCGCCATTTGTGACAGTGCACTAAATATTGGCTCCATACGCTCACCACCTCATTCATTGGGTCCAAAAAGGTGTTCCAAAACACAGGAAAAGGCATAGGCGTCGATCGGTGGAGACAATATCAAATGTTCCCCCAATTTTGGATGGCCCGCATAAATTTTAAATATTCTAAATATGTTAGCCTATCCTGACTACTGATAAGGAATAGGCTATCTTTTTCTTGCAACACCAAAATATTAATAAAGCGATCAGAATGGCACCACCACAAAGCATCCAGAGTCGAAACAATTTCGTGATTCTGAATATTACTGTAAGGCAGGCCTCTATCTGCGCCTCAGCTACGCGCTTGCTTTGCACAGAGGCGAATTTACAATCTTGGATAGACTTGTTGGGACACTGGAGCAAGAATTTGGACTTGAAGTCTGCATGTCTTCCCCCCCCCCCCCCACTTCTAAGTAGCGATCGACGCCCATAGGAAAATGTAGTGTAGGCCTATGTAAGTATTTGTTGGAAGCAGGTAGGTGGGCGACAGGATGTAAATGCAGCAGTGAGCATTCCTGGTTTGTATATAAAAATGACTTTATCTAATTATTCAAGTGATATATAACTCTGATGGCGACCATGATGTACCGGCGTGTAATGCCACACTCTCAGAGCAGAAGCAGAAGTGTGTTTCACCGTAAGGGCTACGGTACACGCGTACGAAGTGGAACACTGTCAAAACTGTCACTATGGAGGGTACATTTAGCCAATTGTCAAATAATCAAACAGAGAGGGGAACAATCAAATATCAATTGTCTCCCGTCCCTCGTCGTTTGTCCAATCGTGTTGATGGAAATCGTATAGGGCCTAGGTCTAAGTTATGCAGACTATGAAGTAGCAATTAATTCTCACAGCCAAATAATTTCATCAATTAGACTTAGCTGCTGCTGCAAACTGCTTACCATCCTTTAAGGACCTGTACAGTGGCGTCAGTCCACGTCAAACTCTTGACGAAACATGGACCCATCTTAAGACGTCAATCTATGAAGCTGCCCTTTCCACCTTTGGAAGGAAATCAACACCTCCCAATGACTGGTTTGACTTGAATGCTGATATAATGCTCCCTGTCATTGATGCAAAGAGGGCTGCTCATCTCAGATTCAAGACCAAATATACCAGGAAGTCACTGCAAGATCTCCGTGCAGCTCGCAGTGCAGTCCAGCGAACAGCTATAGGCGCTGTGCCAACGACTTCTGGCAGCAACTCTGCCAGAGTATTCAGATGGCATCAGACACTGGTAACATCCGTGGAATGTATGAGGGCATCAAAAAAGCCATTGGCACACGCATCAAGAAAACTGCTCCACTGAAATCCAGGACGGGATCCATTATAATTGACAAAGGCGAACAGATGGGACGATGGGTTGATCACTACTTGGATCTATACTCAAGAGAAAACAAAGTTTCACAGACCGCTTTAGATGCCCTTCACGCTTTCCCCGCCATGACAGAGCTAGATGTTGAGCCCACACTGCAAGAGCTTGGTAAGGTCATCGACAGCCTAGCTAGCGGAAAGGCTCCAGGGAAAGACGGCATCCCAGCTGACATTCTCAAATGCGGAAAGGACACCCTGATTCCTGACCTCCATCATCTACTTATACAGTGCTGGAATGAGGGAGCCGTGCCCCAAGACATGCGTGACTCCAACATTGTCACAATATACAAGAACAAGGGCGACAGATCGGATTGCAATAACTACCGTGGCATCTCTTTGTTGAGCATTGTGGGAAAAGTCTTTGCACGTGTCATCCTCAAGAGGCTACAAGTTCTTGCCGATCAAGTTTACCCAGAGGAGCAATGTGGTTTTCGTCCAAAAAGATCTACAGTAGACATGATCTTCTCTTTGAGGCAACTTCAGGAAAAGTGCAGAGAGCAACAATAACCCCTATATACAGCTTTTGTTGACCTTACCAAGGCATTTGATCTAGTCAGTATAGAGATGGGCTCTTCAAGTGCCTGGAAATTATAGGTTGTCCTCCGAAGCTGCTCGAGCTTGATTCGCTCATTCCACGAAGGGATGAAAGGCTCCATTCAGTTCGACGGATCAACATCAGAAGCTTTCAAAATCAGCAGTGGAGTCAAGCAGGGCTGTGTACTTGCACCTACTCTGTTTGGGATCTTCTTTTCCTTGCTTCTGACTTACGCTTTTAGGACCGCAGAAGAAGGCGTCCACCTGCACACAAGATCTGATGGTGGACTCTTTAACCTTGCCCGTCTGCGTGCAAAAACTAAAGTGCGCAAAGTCCTTATCAGGATGCTCCTGTTTGCTGATGACGCAGCATTTGTTGCCCACTCTGAACACGAACTCCAATCACTCATGGACCGCTTCTCGCATGCTTGTGATGAGTTTGGACTGACCATCAGCCTACAGAAAACAACTGTGATGGGCCATACTCATGTTCAACCTGTAATCTCCATAGGCAACTACAATCTTGAGGTCGTTGAGAAGTTCTGTTACCTTGGCTCAACTGTTACCAACACCATGTCACTTGACGCAGAGTTAAACACCCGTATTGGCAAAGCATCAACCACCTTTGGCATGCTGACAAAAAGAGTATGGAAAAACCCAAAGCTTACCATCAATACTAAAGTCCATGTGTACTCGGCATGCGTCCTCAGCACTCTGCTATATGGCAGCGAGTCCTGGCCCTCCTATTCAAAGCAAGAGAAACGACTCCAGTCATTTCATCTTCGCCTTCTTCGTCGCATCCTTAACATCTCTTGGATGGACAAGGTAAACAATTTTGAAGTCTTGAGGAGGGCTGGCATCCAATCCATCTTCGCTATACTCAGCCAAAGGAGACTCCGCTGGTTGGGTCATATGCAAAGAATGGATGATGGGAGGATCCCAAAGGACCTGCTTTATGGCGAGCTACTTACTGGGAAGAGAGCAACAGGACGACCATGCCTTCGCTTCAAGGATGTCTGCAAAAGGGATCTGCAGTCATGTTCCATCACCCCTTCCAACTGGGAGCCCTTAGCAGCTAACAGGCAGAGCTGGAAGCGAACAGTCACGTCTGGAACCACTCGTGGTGACCTCAGACGTGAGGAGGAACATCAGGAGAAACGCTGTCGAAGGAAGCAGCTACCAACTGCTGCTTCGACGTTCATCTGTCGGGGCTGCCATCGCGACTGTCACTCCCGGATAGGCCTTGCAAGTCACAACCGCAAATGCCCCTAACTATCCAAGCAAATCAGCGCCCCCCTTCTTTTATAAGTCCATCGTCTTTCGAGACGGATGGAGGCCTACTACTACTACAGTGGCGTAGCTAGCGGGGGGACAGGGGGGCGGCCCGGCTCCAGTTCCAGAATAAGTGGGCCCCCCCCCTAACACATGCGAATTTTTTTCACATGCTTATGGGACTGACTGACGGGCCCACCAGCAGGCAGGACTATACAGGCAGGGCCGGATTTAGACCTTGAGGGGCCCGGGGCACTTCAGGTTCGGGGGCCCCTCGACATAGAAATTAAATTACATGACAAATAAAAAATGAACTAAAATGAATGATAAACCGCATTTCTTCGAAAAAAATATAAAACTAATTTTATAATTATTACATTTTTTTATTTGTTTATAAAGGAAGTCCTTAGTCTGGGGGCCCTCTGGCGGGGGGGCCCGGGGCAATTGCCCCCTTTGCCCCCTTATAAATCCGGCCCTGTATACAGGGCCGCTTTTACATAAGGGCAAAAGGGTAGTTGCCCACGGCCCCAGGTAAAGAGGGGGGCCCTAAAAATCTGTACAGTCATTTTGTTATAACCCGCGATTAATCAAAATCCAATGGCTTAATATGCATGTAGAAGGTATAGCAGCACTAACACTTTTTCCGGATAACAATTAAGAAAATGGCCCCTATTTATTTCCTTGCCCGTGGGCCCCGTAATACCTAAAATCAGCCCTGGGACTATAGTTCTCTGGGCCCCATTCTAAAAATATACGTGATTATCGATCGTATCTCCTGCTAACAGTAGGGTTTGCCGAGTACTGTCAGATCTATACACATCACACGCACTCGTTTGACCTACACTAACGAACAAATGATCACTGTGTGGGGCCCACTGCGTGTCATGAGAAATTACTTCACTCACCACTGACTGCTGAACTGGTCACACGATCTGTAATCGATCGGCACACTCCATATATCATCTTGCTGTTTAAAACAAACTAGTTGTGTTTATTTAATGACATTATATATGTGAGAATCAGTACTGACGTTTATTTGTTTGTTACGAATGTCGAATATGCCAAAATCAAAGTCAGGAGCTCAAAAAAGGAGAAAATGTCAACAGGCAGCATTGACGGAATCGGCGAAAAGGTAAGCCGATAACAAATTTTTTCAGCGGTGATGGGTGTTCATCATCTACTGATGACAAAGAAAAAGATCATGGTATGGTAACAGATAATGATATTGGTAGTGAAAACGAAAACTTGTCTGGAATGGTGGTGGACCAAGGCGAGCCAACATCATCCTTCGTTGAAGAAGCAGAAGTAACGGCAGGTACTTCTTCTGAAATTGATCAAGAGATGGAGAAATCGGATTCTGAGACAAGCGAGCCAAACGAGAAATAGCAGAAAACGTAGACTTTGGCATAGTGATTGATAAGTTTTCCAAAATTAAAAAGCGCAGAATGGAACTCGATTGATCATATCATTGACATTTATGTTGATACTTTGAAGAATATGATATGCTTCGATATTACCTAAAGTCGGTGTCATTGATTGGTGGGCCCCCTGGGATCCGATTCGCCCCCCCTGGCGAACATAGCCAGCTACGCCACTGGACCTGTAGTATAAATGCACAGCAGTAATTATTGACCTTAAGTTTCGAACATACAGCAGGTTCAAATAACTTCCTTAGATGTATTTTTTTCTTTTCATTTTCGCTTTTTTGGGAGGGGCATTTAGGGTTTTCCCCCGCTGCCACACCTCACTGCAACAAACTCAGAAAGTCCATGAAGTGGTAGGCTGACTGTATACACTGTTTTTGTGGGTACATTCGCCCAAACTGAATACTCGCTGAAGCCCAAATTGCCATTACGGCATGCAGGGATAGGGCTGCACGTAAATGCCCCGCAATGACGCATGACGCTCACTCCATTCGCCAAATTTCGGCTTTATTCGGAAAGTAAACAGAATACTGGGGCGTGTTTTGGCGAACACGAATAGAAAGTTGTTTCTGACGTCACATATACTTCACCAGTAACATGACGGCATAGCTAGCTAGGCGAAAAAGAAATGTAACCAGTTAAGTTTGTTTTCAGTTTGTGACGTGTTCAATCCTCACTGTTTCTGAAATACACAGTATAATTAAAATTTTGGCCAAATGGAACTTACTCGCGAGTGCTAGTAATAAACTTGAAAGATATGTTTGTACACGAACAATCATTCCATCATATTTGAGTATATATTGAACAAAACTTTCGTTACTTTTTACAATCCACCATCTTGAACCAACCGATAACAAACTTCGGTTCACGTTTGGTCAGAACAATGACGTCATCGCAGCCCAAAAATATTTAACCAATGACCGAAGCCCAAACATGTTTCTGGTCGATGTTGACCGGTCAGGGTCACGAAAACACAGCACTGTGCCACGCTCAACCAATGAATAAAATAAATGCATGTCCTTTGTTGCCAAACAATTGTTTTTACATTGTTGTACATCCGATTGTTGCTAAGGGCTGTTTTAGGTGGTTAGCCGCGCGCGCCTACGCGCACGCCAACCCAAGCTCAAGTTGCCGGCTGCATGCGCGTGCATAATGCAAGGTTATGTTAATTTAGCTAACTCGCAAAAACAAAATAAAAACATCGAGCAGAACAGTATATACCATGTACTGCTTTACAACCCCCAGGATGTGATGAATGCGACGAGACACCGAAAAGGAACGAAGCATAACAAAGGTTAAATTTGAAAATAGGCAAGTCGCCTTGACTAGGTGGAACTGAAAATCTAACATGACCTCAAGAAAAATCGGAAGCCATCTCAATTTTGTGCATAATGACGAAATTTGGTAAGAACACAAAACTTTACAAGTAAATGTTAAACTTGCGTGCAGGCACTGTTTATCAATGACAAAAATACAAAAACCAAAACAACTAACAAAAGAGAGAATAAACAAACAAATCTATTTCCAAACATAGACGTTCGAGCAGTGATTTTTATTTTGTTATTTTGTTCTGGGGCCAGTCAGAGATGATATATATTCGATCGATTGTACCGAGCAACTATACACTGTAAAACGGTGTTTAGAATTTAAACACATTTCTAAACACTTAATTGTATCCAAGCAAATATAGACGCGTTTAGGAATGCGTTTAAATGCTAAACGACCATCCTCTGTACATGTCTCAAAGCTAAACGGCCATCCTCTGTACATGTCTCAAAGCTAAACGGCCATCCTCTGTACATGTACATGTCTCAAAGCTAAACGGCCATCCTCTGTACATGTACATGTCTCAAAGCTAAACGGCCATCCTCTGTACATGTACATGTCTCAAAGCTAAACGACCATCCTCTGTACATGTCACAAAGCTAAACGACCATCCTCTGTACATGTCTCAAAGCTAAACGGCCATCCTCTGTACATGTCTCAAAGCTAAACGACCATCCTCTGTACATGTACATGTCTCAAAGCTAAACGACCATCCTCTGTACATGTACATGTCTCAAAGCTAAACGGCCATCCTCTGTACATGTCACAAAGCTAAACGACCATCCTCTGTACATGTCTCAAAGCTAAACGGCCATCCTCTGTACATGTCTCAAAGCTAAACGGCCATCCTCTGTACATGTCACAAAGCTAAACGGCCATCCTCTGTACATGTCTCAAAGCTAAACGTGCTTAGCTTTTTGACACCTGTTTTAATTCAAACACACAGAAAAAGCACAATCTAAACATGTTTTAGGCTAAACATGTGAAAAAAGTGGGTACAATTAAGAGTTTAGAAATGTGTTTAAATTCTAAACATAATTTTTACAGTGTACTTTTAAACATAGGCTACTATATAATATACTTCTTTTTTTTAAACTTTTTTTTCCCTTTCTTTTTTGACAACAGGGAAATACGTGACACATTGTATACGCAGGGATCACATTTCCCATATACAAAGTATGGTGGCTAAGAGAGGCCTCACAAATCGGGCAAATGTTCATACCCCTATGTGAAAAAGTCGTCTAAAGCACAGCATGGCCGAATTCCAATCAATCCAGCAATTTTGGCTGCAATAGGACATCGTTTCATAGCAAAAAAAATATTTAAAAAAATATATAAAAAAATAGAAATGCCGACGCGCGGGTCTGAGGCGACGTGAGCGGAGAACAGACAACGGAGACTTTTTTTTGCCTAATCTTGAAAAACGAAAATGATTACATGCAAATTTAGTAATTGACCAACCTGTTGTGGTCACGTGCAAGCTGATGATTAAAACAGTGGACCAGCATTTTATTAATTTGAGTTTTGATTTTACTGGTACTAATCCTTAACCCCAGAAAAATAGAATTCAACATTTAAATTCATTTTTTTTACCGTCAAATCGTCCCAACATAATAAAAACTTACTTGGTAAAGTTGTGATGGTACCAAACATTCCTTGGAATATTTCTGTCTCGATCAAGCGCTATCGTTTGAGTTAAATTAGTGAACACTGATTTCCACAATGAATTTCTGTAATCCGAAGTCAGAAATTCCACATTGGAATGCATTCACAATTTTCTCCTGTAAGCTGGAACTTTCGCAGGCATGGTTTTTATACATATATTTTGATTCTTATATCAAGTATGGATTCAGTTACAGACATTTTACCACAAGTGTATTATTGGCATTAAGGGATGGGGAATATCGGTAGCTTTTTCTATTCGCATAGTCACTGCATGAACCGTTGAGGGCACATGTTGTTAGACCACTGTGGGCAAAAGGGCAGCGATAGTGCGTCGCGTTTGGCGTATTTTGCAGTTGATATGCGTACGCGTGGAATATCTCCAGCGATCATTGGCTGGTAGAAGTACACGCGCGTGTAGTACCATATCATACGCGCATAATGTGTACGCACAACGCTCACACGACGCGAAAGTGGCTATCATCAAGACACTGGGTACAAATAGAGGGCTACGATGGGCACTGAGCGGAATAACCCTTGCAGTCTGGACACACAAACAAATATATGGCAATTTTATAAGGTGGATGTATAATTTCCAACTCAGTAAATTTATTTATGATCAGGTATATAGATACCAAAAGTCAACTTTGGATTTAAGACAGGGTACTGCATTAGTATTACTTGACCACAAAAATTACCAAATCAAGTGACAATATTATTAGTATATTACCATGGAAACCAGGTGCTTAGCATGGGGCACATGGTTTTTTTAAAATTTATTTTAAAATAAAAACATAAATTTAAACAACATATTTGCCCAACCGCGAAATATTTGCCTCCATTATTATGGAGTGCCACGGCCGAGCGGTTTAGTGCTTCGGATTTGTGTTCGAATCCCGACCGCGACCATGGTGCTTGTGTCCTTGAGCAAGACACTTTACCATAATTGTTTCTCTCCACCCAGGGGTAAATGGGTACCTGTGAGGGCAGAGTTGGTTGTTGTGTTTAATTAGCCCATATGCGCTGAAATGGCAGCAATTGAGCTGTATACTCCCCAGGGAGCTGAGATGGTTTAAGGAATGATTTATGCGCCTGATGAGCAGGGGTAATAATTGTACAGCGCTGTGATACCTCGTGTAAGAGCGCTTTAAAAATGCCTTCATTATAATTTACCCTAAAAATGGGGGGAGGGGGTAGTTGTTCTTATACCGCAAATTCCGGTGGCTACTTTTTTGTTAACAAACATTTTGCCGCCCGTAATTTCTAGCTAGACGCGCTTGTTGGAAACTATTATCAGAATCCTTCTATTTTGTATAATACACAAGAGTAAATTAGTTCCCCCAATTGTTCATGGGTAAGGTGTGAACTTTCTTAAATAATGTTATATTATTACTTCAATAGGAAAGACCACATTCGTCATGAACTTCAGTCACTACGAAAATGGCCAGATCAATGGGGTCTTATGACGCGTGAATACACCCGCCTGAACCGACGGCTTATAGGCGAACGTCTCACACCCGAGGCCGGCGACTCCATCTACCCTACTCGGTGTCCCTCCGTCAGCAGTGACCGTTCGTCCTCCTCTTCACAACGATCGACGCCGGGTTTTTCATCAACTCGTCTACCGTCCATTTTGAGTGGTAACAGGTCGTCAACACCGCAACGACAGTGCCTAGATTCACTCGCACCCCGCCTGTCTAAACTCCCTACCATCTCGGGCAGTCCGGCGGAGGTGGGGACCGTATTTCCTCGAGTGACGAAAGCCTTTCCAAAGACAACATCAGGTGAAATAGGTTGGCAGTCTTCGCATCCACAGAATAACCTTGAAATATATGGAAGATATGCACCGAACGCTAGAGGGCAGCATGGGATATTGAAGCTACTGGACTGGCCTCAACAGAGTATCGTGTAAATTCACTTTTCTGGCCATTAATTCAAAATAATTGATTCTCTTTGAACCGAAGTAGAAAACATTGGTGACTTTTTAGACGCTGGTGGCAGCAGACTTACTGGTTCTTTTGCCATTGTTTACATAATTCTAATAAGCATCTGCACAATGTTGAGAACAATAAAAAAAATTAATAAAAATAAAAAAACGGTTAGTCTTCTGCCATCTAGTTTTTCAAAATTCTCCCATCTGTTTAAAGGGACAATATCGTCACGCATGGAATCAGAATGCTAGATTTATATTAACTCAGTGACTGGAAATAATACCTCACATGATAAGGTCATATTACCATTGCTGCTGCATAAATGAGCCAGTAATTTTCAGTCACTGTGTTCATCTTAAACTAGGACACCGATTCCATGCCCTGTTGAAAGTCTGCTCTGATCGTGACGATACTGTCCCTGTAACGGTTTGGTATTACTCCTAGGCATTGTACTAAAACAATAAAAATCCTTCAAAATCCTCCAACAGGCTTTGTTGTCTGTAGAGTTAGGGTTAAATAACTGCACAAAATACTCAGTACATGTTTAACAGCACTCTGCATTCATTTTAATGCTATCTCCACTTTGTCAGCACATTCTAATACAGAATTATGTTCAGAACACTTTTGTTGGGAGAAGCTGTACTTTACCACATAACGTTGACACTGCTGCTTGATACCTGCTTGATACCTGCTTGATACCTGCTAGATACCTGCTTCATACCCGCTTGTAGAATTGATGGAAAGCTTTCTTCATTGCAAAATATTATATCAGTTTCAGTGTAGTATTAATCAAAAAGAAATATAAACAATGCAAAAATCATTAAAGCTATATTATACACTGTCATAATGGGTTAACAGTTGTATTCTCTACTTTTTAACATATTAAATAATTATTAATCTAGGAAGCAGTTACCAATTTCTTGTCATTTTCTTTGATCAGTATTAAACATCACTTTAATGGTAAAAATAAATATTGTGGTTTTTATTAACTTTTTTATTCCATATGGACTTTATGGAATAAAAGGTTTCATTGTACACAAGGAGTTGACAATCTAATTTTGTGGTGCTATCCACCATACACAGTGTAACACTGCTAGAACAAACACCATTAAACCTAACCACCCCCAAACCATTCCAACTCCAACAGCAGGGTTTGTTGGATTTTGATGGACTCAGTACTGTATAGCCCAGACTGAGATACTTTGCATGGGGGCCAGGTGTCCCAATTCCAGCCAAGTCCAACAGTTGCAGAGCTGCCAACTCTTCCGGATTCTGCGGAAGACTTTCAGATTGACGGTATTTACTTAAAATATATGCAAGGAGGCCTCTCCTTTTGGCACCAAAAGGAGAGGCCTCCTTGCATATATTTTAAGTAAGTAAATTACCGTCAAATACGCGAAGTCTTCCGCAGAATCCGGAAGAGTTGGCAGCTCTGCAGTTGGGTGGTAGTGTTACTGCATGGTGTTGTATTTTGATGGACTCAGTACTGTATAGCCCAGACAGGGATACTTTACATGGGGCCGGGTGTCCCAATTCCAGCTAACTCCAACAGTTGGGTGGTAGTGTTACTGCATAGTGTTGGATTTTGGTGGATTCAGGAAGGTTCTTAGCCAAAACAGCTAGGGGGTTTGTATTAAAGGACATTTCCTAACTAGTCGATTTTGGCTATGGCTAAAGTAGTCTTTAGTTAAGGCCCACGCGACAACCCAGAACACGATGCGCGAAAAAAGACCACGCATGCAAGTGCGGACACCATGAGGGCCTTCACTAGTCCATTCTGTGGTCTTATGTTTCTCTATATATATTTCTCTACCGATTTGGTAGAGAAATGTTAATACATAATGCATTAGGTAACTAATTTGTTGTGATGTCACTTATTTAAATATATAGACGAGCCCAACATTTTGCTTACGGTGATTGGTTTAAATAAATTTGCATACATAAATGATTCATTTTGCTGGAAGTTTATGAATAATTCAGTAGTACCGTCCTCAGAACGGACTGGTAAAGGCGCTCGTGGCTTTGCCACTCGAGATCGCGTGCGTGGCCTTTTTTTTTCGGGGCGTTATGTTGTGTTCTGGGTTGCCTCATGCACTTTGACTAAAGGCTATGGCTTATTGGCTACAGCGGCCATGTTGAAGTGTAGGCAGATGCAGTTATCTAGCCATAGCCGTAGCAAAAGCACTAGATTTGGAAACCGTCTAAAAAACATTTGGTTTTACCGAACATGTTCCTTGGTTCCCAGTTTTTGTATTAGTAATGAAACCATGGTTCACTGTAACCGATGATAATAGGACCATTAGGCCCCCAAAAAAAAGAAGGTTTCTGGTCTGTGCGTGTCGCTTCAGAACCACACGTCAGCCTTTTTATTTATTTATTTATTTTTTTGCTATGAAACAATGTCCAATTGCAGCCAAAATTGCTGGATCGATTGGAATTCTGCTGCTCTGTGTTTTAAATGACCTTTTTTTCACATAGGGGTATGAACGTTTGCCCGATTTGTGAGTCCTCTTTCAGCCACCATACTTGGTGTACGGGGAATGTGGTCTGGTTCTAATAACCGCACATACATATCGCGTATTTCACATATTTCACTAGTTGGCAAAATTTTTTTTTTTTTTTTAAAGATTAACCCTAACCCTGCCAGACGCAGCACAGTGCATCAGGTGGAAAAGTCTGGTGCACTTTGATGCAAAATGCAACCACTAACTGCTGTGAACTTTGTAGCAATACTGATGGAAATTGAGGTCAAACCAGCTAAGTGCTGGGGAATTGGGCAAACCACTTTGGGTCCCTGGTCTGAAGGGTATGTCTCGGGTTTCACTCTACTTTCATAGTGCAGAGAAATCAAGAAGAAAAAGTTTGAAAAAGAAACAAGAAAAAAGAAATCAAGAAGAAAAAGTTTGAAAAAGAAACAAAATGTAAATAAGAGGAACAAAAGAAAGAAGAAGAAAATAAAGAAGAAAAGAAGAAAAGAAGAAAATGAAGAAATCCATAAAAAATAAATAAAAAAATTGAGTTCAATAGCAGAAAACCCAGAAAAGAATGTAAACAAAAGGAAAACATAAAAAAGAACAGGCAGTGATGATATTTTGTTTCAAATATTCAAAGCCAAACAAAACCTTCCCAGCAACTAAATTCCCAGCAACCAAGAAAACCTACTACCCTCCCAGCAACTTTTGATGCATCTACGGGTGCATATTGATGGAATTTGCAAGGTACTTGTACCACCACTGATATACACTATACACCCTTGACTGCCACACGCAGCAAAATGCACAGCTGCACTTTGCTGCACTCTGCAGCCAAGTCACTTTGACAAACGATGCAATCTGATGCATCTGGCAGGGTTTCTAGCCAAAATACCCTGGAGGGTTAGGGTTAAAAACAGAAAAAAAGAATGTAACCGCACCAATTATGAAGCTGAGCTATGACCAGAAACCAGAGAAAAAAATGTTTTGCCTTATATTGTGTGGACTATGATGTTCGTTACAGCAGCATTCCACTGTACACAATGATTCAAAATCCTCAACATTTGCAGCCACATCTTTCCATGTCCCACCTCAACTCTCCTGGATGTGTAGGTGGGAAAGAGCACCCTCAAGAGGCCGAGCATGGACAGGACAATATGACTGATGGATAGCTAATGTTAGACTGGTATCTTATCAAGGACAAAGACAGGCCCCAGGACGAAGATATGACATCACGCTTCGAGACTCGCATGCCAGCTACCAACCAATGTCAAAGTTGTATTTCCATGAAACTGAGAGGGTGGTATCTGGTGTTTACTGTGAGCTTCGAGGCGTGATGTCAGATTGCCAGGCTAGGCTTATGTCTGCCTAATCATTTCATCTGTATAAAATCTTCTTGACGTCTCTGTTTACGCCTTCAATGCGCATGTCCACATTTCCTGTCTTGTGCGTGATACGATCGATGTCATCATTCTGCCGTTCGATCTCATCTCCCAGACCAATACCAAGGTTTTTGAGTCGGCCAAGTCCCGTTGACAGCTCATCTTTAAAAAAACAAACAAAAAAAACCCAAGTTTTTTAATGTCAGGAATTCAAAGTTTTGTCCCATCAATATGATAATGAAAATACTACTTTGCTTACCCTAACCTTCCCAAATCCTCCAAAATCCTCTTTGTTAAAGTGAAGGATTTTGAAGGATTGAGGTTACATGCTACATGCTCTTTGCTAAAGTGAAGGATTTTGGACGATTGAGGTTATTAGGCATACTTGCCTTTCCATGGTACATGTACATCCATGTTTGTTGTAGTGATTGCAAGGTTAGTGCTTGGGTCAGTGGACACTGTTTATTGCTCCATGCATGCAGGGAGGGTCCCTGGTCATGTACATGTATCACAGATTAGAAACACATGTGTGCAGGGTTTACCCCGGTATTTCTGGTTCACATAGCAAACGCCCTTGTTTACAGGTTTTCTCAGGCTTCCGAGCTACAGTGCTTAAGTGTGCTTTTGAGGCATCCTTGGTTTCATTACCAGAAATGTATAATAATAATAATAATAATAATGATGTGCTTGCTTTACTACTGAAGGATTTTGGAAGATTCAGGTTATGTGGAAGCAAATGGGCCTAGGGAGTTAGGAAGGATTTAGGTTATGTTTAAGCAAATGGGCCTAGGGAGTTAGGAAGGATTCAGGTTATGTGTAAGCAAGTGGGCCTAGGTAGTTAGGAAGGATTCAGGTTATGTGTTTACAAGCAAATGGGCCTAGGGAGTTTGGGTTAAAGTTTGATCTTATAAAAGTTTTGCTATAGAGGTAGGGGAAATAAAAATAACAAGTAGTTCTTATATAGCGTCAATTCCACTTCTAGTATTATCCCTATCACTGGGCTACTATCTTCTTAAATCATTCCTGGATCATTCTCAACTTCCTGT
This sequence comes from Zoroaster sp. YZ-2022, assembly GCA_029582265.1. NCBI lineage: Eukaryota > Metazoa > Echinodermata > Asteroidea > Forcipulatida > Zoroasteridae > Zoroaster > Zoroaster sp. YZ-2022. The sequence goes on from CM055818.1 coordinate 37,729,841, forward strand.
GAAGTATACAGCCCCGACAGCCTGTTAGGTGCTCATCGGCTAATCAAACACAATTACCATCTCTGCCCTCACAGGTACCCATTTATACTCCTGGGTCAAGAGAAGCAATTCATGGCCAAGTGTCTTCTTGCTCAAAGGACACAAGTGCCGCAACCGGCATGGCTAAGATTTGAACCCACATTCTGACGACTCAGCCACCAGAACTTGAGTCTGGTGCACTAGACCGCTCGGCCACGACACTCCACAAGGTCCGTCGATAAGATCCATGGATAATTCCGAACATATCCATCTGTGATTACTGACCAGGACCACACTAAAAACTTTAAAGTCAACACAAAACGGTTCCATAAAGATGTATTGTCTGTGCTATTTTACATGCAATTTCTGGCATTTTTCTTTTTTCTTCAAAACATCACTATTTTACTTGAGGAAAGGAAAATAAATGACAACTTCACGACTAAACTGTGAGAAACATGCTTTTAACCAGTTCGCGTCGGAGGCCGTGTATACACGCAATTTTTTTTTGCACCACGGATCGGAGGGCGTCTAAACACGCCATAGGAAACTCCGGAATATTTGTATGCATGCTCGGTTGACGTGGCAACGAGCCGAGCATACAGTGACATCCTCACTGTGGAAGCTTCCATTAATGTGTTTGTGTGTGGGAAAAAGAAACCCGCACAGGGGCCCAGGAAAACTTTTATTCCCGACGTGAACTGGTTAATCAATATGTCCAAAAATGAATGTATGGTAGGTTTACGCCATAAATTCATTTCAATTAAATTCTTCACTGTTAAACCAAGCTTCTGACACTTATTTTGTGAGGTATTTTTGCTTTGCTTTTCTTTTCTTTTCTAATAGAAAATAAGGAATGAACAAAAATTGCCAGTAAAATAGCAAAAAAACACTATACATCTATAACTGATTCAAACTGGGGGGGGGGGGGATTTTGTGGCTGAAATTGGAATTATGTCTTGAATGGTTTCATGTGGAGTGTCGTGGCCGAGCGGTCAAAAATGAATGTATGGTAGGTTTACGCCATAAATTCATTTCAATTAAATTCTTCACTGTTAAACCAAGCTTCTGACACTTATTTTGTGAGGTATTTTTGCTTTGCTTTTCTTTTCTTTTCTAATAGAAAATAAGGAATGAACAAAAATTGCCAGTAAAATAGCAAAAAAACACTATACATCTATAACTGATTCAAACTGGGGGGGGGGGGGGATTTTGTGGCTGAAATTGGAATTATGTCTTGAATGGTTTCATGTGGAGTGTCGTGGCCGAGCGGTCTAGCGCACCAAACTCAAGTTCTGGTGTTGCCAGCAGCAGGGTGTGGGTTCGAGCCCTGGTCATGACACTTGTGTCCTTGAGCAAGGTACTTAACCATAATTGCTTCGTCCTTCGGATGGGACGTTAAGCCGTAGGTCCCGTGTACTAGATTAAGTAATGCACGTAAAAGAACCCAGAACACTTATCGTGGAAGAGTAGGGGTTTACCCCGGTATTTCTGGTTCACATAGCAAGCACCCTTGTTTACAGGTTTCCTCAGGCTTCCGAGCTACAGTGCTTAAGTGTGCTTAAGTGTGCTTTTGAGGCATCCTTGATTTCATTACCAGAAATGTATAATAATAATAATAATCAATCATGGTCTAATTCAAATGCCATTGCATTTGGGAACCTCAAATAAAAATCCTCTGTGAGGGTCAATCAGGGTCGATTAGTATCTGAGTGATCTGGTCAGTGATCACAGATGGATATAAGTAAGACTAATTGAGGTGACACCATGTGGAATCTTAATTGAGTAGTAATTAGTTCTGAAAGAACTTGAGTTGTATCTCCAGTTCTTTTCAGAACTAATTACTACTCAATTGAGATTCCACATGGTGTCACCGCAATTAGTCTTACTTATCATCCTCACCATGCAAAGCTACAAGTTTTACAGATGGATATATGTTCTACATTATCCATGGACCTTTCCTTTACCTCTATAGCAAAACTTTTTTAAGAGCAAAGCCAGTTCAAGAAAAATAAAATACTTGCAGTCCCACAACTCACCCAAATTGCTGTCAAGCTGGGCATCAAAAGCTTGCATCCTCGAGTTCTGACCGTACCCCCTCGTGGAAGATGATGGCGTCTCCTCAAATCCCGAGGTATCATATTTACTATAATAGTTTGTGACTTTAGGGTTCTTCAGCCTCATGGCTGGATGTTCCTCCTCGTCTTGTCTTTGGGTCTCTGCCTCTGACCGACCTCCCACCAAGCTCTGAAGTTTACTCGGTGGTCTCGTCTCCTCAACAGGTTTATCTGGATTGGATTTCTTTCCCTGAAAATAGTTTATAACTCCGCCAAAGACGCTTCGGAGAGACGTGACATGCTTTTTGGAGGCGTCAAGATCCTTATTAATATTGTCCAATTTCCTGTCTATGTTCTGCAGTTGCTCCCCTTGTCTCAACAATTCCTGGAAAAATTTTTTTTACATGTATATATTTCCATTATTTGGATTTCAACACCATGATACAATTACTTCACCCGGGTAGAATGTTGTATTCGACCGCCACTTTTTCTCATTCAATATAACCAATAATGTAATCTTACCTAACCAGGAAGGTGGAGAACATATTAGGCTTGGGCAGTTCCACAATTTCTGGAACCGGTTCGGTTCCACAAAAAAACCGGTTCCGAGTCGGAACCGGTTCCAAGAGATTCAAACAAAAACATAAGGATTACAGAAAATAATAAAACATACGGTCTATTCAAGGTGTTTCAATTTTCAACCGCAAATGCAGTGATGATAATTTTGTTTAATTTAAAATATGTTTCAGAAACTTGAAGGAAACGTTTTAGAAATGTTAAGCTAAGTAAGAGATTTGTTTCCATTATCCTACCGTTAGCAAACAACGTTACAAGCCCTCTGTCCATGTACATGTCATGGCTTTGCACATGCTTCAGGGGTTGGAGCAATCATAGAGGAGCAATTAAGCAATTGTACCACCCCTGTACACAAGGTACAGTACCATACATGCCTATTGAAAGTACATGTACATTAAGAACACTAGCAACATGACTAATTCGTCACAAGATTATCCATATTACGGGGCCACCTTGATCATTCCACTTCTAAAGACATGTGCTGTCAACATTTTTAACAACAGCTCCATAACCAAAGTATCCATGTTATGGGGCCAATTTATAAACGGGGGTTGGAGCAATTAAGCAATTGCACCACCCCCTACAAGGTACCGTACTACCGTCCAAGCGGTATTGAAAGTACATAAAGACCACTAGCTACATGACTGTTAACTTCGTCACAAGTTTATCCATATTACAGGGCCACCTTGATCACTCCACTTCTCAGGACACGTGCTGTCAACATTTTAAACAACATCTCCATAACCAAAGTATCCATGTTATGGGGCCAATTTATAAACAACTCAGTGACGCACAATGATACTACTAACACGCAGACATTGCGGTTTGCATCAGTTCCATGGGTGGCACCTTCACAAGTTTGCTGCGGTCTAGAGTTATGTTTTGTTGGTCACCCATCAAAAAGAATCGGGTATTTTGACTGGAGCCGGTTCTCGGCTCTAGAGTTGGAGCTCAGACAACTGTGTATTTCCATTGGAGCCGGGTTGGTCCTCAGAGTCGGGTATTTTGCTGGAGCAGGCTCTGACTGGGACTCGGCCTTAGGAACCGGGTATTTGAAGGACTCGGTTCCGGAACCGACTATTGCGAGTACCCGGTTCTTTAAAAGAGTGGAACCGTGGTTCCGATTCTCAATTTGGAATCGGGTAGAACCGGGTACCCGCCGGAACTGCCCAAGCCTAGAACATATGGATGATGATGGACATATACTTCAAATTATTCCAGGATATTTATTTCATGAAAAATCAGGTATTTTTGGTATACGATGACTTCCTCAGTCATGTCAGTCTAATCTTGTCAACTCCCCCATTAGTGACCAACACGGTCATTGTACATGCGCAGTGGCAACTATAATAGGATCCTTCTATTTTCTGAAGGGGAGGATTTTTTTAGAAGGGAAATAAAGTCCAAAAACCATCATAAAAGTGGATTTTATTTTTTTTAAAGATGAAACAAACTGAAACATCAAACAAACTGAAACATCAAACTGGTAATTTCATTTGTAAGTTACTGTCCAGTTGATGATATAACCTCAGGTAGGTATGTGCGTATCCCACGCATTGTCGCAAATCTTTTCGGCCGCGGCCTCAATCTCGGGTTGAATCGCCGTGGCGAAGACACCGTGGAGATAGCGCTTTGTAATGTTTCGCTGAGGCTGTTCTTTTTGACGTACCCAGGAGTTTTTTTTTCCGAAGACGTAGATCACATATTCTACTTCAACGTCGTTCTCAAATTTTCTGAATGCGGCATCGAGAAGTTTCCAAAAATAATTCTCGAAGTTTGGGTTTGATCTTGCTCATCAAAACCATCGACGATTTACTCAAAGGTGATTAAAACACCTTATCAAACCACAATATTAATTTTTCTATACTTGTTTTCTACCTCTTGGCCAATTTTGACGGCGATTGGAGGATTAGCAGTTACGTTTTTTGATGCACAGAAATCGATGTCAACCAAAGATTTTATTGCGCCGCGTTCAGCGCACGTTAGACCTACCAATTTTCAGTCCGATAAATCGTCCGTGTTAAACCTAATATACATCGGCGTAACACAATAAATATTAGTTCTCATGAACCTACATGTATTTCATTTTTTTCCTTCATATTTTCAGTCCAATATCATTTATTATTTTTTATAATGTTTAATTAAATCAGGGATAAGAATTTCTCGCGGATTTCAGTATAATTTATACTATAAATATTAAAAATTCTCAGATGTGAGTAATTTTTTTTCTATTTTTTAAAATTTATTTTCATTATTTTGTTTTATCTTTCCAGTCCAATATAACTTATAAACTGTTCTAATATTTAATTAAATCTGGGATGAGAATCTTTCGAAGATTTCAGTGTAAAAATAGGAAAATAATCCTCAGATTTGAGTAATTATTTTGTTTTCATTATTTTATTTGTATTTCTTATTTGTAAATCAGCACTACAAAACAAACTAATCATTGAATTAGCCTGGAAATAGGTTATTATTCTTCCTCTTTTCCCAAGCATTCCAGTGATACCAACCTTTTGAAAATCGGACAAGAATTAAGAAAGTTATGATATGGAATCCGAGAATATCTTGGAAACGGGTCACAAGTCAAATTTACATTTCTTATGTTTTTCCTTATAAAATAATTGCCATTTACGGGCCTAAAATTGCCGGATTCAACATGTCATAACCTCCTTATTTTTGGTCACAGGAAGATGATCCTTATATCATTGTAATCGCCTATTCAAGACCTTGACAATGACACCAGTTGTATTGGAATCTGTTGATTTTGAAAATTTTTGTCACATAGCTACCTCAGGTGCATCATTTACTAGGATAAATTGAGGATATACAAAAAAGTCAAAGCATATTTTTCTTTTTCAAATTCATTAAAAAAATATGTAAATCTTTTTAATCATACATTTCCATCATGACTAACGTTACATTAATTTAATAATAATGACTTGCTGATGATCCGATCATGTGATTAATCATACTCACGTGAGCTGTGTCATTTCCTATGTCTTCTGATTCGTATACCAGCCCCAGAGACCGCTGTGTACTCTGTAGCATATTCTGTTGCCGGTTCTCGATTTGACTTTGTAAAGACATCGCAGCATTGGGGTCATCGAATGACTCTCTTTTTTTCTCTTCGAATCCGAAGTCACCATAGTCATATCTATTATCTCTTGGTCTTGAAGGTCCACCTGGCACGAAGACGAAATCGTTTGGTTCATCGTAGTCGTCGTCGAATGGATTTTTGGGCCGTTTTCCGTAAGACATCTTGTCCGCAGATGTTTTGTCAATAAATGACGTCACATGCTCGTCGAGTTTTCGATGGTGAATAATATTAATTTGTATTACACATCAAAACAATGACATGTGTAGGAGGGAACCAGCTGTATTGACTGCCGGCTGCCCATTACTTATTTTTCAATTGAGGTCAAATATGGCTCTTTCTGTCATGTTCGTATCCAAATATTTTCAAATTTAAATTAAAATATTGATATAAAATATAAATAATAAATTGAATCGCTTAATTTAGATATTTATTATTTCTATTCGACCAGAAAATGTAAACAAATCAGGTTTTAAATAATCCTTAAGATAATTATCTCGAGTTAAAAGAAAAATAATAACAAACGTCATTTGCTCAGTCAGCGCAAGGGAAGATAAATATCGTCAGGTTTTACAAAGTGTAATGTTATTTTTGAATGAGGAAAGCCATTCGAAAACAAGCAAAATGCTTTGAAGAGAGCTTTCTGTTGCTAGAGGGATTGCAGGAAGTGAGTTTAAACCCTTGCTTCTCTTGCATTTCACGATTGAAAGTGTGAGTCTTCCGCTGTCGTTTCGCAGCTATAGCGTTCGTTCATGATCAGCTGTGACCTTCGACTCCCGTTACTGAGTTGGGCTAGGCTCGCTTCGCTGCTGGTAAAATGGCTTACCAATCCCCAAGCAAACGGCCCACTTCCACGTCTCGAGCAGCCGGTGTCTCGGTTAGAGCTCAGCCCGTAAGGTGAGAATAAGAGCTAATATAAGATTTATTTACTAGGGCCTAAATTTGTTTTTGGAAGTTTTGTTGAAGTAAAAAAACAAAATTAAGGTAAACTATTCTTCAATATTTTTAAAGAAAAAATGTGTCTGCACTTTTTCACAGTTTGGAATTCTGGCTGTAACTGTAGTGTAGTGTTAAGTATAATTTAAAATAGTTTTATAAAAAAGAAGAAAGAGAAACGCCTATTTTCGTTAGTTACTTTAGTACATTATGTTAAAATAAATTGTTGTTTTGGCTACCCATTTAACATTAGAACCGCGGTTCCAATTCTCAATTTAGAATCGGGTAGAACCAGGTAGGCCTATAGGTACCTGCCGGAACTGCCCAAGCCTACAGGTGATTATCCCATTTTTATTATTATCCAGCTTAAAGTTACACACAGGCAAATTTTCGACAATAAACCCTGTCACGGTCATTATGTGCCATGTTTTTGATGGGGCAAAATTGTTTATTTCGAACACTTGTTGCCGTCTGCGACCCAGCGCTCAAACTTCATGCGCTCTCCAGACACGTACGTGAAGTTCAATAAATAATTTTGTCCTGTAAAAAACATGGCGCATATTATTATTAAGTGAAAGTGTTTGTTCTTTTTTCTGGCCCGTAATTGTTAAGTGTCTTTTTAAAATAAATTGAAAATCTGTCCCTTTTTTTAATTTTGAAAGGCTAAATAAATTTGTGTACACTTGGGTATTTGTCATGTCCTTTATATTTTTAACGGGTAGAATGTCGTATCCGACCTCCACTTTTTCTCATTCAATATAACCAATAATGTAATCTTACCTACCCAGTAAGGTGGAGAACATATGGATGATGATGGACATATACTTCAAATTATTCCAGGATATTTATTTCATGAAAAATCAGGCATTTTTGGTATATGATGACTTCCTCAGTCGATGTCAGTCGATGCAGTAAAAAAAGTACCCCTATTGTTAGACTTTGATGGAATTGGTACAGTAGCAAATGCAAAGCATCCATGGCTTGGCTATTTCACAGTCATGAATCCAACAAAAGCAGCCGGTGGAATTTGATGGATTTGGTACGCATGGCTACATGCTCTATTCGCTGGGCTACACTGTGGAGTACTGAATCCAACAAAAGCAGCCGGTGGAGTTTGATGGATTTGGTACACATGGCTACATGCTCTATTCGCTGGGCTATACTGTGGAGTACTGAATCCATCAAAATCAATCAAAACAAGGTGGTGGATATTGATGGACTTGAGGTAGTTAGGGTTTTAAAGATTGAGAACTGGAAATTGCTAATGTCTTGCTAGGAAAAGCAGTACAGTATCACCCTCTATAAACTAGTTTAAAAGTAATTATAAACCCTGACGCGGTAATATGCCCCATGTTTTTTGACGGGATCAAATTGTTCATTTCAAACACTCGTCATCATCTGTGACCCGGCACTCGAACTTCACGCACACGTCTGGAGGGAGCGTGAAGTTGTTTATTACAGCAACTACATCTTTATGTATCTTCAGCCAAGAGTGGGAACTTCATCAACGAGCCAGCAGCTAGCTGGTTCCCTGTTCCATTACCTCTACCTTCTGATGATCAGTGGGATCCAGGTTAAAGGGAAAGTATCTTCATGATCAACAGGGCATGGAATTGGAGTAGTAGTTTTAGATTAACTCAGTGACTGAAAATATAACCCCACATGATAAGGTCATATTACCATTGCTGCTGCATAAATGCTACATGTCACTGTGTTCATCTTGAACAAGGACACCAATTCCATGCCCTGTTGATAGTCTGTTCTTGTTGTGATGATACTGCCCCTTTAATCTGTGGGCAAAATATTTCCAAACCAAGCCAGCTAATTAGTCACTTGTACTGTAGTACTTAGCAGATGTTGTCAAAAATGTAGAAAACAGAAAACTATCCCCTCAATTTACCTGCTGATTCATATAATAAAAACCTGGAGAAATGTATTCAAGAGATTCGTAGTTGGATGAGACAAAACTTCTTGAAATTGAACGATGAAAAAACAGAATTTGTTCTATTTGGATCGCGTCAGCAATTATCAAAAGTTTCTCTTTCATTTATTACAATTGGTGACTCGCAGATAACCCCCTCATCACAAGCACGTAATTTGGGTATTATATTTGATTCGGCATTGTTCGCATATCATCATTTCATATCAGAAATATTGGCCGAATAATGAAATACTTGAATCAAAGTGCTGCTGAACAAATTATACATGCGTTTGTCACATCACGGTTCGATAACGGGAATGCTCTCCTTTACGGTCTCCCGCAGAATCAAATATCTCGTCTTCAGCACATACAAAACACAGCAGCTCTTTGTCCAGAAAGTCATGCTAATCACTCCAATCTTGAAAGAACTGCACTGGCTTCTTGTTTCACAGAGAATTGTTTTTAAACTTATGTTAATTGTTCACAAATCTATTGCTCCAATTTATATTTCTGAACTGCTTAAAGTCTACATTCTATCACGCAATTTGCGCTCCAGCAACATGTCACTCCTAAAGGAACCAACTTCAAAACGGACCTGGGGTGATAGGTCTTTTTCTGTCGCGGCTCCGGGACTCTGGAATCATCTTCCAACTGATGTCAAATCTTGTCAGAGTATAACTAGATTTAAGTCACTGCTTAAAACTCATCTTATGTCACAATTCTTCAAAGATGATGTATATTTGTAATTGCATTGTAGGTACATGTATCTCGGTACATAATTTTTTTTTCATATGCTATCATTGTTTATTGTTTGTATTCATGTTTTTCTTTGTTTCCGCGCCTTGAGCGCCCAGCAGGGTGGATATGTGCATGCTACAAATCTTTATTATTATATTATTATTCTTTTTATCCATTTTTCTGGCAGTGACAAATCTTACATGGCCACAGTAGTTGACTTTATCCAGGACGCATACAGTGGAAACAAGGCTGAAGACAAGGACAAAATTCTCTGGGTCAAATTTGAGCAGGGTTCCAGAAAAGGTAAGGGCCCAGTAATAAGTATCACACAATCTGCTTCTAGAAATGTAGAGTGCCGCTATAATGAACACCACTACATACAATCTAGTAGAATGCCTCTATAATGAACACTGTCACATGTATAGTCCAGTAGAGTGCCTTTATAATGAACACCGCCACATGTACAGTCCAGTAGAGTGCCTCTGTAATGAACACTGCCACATGTATAGTCCAGTAGAGTGCCTCTATAATGAACACTGCCACATGTACAGTCCAGTAGAGTGCCTCTATAATGAACACCATAACATGTACACTCTACACCAGAACATGTACACTGTACAGTCCAGTAGAATGTCTATAATAAACACCATAACAGTACACTGTACAGTCCAGTAGAATGCCTCTATAATGAACATCACAACATGTACAGTCCAGTAGAATGCCTCTATAATGAACATCATAACATGTACAGTCCAGTAGAATGCCTCTATAATGAACACCATAACATGTACACTGTACACCAGAACATGTACACTGTACAGTCCAGTAGAATGCCTCTATAATGAACACCATAACAGTACACTGTACAGTCCAGTAGAATGCCTCTATAATGAACATCACAACATGTACAGTCCAGTATAATGAACATTATTTGTGTTCTATACACATGTACATTTGGTTACACCAGAAGTCTGTTACACGTGTACATGTACCTGTGCTAGCCTGCTATAACCCTAACCTCCTTGATATTCTTTGTGGGTAAGGGCCTCAATCCTTCAAAATCATCCAATATGAGTTTTATGGAAGATTCCTACATGTACATGTACTGCCTCAATCCTTCATCATCAACCCGAAACCAATGAACCATGACTGTGTATAACCCACCTAGTAAGGGATTCACACTATGTAAGCTTACATCATCCCAATCCTTCGAATTAATTGGTTGTTTTCTAATAGCATCCTCAATCCTCCAAAATCCTCCAGTGTCTCATTCAGCCATTGTACCTCAATCCTCCATAATCCTCCACAATTAAATACGTGTAAGCCCTCAATCCTCCAATATCCTCCAATAGTTTAATTTCAAACCTGCCTCAATCCTACTGTTTTACAAAATCATTCAAATCCTCCGGTGGATTTTGAAGGATTTGGGATGGTTTAGGGATTTAAACCAGTCTACGGCACAGTACAGGCACAATTAGCATGGTAACGCAGTGCTAGAACTTAGGGAGGAGGGCCAAAGTCATGGTACAGCCAAGACTTTGGGAAGCCTGGACAGGCCCAGGCTACCTGGCCTCCTAATCTGTCTTTTGTGAGTCCTAATCCTGTAACAATACAGTACCTGCCAATCAACATAACCTGGGCTTCTGGAGGGCCTAGCCCCCAGGTAAGCAGAGCTCCTTATATAGGCCAGTAGGCAGGGGAAAAGCCTGGGCCTGGCTGGGCTTCTCAAAGGCTTGGCTGTACCATGACTTTAGCCCTTGTCCCTTAATAGGACGTGAATTAAAACTAGACGCAACTGTGCTGCAGCAGAGTTGCACAACACGCACTATACTGGCGCGTTTACAGTGTACATGTACATGTAGTTCGCATTGAATGCACATGACAAGTACAGTTCTCATGCATACTGGCTGATCACCCCGAATGCAATGCTGATTTTTGTCGTCGGTCGTCGGTCTTTGGAAGACGACGTCATGAATGGCCCATATCCATTGTTCTTGGAGTATTGTTATTGTTATTGTTATTGTTGTTATTATTATTATTATTGCATTTAGAGCTGATAACCACAGGTATGTACCCGCTACAAGTGTCACAATAAATCGCCGGCGCTTAGCTGAGAGACACCTACAATTGCGCCAATCGCACGTGCAACATGGACTTTGGCATTCGGCCTCTGTATGGCGGCTCCTTTGTGATCCAACAGTTGGCTAACCACTGAAGTAGTTCGCTTTTGTTTCTTACTTCCGAAAGCTGAAAAGACTGGCCTAATATTGTGTCCATGGTATTTCTAACTGGACTCGCAATTGCGATTTTTGTTTTTCAATTGCGATATATATTTTTAAATTGCGATTTGCCGATATCTCGATAACTTGAAATGGTTCTCAATATCGTAATCGAGTAAAAAAGGTATCGCAATATTCAATATCAAAATAATGCTGTGGACTAGGTTATTACCAGACCAGCACATTTCATGGAGATAATAGACTTCTAGTTATACTAAATATGGCCCTTACTCTATTGTATATGTATTGCTGAAGAGGACATTGTCACTCAGGGTTCTCCCAAATGGTACCCAGGCAATCATAAAAGTACACAAACCTGCATAGGATTGAGATTGCCTGGGTACCATTGGGGAGTACCCTAGGTGACAACGACCCCTTCTGCCTTACAATGGTACCCAGGCAATCATAAAAGTACACAAACCTGCATAGGATTGAGATTGCCTGGGTACCATTGGGGCGTACCCTAGGTGACAACGACCCCTTCTGCCTTACAATGGTACCCAGGCAATCATAAAAGTACACAAACCTGCATAGGATTGAGATTGCCTGGGTACCATTGGGTGTTTATACTAGCATTGCGGCCATGAATCACTATAACACTAGATATTAACACTATAACACAGTGTTTGTCCCCATAATGTTAGTGTTAGGGCATTGCATTGTACATACTAGGTATTGTGCTTCTCTCAAAAGTTTGTAGTCATCTGATCTGAGACTAAAGATCTTAGAATGTGCAGTAGTCCTAAGCAAAGTCCTGAAAGCGCACTTATATTTTTGAATGAGCTTGTTTATTAGTAATGTAACAATTTCTTTCAACACGTGCTACATGTACATCTAAGGTTTGACTTCACAAGATGGTACAATACAACCTCTGAAATACCTCTAGGTAATATGTGGGTCAAAATCAGTCAAAATTTTGATATGCCAAGGTGTATCTATAGTGCACTTAACCCTCCTACTACTACAAGGATCAAAATCAGTCAAAATGTTGATATACTTGCCAAGGTAAATCTAGTGCACTTAAAAATCGAACACTGTCAAACCTCACATGTAGTAAGTGCATTTACAGGTCAAAATGAGTCGACCGTTTTTGACTGGTTTAAAAAAAGCATTGTCTGGTATTGTTGAGTGAGGGTGGTCAAAATGACAGTAAAAACCAGTCAAAAATGCCCCTGTGTGCATTTGGGTCAAGAGTCAAAACAAGCAGTTGACTGGTTTTGACCACTATATCTATTTTTGCCACTAAAGTTAAGCCAAAGTACATGTAGGAGGGTTAATGTTAACATTTAGAACACAAAAAAACCTTGACATTTCCTAGGAAATACTCCAAAACAAGGGTGATGCATCTTTAAGTAAAATGTTAAAAGTAAATAATTTTGATTAAAAGGACAGTATCGTCACAACCAACAGGGCATGGAATCGGAGTGCCAGTTTTAGATTAACTCAGTGACTGAAAATAATACCCCACATAATAAGGTCATAATCACCGTTGCTGCTGCATAAATGAGCCAGTAATTTGCAGTCACCGTGTTCATCTTAAACTAAGACACCGATTCCATGCCCTGTTGAAAGTCTCAGGCATGCAACTTTTCAGCTGATCAGCTGATTTCCTCTTTTTTCTTTAATAATAATGCTATAGAAAACTGAAAAACACTTGTATAAAGTTTTGTGTGCTCGGCCATTTCCTCTTTTTTTGTCTGAAGTCTGCTCTGATTGTGACGATATTGTCCCTTTTTAAAATTAAAAAACATCAACAAATGGTGGATGACTAATGCGCCTTGAGCACCAGTTTGGTGGATACGTGCGCTATATAAGTCCACATTATTATTATTATTATTATTATTATTATTATTATTATTATTGTTATTATTATTGTTGTTATTGTTATTGTTATTGTTATTGTTATTGTTATTGTTATTGTTATTGTTATTGTTATTGTTATTGTTATTGTTATTGTTAATGTTAATGTTAATGTTAATGTTAATGTTAATGTTATTGTTATTATTATTATTATTATTATGTAACCCCTTACACTTTAGTGGCTATTGGCCATGTTTTGGGTGACTGACAGTAAATAAAAAAATAAAAATAATAAATAAAACTGCGACTGTCATTTTCATAAGGGCTTTTAATTACACGTTGGTGTTAATAACCAACAACGGTTTATTAACTTTTTGTACTGCGCATGATAAACACATACATGTGCACTGATTGAACCATTATACTACACAGTATCCTTGTCTCACACACTAGGCATGAATAATTTGTTGTCTGTCACACTTAAATGCAATTACAATTGATTCTGCCATTCAAATTAGGCAGCAGCATGTATTTGCACCACTAATTGATTCCCATGTTGTATGTACACTGTATTCCAAATCATGGAAGAGCTGAAACAGATTCAGGATTCTGCATACTGGCAATACAGTTCTAGAGACATGTAGTGTGTACAAAGACTGCTGGCATTGTAGATCTACTGTCTATAATTGCCATAGGTTACTTTGTAGTTTAAAATCAAACATTTTACATACAAATTGTATGTACAGACACAAACAGTGACTAACTGTTGTTCAGTGGACATATGTACGTAGTTGTCATATTGAATGACAATATCCATGGTGGCAGTATTTTGATCATTAGGCCCCCAAAAAAGTCTCCGGTTTCTGGTCTCCGCGTGCGTCGCCTAAGACTCGCACGTTGACATTTTAAATTTTTTTTTTTTGTTGTTGTTGCTATGAAACGATGTCCAATTGCAGCCAAAATTGCTGGATCAGTTGGAATTCTGCCGTGCTGTGTTTTTAACCAGTTCGCTTCGGAGGCCGTGTATACACGCAATTTTTTTTGGGACAGCGGATCGGAGAGCGTCTAAACACGCATTCCGATTTTTGTGTGTTTCACCGGGAGACTTGTCAACACGCCACACGTGGCGTGCAGTCGTGGCAGCTGACTTGTATACACGCAATCGTTTCTCGGAGTCCATGGGGTCACGGTTCGGTGGCCCCGGACAAAATGCACTGCAAATACTGAACGAGTTCACTCTTTCGTTGATTTTTGCCTAATCCCTTTATCCAAGACCTGTTCCTTTGACGTACCAGCCAGGGATTTGTAAAGAGGGATTTATATCCATTGTTTACGAGGCATTCGATCTATCTCCAGGAGAGACCAGGCGCTGGTCGCTAATAGGCTGTTGCATCGGAGCTTGCCAACGGTCTAATTGTGCTGAACAAACACAACCGTAATTTAAAAACTAGCCATTTAATTCTCAAAATGTCAATGAGTAAAGGTGTTTATTTGGGTGTCCGAACTTAGTTTCATTGACAAAAAAAATTATTAATGGCTAGAAATTTTTTCAGATTTTTCACTGAAAATAAACCCGCACGGGGGACCAGAAAAAAATTTATATTCCCGACGTCAACTGGTTAATGATTTTTTTCACATAACATGTATGGGTACGAACACTTGCCCGATTTGTGAGGCCACTCTTAGCCACCATATGTACTTTGTATGGGAAATCTGGTCCCTGCGTGTACATGTACAGTGTAGCACGTATTCCCTGTTGGCAAAAAAAAAAAAAAAAATTACCAAAAAAAAGCATGTCACCACATCGATTTTGAAGCCGATTTATGACCAGAAACCAGACTTTTTTTTGGCCTTAGCAAAAGCCAACATACATTTCACAAATCGGCTTACACATGCAGTCCCTGTGCACACTGTGGACTCGACTAACGTTACATGTACACTGTGCAGCGTATAAGCCAGGATTAAGAAATAAAGCATCCAATTTTTTTTTATTCTTTGAAAAACAGGGTTTCCATATATTGAACTTACAATGTGTCACTGGGTGTCTATTTACCAAACGGACTTCAAAAAGACACCGTGATGTATTACTTGTCTAATCCTACTGTGTATGCTTTATGAGCTGTACCTATGTACAGGCTTTACAACACAGCACTTGTTTATGATGTTGATGTCTTTTTGTCTCAGTCCTGACTGATTCAATCAAGGGAAATTGCCTGTACCTTTGGGGGCTTTTCAGATCGTGTCTGAGTTTTCTTGATATTGTGAACCCTATAATTGTACTGACGTAGCTGTTCATTTGCGATATATCATAATATATTGAATCTAAATGAAGGCCCACACAGGGTGGCTCATGTTTGCTAATGCTTTGTAGTATTTTAATAATTTTGTTACAAATTATTGTTAAACCAATATCTTTGTGACAAATAATAATATAATGAACATGAACATTGTATAATGCATGGTGTCCTAGCTTACTGATACTCAAGATGTAACATATATTAATCAAATTCATAATATTAATAAAAAAAAGCTTAAACATTCTTGTCCCCCCCCCAAAAAAAAAAACATAAATAAATAAATAATAACAATAATAATAAATAAAATTAATAAATAAAAAAATAATAAATAAATAACCACAAAAAAAAAATATGTTCCTGTTTTCCCACAATTGCTTTATTTCTTCAGTTAAAATAAAACCACTGCTCCAGAAAGAGGGGAAAAATAAAATATAAAATAAGGACATCTGACCCAGCTAGCAAAAATCAGACATAAGTATGCCCATTTTTTGATAGAATATGAAATTATCTACTCGGGAATGGTATAATTTGGCCTGTGGCAGCATTATAAATTCGTTGATTTCACGACGACAGTTCGTCATGCAGCAAACGACGCAACAGGCTACCGAGCCAGCCATTTTCGAACTCTACCCAGCTGGGTTCCCATTTGGGATACAATCTGATTCTTGCTCGGGCCAGCCATGCAACATGCTTGCGCATGGGCATTGTGAAATACATACATTCGTACTGCTGGTGGTGGTAGTGAAATTCGTGTACGTGTGCTTCGTTTATATGATGAGCGGACGTTGTGGTGTCGAGGGGGTTTAAGAACAACCCGTCTATTTCCCCGGTCAGCCTCGGTTTGGGCACATGGATTTGTATCGAAGTTAAGGGTGTGTTTGTTTCACTCCAGATCGCAGATCAGGATCGTGTGATATTGCGTAGTGCAAAAGAAAAACGAAAACTTTTTGGGATCAAATCCATGTTGTAGCTCAGCCGCTAGATAATGTCTGTTGTATACGGCTGAGTACTAGACTACGGCTGAACCGTGCCCATGGCAGAATCCATCTGCTAAATTTAGATTTTTTGTAATGACAAATTGTTTTAGATATCATTCGATGGCAATGATCATTTGTTTTGCCCTTCAAATAAATAGTTTCAAGAAGCTTTTTAGGTTAAATTCATGTTGATTTGATCAATTCTGTAATGATTTTTGTCTTGTTATTTTTCGTTTGCGCCATCTTGGATCTCACGTATCCACAGTGCGAGCAGAATCAGCAAATATAGGATCCGGATCAGTAAACTGTCTAAACCATACGGACTGTCTGGTGCTCAAGATCCGGATGTGTGCAAAACAAACAGACCCTTAACAAGATGGCTAAATCTGTCATGAGTATCTATTGGTCAGCTCAAGTCTAATTCAGTCAAACACCAACCTTGTCCCCAGGGCTTTGAAGCAGGTTCTGTATACCTCATACACACTGCTCTCTCGCCCTGGGATGGGACCATTTCAATTTATATCCAAAAATCTAAATATCCAAACTAGTCAGTAGTCTGATACCATTAGTTACTACAAAGAATAGCGTTAGCTGCAGTGGAGGCCGGGACTAGGCCATCCAATTTATTTAATTATAATTTCTATGAAATCACTCATCCAAACATTTAAAAATTGAAATTTCTTCAAATTAATAAATCCCATTAACCCTAACCCCCTAGGTATTCCAGCTAGGAACCTTCCTGAATCCTCCAAAATACATCAGTGCACTTTTGGAAACATGCCCTTATCTTCAAAATGCACCATGCATTTTCTTTGATCTTTCACATTCAGCACTTATGGCCTGTACTTCTTGCCAGGTAGTAATTTTGCCCCATTTGAAGAGGTGAAAGTACCAGTTTCCAACAGTGCTGAATTTTTACCAAAAATTGCCCCTTGGAGGATTTTGGACGATATGACTCTGAGGTAGTTAGGGTTATCTTGTTTTTGGGAGCAAAATTTGTGAAGTGCAATATTAAACCAACAGCATTGCAGAAAGTATTTTTCTCCACCTAGGGTCTAGTAGTGAGTACGAGGTAGACCCTGGTTGGTCAAACACCTCTTTAACCCTAACTCCCTAGGCCCATTTGCTTACACATAACCTGAATCCTTCCTAACTCCCTAGGCCCATTTGCTTACACATAACCTGAATCCTTCCTAACTCCCTAGGCCCATTTGCTTACACATAACCTGAATCCTTCCTAACTCCCTAGGCCCATTTGCTTACACATAACCTGAATCCTTCCTAACTCCCTAGGCCCATTTGCTTACACATAACCTGAATCCTTCCTAACTCCCTAGGCCCATTTGCTTACACATAACCTGAATCCTTCCTAACTCCCTAGGCCCATTTGCTTACACATAGACTGAATCCTTCCTAACTCCCTAGGCCCATTTGCTTACACATAACCTGAATCCTTCCTAACTCCCTAGGCCCATTTGCTTACACATAGACTGAATCCTTCCTAACTCCCTAGGCCCATTTGCTTACACATAACCTGAATCCTTCCTAACTCCCTAGGCCCATTTGCTTACACATAACCTGAATCCTTCCTAACTCCCTAGGCCCATTTGCTTACACATAACCTGAATCCTTCCTAACTCCCTAGGCCCATTTGCTTACACATAACCTGAATCCTTCCTAACTCCCTAGGCCCATTTGCTTACACATAACCTGAATCCTTCCTAACTCCCTAGGCCCATTTGCTTACACATAACCTGAATCCTTCCTAACTCCCTAGGCCCATTTGCTTACACATAGACTGAATCCTTCCTAACTCCCTAGGCCCATTTGCTTACACATAACCTGAATCCTCCCAAATCCTTCAGTAGTAAAGCAAACACATGACATGTATGCACATATGTGTTTCTAATCTGTGATACATGTACATGGCCAGGGACCCTCCCTGCATGCATGGAGCAATAAACAGTGTCCACTGACCCAAGCACTGACCTTGCAATCACTACAACAAACATGGATGTACATGTATCATGGAAAGGCAAGTATGCCTTATAACCTCAATCCTCCAAAATCCTTCACTTTAGCAAAGAGCATGTAGCATGTAACCTCAATCCTTCAAAATCCTTCACTTTAATAGCAAAGAGGATTTTGGAGGATTTGGGAAGGTTAGGGTTAATGATCAACGAACAATTGGTTGGATGGAACAGAACCTTCGGCTTCTAGTTTGTTTTATTGCAGCCGTGAATCACTGTGTAGTGTGTAGACACCATGATGTTCATTTCAATGATATTGTACACCATATCTCCAATTACCTTCAAATTCATCACAGTCTTCTGCAAGGTATCCTATGAAAGTATCATGACAAATGAGACGTTTTGTTAGGTCATTATTGCACAAAAAGCTTGGGTTCTTTCTTCAGCCCAGCGGGTGAAGATGCATTATTTGGGATTGAATTGAGGCCTTTCAGGCTAGTTTCAATCGTCTTTGTCGTATTTACTGAAAGAATGACAAAGGGTGAACAGGAAGTGGGTCACTACCTGAACTTATTCTGGTTAAAGATGTCTCTTTCTATACATGTAATAAACCCTTAATGATGTAAAGGGGTCATGTTCGGACCTTGTGTCGAATAGATTAACGAGAAAAATAGTGAAAATGCATTCAGATTGGTCATAAAATTCATTAAAATTCTTCAGATGACAGCAATTTATTTTGGAACTTTTTAAATTGATTTTACTAGCAAAAGGATAGCAACTGAGACAGACATAGACTGTATCTGAACCCTAACCACCCCAATTCCTGCAAAATTCTCCAAGGGGCACTTTTTGGGGAAAATTCAGCACTGTTGGAAACTGGTACTTTCACCTCTTCAAATGGGACAAAATTGCCACCTGGCAAGAAGTACAGGCCATAAGTGCTGAATATGAAAGATCAACGAAAATGCATGGTGCATTTTGAAGATAAGGGCATGTTTCCAAAAGTGCACTGATGGATTTTGGAGGATTCAGAAAGGTTCCTAGTCAGAATACCTTGGGGGTTAGGATTCAGAAAGGTTCCTAGTCAGAATACCTAGGGGGTTAGGATTCAGAAAGGTTCCTAGTCAGAATACCTTGGGGGTTAGGATTCAGAAAGGTTCCTAGTCAGAATACCTAGGGGGTTAGGATTCAGGAAGGTTCCTAGTCAGAATACCTAGGGGGTTAGGATTCAGAAAGGTTCCTAGTCAGAATACCTAGGGGGTTAGGATTCAGGAAGGTTCCTAGCCAGAATACCTAGGGGGTTAGGATTCAGAAAGGTTCCTAGTCAGAATACCTAGGGGGTTAGGATTCAGGAAGGTTCCTAGCCAGAATACCTAGGGGGTTAGGATTCAGAAAGGTTCCTAGTCAGAATACCTTGGGGGTTAGGATTCAGGAAGGTTCCTAGTCAGAATGCCTTGGGGGTTAGGGTTAATGGATGTTTAATAGTCAAGGGATGTTTCATCATTGAGATCATTTTCGAGATTACCAAAAATGTATAGGGTCTTTAAGGTCTTTAACCCTCCTATGACTGCAAGGGTCAAACTCAGTCAAAATGTTGATATATTTGCCAAGGTATAAGTGCACTTAAAGGTCGAACACTGTCAAACTTAAATGTGTAATAAGTATATTTACAGGTAAAAATGAGTCAGCCATTTTTGACTGGTAAGCATTGTCTTGTATTGTTGAGGGTGGTCAAAATGACAGTCAAAACCAGTCAAAAAATGCCCCCGTGTGCACATTTGGTTCAACAGTCAAAACAGTTAGTTGACTGATTTTGACCTCTATAGCTACTTGCCACTAAAGTGCAGCTATAGTAGGAGGGTTAAATTTAGATATTTGGATATCTATGAATGTACATGTTTTCATACTGAAATACACTGATGTATTGTACAAGTCCATATGCATACAAGTTCATGTGTATTATGTACATGTGCAGTGTGCAGTGTGCAGTATGTAGACCGTGGATGTACATGTAGATGTGCATGTAAATGTACATGTACAGTACATATTTCAATGTACATGTTTAAGTAACATTTGAATGCATTCACCTGTTTCATCCCACCTGTATGTTTGGTCACATTCAGACTACAGATGCTTTACACGTCACACTGGGCTACTATTAGTACTCACTGTGCAAAATAGTTTGTTAAGCAGATTTTGTTTGAACGTTACCAGTGCATGCCAAAACAAAAGATATTATATATGTTTTTCATCTCAAAAATTTCAAAAAATATGGTTATAGACCTTATGCATATGATGTCACAAACTGAAGGCCGCACTCTTTCAGAGGCAAACGAAGGTCACTCATTGGTTCATGTATGCACACTGTGCGTATACGCACGCACACACACGCACAGTGCGCATACATGAACCAACGAGTGACCTCTAGCCTCTGAATGAGGGCGATATTCAGTTTGTGACATCATATGGATAAGGTCTATTTGCAAGCATTAGGCCCTTTTTTTTAATAACTTTGAATACGGACCTGGTGCTCAAAAATCTTCAGATTTTAGAGAACAAAAATTAAAAAAATTCACCAAAATTCCTGAAGCTAAAAAAATTATAATTTTTTTTTTTAAAGTTTCCATTACAGTAGTTTTATTTTGGCTTTCCATGCATACAGTGATGTGTTTGTACTGTACAGTGTACACACACTGCATTTACCATACTGCAATTCACTTCCCAATTGGAAAATTACATATACATGTGTACAAACATATAGGGGAGCACCCTCAATTGCAGTTTGAACTCTTCATGAAAGAAACGTGACATTCAGAGCAGAGCAATGTCACTTTGTCTGCAGACACTGCGTAAAATCTTCCGTCAACAGCGCTTGCTGATTGCTTTACAACAAAATCCATTGGCGAAAAGCAATTGATCTTTTGTTCACTGCTCATTGGAACAAGAATAATACAAGGATCTGTTAGATCTTGTAGGATCTGACCGATAGGTCTTGCAGGATCTGACCGATAGGTCTTGCAGGATCTGACCGATAGGTCTTGCAGGATCTGACCGATAGGTCTTGCAGGATCTGACCGATAGGTCTTGCAGGATCTGACCGATAGGTCTTGTAGGATCTGACTGATAGATCTTGTAGGATCTGACTGATAGATCTTGTAGGATCTGACTGATAGGTCTTGTAGGATCTGACCGATAGGTCTTGTAGGATCTGACCGATAGGTCTTGTAGGATCTGACCGATAGGTCTTGTAGGATCTGACTGATACATGTAGATCTTGTAGGATCTGACTGATAGATCTTGTAGGATCTGACCGATAGGTCTTGTAGGATCTGACCGATAGGTCTTGTAGGATCTGACCGATAGGTCTTGTAGGATCTGACCGATAGGTCTTGTAGGATCTGACCGATAGGTCTTGTAGGATCTGACCGATAGGTCTTGTAGGATCTGACCGATAGGTCTTGTAGGATCTGACTGATAGGTCTTGTAGGATCTGACTGATAGGTCTTTTAGGATCTGACTGATAGGTCTTTTAGGATCTGACTGATAGGTCTTGTAGGATCTGACTGATAGGTCTTGTAGGATCTGACCTGATAGGTCTTGTAGGATCTGACTGATAGGTCTTTTAGGATCTGACTGATAGGTCTTTTAGGATCTGACTGATAGGTCTTGTAGGATCTGACCGATAGGTCTTGTAGGATCTGACCGATAGGTCTTGTAGGATCTGACCGATAGGTCTTGTAGGATCTGACTGATAGGTCTTGTAGGATCTGACTGATAGGTCTTTTAGGATCATTGTCTTCACAGACCGATGATACACACAGTACTTTTAAGCCATGCATGGTTTGTACATGTAATGCATAGATGTGCCTTCATAAGTGATGTACATGTATAGTTTGATGAAATTCTTGCGTCGGGTGATAAACAATTGATTTAATTTTGCCCTGCTATATAGGATTCTAGCCAGCCAATTGTCATCGGGCAAGCTCGGTGGTCGAGAGGTTAAGACGTCTGCACTAGTAAGCAGGAGGTCGTAGATTCGAATCCCGCTCGAGTCGCCTATGATGTTTTTTCCACAGACACTCGGAAAGCACCCAGTATACAGTGCTATACACGCGCCGGTGTAGGGCAAAATTAAATCAATTGATGTACATGTATGTACATGTATTATCATATGGTCTACATGCATTGTGTGACATCAGTTGAAACCTACATGTACTGTCAGAAGTCTATTACATGTACCTACAGCTGATGGTTCGCCTGCATCTAGTTTAAGATTGTGTCTCCATGTAGTTCTATGAACTAGCTTTGCACATCAAGTGCCTAATAATAATAATAATAATAATAATAATAATAATAATAATAATAATAATAATAATAATAATAATAATAATAATAATAATAATAATAATAATAATAATAATAATAATAATAATAATAATAATAATAATAATAATAATAATAATAATAATAATAATAATAATAATAATAATAATAATAATAATAATAATAATAATAATAATAATAATAATAATAATAATAATAATAATAATGAGGACTTATATAGTGCACGTATCCACCAAACTGGTGCTCAAGGTGCATTATATTATTACCCCTGCTCATCAGGCGCATAAATCATTCCTCAAACCATCTCAGCTCAATTGCTGCCATTACAGCGCATATAGGGCTAATCAAACACAACAACCAGCTCTGCCCTCACAGGTACCCATTTACCCCTGGGTGGAAAGAAGCGATTATGGTAAAGTGTCTTGCTCAAGGACACAAGCACCATGGTCGTGGTTGGGATTCGAACCCACATTCTGACGACTCAGCCATCAGAACACAAATCCGATGCACTAAATCGCTCGACCATGGCACTCCTTAATGATGCCTTACGGCAGGCGGGCTGGTTAGAAAAAACTTGTAACCATGCTCACTGTGCATGCTCGTTTGGAGTACAATACTGTGGTATTACAGCAGGTCAGCACACTTCATGTAGGTAATAGGCTTCTGGTACTGTAATCTTTACTTCCATTATTTTATCAACAGGAAGCATTTCAAATCCTCACTATGTCAACCAAGAAGGGACTGAGGAACCTATATTCCTAGTCATCGGCTATGCGAATGGAGTTCAGATATGGAGTATACCTGTAAGTCAGCCAGATTGATCATTTTCCTTCAAAAATGCGTTATTGAACAAAATAATTATGGGTTTAAATGGAAGGTACGTGTACAGCACTTAGTAATATCCTAAATTTCTTCTAATTACAGAATTATTAACTAACAACTAACTTGGTGAAAAATGTTTTGTCTGAAGGGTTCACATTTCAGAGAAAAAACACAAATTATTTTCAAAAGTTAGAGAAACATTTTGCCGTGCAGGGGCCAAATTCAAAGAGCTTCTAAGCAGATAATTTTGGCTTAGGAAATATTGTTGCTAAGTATTTTATAATACACTACCAGCCAAAGTACACTCATTTAACCCTAACCCCTTGGGTATTTTTACTAGAAAGTATCCTGAATCCACCAAAATCCACCATTTTTGTCACACACAAAATGCTGGTGTCCTGAATCCATCAGAATCCGCCAGTGTAGATATTGGACATATCCTGAATCCGCCAAAATCCACCACTAAATTTCTGGCGGATTTTGGCGGATTCAGGATACCATGCTCACATGAAAATTTGTATAGTATGTTGCTGCATAGAATCCATCAAAATCTAACACATACAAGTGTTGGCTGTACATGTACAATACATGTAACTATAATCCATCAAAATACATCAACCAACATGACCAAGCAGTTAAAAACTATTGAAATCCTGAATCCATCAAAGTCTGCTCAATGTGGAGATATCCTGAATCCGCCGAAATCCTCCAAAACAGGGGATGGATTTTGATAGATTCAGGGTGGTTAGGGTTAAAGTGCAAGTTTGGCTGGTAAGCAAATATACTACTCAAAACAATTCAGGGAACACCGGAATAATCTCAGTTAAAGCAAGATCATTTATTTCAGATAAACACAATGTTTCACAGAATTGATGAGAAACAACTGCACAATGAAACAGATGATAAAGGATGCATGTAGTGATTACACATTTCATGACATGACTACTGAAAGAGAGAGGGGGTTGCAAATGAAAATCCCGGTTCATGGAACATTTCAAACCTATTTGATGTTAAAAAATCCGGTGTTCCCTAAATTGTTTTGAGTAGTATATTTCTGGTAAGCAATTTTTACCTGCTTAGCAGTTCTATGAAAGTGGTCCCTTGTTGCACTTGATATATATTTTGTATGCTTTCATATATTTATTATTATGAATCGATTATTGTCTTTCATGTTTTGTGGTATCTTGTAGCCTAGTGGTGAAGCACAGGAGGTATTGTCATTGCGTCAGGGCCCTGTCAGGATCCTACGTGTCCTGCCGACACCTTACACCAGTGGAATCAGAAACCACCAGCAGGATAAAAGACCACTGGTAGCACTGTGTGACGGAGCCAGGTACGTATCAAAAGAAATATCCGCATTTCACAAACAAAATGCAACTTTGGCTAGTCCCCCATTGATGTAGAGCAACCAAGTGTGATGCCGCGTTGCCATGACAACATGGTGGCTGGTTCTGCACATTCCTTGTTTTGTTGTTGTTTTATGGTGCAACGCTTATGAAAATGATTATCAATGAATTTGTGAGACACACTCATGAAAATCCCTTATTGAACTATAAGATTTGAAAAGTGACCATGTGTGTGCTTCATGTCAAGTATGTGTATAATGCATGTACATGTATGTATAATCATGGAGGAAGAAAACAGAAGGAGTCACAACGAAGGCATATCAAAGGTTCAATGTCTTTTGCCGCGGTTGTAAAACTTCCAAGCCAGCGCTAATCCGATTATCGAGGAGAACTACAGCCAGGCTTTCTTTGCACATGCGCATTGCGCGCATTGCGCGCATTGCTGACGCGTTGTCCTATTGCACTACACGGAAGGCTGGCTCCCGATCCAACTTGACCTACGAATCTAACACTGCAATATCTTCAGTGCACAGCATCGCACAAATATGAGGATTGAAATGATAAAAGCTAAACAACACGTCTTTGAATTTGACAATTGGTTGGCTTCCAGAGATCATCGGAAATATCCTTAAAATAAGTTGCTAAAAAGACACTTTATTGTAACATCTGAATGTTATATTTACCGTAAGTCAGCTTCGGATTCGCCAAATTCGACGATCAAAATACCAAAATACTCGGTGGAAAAATCGCTATTGAAGACAATGAACTGCGCAATATAAAAAGCCCGCGAATAGTAGTGCGCATGCGTTTTGTGTTTATTCGTTTGCTACAGATTTCTACCCTCCAATTATGTATGCTGGTCGCGAGCAGGCCGAGCGGCAAAAGACATTGTACACAACGGGATTATCGCGGTCGTAAAACTGGTAAGCGCAGCGGGCGGCTGTAACGTATTTCCAATGGGTCACTCCGAAGTGCTAATTGGTTATGAGATAAGAGGCTGGGCGATGTGACTCCTGTTTTCTTCCTCCATGGTATAATGCCGTAGATTCCAACAAACTCATGTATATTCACTCAGTGCACATCGTAGCCCTCTAGCGGTGAATTTGCACCCAGTGTCTTGATGATAGCCACTTTGGCGTCGTGTGAGCATTGTGCGTACACTTTATGCGCGTATGTTATGGTACTAAGCGCGCGTGTACTTCTACCAGCCAATGATCGCTGGAGATATTCCGCGCATACGCACTTCAACTGCAAAATATGCCAAACACGATGCACTATCGCTGCACTATCGCTGCCCTTTCGCCCACAGCGGTCTAACAACATGTGCCCTCAACAGTTCATGCATGGTGCGAATAGACACACTTTGACTTGCCTAGAGTTATCCAGAGGGCATGGTATCGAGACCTGTGTTTTTAAGTTTAAGGTTTCCATTTAATCTTAGAAAAACGTGTGCTAAGGACATGAATATGATCACCCTGTATTTACCACACAGCTCCAGCCAGCCATTCTGTTCAGTGAGTCTGGTATCCTTGAGGACCAGTGAGCAAGTCCACAACATAGCGTTCAAGACACCAGTCTGTGATGTTCTGTGTAATAGAAGGTATGGCAAGTTAACGTTTATGTGATAGAGGGAAAGTACAACACACATATCGTGGAACCATATAGGATTCTAAGCGGCCAATCGTCAACGGGCAAGCTCGGTGGTCGAGAGGTTAAGACGTCTGCACTAGTAAGCCTCCAAACTCAAACTCAAACATACAGCAACAATATTCAGTCACAAACCACCGGTTCTTCTCAGAACCAACACTTATGAGATTGTTTACACGGTGCTACCACAAACCTTACTCCTACCGTTTTTCCACCATGCAAAATTTCAGATCCAACTGACAAAATATTAACGTCGGATATTTTGTGGATGTGATCTTGTTTTCCCTCAGACTTATCGTGGTGGCGTTACAGGAGAAAGTGGCAGCGTTTGACGCTGTCTCGTTCAAGAGTCGCTTTTGCATCACCAGCTGCTACCCGGCAAGCTCACCCAATCTCAACCCACTGGCTCTCGGCTCGAGGTGGCTAGCCTATGCAGACAGGAAGGTAGGCTACTTAAATCTCATTGAGATCAAGTTTGTATTAAAGTGGAATTGAATTGAGGCCACACTTCATAGCAGGACCCAATAGCATGGCTTTGCTTAACATCTGTCAATCAAAATCCCTTATTAATAAGGCCCTCAAAAAAGTCTCCGGTTTCTGGTCTCCGAGCGCGTCACCTCAGAACCGTGCGTCAGCATTTTTCAGTTTGCTTTATTTTTGCTATGAAACGATGTCCAATCGTGCTGTGTTTTAAATGACTTTTTCACATCTAGGGGTATGAATATTTGCCTGATTTGTGAGGCCTCTCTTCGCCACCATACTTTGTGTATGGGAAATTTTGTCTGGTTCCAATAACCACATATACATGTAAATGTATCACATATGTGACCCGCTCTGCGAAAAAGGGTATTAAGGGACGCTATGCTATTAGTTTACCCGTAAAGGGCTGTTCTATGTGGAGAGGGTGAAAAAAAATTCACAACGTGATTTTTTTGTTGTTGGTTTATTGGCTTCTATTATATCAATACTTTCATAATTTATTTACAGAAATATTATTATTGATGAGTAAAGATGAAAAAACAAAAGTTTAAATTTTACACATTATGCAAATTAGCAAAAATATTTGAAAAAATACTTCAAGATGCTTGATAATTCAAATTTATATTGCACAAGCATTCCTAAAGGAGCTCAAAAGGAACATAACTGTTGCTATGGGCATTCAAGAGAGTTTCTTCTTAGCTCATTTCTTTTTCCACTTGCTGTGTTTAAAGGGCTGTATCTCTGAAGGCACTTCCGTTAATTTGTACAATATGAATATGCAAAAATAAGTATATCTCCAGAATGCAAAATGCCACAGGGTTCAAACCTACACCAAATTAAAGCTTATAATGTAACCAATTCAGCTATGTATGTAACTCAATTTTTAAATTTTGTCCCATAATACCCATTTTTGTGGAGCCGTTCACATATTTCACTGGTTGGGAAAAAAAAAAAAAAGAAAAAAAAAGAAAAAAAAAAGCATTACCGCACAGCTTTTGAAGCTGACCTATGACCAGAAACCGAAGACTTTTTTGGGGTCTAAGCAAGTACTTTATTTTTGTACATGGCTTTGTTTTCAAGGGGTGGGTCACCAAATTTATGGACTAGTGGCATAAAGGCCAAATCCTTGGTTACTCAAAGTATACAATCCTTGCCTTGAAAATCATGCTTGCTTATGCACAGAATTTTCTGCTGTAGTTAGCGCCTATTTATTTGCAGTACTGTAAGCAGCCACATGATACATTCCCAAATTGTTTTTCTGTTCTTAAAGTTAAAGGGAAGGTAACAACGTTGGTATTCAACCATCCAGTTTTTCAAGAAAAACAACTGTGAATTTTCATTACAATAGGGGTTCAAGATTTTTAGAAAACAACCCAAAAAATGAAAGTTTTTTGTAAATTTGGCATAAAAATTCATGATATCTCTAAGATAAAAGCAGCTAATTTTTTGCTTACTGTACATTTTTCATTTCGTAGTGCTGCTAACCGTTAAGCATAGAGAAAGGCACGCTAACTTGCCAGCCGTTATTGCTAGCAAATGAGTGACGCAACAATATAAATCCATGGTGAATGCTCACACGTCGCTCTGAATTTTCTTGCTAACCTGTGAAATATGCTTATGCTTAAGCAAATTTTGCTGCAATAGTTAGCATGAAAATTGTGCTTACTGGTAAGCAGTACTACATGTATGAAATTGGGCCCTGGGCTCGATTTCACAAAGCACTAAGATTCAGCTTAAGATGAGTTGTTAGTATTATCATAGTGATTTGTATTGTGACATCACACTTTGCTAAGCAATTAAGATTGATACACAGTTAAGATCAATCTTAGCTCTTTGTGAAATCGGCCCCCTGGTGTGGTGACACCATTTAACCCTAACCTTCCCAAATCCTCCAAAATCCTCCAAAATCCTCTTTGCCAAAGTGAAGGATTTTGAAGGATTTTGAAGGATTGAGGTTACATGCTACATGCTGTTTGCTAAAGCAAAGGATTTTGGAAGATTGAGGGTATTAGGCATACTTGTCTTTCCATGGTACATGTACATCCATGTTTGTTGTAGTGATTGCAAGGTCAGTGCTTGGGTCAGTGGACACTGTTTGTTGCTCCATGCATGCAGGGAGGGTCCCTGGCCATGTACATGTATCACAGATTAGAAACACGTGTGCATACATGTCAGGTGCTTGCTTTACTACTGAAGGATTTTGGAGGATTCAGGTTATGTGTAAGCAAATGGGCCTAGGGAGTTAGGAAGGATTCAGGTTATGTGTAAGCAAATGGGCCTAGGGAGTTAGGAAGGATTCAGGTTAAGTGTAAGCAAATGGGCCTAGGGAGTTAGGGAGGATTCAGGTTATGTGTAAGCAAATGGGCCTAGGGAGTTAGGAAGGATTCAGGTTATGTGTAAGCAAGTGGGCCTAGGGAGTTAGGAAGGATTCAGGTTATGTGTAAGCAAATGGGCCTAGGGAGTTAGGAAGGATTCAGGTTAAGTGTAAGCAAATGGGCCTAGGGAGTTAGGGAGGATTCAGGTTATGTGTAAGCAAATGGGCCTAGGGAGTTAGGAAGGATTCAGGTTATGTGTAAGCAAATGGGCCCAGGGAGTTAGGGAGGATTCAGGTTATGTGTAAGCAAATGGGCCTAGGGAGTTAGGAAGGATTCAGGTTATGTGTAAGCAAATGGGCCTTGGGAGTGAGGAAGGATTGAGGTTATGTGTATGCAAATGGGCCTAGGGAGTTAGGGAGGATTGAGGTTATGTGTAATCAAATGGGCCTTGGGAGTGAGGAAGGATTGAGGTTATGTGTACGGAAATGGGCCTAGGAAGTTAGGAAGGATTCAGGTTATGTGTGAGCAAATGGGCCTATGGAGTTAGGAAGGATTCAGGTTATGTGTAAGCAAATGGGCCTAGGGAGTTAGGAAGGATTCAGTTTACATGTATGTGTAAGCAAATGGGCCTAGGGAGTTAGGAAGGATTCAGGTTATGTGTAAGCAAATGGGCCTAGGGAGTTTTATATTTACCCATAAAACAAAGAATTAATTACAAAATCCTACTGTTGACTTGGAAAGCACTTCACGGTTTAACCCCATCGTACATACGAGACATGCTGTGTGCATACCATTCTGGTCCTAATCTGAGATTCTCAAACAAACTGTTGTTAAGCGTTCCAAGAACACACTCTTCATCCGGTGATAGAAGTCTCGTCTTCAGCACATGCAAAACACAGCAGCTCATGTTGTAACTTTGTCCAGAAAGTCATGCCATATCACGCCAATCTTGAAAGAACTGCACTGGCTTCCTGTTTCACAGATAATTGTTTTTAAACTTATGCTAATTGTTCACAAATCTTTTAATAACATTGCTCCAATTTATATTTCTGAACTGCTTAAAGTCTACACTCCATCATGCAATTTGCACTCCAGCAACATGTGATAGGTCTTTTTCTGTCGCGGCTCGGAGACTCTGGAATCATCTTCCAATTAAACTCAAATCTTGTCATAGTATAACTAGATTTAAGTCGATGCTTAAAACTCATCTTATGTCACAATTCTTCAAAGATGATATTTGTAATTGCATTGAAGGTACATGTATCTCAGTACATATTTTTTTTCCCTATGCTATCATTGTATATTGTTTGTATTTATGTTTTTCTTTGTTTCCGCGCCTTGAGCGCCCAGCAGGGTGGATATGTGCGCGCTACAAATCTTTATTATTATTATTATTATTATTATTATTAGTTTCATTTTTTGTGCACCAAAACTATGGAATGATCTTCCCCCATCTACTCCGTACACTTGACTCCATGCAGAACTTCAAAAGCCGACTTAAGACACATCTCTTCAAATCTGCTTACAATTAGTCTGTTGCACATCTCATCTCATGAAATTCTGTGAATTCTCATTTTTCTTTTTTTTTCTTCACTTCTCCAAGCACCTCGGAATAGGCAACTAGAATGACGGCACTCTACAAATGCCTGATGATTGATTGATTGATTGATTGATAAAGCTGATGATAGTATCAATCGTCCCTTGAAATATTTTTGTCCGAGGTGATGTCATTTTTAAGAAAATTTAGTTAAATTTTGTTGCAGTTGGTTCCTACTCATCAGAGTGGTGGAGGTGTGTGCAGGGAGTCTGGCCAGTCATACAAGGCCACGGTCATCCACGCTGCTAAGGTAATGTAACACTAGGATTGCTCACTGAATTTAGAGAAGTAGCTCACGGTTTATGTTAAGATTTTTATTGAAAAATAAATCAAATGAGGTGTTATCTAAAACCTTACTTGGTGTAAAGTTAGTACAAGTATCCAACATCCTAAGAAAGCGCTGTCCAGCAACTTGTTATAAACATACATTAGGCCAAAAACAAAAGTCTCCGGTTTCTGGTCTCCACGACCCGCGTGTTGGCATTTAAAAATTTTTTTTGTTGTTGCTATGAAACGATGTCCAATTGCAGCTAAAATTGCTGGATCGATTGGAATTCTGCCGTGCTGTGCTTTCAAATTTGGTTCCCATGTATACAATGTATCACGTATTTCCCTGTTGGCAAAAAAAAAAGATGGCTGAAAAAAAAAGCGCATCACTGCACCGATTTTGAAGCCGACCGATGACGAGAAACCGGACACTTTTTTTGTGTGTGTTACATGCAACAATTTTTCTTCTCAAAAACATAAGCCCCTATTGTGATGAAACTTAACACAGTTTAGATATATTTCTTGAAAACTAGACGGTTAATATAAACTTAAGTTACCATATACTAATGTATGTTCCTTTCTTTTTTTTTAAACTGAGTTGTGAGAAGGAATTTCTTCCTTTTTGTTTTCCCAGCAAGCAACTGCTTTTGGAAAACATTACTGTTTACCCAGTAAAACATTCAGTCTTTGTATGACATTATACAGGCCGCACTGTTCTATCATTCTTTGTATTTTGTAATTGCAGGCAATCACCAAGGGAATCACGGCTTTTAGTGAATCCCTCGGGAAGTTAGCAACCTCCAAGTTATCAACGTCCCCACCCAGACAAGACGGTTCAGCGGACAAAACCAGCGCCACACCCCTGAATGCAAAGAATGGCATCCCAGGGGTTGTGTCTGTCATCGACACATTGTCAGTCGAGGGAGAGGTAACTCGCATAAATTGTGATGTGTTCTACCGAAATCAGATGGAATTGAGCACAGCTCAGAACTGAAAAATAGCCAAAAAATGCATGTATATAAACCCTTAATAAAGCAATACAAGGCAATATTATTCTTCTGTAATGCCCGTTGCTATGGAAAATGAAGTACCTTTGTTAGAAGTTAATTACTTAAATTATACCAAATGAAACTTATAACTTTAAAGGGCAATGACTCCGTTTTGAGTTTTTGTAAGACAAACTAAAAAATTACTTAATTCCGCTTTTTGCATGTCCAGTAAGAAATAAGAAAGCTATCATAAGAAAGCTATCATTGTAAAGCTAAAGATCTCAATTTTGATTTCTTGCCCAAATATGTCTGATTTCAATTATTACTGATGTTGCCTTTTTATCAGAAGTCGATTAATCCATGCCATTGAATACAAGATGTGCGCTTACTTCAGACATAAATAAGCTATAGATTGACAGTAGCTATTCAAGATGACATCAGGAAACCATAACTGCAGAAGTCTATTACCTACATGAAGTGTGCCAGCCCGCTGTAATCCATACCACGGCATTGTGCTCCAAATGCGCGCACGCACAACGAGCTTGGTTACAGGTTCACTCCCCCTGCCCAGACTGCCGTGAGGCATCGTGGGACTGGCGTTTCCACGCGAAGCTAGTTCCTAGAGAACTAGACGCAGGCGAAACATTCTGTGTGGAAAACAATGGGCGTATTCGATTACCGCTAAAGGTAACAGACTTCTGGTACTGTGCCGTGGACTAGGTTAGTACACGAGTGGCACACTTCATGTAGGTAACAGACTTCTGGTACTGTGCCGTGGACTAGGTTAGTACACGAGTGGCACACTTCATGTAGGTAACAGACTTCTGGTACAAGTGGACTAGGTTAGTACACGAGTGGCACACTTCATGTAGGTAATACTTCTGGTGCTGTGCTGTGGACTAGGTTAGTACACGAGTGGCACACTTCATGTCGGTAAGAGACTTCTGGTGCTGTGCCGTGGACTAGGTTAGTACACGAGTGGCACACTTCATGTAGGTAATACTTCTGGTGCTGTGCCGTGGACTAGGTTAGTACACGAGTGGCACACTTCATGTAGGTAATACTTCTGGTGCTGTGCCGTGGACTAGGTTAGTACATGAGTGGCACACTTCATGTAGGTAATAGACTTCTGGTACTGTGCAGTGGACTAGGTTAGTACACGAGTGGCACACTTCATGTAGGTAAGAGACTTCTGGTGCTGTGCCGTGGACTAGGTTAGTACACGAGTGGCACACTTCATGTAGGTAATAGACTTCTGGTACTGTGCAGTGGACTAGGTTAGTACACGAGTGGCACACTTCATGTAGGTAACAGACTTCTGGTACTGTGCCGTGGACTAGGTTAGTACACGAGTGGCACACTTCATGTAGGTAAGAGACTTCTGGTGCTGTGCCGTGGACTAGGTTAGTACACGAGTGGCACACTTCATGTAGGTAATAGACTTCTGGTACTGTGCAGTGGACTAGGTTAGTACACGAGTGGCACACTTCATGTAGGTAACAGACTTCTGGTGCTGTGCAGTGGACTAGGTTAGTACACGAGTGGCACACTTCATGTAGGTAAGAGACTTCTGGTGCTGTGCAATGGACTAGGTTAGTACACAAGTGGCACACTTCATGTAGGTAAGAGACTTCTGGTGCAGTGCTGTGGACTAGGTTAGTACACGAGTGGCACACTTCATGTAGGTAACAGACTTCTGGTGCTGTGCAGTGGACTAGGTTAGTACACGAGTGGCACACTTCATGTAGGTAAGAGACTTCTGGTGCAGTGCTGTGGACTAGGTTAGTACACGAGTGGCACACTTCATGTAGGTAACAGACTTCTGGTGCTGTGCAGTGGACTAGGTTAGTACACGAGTGGCACACTTCATGTAGGTAACAGACTTCTGGTACTGTGCAGTGGACTAGGTTAGTACACGAGTGGCACACTTCATGTAGGTAACAGACTTCTGGTACTGTGCAGTGGACTAGGTTAGTACACGAGTGGCACACTTCATGTAGGTAACAGACTTCTGGTACTGTGCAGTGGACTAGGTTAGTACACGAGTGGCACACTTCATGTAGGTAAGAGACTTCTGGTACTGTGCAGTGGACTAGGTTAGTACACGAGTGGCACACTTCATGTAGGTAACAGACTTCTGGTGCTGTGCCGTGGACTAGGTTAGTACACGAGTGGCACACTTCATGTAGGTAACAGACTTCTGGTACTGTGCAGTGGACTAGGTTAGTACACGAGTGGCACACTTCATGTAGATAACAGACTTCTGGTACTGTGCCGTGGACTAGGTTAGTACACGAGTGGCACACTTCATGTAGGTAACAGACTTCTGGTACTGTGCCGTGGACTAGGTTAGTACACGAGTGGCACACTTCATGTAGGTAACAGACTTCTGGTGCTGTGCAGTGGACTAGGTTAGTACACGAGTGGCACACTTCATGTAGGTAACAGACTTCTGGTACTGTGCCATGGACTAGGTTAGTACACGAGTGGCACACTTCATGTAGGTAACAGACTTCTGGTGCTATGCAGTGGACTAGGTTAGTACACGAGTGGCACACTTCATGTAGGTAACAGACTTCTGGTACTGTGCCGTGGACTAGGTTAGTACACGAGTGGCACACTTCATGTAGGTAACAGACTTCTGGTACTGTGCAGTGGACTAGGTTAGTACACGAGTGGCACACTTCATGTAGGTAATAGACTTCTGGTACTGTGCAGTGGACTAGGTTAGTACACGAGTGGCACACTTCATGTAGGTAATAGACTTCTGGTACTGTGCAGTGGACTAGGTTAGTACACGAGTGGCACACTTCATGTAGGTAATAGACTTCTGGTACTGTGCAGTGGACTAAGTTAGTACACGAGTGGCACACTTCATGTAGGTAATAGACTTCTGGTACTGTGCAGTGGACTAGGTTAGTACACGAGTGGCACACTTCATGTAGGTAACAGACTTCTGGTACTGTGCCGTGGACTAGGTTAGTA
This sequence comes from Zoroaster sp. YZ-2022, assembly GCA_029582265.1. Classification (NCBI taxonomy): domain Eukaryota; kingdom Metazoa; phylum Echinodermata; class Asteroidea; order Forcipulatida; family Zoroasteridae; genus Zoroaster; species Zoroaster sp. YZ-2022. The sequence goes on from CM055818.1 coordinate 37,765,293, forward strand.
CACGAGTGGCACACTTCATGTAGGTAATAGACTTCTGGTACTGTGCAGTGGACTAGGTTAGTACACGAGTGGCACACTTCATGTAGGTAACAGACTTCTGGTGCTGTGCAGTGGACTAGGTTAGTACACGAGTGGCACACTTCATGTAGGTAATAGACTTCTGGTACTGTGCAGTGGACTAGGTTAGTACACGAGTGGCACACTTTATGTAGGTAATAGACTTCTGGTGCTGTGCCGTGGACTAGGTTAGTACACGAGTGGCACACTTCATGTAGGTAATAGACTTCTGGTACTGTGCAGTGGACTAGGTTAGTACACGAGTGGCACACTTCATGTAGGTAACAGACTTCTGGTACTGTGCAGTGGACTAGGTTAGTACACGAGTGGCACACTTCATGTAGGTAACAGACTTCTGGTACTGTGCAGTGGACTAGGTTAGTACACGAGTGGCACACTTTATGTAGGTAATAGACTTCTGGTGCTGTGCCGTGGACTAGGTTAGTACACGAGTGGCACACTTCTTGTAGGTAACAGACTTCTGGTACTGTGCAGTGGACTAGGTTAGTACACAAGTGGCACACTTTATGTAGGTAATAGACTTCTGGTGCTGTGCCGTGGACTAGGTTAGTACACGAGTGGCACACTTCATGTAGGTAACAGACTTCTGGTGCTGTGCAGTGGACTAGGTTAGTACACGAGTGGCACACTTCATGTAGGTAATAGACTTCTGGTACTGTGCAGTGGACTAGGTTAGTACACGAGTGGCACACTTCATGTAGGTAATAGACTTCTGGTACTGTGCAGTGGACTAGGTTAGTACACGAGTGGCACACTTCATGTACATGTAGGTAATATCTCAGTTTTACAGAACAAAATTTTCTTCCAGTTTTTCGGTAGATAATATTTGCACATGGATGTCTTTTTGCCATTGCTCTCTCTGTCGGCGTATTTAATTTGTTGCTTAATGTTGTCTTTTCCGTTCTTTTCCGTCCTAACTTGCTTCAGCGGCCCTCCAGTGGTGTAACGGGGGGGGGTGGGGGTGGGGGTGTAAAGAGGTATATAATGTTTAGTGGGTTTCTTGTGGTAGGATGGCCTTGTAGAGGTGCTGGTCACCTGTTCTATCTTACCACTCACTGGCTTTGTTTAAAATGAATTTTTGTGTATTTGTAGTTTATTAGGGTTTGGTTTTATATTTAATTGATGTAATCTGATTGCCAGTGTAAAATGTAATAAAATAAATAAAATAAATAAAATAATAGACTTCTGGTACTGTGCAGTGGACTAGGTTAGTACACGAGTGGCACACTTCATGTAGGTAACAGACTTCTGGTAATGGTGACCTCGCATGGCTTAGGCCTAAACTATGGCATGGTGGAATAGGCCTGCAATTCTTATTAGACATGCGTATTTGTAAATTTGAACATGCACGCAATGCAGTATTTGAAGACTACGCATGTTTTTTCCCCAAGGTTTAAGAGAATCCAAGATAGTGCGCATTGCTCTCTGTCTGTGGTGCATACACAGCAAGCAGGCTTCCTTACTTTATGTCATCCTGAAAAATTACTCTGTCTGATCAAATGCTTTTATCTTAGAGAAGACATGAACTGTTGTTTTGAATCAACTTTTAATGAAACATTAAAAAAAATATTTAAAAAAAAACAGTTTTCAGTTGTTTTTTCAAAGACATGAGCACCTACTGTCGTTAAACTTTCACGGGTAGTTGTATGATATATTTCTTTAAAATTAAAGGAATGAGATGAACATAAGTTATCAAATACCAATGTTGTTCTTTCCTTTAATAGTGGAACATATTACTTAGGGGGGAGGGCCAAAATTGTGGTACAGCCAAGCCTTTGAGAAGCCCGGCCAGGCCCCAGGCTACCTGGCCTCCTAATCTGTCTTTTGTGAGTCCTAATCCTGTAACAATACAGGACCTGCCAATCAACCTAACCTGGGCTTCTGGAGGGCCTAGCCCAGCAAGGTAGAGCTCGTTATAATGGCTGCAGTTGTGAACGAAAGACAGCTGAGATGTCAGTCAAGTCTGTGTTAACAATAAGAGCTATTTGAGATCTATTCATTAGTAAAGGGTCTTTTGTGCTCAGCTAGGTGATTATATAGGCCCATAGGCCTGGGCAAAGCCTGGGCCTGACCGGACTTCTCAAAGGCTTGGCTGTACCATGACTTTGGCCCTCTTCCCTTAACCCGAACCATCCCAAATCCATCAAAATCCTCCAAGGGGCACTTTTTTGGGAAAAATTCAGCACTGTTGGAAACTGGTACTTTCACCTCTTCAAATGGGACAAAATTACTACCTGGCAAGAAGTATGGTCATAAAATTCATTAAAATTCTTCAGATGACAGCAATTTATTTTGGAACTTATTTAATTGATTTTACTAGCAAAAGGATAGCAACTGAGACAGACATAGACTGTATCTGAACCCTAACCCTAACCACCCCAATTCCTGCAAAATCCTCCAAGGGGCACTTTTTGGGGAAAATGCAGCACTGTTGGAAACTGGTACTTTCACCTCTTCAAATGGGACAAAATTGCCACCTGGCAAGAAGTACAGGCCATAAGTGCTGAATATGAAAGATCAATGAAAATGCATGGTGCATTTTGAAGATAAGGGCATGTTTCCAAAAGTGCACTGATGGATTTTGGAGGATTCAGGAAGGTTCCTAGCCAGAATACCTAGGGGGTTAGGGTTAATGAACAGTAGCTATGACTGAATTTGTTTTCTCTTTTGAATAAATTGAAAATGAAATATGTTAGTTTTAAGTGCAGGTTTCAATTCATTACCATGTTAAAATTTGCCAAATTTGTCGTCCGTTATCTGCAGTTTAACGTGACAGAAGATTCCAGCGGTGAAGGCGTCGTGGCCCACTTCCCTGCGCACATCAATGAATCAGTATCAGCCTTGACCTTTGACCCTAGCGGCACTTTACTCTTCACTGCGGGGTCACAGGGTCATAGTTTCCATATATTCCGCCTAATGAATCATCCGTGTACGTCTGGTCTTGGGGCTGTTCACCATCTGTATGTCTTATACAGAGGAGATACAGCAGCTAAGGTATTATTTGACAAAATAATGGTTATTGGTCTTACGTTTGGAACCTAGCAGGTTCTTTGTCAAAGGAAATATGGGTGATATACATGCATGCACATACATACATGAACACAAGAGTGAGCAGAAGTTAGTCAGGTGTGAAATGAACACAAAAGAAGAGGATACAAGAAGCAGAGTCATGTACTGGTCTTGGGACCGGACAAAAGGGGGATAAGCTTTGCATGGTGAGGAGGGTAAATAAGACTAATTGCGGTGACACCATGTGAAAAATCTCAATTGAGTAGCAATTAGTTCTGAAAAGAACTGGAGGTACAACTCGACGTTTCGATCAGTGTGCTCTGATCGTCCTCAGGACGGGATTACAAATAAATAGAAGTACCAGGAATTTTTGGCTGGAAGAAGAGATTATGAGAAAAGTGGTACACAAGTTAAACAATTAGCCAGGGATAATTTCCACCATATGCCAAGCCTCTGGTCTTACTTTACCAGTTCGCGTCGGGAATAAAACAGTTTTTCTGGGCCCCTGTGCGGGTTTCTTTTTCCCACACAAACACGTTAACCCTAACCCTGCCAGACGCAGCACAGTGCATCAGGTGGAAAAGTCTGGTGCACTTTGATGCATTCAGCTGTCAATACCAGTGCATAAGCAGCCAAGTCTGAGGCTATTGAGAGCTGGTCCCATTGAACAATGCCAGAGTTGTATCCTGCTACGTTTGGTGACCACAGACTCTGAGGCAGTTCGGCCTTGAGATTTGTGACCTGATGGATTTTGCTGCACTGGGCAGTCAAGTCACTTTGACAAACGATGCAATCTGATGCGTCTGGCAGGGTTTCTAGCCAAAATACCCTGGAGGGTTAGGGTTAATGGAAGCTTCCACAGCACGTGGTCACGTCTACCGAGCATGTCACTGTACGCTCGGATCGTTGCCACGTCAACCGAGCATGCATACAAAATATTCCCGAGTTTCCTATGGCATGTTCAGACGCTCTCCGATCCGCGGTGCAAAAAAAAATTGCGTGTATACACGGCCTCCGACGCGAACTGGTTAATACCAATCTGGATGTATCCAGCAACTCAATATGGTATCCATGCAATTTTGTCAGTTATTAAATCCCCAACAGGTCATGAGGAATAAGGTTAGCGTATTGGTACTTTCCTTTGGTACATGAATTGATAGGGGTACAAGGAGTTTTTGGCTAAAACTTGTAGCTTTGCATGGTGAACAGGATAAGACTGTCTCCTGAAGACGATCAGAGCATACTGATCGAAACGTCGACTTGTAACCTCCAGTTCTTTTCAGAACTAATTACTACTCAATTGAGAATTTCACAGTTTTTGGCTGGAGGAAGAGATTATGAGATTAGCGAAAAGCAATGAGTCAGACAGGAGGAGTAAAACAAAACAGACAAATAGACTTACGAGCAAAACACATGGTGTAAATTTGATGATGGTATCAGACATCCCTTGAAATATTGCTGTCTTAGGTGCTATTTGTTTTAGTAAAATTAATGAAAATTCTGGGAAATTCAAATGGAAATATGCTCTTGACACTGACTTGCCAGTGTACAAATGAATAGACCTTATGCGTATGACGTCGCAAACAGAAGGTCGCCCTCTATCAGAGGCTAGAGAAGATCAGTCATTGGTTCATGTATGCACGCTGTGCACGCGTATACGCACAGCGCGCATACATGAACCAATGAGTGACCTTCTCTAGCCTCTGATAGAGGGCGATATTCAGTTTGTGACATCATATGCATAAGGTTTATATCGCAAAAGACTTTGTACTGGAAGGAAATTTCTAATTAACCCTACCCACCCCAAGCCCATCAAACTCCAACCAAACCCATCAAACTCCAACGGATTGTTGTGTCGCATTTTGATGGACTCAGTACTGTATAGCCCATGCATGGTGTTGGATTTTGGTCGATTCAGGACGGTTCCTAGCCATAACCATTATGGGGTTAGGGTTAATTAACAAACTGGAAGTGCTGTCCAGAGTGATTTATAATGTCCCCTCCATCCTTCACAAAAATAATTATAAAAGTCGCATAATGTACAAATGAAAAAATACAGGTTAAAGGGACAGTATCGACACTAGCAGGCTTTCAACAGGGCATGGAATCGATGTCCTAGTTTATAAACACAGTGACTGAAAATTACTGGATCATTTATGCAGCAGCGACGGTAATATGACCTTATCATGTGGGGTATTATTTTCAGTCACTGAATAATTATTTGCTTTTGTTTCATTTCCCAAACATGAGTTTGCTTGACTTTTGATTCACCCTTCTATGCGCCATATCGCCCACAGTGTCATATCAAACATTTCATGATAATTGCTACTTACAAATTTATATTATTTAAGATGAATGTTAAGTAGATTTTTTTTTTGGTTGAAGGTTCAAGATGTTTCGATCACCAACGATAGCCGCTGGGTAGCTGTTAGTACAATGAGAGAAACAACGCATGTATTCCCCATCACACCGTATGGAGGTAAGCATTAACCCTCCTACTATAGCTGCACTTTAGTGGCAAGTAGCTATAGTGGTCAAAACCAGTCAACTGCCTGTTTTGACTGTTGACCCAAATGTGCACACAGGGACATTTTAGACTGGTTTTTTACTGTCATTTTGACCACTCTGAACAATTCAAGACAATGCTTTTACCAGTCAAAAACGGTCGACCTGTAAATGTACTTACTACACGTAAGGTTTGACAGTGTTTGACTTTTAAGTGCACTAGATATACCTTGGCAAGTACATCAACATTTTGACTGATTTTGACCCTTGCAGTCATAGGAGGGTTAATAGACGCCTTTGGAATGATTTGCCTCTGTACATTCGTGAATCTCAAACTGTTTACTCCTTCAAGAAAAACTTTACTCATCTTATGTGTATTGCCTATAAGGACTACTAACATTCATTTATGCATTTTTTAAATCTTTTGTTTAGTATTATATTGCATTTGCTATTGTATTGTTATGCTATTGTATGATTTCTTGTTTACTGTAAAGCGCCTTGAGCACTTCTTGGTGGATATGTGCGCATTATAAATCTTCTGTATTATTATTATTGTTATTATTATTATTATTATTATTACATGAAGCAGTTTAGGGAAAATAACCAGGTTTATAATTTGAGTGTCACTAGAAAGCCCTGTCAATGGAAATAAATTGCTATTAGCCTAATTTGCTAAAAAACAAAGAACAAAGAAAAATTTACCAGAGCGGGATGTGAACATGTCACCTCTGGGTTAGGCCAAAAAAAAAAAAAGTCTCCGGTTTTTGGTCATAGGTCGGCTTCAAAATCAGCCATTTTTCTTCTTTTTTTTTTGCTAACAGGGAAATACGTGATGCATTGTATAAGCGGGGACCACATTTTCCATACATAAAATATGTCGGGCAAACGTTCATACCCCTATGTGAAAAACTCATTTAAAGCACAGCATGACAGAATTCCAATCGATCCAGCAATTTGGACATCATTTCATAGCACAAAAAAAAAGAAAATTAAAAATGCTGACACGCGGGTCTGAGGCGATGCACGTGGAGACCAGAAACCAGAGACTTTTTGTTTTGGCCTTACCTTAACTATGTTGGCAACCTCCCTATTTTGTCAATATCCTGTTCATTGAACCAAAGCAAAACTTTTACAGGTTTTTTTTAAAATTTAGTATAGATGCATTTAGATACATATTAACCCTCCTACTGTTTGACCATTTGAAACCATTCAAAATTTCCACTTACCAAAATGCCCATTGGTTTTGTACACACATGGTGATACCATAGGTGATACTGATACCATTTGAACAGTGTTGGTAGCAAGCTTTACTACCATTGAAATGCATAGAGGGTCCATTGATTCACCACTTAGAAGTATCCAAACAAGGTTTTGTATTAGCTGTACTACCATTTGGAAAGATCCAAACAAGGTTTTGTATTAGCTGACCTACCATTCAAAACAATTTGGGGGAATAGTGTACACAGTTATTTCACCATTCAAAACCACAAAAGCGAATGGTTTCAAATGGTGGATCAACTTGTATGAAAAAAGTACCAGAAGTAGGAGGGTTAACCAAAAGTGTATACTATCTTGAAGTACTCTTTATTTATGTTCCACCAAATAGCTTGTGAAATAATTTAATTGAAAACAATTTACATGTTACTTTCTGTCTATTTGGAAATGAGCAATGTAGAGATTTTAAAAAGGGAATAGCAGATTGTTGAGCGGTCTGTACCGCAGGTTAATGACCGGTTTTGGGCGTGGTCACAGGCAAGCCAAATTGATTTCTTTTTCAAAATGTGAAGAAAAAAAATGTAATTTTTGTTGAATGAAGCCAAATAGAAATGGGCAAATTCACGTTTTGGGGACACAAAAAACACTTCCAAAGTACATGAGTCAGACGCGTGATGCGAAACAATCTTCTTCACTCTGATTAGTTCAAATTGTGCATTGCACAAAACAGCTGGCGGACAACTGGCACATATGCGCTTCTCTGATTTTGTCTTTACTACCCACTAATACACCCCCACCCCCCTACGACAGTCGGATTGTCTAAACTGTCTTGTGTATTTATGGATAAATAAAAAGCGTTTACGTGGAAGATTCCTTTTTAACATGCTATTTTCTCTCTAAATGATATGTGTTCAGGTCAAGTAAGCTCAAGAACCCACACACCAGCAAAGATAGTGAACAAGGAGAGTCGCTTCCATAAGAGTGCTGGTCTTGATGAGCTGGTGGACCCAGGGCGGGGTAGCCCTGTACAGGGCCTGTCGGAAAGCCCAACATCCTCAGGTGAGTGGGGTAGACTACACTGTGCTTGAATCGTTTAGTGTGGAATTTCCTCTTCTTTTTTTTGTCGTGGCCAGCATATGTGAACAGGGCCTAATGTTATAATGCTACTTACTAGTAAGCAAATTTAATAATAATAATAATAATAATAATAATAATAATAATAATAATAATAATAATAATAATAATAATAATAATAATAATAATAATAATAATAATAATAATAATAATAATAATAATAATAATAATAATAATAATAATAATAATAATAATAATAATAATAATAATAATAATAATAATAATAATAATAATAATAATAATAATAATAATAATAATAATAATAATAATAATAATAATAATAATAATAATAATAATAATAATAATAATAATAATAATAATAATAATAATAATAATAATAATAATAATAATAATAATAATAATAATAATAATAATACACGATTCTTATAAAGCGCACATATCCTAGCAACTAGATCAAGGCGCTGTACGTTATTACCCCTGCTCATCAGGCACATGAATCATTCCTGAAACCATCTCAGCTCAAGTATACAGCTCAATTGCTGCCATTTTGGCGCATATAGGGACGTAACGAAAGTGTGACCGGCAAAAGGTCGTAAGCAATTAATGTGCAAAATTGTGTTTCAAGAAAACTGAGTGTGAACGTTGGTCGTTTTTCTGCCATTTATAAGTCATTGTAGGAAAGTTAAATTCCACATGGGAATGGAAAAACATGTCTTGGGAGTAATTCTAGCAACAAATATATAACAGTTATGCCCTACTTTTTTTCAAAGGAGCCATTTTATTGCTTATGACCTTCTGCTGGGACAAAAAGTTGTTCTTTGTGTGCCCGGAAGAAGGTCGTAGAGCCTTACGACCTTCTTCCGGGCACATAACATAATAATCTTGTCAAATTAATATTCCAGTATAGTGTCTCACATGAATCAAAATAATATTTTTTTTTTAAATAATAAAATTGGCAATTCACATGCTTCAGTTACTGCAGTGCCTTAGTAATGAAAATATCCTCAGGGATACATGAGTCCTAGATTGTGATTCGGAAGAGATATAAATGTTTAGAATTGCCATACCATGTGGCCAAGACCCTCTAGATTCATGTTTTTCAGTCAGTATAGTAAAGATCATTGACTGCATTTATTACAGACACCCGATGCTTTGCACACCATTTTTTTAATTGCCAGACGGCTGGTTCATACCAGACATATATATGCGAAGCAAATTATGACGTCAAGTACTGAGATTTCTATGTGGGAGTCTTAGCATGAATCATTTCCTGCATATTTATGGAATTTTTTTTTCATGTAGGGGCAAGTCCACTTTTCCTGAGTAAAGGGCACTTCCATTACAATACCAGAAAATGTTTAAAGGGATAGTATCGTCACGATCAACAGGGCATGGAATTGGAGTGCTTGTTTTAGATTAACTCAGTGACTGAAAATAATTTCCCACATGATGAGGTCATATTACTGTTGCTGCTGCATAAAGGAGCCAGTAATTTGCAGTCACTGTGTTCATCTTAAACTAGGACATCGATTCCATGCCCTGTTGAAAGTCTGCTTTGGTCGTAAACGATACTGGCCCTTTAAGGGCCACCAAGACCAGGGCAGCGGAGGCTGTCTGAGAAATTCCAGGCTTGTTTATAACAACTGAATTTGCTTTCGCATTAGCATTTTGTCCTGGTAGTTTTGTCTTTGTGTATTAATTTCCCTTTTAACCAGTTCGCACCGGGAATAAAAAAGTTTTTCCGAACCCCCGTGGCGGGTTTATTTTTACTGCACAAACACGAACAATGGTGCTCACCAGAGCGTGACCGGGGAGACCGCATCTTCCACCGTATGCATATGGCTCGTTGCCACGTCGACTGGGAATCTATACAAATATTCCCGAGAATCCTGTGGCGTGTTTAGACGCTCTCCGATCCGCTGTCCAAAAAAAAAATGTGCGTGTATACACGGCCTCCGACGCGAACTGGTTAAAGGGACAGTATCGTCACGATCAGAGCAGACTTTCAACAGGGCATGGAATTGGTGTCCTTGTTTAAGATGAACACAGTGACTGAAAATGACTGGCTCATTTATGCAGCAGCAACGTAACATGACCTTATCATGTGGGGTATTATTTCCAGTCATTGAGTTAATCTAAAACTAACACTCTGATTCCATGCCCTGTTGATCGTGACGAGACTGCCCCTTTAAATTAAATATCCTTTTGTGTTGATATCTTCCTTTTGTAATTGAAAATTTGTAATGGAAATATGAACCCAATTCAGCTGCAACGTTTGTTGTAATTCAATAGGAGACATTTGAGACACTAGATGTCAGCAGACTTATCGATTCTTTTCCATTGTTATCAATATTGTGCGCATGCTCAGAATTACGTAAACCATGGGAAAATGACCGGTAAGTCAGCTGCCACCAGAGACTCAAAAGCCTCCAATTAAAAAATTGTAATTTCACTCGAAAGTTTCAAAATGTAACAAACATGTTAAGCTCTATTGAGTGCAACATCAGGTATGTTTTTGAAACATTTCTCAGTGAAACAAAATAAATGAACCCTAACCACCCCAAACCATTCAAACTCCAACAGCAGGGTTTGTTGGATTTTGATGGACTTAGTATTGTATAGCCCTGACAGGGGATACTTTGCATGGGGCCGGGTGTCCTAATTCCAGCTAAGTCCAACAGTTGTGTGGTAGTGTTACTGCATGGTGTTGTATTTTTATGGACTTACATGTAGTACTGTATAGCCCAGACAGGGACACCTTGCATGGGGCTGGGTGTCCTAATTCCAGCTCAGGCCTCGACAAATCGCCTGTCCGATTGCCCGGGACACGGTGAAATTTTGTCGGGCAACCTGGACGTTTGAATGGTCTGCCCGATCGGGCAAGTGCTCTTATTGAAACACTAATGAGTTATATTACTTATTAAATAAACATTTTATCGTTTAATTCCACTGGTGATTTCCTACAAAGTGTTCAAAGCATTTAATAAAATCTATAAAAATCCACTCAAATTGTCGTGCATGTCGTGGTTGCGCCATCTTTAAAACCAGTTCGCGTCGGAGGCCATGTATACACGCAATTTTTTTTTGCACCGCGGATCGGAGAGCGTCTAAACATGCCATAGGAAACTCGGGAATATTTGTATGCATGCTCGGTTTGACGTGATAACGAGCCACGTGCGTAAAGTGCCACGCTCGGAAGACATGGCCGGCCACACGCTCTGTGGAAGCTTCCATTGTCCTTTTGGGTGACGTGAAACACGCCATTTTGGCAGTGCTGGTGCTTCGGTCGACGTGTTATTGCGCAACAATTGTTCGGCATGATAGCGGGGGGCCGTGTAAACACGCTCGCATTGGTGGTTGGGGGGGGGGTTGGGCACTCGTAAACCTGTTCCACACCTTTTTCTTTGTTCTCCATTGAAATCTGTAAAGCTGGCGAATCAAGATTTCTATAGACCAATTTCCGTGCACCATTGTCCCATTGTTACTCGGTACCATGCCACTCGGATAATGGAGGAAGGAATCCTTCCTCCATGCTCGGATGACGTGTAAATGCGACGAAGAATTCTTTAGAGGGCTCGGTGGACTTCTAAAGACGTAACACGAAATACGCCCTCCTGGCTATAATTCCCAAGGGAAACTCACCAATTTATATGCTAGTAAGCTAAATGTGGGTGTCCCGTCTTAGTTTCATTGACGTAACCAAAAAAAATTCACGCAAACAAAAACGTGTTTGTGTGGGAAAAAGAAACCCGCACAGGGGCCCAGAAAAACTTTTTTATTCCCGACGCGAACTGATTAGCTGACACTCACTGGTTTCCTTATTACGTGCATTTGTCTGCACAATCGAGGGGAGCCAAGGAAACAATCTTGTACTCGTGGTTCGCTTGGCCCCACCGTATTGATAAGGCGGTGGACCGAGTGAAGTACTTGGTAACGTTGCAGTCGGCTGCTGCACTCAGCATAGCAACACAGTTTTATGTGAACCCATTGTGGAAAAATACATCGCCGGTACTCGAATACGGCTATAAGCCAGGCACTTCGTGTCAGACGTCACTGTGTTTGATCTGGTATTGTGTGGCGCCCAGTGGAGAACCCATTTGCCAAGCCAAAAATATAGTTTCCTTTGTGTTTCCTCTCTAGGAAACAGCTGGGGATCCACTCCATTTTGATTGTGTTTAATTTTGGCGCGACAATTAGCGCGTCAGCTAATTGAATTGTAGCTGTGACAACTAGTGTAAATATTACAAAATGATGTCATTCTTTGACGAATTGAGAATTCGTAAATGGGCCTCATGTGATGAGCCTGCACTTGGTGACATCATTCACGAAGTGCCTTGCTTATAGCCGCTACTCGGCAATCACACGTGTTCAACGCACAGTGCAAGCATAAAGATGTCCATGTCATCAGCGCGCCGGTTCCGTGTGAGTGTGTGCATGACGGAGTTTACATGTAGGAAAGTTCAAATTTGACATACTCATTTATTCTACGATAGTAAGCCTATGTTGTCAATTAAAAAATAAAAATACATAAGTCCAGGTTTGGCAATGTTGACACTTAATTTGCTGATATAAATTCCTCAAAATGCAATTGGGTCTCTTTTTGCCGGGCAAGTTCGGGCAAGCAATCTGCGACCAAAGCTTGCCCGATCGGGCAATTAAGAAGAAAAAAATTGTCGAGGCCTGTCCAGCTAAATCCTACAGTCGTGTGGTAGTGTTACTGCATGGTGTTGGATTTTGGCGGATTCAGGAAGGTTCTTAGCCAAAACAGCTAGGGGGTTAGGGTTAAGGGTACTTTTTTTTCCCTTTTTGTTTCCATACTTGATTATTTCTCTTCTTGTTGACAGGTTTCCACTCCCCAGAACCAATCTCCTCCATCAGTCAAACTAGTACCCTCAACAACGCTGCCAGCAGTAACCCCCGCCTTCCTCCCTATCCTCCTCCTATCACCGTCGTCCCTCTGGCACAGATCAAGCAGCCAGCTATCCTCGCCTCCGTGGGTGCAGTCACGGGTATAACGGGGAACACTATGCGCCCACGGAGTGCCTGCTCTCAAACCGCTGCTGTCAGTGATTATGTCTGCATCAGTACGAGCTTTGCAAGTTCAAGGGGACACTTTGTAGCCAGCTCGAAGGGGACTAGGGAAAAGAACGGTAATGATTTATGCAAAAAAAAATTCTTGTTATTAAAATATTTAGAAAATACCCACAGTTGTGACAATCTGATGGAACTATATGAGATTAAGTGGGGGTGCATTAACGGCCGGTAAAGACTTGGTTTTATCAAAATGTGCATGCCAGCTGTTTCAGAGTAATAAGTTTGTTTCGGGTCACGCTGACTCGCAACACTTTGTAAGAAGTGTTCTGTGTTTTAAAAAAAAATTCCATTGGGCTTTTGAAATTTTGTAAATGAAAAAAAAATGAAATAATTTTCAGTTTAAGCCCTTTTTCCTAAATTCTGAATTAGAATAAATACGAAAAACTCTAAATGCATTTTTTCACTGTTTTCTCATTAACCCTAACCTTCCCAAATCCTCCAAAATCCCCTTTGCTAAAGTGAAGTATTTTGAAGGATTGAGGTTATTAGGCATACTTGCCTTTCCATGGTACATGTGCATCCATGTTTGTAGTAGTGATTGCAAGGTCAGTGCTTGGGTCAGTGGACACTGTTTATTGCTCCATGCATGCAGGGAGGGTCCCTGGCCATGTACATGTATCACAGATTAGAAACACGTGTGCATACATGTCATGTGCTTGCTTTACTACTGAAGGATTTTGGAGGATTCAGGATATGTGTAAGCAAATGGGCCTAGGGAGTTAGGAAGGATTCAGGTTATGTGTAAGCAAATGGGCCTAGGGATTTAGGAAGGATTCAGGTTATGTGTAAGCAAATGGGCCTAGGGAGTTAAGAAGGATTCAGGTTATGTGTAAGCAAATGGGCCTAGGGAGTTAGGAAGGATTGAGGTTATGTGTAAACAAATGGGCCTAGGGAGTTAGGAAGGATTCATGTTATGTGTAAACAAATGGGCCTAGGGAGTTAGGAAGGATTGAGGTTATGTGTAAGCAAATGGGCCTAGGGAGTTAGGAAGGATTCAGGTTATGTGTAAGCAAATGGGCCTAGGGAGTTAGGAAGGATTCAGGTTATGTGTAAGCAAATGGGCCTAGGGAGTTAGGAAGGATTCAGGTTATGTGTAAGCAAATGGGCCGTGGGAGTTAGGGTTAATGTAGGTCAAAAATGTTCACCTTTTTTCTCATAAAATTGTGAATTAATTAAGTAGAAACAGTCACAGGTCTGTTTCAATACATATTTTTAGGGAGTTAGGAAGGATTCAGGTTATGTGTAAGCAAGTGGGCATAGGGAGTTAGGGTTAACGACACAACATAATAAGCTGAAACTTGGTTTGTCAATGTATATCTTGATTTAAAAAGAATAAGCATATTTAACAAGCAGTTTTCTCAAAATAACCAATGCTGTACCATCTCTTTAAGAAATGAAGCTGTTGAGTTTGACACCTTACAATAAATCATTGATATTATTAATAAATCCCTCTGTTTTATACACCATAACATCCATTTTGAATTCCAGATGCCACCAAGCAAACGGCGGTAGACTCTCTCTTCATCATGGGTTGCCATGGAAACTTAGTAGAGCATACCCTGGAACCCAAGATGGTCCAGACGGCGGCCAGGAAGTATGATGATAGTGGACTCGAGCTCGGTGTCACTGAGCATGCCCACTGGAACCTGCAAAGGTCAGTCTCTTGTAGAAAATTTGTGTCTGTTGCCATTTATTCATTCTGTACACATTGCAGACCTCTCGTAGTACAAATACACCCAGCCTTATGTTGGCAGTCTCCCTATTTTGTCATTATCTTTTTTCGGGGGGGGGGGGGGGGGGTAATAGTAAGAAGATCACTAGAACCAAAGCATGCCGTATAGCCAGGGATCACACCCCGTGTTATGATACAACCTGGGAAGCTGCAGTCTGGAGATCACTAGAACCAAAGCATGCCGTATAGCCAGGGATCACGCCTCATGTAATGATACAACATAGGAAGCGGCAGTCTGGAGATCACTAGAACCAAAGCATGCCGTATAGCCAGGGATCACGCCTCATGTAATGATACAACATAGGAAGCGGCAGTCTGGAGATCACTAGAACCAAAGCATGCCGTATAGCCAGGGATCACGCCTCATATTATGATACAACCTGGGAAGTGACAGTCTGGAGATCACTAGAACCAAAGCATGCCGTATAGCCAGGGATCACGCCTCA
Source organism: Zoroaster sp. YZ-2022 (assembly GCA_029582265.1). NCBI lineage: Eukaryota > Metazoa > Echinodermata > Asteroidea > Forcipulatida > Zoroasteridae > Zoroaster > Zoroaster sp. YZ-2022. Next base: position 37,780,467 of record CM055818.1, read on the forward strand.
TATTATGATACAACCTGGGAAGTGACAGTCTGGAGATCACTAGAACCAAAGCATGCCGTATAGCCAGGGATCACGCCTCATGTTACGATACAACCTGGGAAGCGACAGTCTGGAGATCACTAGAACCAAAGCATGCCGTATAGCCAGGGATCACGCCTCATGTTACGATACAACCTGGGAAGCGACAGTCTGGAGATCACTAGAACCAAAGCATGCCGTATAACCAGCGATCACGCCTCATGTTATGATACAACCTGGGAAGTGGCAGTCTGGAGATCACTAGAACCAAAGCATGCCGTATAGCCAGGGATCATGCCTCATGTTATGATACAACCTGGGAAGCGACAGTCTGGGGATCACTAGAACCAAAGCATGCCGTATAGCCAGGGGTCACGCCTCATGTTATGATACAACCTGGGAAGCGGCAGTCTGGGGATCACAAGAATCAAAGCATACCGTATAGCCAGGGATCACGTCTCATGTTACGATACAACCTGGGAAGCGACAGTCTGGAGATCACTAGAACCAAAGCATGCCGTATAGCCAGGGATCACGTCTCATGTTACGATACAACCTGGGAAGCGACAGTCTGGAGATCACTAGAACCAAAGTATGCCGTATAGCCAGGGATCACGTCTCATGTTACGATACAACCTGGGAAGCGACAGTCTGGAGATCACTAGAACCAAAGTATGCCGTATAGCCAGGGGTCACGCCTCATGTTATGATACAACCTGGGAAGCGGCAGTCTGGGGATCACTAGAACCAAAGCATACCGTATAGCCAGGGATCACACCCCATGTTATGATACAACCTGGGAAGCGACAGTCTGGAGATCACTAGAACCAAAGCATGCCGTATAGCCAGGGATCACGCCTCATGTTATGATACAACCTGGGAAGCGACAGTCTGGAGATCACTAGAACCAAAGCATGCCGTATAGCCAGGGATCACGCCTCATGTTATGATACAACCTGGGAAGCGGCAGTCTGGAGATCACTAGAACCAAAGCATGCCGTATAGCCAGGGATCACGCCTCATGTTGTGATACAACCTGGGAAGCGACAGTCCGGAGATCACTAGAAGAGGAATACAACTTTTGAGCTGTAATAACATTGTGTCGTATTTCTCTGTTTGTAGGGGTATGAATTGGTCTGAGCACAGACCTCCTCTGAGTGGACTCAACCATCTCTTACTAACCAATGAAGCTCATCACATAGCAGCGGATAGTTCAGGTATGATCATCTCAATCAGGGCTGGATCTAGGGTGGCAAAACATTGGGAAATGCGACAAAATTTGTGGAGGGGGGGGGGGGAGAGGGCGCACGGTGCACACAGCAAAAAAGGGCAAACATGAAAATGTATGGTATTAATTTCTATGTGATGATCACAAAGACCAAACTGGATTTGCTAGTGAATACAGTTATATTTTATGTTTCTGGTAACTAAGGTAGAAATGTACTTGGGTTGAAAATACCACACTGTCAAAGAAACTTATCTCCGCACAAAATTGTCATGGCATAACAGACTCTTTGATAATCCTAGAGATCTGGATCCTCCATCTAACTACTTTAAAAGTTCCAACCTCAAGAGTGTGGCATTCTCCTGAAGACGATCAGAATATACTGATTGAAATGTTGAGTTGTCAAACCACCTGCTCTTCTCAGAAACAACGTACCATTAAAACTCATTAGATATATAGTAATGGGGCTACTGCAGACTTCCTCGTACTGTTCTTCCATCATGCTAAGCATTAAATCCTGTTAATCCTAGAGACAAAAGGGGAGAGTCTGATCATACTGTCAACATTGACTTCACTCTAGGGCTCATGAGATTGCTAAAGTATCATTCAGATTTTCATTTGTGCTTCTTGAAATATCCAAAATGGTTTTAACCAGTTCGCTTCGGATGCCGTGTATACACGCAATTTATTTTTGTACAGCGGATCGGAGAGCGTCTAAACACGCATTCCGATTTTTGTGTGTGTCACCGGGAGACTTGTCAACACGCCACACATGGCGTGCCGTCGTGGCGGCTGACGTGTATACACGCAATCGTTTCTCGGAGTCCATGGGGTCACGGTTCGGTGGCCCCAGACAAAACGCACTGCAAATACTGAACGAGTTCACTCTTTTTGTTGATTTTTGCCTAATCCCTTTATCCAAGACCTGTTCCTTTGACGTACCAGCCAAGCATTTGTAAAGACGGATTTATATCCATTGTTTACGAGGCATTCGATCTCTCTCCAGATATGCCGTCTTTTCGACCGGGTGCTGGTCGCTAATAGGCCTTTGCATCGGAGCTTGCCAACGGTCTAATTGTGCTGAACAAACACAACCGTAATTAAAAAACTAGCCATTTAATTCTCGAAATGTCAATGAGTAAAGGTGTTTATTTGGGTGTCTGGACTTAGTTTCATTGACAAAAACAATTATTAATGGCTAGAAATCTTTTCAGATTTTTCACTGAAAATAAACCCGCACGGGGGACCGGAAAAAAATAAATATTCCCGACGTCAACTGGTTAAAATCATTTCTCTTAAATTTTGAACGTAGTTTTTGTATTTTGCATTACTATTGTTTAACCCTAACTCCCTAGACAACAAAGGCAGTTGGAGGATTTTGAAGGATTTTTATTGTTCACTAACAATGCTTAGGGAGTTAGGGTTAAGAATCAAATGCTGAACCAATTTTTTTTTTTAAACTTATTAAATGTTTTGCAGGATTATTGCTCAGTTCAGTTCCGAGAAGTGAGTCATCTGATAGTATTCGCTCTGGTCATAGTAGTCCAGACAGTGACTTTGATGAACCATGGCTGTCTCAGGTAAGCATTTAATCAGGAGTTCAGAGCCTGTCAGATGTTGACCCTAGCCCTTACCCGCTTCAAATTATAGATTCCTCCCCTAAGATGTTGGGCATACGACATACGAAAATCTATAATGAATATTTAAAATGAATCCACCAGAACTTTTTTTTTATACAGAGCACTCTTCCAATATACAAATCATAAACCTTACTGGAAATGCTTAAAGGGACAGTATCGTCACGATCAGAACAGACTTTCAACAGCAGGGCATGGAATCGGTGTCCTAGTTTAAGATGAACACAGTGACTGAAATTTACTGGCTCATTTATGCAGCAGCAACAGTAATATGACCTTATCACACTATGAAAATCTCGCTCGGTTAAAATTTCAATAAACACGGTTAAATTATGGGTACCCTTCATTTTAACCTTAATTTAACCGTGTTAGTATACGGTTAAATCGCCTTTAAAAAATTCCTTTGTATTGTCTCGGTTAAAATGTGGTTAAAACTCAGTACCTGTTCTGAGATCTACTGAGGGCTTGCTCATTAACTCTGCAGTGCTTTAATCCATTGTTGACAGAGATAATCCCTTTACAAAAGGCTCTGCTTGCCCGAGATTTAACAGTCAATGTTTGTTCAACCATGCGCGAAAGAGTATCGTCCACGTTGTGCCCGAGCTTGCGGCGGGTCCATCTGAACTTCGGCTGAATTTCGAAATTGGGGTAGGCGGCCGCCCCAGTGAGAATTGCGTTAGTCCTTCCTCCATGGTGTTGTTGCGGGCCGGCCATTTTTAGCGCCAAAAAAGAAAAAAAAAAGTCCGTCCCCCGGTTAGGATTGACGTCATGTAGTCAATCAGCACTGACAACTTTGTCTCTGATCTGAGACTATTTTGTGTGTATGTGTGTGTGTAATAAACTCTTTCATGGTATATGCGCCATGTTTTTGTCGGGGCAAAATTGTTTATTCGAACCTTCGTTGCCGTCTGCGAAGCCGAACTTCACGCACGGTGGGTCTGTCCGTGCGTACATCCAGTATGTGTGAAATTATTCGGCAGCGCAGTGCGCGCAGTGTTCAAATAAACAAATACACCGAACATTGTCATGCCCTCAAAACGCACTTTTGATTCACGGTTCAATTATTACTCAATTTCGCTGGCCAAAACGCGATTCACAGTAGAATACTATCTGAAGATCAGGATCGGCTTGGGGTTTTAAATTTTGGCTACTTGGCTTACCGCCTGGAAAAACCGCGGTTTGCAGTTTTACTGAATTTTTGAAACAAAGAAAAATAATTACATACTGCTAGATCATTGTCTTTGAAAACATGGTACATGTATGTGGTTTCAATTCAATGCATTTCAATCTTAAAATGACAGTCAAGGGAAAAAAATCGACCGACCGACCTTATGAAATACTTTTACATAGAATTAGCCTGCAGAGTAAACCACTACCGGTATATTATAGTCTTCGGACTCTGCACTCTTTCACGCACATTTTCCCCAGGCACCTGACTAATGTCAGGTACATGTACAGAGTACACTGGCTGGAGTGGATGCTGGGTGTTGATCAATAGGCCTATGCTTATTAACTTCATCCTTCATTCCGTCTATCTCTTTCAATACTCTATCTGGTTTACGCTTGTTTTCAACTTAAAAAAACAAAAAGTCATGATATCGCGACAGGAGTTGACATCATGTCTGAAAATTTCAACGTGGTACATGCACAAAATAAATTGTTATGGAGAAAATTGAAAAAAATTAAGAATTATATTCTTTGGAGTAGGTCGCAATCCTATTTTCAGTATTTTTGCCCAAAAAATTATTACACTTGTTTTCAACTTAAAAAACAAAAAGTCATGATATCGTGACAGGAGTTCACATCATGTCTGAAAATTTCAACGTGGTACATGCACAAAATAAATTGTTATGGAGAAAATTGAAAACATTTTGGGAATTATACTCTTTGGAGTAGTTCCAATCCTATTTTCAGTATTTTTGCCCCAAAAATGATTACGCTTGTTTTCAACTTAAAACCAAAAAGTCATGATATCGCGACGGAGTTCACATCATGTCTAAAAATTTCAACGTGGTACATGCACAAAATAAATTGTTATGGAGAAAATTGAAACATTTGGGAATTATGCTCTTTGGAGTAGTTCAATCCTATTTTCAGTATTTTTGCCCCAAAAATGATTACGCTTGTTTTCAACTTAAAAACCAAAGTCATGATATCGCGACAGGAGTTCACATCATGTCTGAAAATTTCAACGTGGTACATGCACAAAATAAATTGTTATGGAGAAAATTGAAACAAATTAAGAATTATACTCTATGGAATAGGTGGCAATCCTATTTTCAGTATTTTTGCCCAAAAAATTATTACACTTGTTTTCAACTTAAAAAACAAAAAGTCATGATATCGTGACAGGAGTTCACATCATGTCTGAAAATTTCAACGTGGTACATGCACAAAATAAATTGTTATGGAGAAAATTGAAAACATTTTGGGAATTATACTCTTTGGAGTAGTTCCAATCCTATTTTCAGTATTTTTGCCCCAAAAATGATTACGCTTGTTTTCAACTTAAAAACCAAAAAGTCATGATATCGCGACAGGAGTTCACATCATGTCTGAAAATTTCAACGTGGTACATGCACAAAATAAATTGTTATGGAGAAAATTGAAAGAAATTAAGAATTATACTCTATGGAATAGGTGGCAATCCTATTTTCAGTATTTTTGCCCAAAAAATTATTACGCTTGTTTTCAACCTAAAAACCAAAAAGTCATGATATCGCGACAGGAGTTCACATCATGTCTGAAAATTTCAACGTGGTACATGCACAAAATAAATTGTTATGGAGAAAAAAAGGTACGAAGACTTTTATCTACGAGTTCGAGTGAATCACGCGCATCGCCAGTGTGCCGACAAGGCAAGCTTTTAACCGGGCCCAACTCAGGCTGATGGTACAGTGGTCAACTGCTCATCACACTGGCACCCGACTAATGTCAGTACATGTACAATGTACATGTACAGAGTACAGTACATAATTACACATTGTACATTGCAACCGTACTGGCTGGTGGATGCCGGTGTTGATCAATATGCTTAACTTCATCCTTCATTCAGTCTACCTCTTTCAATACTCTCATAGCCTTGGTTTACGCTTGTTTTCAACTTAAAAAAAAAAGTCATGATATCGAGGGCCTTTGTTCACATTTTGTGAGTAACGTGATGATCCAAATCGCAACAAATATTTCTGTGCATGACAAGGTATGTGTTCTCGTTAGGCCAATAAGAAAACGTTTTACAGCGCTATGGGCATTGTACACAGCGTGCGAATATTTATATTGGTTATTATGATGACGTATTGTTCTGGATTGGCCAATAGAACAAATTATTGTGCTATGCATAGGGCATTACACACGTGCTAACTTCGTACATACCCTGAGTGCCTTCCAATGACTGGATCAAATTATTGTAGCTGGATCTTAGGATGAAATGTAATTCCAGTTGGACGATAATTTGTTTGGTGACAATCGGTATTTTACACGCAAAGATCTAAATTACAGGTACCGTTACATCATCTGACCAAAACATTTAAAGAAAAGTAGGATGCATGATATCTATTTATTTATTTACTTTTATTCATAGTTACTTTTAATAATAATAAAGTGCAGGATTTATACCCAAATACCGCCACAAATACCGGCAAATACGGTTTTCAAAAATAAAACAGCGGTTTATAAAATCATCCGTTTTTGAGCCAGAGCGGGTCAATTTATCCCGACAGTCGAGGCTTCGTTTACTGGTCCTCATCGTATCTCCTTGTTCTTCGACAATGATTATTAAAACAACCCATGATAATTAGGAACCCCGATGGATGAATTGTTATTTTAAGTCCAATTGTTAGTATCTGTTTGGCCCAACATACCTCCAGTTCGTAATCAATGCATTATAATTATTGTCCATTTCCTAATTACACTCTGGAATATGATATATTATTCTAAGCGTATCCCCTTTCGATGAAAACAGATTAACAAGTAGGCCTATACCTAAATATACACCTATCACGTCACGCCTATCACAACACGCCAACCCATTCTCAGCACAGACACCTATTCTCATATGGGCAAGGTCAGTGGTATTCTGAGCAAATGCGTGCATGTCCCCTGGCGTTATACCACTACCAGTGTTTTTAGATTGAAATTTACAGACACGTAAGTGTTTTTAATCTCTTTATCGCCTCTCTTTGTGCAAGTTGTACCGATGCGTGTTATACTCGGTTAAACCACGGTTAAACTTGCATCCTCATTATCACATTGAACAAGGTTTACAGTTATGAATAACAAAAATCCTGGCCGGAAACCACTCGGTTAAAACGCGGTGAGAATGCGGTTGAATAGCCAGCTGAAATCAAAGGGTTAAACATGGGTTAAAACACGGTTAAAAAAACATTTAACCGAGTCTCTTTATATTTTAACCGAGGGGATTTTCACAGTTTCATGTGGGGTATTATTTTCAGTCATTGAGTTAATCTAAAACTAGCACTCCGATTCCATGCCCTGTTAATCATGATGATATTGTCCCTTTAAAATCATCCTCATCATCCTCATCATCCTCATCATCCTCATCATCCTCATCATCCTCATCATCCTCATCATCCTCATCATCCTCATCATCCTCATCATCCTCATCATCCTCATCATCCTCATCATCCTCATCATCCTCATCATCCTCATCATCCTCATCATCCTCATCATCCTCATCATCCTCATCCTCCTCATCCTCCTCATCCTCATCATCCTCATCCTCATCATCCTCATCATGCTCATCATCATCCTCATCCTCATCCTCATCATCCTCATCATGCTCATCCTCATCCTCATCCTCATCCTCATCCTCATCGTCCTCATCCTCCTCATCATCCTCCTCCTCATCCTCCTCCTCCTCATCCTCCTCATCCTCCTCATCCCAGTCTTGTATAGATTGAAGAAATTCTTGCGTCGGGTTATAAACAATTATTTTGATTTGTCGTTTTGCCAGGTATGATATTCTTCCTACTTTTGTAGGAAATCCTACGTTTTGATTTTGAAAATCCTACCATGAAACCGGGTTCTGACTAACTTCAGACCATGGAAACTTTCCTTGTGTATCATTTTATTGTAAATACCAAGATAAAAAAAACAGTTTCCTTGCTGTACATGGCTATAGAGGTAAACCACTATAGGCTAGTATATGCCGAATGATAATGGTAAACATTTTTCCAACCTTTTCATTTTCTCACAATATCATCCCTGTTTTGCCCTCACACCGACATTTGTATCAAACACTGTATCTTTCTGTATGAAACACTGTGCTTTCCGAGTGTCTGTGGATAAAAATCCACAGGTGACTCAGGCGGGATTCAAACCCATGACCTCCTGCTTACTAGTGCAGACATCCAGTGCAGACATCCAGCATAGACATCCAGCATATCTATTTATTTCTCTCTACAGGCCTGTGATTTCGGCGGATTTTTCCTGATTTCAGGATTTTTTCCAAATCTCCTTTTGTCGCAAAATTTTCTCAAATGAAGAGAAGTAGCCAAACCTGTAGTTTCTTGTTTGTGGGGGATGTGGAGAGTCTGTAAATCCTCCACAATGAAACATCCAGGAGGTTCATGGGGCTTTGTCCTCTTGACCAAAGGGAGACCCAGGCCCGCTACCCATTTCTCAGGTTTGTTTTATTTTTGTCAAATCACACCTCTGTCTCTGTATCGTAACAGGTAGAGATGGTTACACATGCCGGCCCTCACAGACGCCTATGGATGGGTCCCCAGTTCAAGTTTAAGACAGTACCGCAGCCCAGTAGCACTACTGTACTATCATCAACATCATCAGCGTTACTCTCTGATGGGATGGAGACGAATCGTACAGCTATGGAGATGACACAGGATGATGTTGATTTTAAGTCATTGAGGTATGAGAGGAAAACATTTCCATATGATTTTTGTTATTTTTTATTGTAGAGTTCTTTCGGGTACGCCGTGTAATGATCTCTTCTTGGAAGAAGTGATGGCTCTGAGAAGAGCCGGTTGGTTTGTTCTCAATGTTTCAACTAATCTACTCTTGCCGTCATCAGGAGACTGAGGAAAGTGTCGAGTGCAGGAGCTTTTATCTTGTGTTGGAGGATCTTGCTGTAAGTGGGGGCTGCAGTGATTGGTGCTCGGTGAAGTGTGATGGCTCCTGTGCTCTACACTTTCTTCGGTCTCCTGATGATGGCCAGAGCACACTAGTCGAAACGTTGAGAAAGTACAACCGGCTCTTCTCAGAGCCATCACTTCTTCCAAGAAGAGATCATTACATGGTGTACCCGAAAGAACTCTACAAGATCTATCTCCACCATGCAAAGCCTCAAATCCTACATCAAAGATTGATTTTTTATTTTTTTTCCAAAAACGTATTTTTGGTGAGATACAGCACAATTTGTAATGGACAGGTCAAGTCAATGACAGTATAATGCTTTGCTAATGAGCACTTACTGCATGTACAATGTCCATAGTACGTCAAACTCACATAAGCAGATTGTATGATTTTGGGCTATATCAAACCTGCGATAGTAACATCACAGATTATCAATTGCAATGGAAAATGTCCTCGTTGTAGCTATAATAATAATAATAATAATAATAATAATAATGTGTGGACTTATATAGCGCACGTATCCACCAACTGAGTGGTGCTCAAGGCGCATATTATTACCCTTGCTCATAAGGCTCATAAGGCTCATAAATCATTCCTGAAACCATCTCAGCTCCCTGGGGAGTATACAGCTCAATTGCTGCCATTACAGCGCATATAGGGCTAATCAACCAACTCTGCCCTCACAGGTACCCATTTAACCCCTGGGTGGAGAGAAGCAATTATGGTTAAGTGTCTTGCTCAAGGACATAAGTGTCACGGCCGGGATTCGAACCCACATTCTGCTGCTAACACCAGAACTTGAGTCCGGTAAGCTAGACCACTCGGCCACGACACTCCAGGTAGTAACATCACATATTATCAATTGCAATGGAAAATGTCCTCGTTGTAGCTATAGTTGTTCTAATACAGATTGCACTCAATCAAATGAGCTCCCGGCATCCCGGAACCCCGGAACACAACGCACGAAAAAAAGACGACACATGCAAGTGTAGAAGCCCCAAGGGCCTTTACCAGTTTTGTTCTATGGTCTTATGTTTCTCTATATATTTCTCTACCGATTTGGTAGAGAAATGTTAATACATAATGCATTGGGTAACTAATTTGTTATGATATCACTTATTCAAATATAGATGAACCCAACAGTTTGCTTACGGTGATTGGTTTAAATAAATTTGCATACATAAATTATTCATTTTGCTGGAGGTTTATGAATAATTCAGTAGTACTGTCCTCAGAACAGACTGGTAAAGGCGCTCGTGGCTTCGCCATTCTCAATCGTGTGCATGTTTGTTTGTTTTCGGGGCGTTGTGTTGTGTTCTGGGTTGCCGCGTACGCTTTGATTAAAGGCTATGACTACCCCTGAACAAACTCTTCTAACATTATCAACAAAGCAAGCCAAATCTTTCACAGGATAGTTTTTTACCAGTATCTCTCGATTCTTATAAGTTCTCTCGGTTCTTGTAAAGAATGGATTACAGACATTTTAACAATAGTGTACACTTCCTTTTGGTATCTTTACTGAAAATGTAGTATTCAGTTTCTCGCTTCAATTGGAGATTTTTTTTATTTTGTTTCCCCAGTATCCAACCACTGAGGTCCGATCCGGTCCCCACCCCTCGGTCATCATCGGAGGGGTCGACTCGACCTTTGGCATCTAGCCAAGAAGGGTCATCCATCACGACGTGTATAGAGTACGGCTCAGGTATGTATCAACTTGCGTTATTCCACTTGCGGGGGAAATCTTTTCTGGTCATTTGATTGTCACAGTGTTGGTTTGAGATAACTCTATATGAGACCTCTTCTCAAAAAACCAGGACAAAGTCCCCAGAAACACTTGATGGTTTTTATAGATTTTCAGGGTGCTTTAAGAGTTTTTATCACCTAGTCCCATCCCCAGTGTGTGGTACAGTTGGGTATTTTTTCTAAATCATTTTATTGAAAGAAAATCCAGATGGAAATCCTAGATTTTCGATGGTTGTGCGTCATTTCATAGTCTATTTAGTATACGCGCGTGTAACAACAAAACAGCGGTGTATATGCTATGAACCTGATAGCACGCTTTGGATGTAGGAAAACGGTAATCACCAATTAGAAGCCCTTTATTGGAACCTAAAATATCAAAGCAGTATTGCTAAAAGTGTCAAAAGGACATAAATAATTAGTCAAAGTTGACATTTTTTTATCAAACGGAATCAAGACACTACAGTCTAGGAAAAAAAACACTCATAGTCGAGGCTCATGTCATCAGAGAGGATCACATTACATACCTCCGAGAGAGATCAACCCGTGGCTGCAGTTGCTGGCTGTATCACCCGATCTGCTTGTCTGCTTGTTCGTCTGTCTGTCTGTTTGTCATCCCCTATGCATCCTCCCTTAGTTTCTTTCCCTCCCTTTAAAGAGGTCAAAGGTCACCTCCTTATCTCCTGCAGCTACCATTGCTGCTGCATAAATGAGCCAGTAATTTCCAGTCACTGTGTTCATCTCAAACTAGGACACCGATTCCATGCCCTGTTGAAAATCTGATGTGATCGTGACGATATTGTCCCTTTCAGAAGGTTACTTGGTATCCATCAAATTAAATAATTTACATATGGTTATTTACATACAGTTATTTGTTGAGTATGTTGGACATAGCGATAATGTACTATAGTAATCCTAGCCCAAATATGGACTCCGTCTCTGTATACACCTAAACGGAGTCCTATCATCCAGCAGGTCAGTCGCCGCACAGAAAACGTCTTTTGTGACATTGTTTAATTAAATCTTACCTGTGTGGGGAGGCTGAAACTCGGTACTAAACTTCCATGAACAACTATACTGACAAGCGCTAAGGTTCGGATTTCAAAATATCATTTTTACTAAATCATTTTATTGAAAGAAAATCCAGATGGAAATCCTAGATTTTCGATGGTTGTGCGTCATTTCATTTCATGATGGTTGTGCGTCTATTTAGTATACGCGCGTGTAACAACAAAACAGCGGTGTATATGCTATGAACCTGATAGCATGCTTTGGATGTAGGAAAACGGTAATCACTAATTAGAAGCCCTTTATTGGAACCTAAAATATCAAAGCAGTATTGCTAAAAGTGTCAAAAGGACATAAATAATTAGTCAAAGTTGACATTTGTTTATCAAACGGAATCAAGACACTCCAGTCTGGGAAAACAAACACTGATAGTCGAGGCTCATGTCATCAGAGAGGATCATATTACATAACTCCGAGAGAGATCAACCCGTGGCTGCAGTTGCTGGCTGTATCACCCGATCTGCTTGTCTGCTTGTTCGTCTGTCTGTTTGTCATCCCTTATGCATACTCCCCTATGCATCCTCCCTTAGTTTCCTTCCCTCCCTTTAAAGAGGTCAAAGGTCACCTTATCTCCTGCTCTGGTAATCCGTCAATCGGAGCAATAATCACGTTTTCACAAAATGGCCGAACAAATTGTGTTGCAGATGTAAAGCGTAGCGAAACGGGCAAAACAATGTGTCCTTCAGAGATGACAAAGTCAGACCCCGTGACAGACGCAGACAGGCAAGCGCAGACAAAGGGCAAACGCAAGAAAAAGAAGGGGAAAGGCTCCACCAAGGAGAGAGACGCGGAGACAGTAGCAGAGGCGGTGGAAGTCACCACGGGGGAAGAGTCCCCCAAAGAGAAGAAAGAGTCCCCCAAAGAGAAGAAAGAGAAACCAGTGAAACTAGAACCTAAACGGATACAGAAAAATAACAGGGTACCGAAGAAAGGTAGGAGGGTTGATGATCGGGGATTGGTAGATGCCGGTGAGAGCTAGCTTGGTTTCTTTTGAGTTTGTTATCTGATGTCTGATGTTTACCCTATTAATGCTCTTAACAGTGATTTCTTTCATCTGCTCCTGTTGAAGGCTAACACAGTTGCTGCTTGATTTGTGGCAATTCTATTGAGTTTTTCTTGAGTGGAGGCCACCGTTACTGTTCCCATTGGTTTAGCATCAAACATGCTTTGGAACAAAAAAAGTACCCTCATTTCACAAGCCTCCTACTTTCGGTACAATTTTCCAGCGAGTTGGCTGTCCATACAAAACTAGACCACTGTCTGTTTATGAATGGTGGATTATTTGTGATAGATAACGGTACTATTTACCAATTGGCAGGTGTAGTATGCTGGCTTAGTACATGTACCTTGGTCATTCAGAACCATTTGAATGATATTGAATGATCAATCCACATGAGAACTAAAAGAGTTTGTTGGAAACATTTTGTGAGGATGTTTGTTGAGAAGGATGAAGCGATGACGTAACCACAACAGAAATAATGATTACTTTCTCTCCATTATTTACTGAAACTGCTCCTAGTTTCAGACATTTTGGACAGCAGGGCTTGTTTCAAAAGTGTTAACAATCATGTCGGATGGAATTTGACAGAAAATTGTCACATAATTTTTAATTGAGGATTAAATTCAATTAAATTCAGTGTACAGCGCAGACTGGCAGTAATGACACAGGACGTTATTTTTTCACACAGTTTTATTTTATTTTGTTTTATTAATGAAAATGTCAGCATTTCGGATGTAATCAATAGTTAGAATCGTTAGAAATGAGTTTTTTCACAAATCTGAAGAATACATTTTAATTCTATCGCCACTTAAAGGAGTAAAAAGTTAAAGGTTACCTATCAACAAGAGTAACAATAATTCTTCATGTTAATTTTGGGTACACTTTATTTTTAGGAACTTTGCATGTTTTAACCTTAGGGTGACCACTTTTGAAACAGGCCCATCAATGACTCTCCACCGTCCCCAGTTAACGACTTGTAAGAAGGCTAATACACATGTACAGAACACACACAGAACACACAGAACACACACAGAACACACACAGAACACGCACAGAACACGTACAGAACACGTACAGAACACGTACAGAACACGTACAGAACACGTACAGAACACAGGAAACGCAAAGCCATTGGAAAACAGTAATTACAATCCTCCGATAATGGGAGTGTTTTGTGAGTGAAATACAGCCATCGTCATCAAACACTTTTCAACATACTTATGTGTGACACGGTTTCTTTGTTTCTCTCACAGGAATGTGTGCACCTTTTCTGGTAGTTTTACAAAATTGCAATTTTCTCCCATTTTAACAAATTATTATGAAAGATGTGTCCAAATTAACAATACCACCATGACATGGACTTGCTGTCATCATCACTGCATGTTAAACCATCCAGCGTTCGGCCTAACACTTTTTTCATGAATTTGTGGATTTCTGTTTCATTTTCAGCTACTTTTATAAATCAACAGTTTTTTTTAATAGTGTTATTCCACAGAATGCTAATATTTTCATCTTGTTATCTTGCTTGAAACCACTTGTTATGATCTGAATCCAATCTTCCAGTAACATTTGGTGTTGATAAGAAACTTAAATTGAAGGTACAACATTGGTAATATTGACAAAACTGCTTCTATGAGTATGCTTACTCTCTTTGAATCAAGATATACATTGAAGGGAAGGTACAACATTGGTAATGTTGGCCAAACTGCTTCTATGAGTATGCTTACTCTCTTTGAATCAAGATATACATTGAAGGGAAGGTACAACATTGGTAATGTTGGCCAAACTGCTTCTATGAGTATGCTTACTCTTTGAATCAAGATATACATTGAAGGGAAGGTACAGCATTGGTAATGTTGGCCAAACTGCTTCTATGAGTATGCTTACTCTCTTTGAATCAAGATATACATTGAAGGGAAGGTACATCATTGGTAATGTTGACAAAACTGCATCTATGAGTATGCTTACTCTCTTTGAATCAAGATATACATTAAAGGGAAGGTACAACATTGGTAATGTTGGCCAAAGTGCTTCTATGAGTATGCTTACTCTCTTTGAATCAAGATATACATTAAAGGGAAGGTACGACATTGGTAATGTTGGCCAAACTGTTTCTATGAGTATGCTTACTCTCTTTGAATCAAGATATACATTGAAGGGAAGGTACGACATTGGTAATGTTGGCCAAACTGCTTCTACGAGTATGCTTACTCTCTTTGAATCAAGATATACATGTACATTAAAGGGAAGGTTCATCATTGGTAATGTTGACAAAACTGCTTCTACGAGTATGCTTACTCTCTTTGAATTAAGATATACATTGAAGGGAAGGTACAACATTGGTAATGTTGGCAAGACTGCTTCTACGAGTATGCTTACTCTCTTTGAATCAAGATATACATTGAAGGGAAGGTACATCATTGGTAATGTTGACAAAACTGCGTCTATGAGTATGCTTACTCTCTTTGAATCAAGATATACATTGAAGGGAAGGTACGACATTGGTAATGTTGTCAAAACTGCTTCTACGAGTATGCTTACTCTCTTTGAATCAAGATATACATTGAAGGGAAGGTACGACATTGGTAATGTTGTCAAAACTGCTTCTACGAGTATGCTAATACTCTCTTTGAATCAAGATATACAGTGAAGGGAAGGTACATCATTGGTAATGTTGACAAAACTGCGTCTATGAGTATGCTTACTCTCTTTGAATCAAGATATACATTGAAGGGAAGGTACGACATTGGTAATGTTGTCAAAACTGCTTCTATGAGTATGCTTACTCTCTTTGAATCAAGATATACATTAAACAATCAACCTGTAAAGGTTTCAGCTTGTATCATCATTCCAACATCAAATTTAGGGAAGAGTACTTTTTTTGTGATAAACTTATTGGCAGTAATTGTACTTTTCTTAAAAATGACAATGCCCCTCTTGGGAAGATTGATATAATCATCGGCTTTACATCAATTTCACATTTCAGTTGGAATTTTTATTAATTTTTTTATTTTTATTTTTTAAATAACCAATTCTATACCTTATTTTTAAAGTTAAAGTGACTTAACCCTAACTCCCTAAGCATTGTTACTGAACAATAAAAATCCTTCAAAATCCTCCAACTGCCTTTGTTGTCTAGGGAGTTAGGGTTAAGAATACTGTGAAATTGTCTCAAGGGCGATATTAAATGAAATAATTGCCAGTTTGAATTTAGGAAAGAGTACTCTTACACCAGAATGATTGCAACCAATCTAAATGCATTTTCACTATTTTCTTGTGAACAACACAACATAATAAACTGAAACGTTCACATGTTGTATGTTTAATACACACATCTTGATTACAAGTAAGTAGGGATACTCATAGAAGTTTTGCCAGCATTACCAATACTACCATATTACCATTTAGATTTTACCTTTCCATTCAATGCACAGATTTAAACAAAATTGCTACATTGGAAGTGATATTTTCTTGTTGTATGTACACAGGAGCGTTTGACCAGTCAGTCAATCTCCTTGAGGTGAGCTGTGGCAGCTGGCCTGAAAACAGCTTACAACGAGGTTCCGAGATCGTTGAAGAGAGGCTAAGACAGACAATCGCCGATGCAATGGCCGAAGCCCCTCACAGCAGAACCCCTCCAACAAGACACAAAGGTTGGTGACTCTAGGATACCAGTCGTTTAGCACCCCGCCTCTCCCCCATCCACCCTCTCTGTCACTCCTGTGGGTAATCTCTGAGTACCTTTCTCATTCTGGACCTTTGTCTGATTCATCCTTTTCCTGTCTCAACTTTCTCTCTTTCTTACCAGTTCCACTCTCTGACTCCACCGCGCCCAAATCACCAATTCACTCTGTACAGTGGAGTGCTTTGGAATAAAGGCATCTAGCTCCGTCAAGCCTTGGAGACGAAGGTAACCCACCTCTGAACAAACAAAACATAAAGACAATAATGGCTGATTATTATTATTATTATTATTATTATTATTATTATTATTTATTCGGCCAATGTCAAAAACAACAACATACAGGTAGTACAAAGGATAATTAGATTTAACAAAATGGGTAACTTAAATACAAGGTAACAAAAAGGGGAGGGGATTAGGCAAGGGGTACAGGACAGGTGAGGGATGGGGAGGAAGGAAGAAGGGAGGGACTGGACTCTGGGAGGGGAACAATCCATTCTTAGATGGCCAGGATAAACAAAAGTGTACCACTACACTATAACTCGAAAGCCTGCTTATCCAATCGTAGAATAGAGTATGAATAAAAATAATTACTATAATAAATAATTAAATACTATAGAATAAACAAATAAATGAATATATACTCTGAATAAAACCTATAGGAAATTTGAAACACTGTAATAGAAATTTGATAGACAGAAAGAGCTGCTAATAAACCTGGACATCAACTGACATTAAACAAAAAAGTAAACAGAATAAAGAGAGAAAAAAAATATATATTAAACAATAAATAAATATAACCAACAGGGTCAATAAAAATTATAAAATGAAGTAAAAAGAAACATAATAAATGAAAAAAGAGGTTATTATGTCAAATAAATAAAAATAATAAAATCAATACAATAAACAGGAAAAACATTAAACATCATTATTGAAATAACTGGACAGTTGATTATTAAAACCCTTCCATGATTCAAGAATGACTGAGTTCTTAATGGCGGATGGCAAACTACTCCAAATGCGCGGGAAAGAATGAATTAGAGAGTTCTTCAGGCAATGAGTTCTGGCAAAGTGATGTTTGAAGGTCAATGTGTCCAAGTGACGGGTATTGATTTGGGTGAGGGAAGTAACTGCAGAGCAATTGATTAGTCTAAATAAACATTTCATGGTAAACAGAACAGTTTGTCTGTTTCTCCGGGCATCTATTAAGCTGAGAAGATTCAGTGCTTTGAGTCTATCATTATATGACATAACACCTCTTTGTTGCTTAAGACACATCCTGGTAGCTCTCCTTTGCACTCTTTCCAATTGGGATAACATAGCTGCTGTGTTAGGGGACCAGGCAGGCAGTCCATACTCTAGCACTGGAAGTACTAAGGATCGATAGAGTGATAGGAGTGCCTCTGTGGATGATCCCCCTGCAACATGCCATACAAACCCAAGAGTTTTGTTTGCTTTTTTGACGACAGCATCAATGTGGTCAGTCCAGGTGAGGGTGTTGTTGATGATCACTCCAAGATATTTGTAGGTTGAGGTGACTGTGAGCTCTAAACCATGCAGTGTGTAGTGAGGTAGAGTAAGTGGTTTTTTGGAGCGAGTCATGTGCATGACCTTTGACTTGGCGATGTTGATTTTCATGCCATTTGATTTGCTCCATTGACCAACGGCGTTGATGTCGGATTGAAGTGCGATTTCATCGTGGGTGGAGAAGATGGGGTGGTACAATAATGTATTGTCAGCAAATAAGAGGCAGTTTGTTGAAACATTACGGGAGATGTCACTGATGAAGAGGTTGAAGAGTAAGGGGCCGAGGACACTTCCTTGGGGAACACCAGAGGTGACAGGTGTCCAGGATGACAAAGCACCCCGGTACATAACACGATTCTGGCGGCCAACAAGGAACGATTTCAGCCATGTCCATGTTTTGTCCTTGAATGTTGAAATTGTGCGAAAGTTTGTCAAGTAGAAGATGATGTGGCATAATGTCAAAGGCTTTGCTGAAGTCTAAGAATACAGCATCAATGCGTGGTGGACGAGGCTTGTCTAATATGGAAGACCAGTCATGGATTGCATTTGTTAATTGGGTAACACACGATCGGCGTGCAGAGAAGCCATGTTGTTGATTATCCCCTAATCCAAACGTTGAAATGTGTTCGTTAATGTTATCTGCAACAGCTCTTTCCATCACCTTGCAAATAACTGATGTAAGTGCAATAGGACGATAATTCTTAATATCTGTACGTGAGCCCGATTTAAATACTGGAGTAATGTTGGACAATTTCCAGGCCATTGGGAGAACACCATTGGAGAGGGAAGAATTCATTAGAAGCATTAGCGGTGGAGCGATGGAAGATGGTGTAGCTTGAAGAATAGTTGGGAAAATGCCGTCCAGGCCGGGTGCCTTGTGGGGATTGAGATTCTTGAGGGATTTAGTTAACCAATTCAGATTAACATTAACTGACGACAGCTCAGGGATTGGTAGGGAGCAGGGTGGAGGAGTCTCTGAACCGCATACAGCAGGTGAATGGACCGAGGAGAAAAACTTGTTGAACGCTTCAGCAATGTCAAGGGGTTTGTTTAGTAAGTTGTCCGAATCATGGAAAGCTGGAGGACACTTGGATTTTCTTTGATCTCTAATGAAACACCAGAAACTGCGTTTGTTATCAGGGGTAGAAAACAGTCCATTGATATACTTCCAGTATAATGTTTTAGTTCGACTTTTCACTTTATTTCTAACACGTTTAAAGTCAGTCCAATCAGAGCTGTTTCCAGAGCGTTTTACTTTGATGAACAGCTTATGTTTGAGAAGGATGAGCTTTTTCAGTTCAGGGGAAATCCATGGAGAGATTTTATTTTGACGGCATTGTTTACGTGGAATACTATCATGGATGGCTGCTTCAAAAATGTCCATGAAGCCTTCCCAAGATGCATCAGGATTGTTAATATCCATGAATGCTGTCCATGGTGCAAGATGTAACAACTTCTCAAGATGTAACATGTCAGCTTTTCTGTACTGTAGAAATGAGCGTATGACAGCTGGTTGTGGGGGAGCTCTAAGTGCACTGAATGAAAAGTGAACTGCATGGTGGTCACTACTGACAGGATTTGGAAAAGATTCAACCGCTGAAAATTTCTCAGGCCGATTGGTGAAAATCAGGTCAATAGTGGATCCAGTTGGGGAAGAGTTACTTGATGGACGGGTTACATCTTCAACTATTTGTGTAAGACCAATTGAATTGGTGACATCATGGAGATTTGTCTTTGAAGGAACATCAGCCTGCCAGTTGATATTGAAGTCCCCAAGTAAGAGGAGTCCTTCATATTGCGGGATATCAGCTTGGACCCTGTCACACACATCCTGGAGTTTTTGAAAAAATGAAATGTCAGAGTTTGGGGGCCGGTATACAAGTCCAACTAACCACTTGGAGTGCTTTGCAGTTAATGTTAGCCACATTAACTCAATGTCCGGTGAGTGGAAAGCATCCAGTTCCATTGGGAGTAATGTATCCTTAATGATGGCCATAATACCACCACCACGACTGTTCCGATCACGATGAAATGAAGAGTACCCAGGTAAATGTGACAGAAAATCAGTATCATCACCAGTCATCCAAGTTTCAGTAATACACACAATGTCCATGGGGTGAAGTTCCATAAAAGCCCCTAATTGGCGTTGCTTACTGCGAATACTCCTAGCATTTAGAAGCAAACCAGAGATGGAATTCATGTTGATGGGTAATGGAGGAGAGCCCAAGAATTGTACTCTGCTTGTGTCCTTGCCGGATGCCTGAGTAGAATTTAGGTCTTGAGTAACATCAAAAACATCTTGAAAAGAGGTATCAGAACAAGATGAAAATGGCAGGGTGATGGAGCAGTGAGGGCAGAACCAATCAATAGTGCTGGATATGAGTTCTGTGTACTGTATGATGGTCATTTCAGGAATGCATTTCTGATGCCAAAACTTGTTACAGTCCTCACATAGAAGGGATCTCTGGTTGCACTTTACAGGGCGACTACAACTGCCACATGGATCCTTAACAGGTCCTGGGTTACTTTCAATGTCTCCAGACACAGTTAAAGGGATATTGAAGGATGCTGTGGAGTTGGAATAGTACTGTATTGGAGCACTGCCAAACTTACTTCTTCTTTGAGTACTGGGTTTGTGTTTGTAGATCAGCCATATTGAACATGGGTCATGATGCATGGGTGCACGTCCCCCTTGGAGAGGACAAAGGCTGGCTGGCAGGGCACAATGGTGTCCATGCTGAGGTGAATGGAGTCGGTCAGGCGTACCTTGTATGATGCTACTGGCTTGAAGACTCCCAACTTGATGTACTGGTTTAAGGTCAAAACCCCAGAAGAAATCTGGCCAGGATTTCCATGTATTTCTCCAAAGATCTTGAGCAGAGGAACCAGCAGAATCAGTGAACAGAACTCTATCATTTGGTATTAAATTCAGACAGCAAGGGGATAAGAAACAGTAACAAATGTAAGAACTGGCAGAGCCCAGTGAAGAGCTTGTTGCATGGGTGCCATCTTAATCTTAATCTTAATCGATGGATTGGTTGATTCTAGTGCTCGTTAACCGACGGTTAACCGACAAATTGGCACTAACCATTTAGAAATTTGCTAACCGGCTAACAGAACCCAATATTTTAAAACATACGACCAATAATTTTTGAAAGAATTTTCTGCCCAATCTGTTCTAGATGTTCTTTTTTTCCGCATTGGTTATTAAACAATCTTAGCGGGAAATTCATTGATGCTTTTTGATTTGAAAATCTATACACATTGTGCCATTTGTCGACGATCTAGTTTGTGTGGCAGTCAGGTGCCGACTAACCAACGATCTAGTTTGTGTGGCAGTCAGGTGCCGACTAACCAACGATCTAGTTTGTGTGGCCGTCAGGTGCCGACTAACCAACGATCTAGTTTGTGTGGCAGTCAGGTGCCGACTAACCAACGATCTAGTTTGTGTGGCCGTCAGGTGCCGACTAACCAACGATCTAGTTTGTGTGGCCGTCAGGTGCCGACTAACCAACGATCTAGTTTGTGTGGCGTCGGTGCCGACTAACCAGCGATCCTAGTTTGTGTGGCAGTCAGGTGCCGACTAACCAACGATCTAGTTTGTGTGGCAGTCAGGTGCCGAACCCAACCACGCGATCTGGTTGTGTGGCAGGTCAGGTGCCGACTAACCAACGATCTAGGTTGTGTGGCCGTCAGGTGCCGATCAACCAACGATCTAGTTTGTGTGGCCGTCAGGTGCCGACTAACCAACGATCTAGTTTGTGTGGCAGTCAGGTGCCGACTAACCAACCATCTAGTTTGTGTGGCAGTAACCAGCGATCTAGTTTGTGTGGCAGTCGGTGCCGACAACCAACGATCTAGTTTGTGTGGCGGTCAGGTGCCGACTAACCAACGATCTAGGTTTGTGTGGCAGTCGGTGCCGATCAACCAGCGATCTAGTTTGTGGCGCAGGTGCCGACTAACCAACGATCTAGGTTTGTGTGGCGATCGGTGCCGATAACCAGCGATCTGGTTGTGTGGCCGGTCAGGTGCCGACCAACGATCTAGTTTGTGTGGCAGTCAGGTGCCGACCAACCAGCGATCTAGTTTGTGTGGCGGTCAGGTGCCGACTAACCAGCGATCTAGGTTTGTGTGGCGTCAGGTGCCGACTAACCAACGATCTGGTTGTGTGGCGGTCCAGGTGCCGACTAACCAACGATCTGGTTTGTGTGGCAGGTCAGGTGCCGACTAACCAGCGATCTAGTTGTGTGGCAGTCAGGTGCCGACTAACCAACGATCTGGTTTGTGGCAGTCAGGTGCCGACTAACCAGCGATCTAGTTTGTGTGGCGGTCAGGTGCCGACTAACCAGCGATCTAGTTTGTGTGGCCGTCAGGGTGCCGACTAACCAGCGATCTAGTTTGTGTGGCAGGTCAGGTGCCGACTAACCAACGATCTAGGTTTGTGGCAGGTCAGGTGCCGACTAACCAACGATCTAGTTTGTGTGGCGTCAGGTGCCGACTAACCAGCGATCTGGTTTGTGTGGCAGTCAGGGTGCCGACAACCGCGATCTAGTTTGTGTACGTCAGGTGCCGGGCAACCAGCGATCTGGTTTGTGTGGCGGTCAGGTGCCGACCAACCAACGATCTGGTTGTGTGGCAGTCGGGTGCGACTAACCAACGATCTAGTTTGTGTGGCGTCAGGTGCCGACTAACCAACGATCTGTTTGTGTGGCAGTCAGGTGCCGACTAACCAACGATCTAGGTTTGTGTGGCAGTCAGGTGCCGACTAACCAAGCGATCTGGTTTGTGTGGCAGTCAGGTGCCGACTCAACCAAACGATCTAGTTTGTGTGGCCGTCAGGTGCCGACTAACCAGCGATCTAGTTTGTGTGGCCGTCAGGTGCCGACTAACCAGCGATCTAGTTTGTGTGGCCGTCAGGTGCCGACTAACCAGCGATCTAGTTTGTGTGGCCGTCAGGTGCCGACTAACCAGCGATCTGGTTTGTGTGGCGGTCAGGTGCCGACCAACCAACGATCTAGTTTGTGTGGCCGGTCAGGTGCCGACTAACCAACGATCTAGTTTGTGTGGCAGTCAGGTGCCGACTAACCAACGATCTGGTTTGTGTGGCAGTCAGGTGCCGACTCAACCAACGATCTAGTTTGTGTGGCGGTCAGGTGCCGACTAACCAGCGATCTAGTTTGTGTGGCAGTCAGGTGCCGACTAACCAACGATCTAGTTTGTGTGGCCGTCAGGTGCCGACTAACCAACGATCTAGTTTGTGTGGCAGTCAGGTGCCGACTAACCAACGATCTAGTTTGTGTGGCAGTCAGGTGCCGACTAACCAACGATCTAGTTTGTGTGGCAGTCAGGTGCCGACTAACCAACGATCTAGTTTGTGTGGCCGTCAGGTGCCGACTAACCAACGATCTAGTTTGTGTGGCAGTCAGGTGCCGACTAACCAACGATCTAGTTTGTGTGGCAGTCAGGTGCCGACTAACCAACGATCTAGTTTGTGTGGCCGTCAGGTGCCGATCAACCAACGATCTGGTTTGTGTGGCAGTCGGTGCCGACTAACCAACGATCTAGGTTTGTGTGGCAGTCAGGTGCCGACCCAACCAGCGATCTAGTTTGTGTGGCAGTCAGGTGCCGACAACCAACGATCTGGTTTGTGTGGCAGTCAGGGTGCCGATCAACCAACGATCTAGTTTGTGTGGCAGTCAGGGTGCCGACTAACCAACGATCTGGTTTGTGTGGCAGTCAGGTGCCGATCAACCAGCGATCTGGTTTGTGTGGCAGGTCAGGTGCCGACCAACCAACGATCTAGTTTGTGTGGCAGTCAGGTGCCGACCAACCAGCGATCTGGTTTGTGTGGCGGTCAGGTGCCGACTAACCAACGATCTAGTTTGTGTGGCGTCAGGTGCCGACTAACCAACGATCTAGTTTGTGTGGCAGTCAGGTGCCAGTTTGTGTGCAGTCAGGTGCCGACTAACCAACGATCTAGTTTGTGTGGCAGTCAGGTGCCGACTCAACCAACGATCTAGTTTGTGTGGCAGTCCAGGTGCCGACTAACCAACGATCTAGTTTGTGTGGCAGTCAGGTGCCGACCAACCAGCGATCTAGGTTTGTGTGGCGGTCAGGTGCCGACTAACCAGCGATCTAGTTTGTGTGGCGTCAGGTGCCGATAACCAGCGATCTAGTTTGTGTGGCCGTCAGGTGCCGACAACCAGCGATCTAGTTTGTGTGGCGGTCAGGTGCCGACTAACCAACGATCTGGTTTGTGTGGCAGTCAGGTGCCGACTAACCAGCGATCTAGTTTGTGTGGCAGTCAGGTGCCGACTAACCAACGATATAGTTTGTGTGGCAGTCAGGTGCCGACTAACCAACGATCTAGTTTGTGTGGCCGTCAGGTGCCGACTAACCAGCGATCTAGTTTGTGTGGCCGTCAGGTGCCGACTAACCAGCGATCTAGTTTGTGTGGCCGTCAGGTGCCGACTAACCAGCGATCTAGTTTGTGTGGCAGTCAGGTGCCGACTAACCAACGATCTAGTTTGTGTGGCAGTCAGGTGCCGACTAACCAACGATCTAGTTTGTGTGGCCGTCAGGGTGCCGACCAACCAGCGATCTAGTTTGTGTGGCCGTCAGGTGCCGACTAACCAGCGATCTAGTTTGTGTGGCAGTCAGGTGCCGTGCTAACCAGCGATCGATCTAGTTTGTGTGGCGTCAGGTGCATCAACCAACGATCTAGTTTGTGTCAGGTGCATCAACCAACGATCTAGTTTGTGTGGTCATCAGGTGCCGACTAACCAGCGATCTGGTTTGTGGCAGTCAGGTGCCGACTAACCAACGATCTGTTTGTGTGGCAGTCAGGTGCCGACAACCAACGATCTAGGTTTGTGTGGCAGTCAGGTGCCGATCAACCAACGATCTAGTTTGTGTGGCCATCAGGTGCCGACTAACCAACGATCTGGTTTGTGTGGCATCAGGTGCCGACTAACCAACGATCTAGGTTTGTGTGGCAGTCAGGTGCCGACTAACCAGCGATCTAGTTTGTGTGGCCGTCAGGTGCCGACTAACCAACGATCTAGTTTGTGTGGCAGTCAGGTGCCGACTAACCAACGATCTAGTTTGTGTGGCCGTCAGGTGCCGACTAACCAACGATCTAGTTTGTGTGGCCGTCAGGTGCCGACTAACCAACGATCTAGTTTGTGTGGCAGTCAGGTGCCGACTAACCAACGATCTAGTTTGTGTGGCAGTCAGGTGCCGACTAACCAACGATCTAGTTTGTGTGGCAGTCAGGTGCCGACTAACCAACGATCTAGTTTGTGTGGCCGTCAGGTGCCGACTAACCAACGATATAGTTTGTGTGGCCGTCAGGTGCCGACTAACCAACGATCTAGTTTGTGTGGCAGTCAGGTGCCGACTAACCAACGATCTAGTTTGTGTGGCAGTCAGGTGCCGACTAACCAACGATCTAGTTTGTGTGGCAGTCAGGTGCCGACTAACCAACGATCTAGTTTGTGTGGCCGTCAGGTGCCGACTAACCAACGATCTAGTTTGTGTGGCCGTCAGGTGCCGACTAACCAACGATCTAGTTTGTGTGGCCGTCAGGTGCCGACTAACCAACCATGAAAGATTCGATTAAACAGTTAGAGAACTAGAATAGAATAGAAATTTTATTGTCCGCATCATAAAAATACAGAAATTTAGTTTCCATTGGCACATTTAAAAATTGTAAACTACATTTAGTTAAAAACAATAATTTTATCCACAAAAATTACACAAATTAAGAAGACGAAATATACACTCAAATAAACAAATATTATTAAAAAATTATTTAAATACGGAGAGGAAAAAAAAAAAAAAATTAATTAATTTAAAAAAATTAAAAAAATTAAAAATTAAAAAAATATTTAAAAAAATTTATAAAAATTAAAAAATTATACAGTCTTAAAATGAACGAGATAACCTGCAGCAAACATACAAATGAATAAATACCCCTATTTACGAACAGCCAAGGTGTTAAATAAATGAATGGAGTTGGGAACAAAGGATTGCCTGTATCGAGTAAGGTTTGTGCGGGGAACACAAAGTCTGAGCCCGGATCTATTAAAAACAAAACAATCAAAAAGTGGATGAGTTGGATCAGATAAAATAAAATGTACTTTAGATATTGCACGTTCCAAGAAGATTTTATCATATGTTGGGAAGGTGAGACCTACAGAGCGCTGGGCCATTTTACGAATGCGCTCAAACCTGTCCGTATTTTTCTGTGAAAGTGAACCATATACACTGACTATGTTAAAAGTAACAATGCTCTGTATTATAGACTGATAAAATAAACGTAAAATCGTCTTATCGACATTGAACTGTTTAAGCTTACGAAGAAAAAACATATGTTGCATGGCCTTGCCAAAAAACTACCTGAGTGTTTTTGTTCCAGTTCAGTTTGTCATCTATTACAGTACCAAGGCAGGGCTCGAAATTACCGACGGCACCGACGGCAATTGCCGTCGGTGCCCTGTGCCTTTGCCGCGATGCCCTCGAAATCACCGACATTTCACGGCAATAAATTGCCGTGCCCTTTTTATTTGACTGCCGTCGGTGCCCTTTAGTATTGTGAACATGCATCATCAACGTCAAAATACTCCCTTCGAAGTTCGAATGACACAATCAGACGAGAATTTTTTTTTAACCTGTCCATGCAGGGCCGGCTGCTCCATTCACGCAAACGGTGAGTAAACGCCGCCAAGCGTTGGCGCCGCATGGCCAACGGAATTCGGGCGAGTGTGAGTTAAAATGGCTGCGCACAGTGCGCAGTGCGTTGTGGTGCGCACGACGTAAGCTTAGGCGAACACCTCATCAGCAGCAGAAAGCCGTTCGCCATCGGTTGCGAACGTTGGCGGCGCACAACTCGTTCCACTCGAAATTGTTTGCAAACGTTGGTGTCCATGTGACAGTGTGTGTTGATATGAACGTTCATTGGTACCCGTACAGTAGAAGTTGGCCTATTCATATGCGTAATTTTCTCAAACATGTACGCATAATATGACATTGACAGTGTTGAATAATCAATTCACGACGCGGTAAGTACAAAAGTTTGAGAATAAATTAAACTCGGTTATACTGATATAGCAAATCAAATAAAGTAATAAAAATGCCGTGGTGCCCTTTCGAAATTTACAAAATTGCCGTGATGCCCTTCAAATTTGAGAAAAAGCATGGCAATTATTGCCGTGCCCTTTTGAACACGAAGTTCGAGGCCTGCGCAAGGTACATGTATTTGTACTCATTAACCCTTTCTAATTCGCTGTCATTTATATAAACAGGTTCATAAACTCCAGTGTTGCGACGAAAATCTACAATCATCTCTTTAGTTTTCTTAACATTAATAGTTAAAAAATGACGATCACACCAGTCCACAAACTTTGCTACCTCCGATATATAACAGAGTGCGTCATCTTTTAAGTAGCCTGTAATAACCGTGTCATCTGCATATTTGATTATACTACAATTTGGACTTGAGCAGAGACAATCACTTGTGTAAAAAGAAAATAACAGCGGTGAGATGACACACCCTTGAGGGGCACCCGTGTTGATTATCCTGACCTTGGAATTAATGTCTCCAATTTTTACCCACTGTGGCCTATTCAGTAGAAAATTATGAATCCACTGTACAATTTTCGGAGACACATTCATTTGCACAAGTTTTTCTATTAGAATGTGAGGTTGTATCGTGTTGAAGGCACTAGAAAAGTCTATAAACAATGACCTAGCATAAGATTTTGGCTTATCCAGGTGACTGTACATTTTATGAAGATAAACCAGTACCCCGTCATCAACCCCTCTATTGCTCCGGTATGCAAATTGAAACTTGTCCAAAAAAGAGCCTGCATCTTTAAGAAAAAAATTCAAAACAAGCTTTTCAAGACATTTCATTACACTTGACGTCAGAGCTACTGGGCGGTAATCGTTCAGTACTGAAACCTTACTGCTTTTTGGTACAGGAACTATCAGAGGTTTTCCACATCTGTGGAATAACCCCTCTGTCTAATGTCAGTTGAAATATTTTTGTAAAAATACCAGAGAGTTGATGACTACATATTTTCAAAATTCTGTTACCTACACCATCCGGCCCTGAAGCCTTATTAATTTTCAGGCCTGAAAACATATTTCTTACTTCAGTCTCATTAATTAAAATAGTGTCATGTTCAGCATTAATTTTCAGAGAGTCTTTTAAGAGATCATTTTCTTGGGTAAAATCATGACTGTCAAATTTCAGTTCGTTGGCAAAGTCACTGTTGCATTCAAGTGGTTGTTTCTTTTGTTTATATCCAGTGATTGTTTGCATTGCTTGCCATGCAGCCCGTGAATTGTTCTGTTGGAAATTCTGCTCTAATCGCCGTTTGTAGTCATTTTTAGACACTTTAATCTGACGTTTGATGCCTTTTTGTATCTCATTTACCCTTTCTGTACAACCAGCTGCAAAAGCGTTCCTCTTCTCAATGAGTAGAGACTTAAGTTCTCGCGATACCCATGGTTTGTTATTAGGGTAAACCTTAGGTAAAACTTGTAGCTTTGCATGGTGAGGATGATAAGTAAGACTAATTGCGGTGACACCATGTGGGATCTCAATTGAGTAGTAATTAGTTCTGAAAAGAACTGGGGGTACAACTCGACGTTTCGATCAGTATGCTCTGATCGTCCTCAGGGTAAACCTTTTTCATTGACAATGGTACAACTGATTCGATGCAGAATTTGATGTAATCGGTCCCAGTCGTAACAATGGTATCGATCGAATCTGCGCAGTCCACCAAAACACTCCAGTCAGTGCACTCAAGACATCCACGTAGTTGTTCTTTGGATTCGGTAGACCAATTACGGGTAGTTAGTGTAGTAGGCTTTGATCGTTTCAGGGCTTGCTTGTATGACGGCAATAATTGAATAATGTTATGATCCGAGTTACCTAGTTTTGGGCACACCCTCTCTTTATATGCAGATGCGATGTTACCATAGCATAAGTCTAAGACTGCGTCCCCTCTTGTTGGTTTGTTAACAAACTGATGATATGACGGTAATGCTTGATTGAGTCTGCAGTGGTTAAAATCTCCTAACACAAATTTAGCGGAGTCAGGGGAAGTACTTTCCAGTCGTTGAATTCTGGAAGCAATTGCCTCACTTGCAACTTGAAAGTTCGCTCTAGGTTGAATATAGACGACCATAATAAAAATTTGGTTGAACTCCCTGGGCAAATAATAGGGTCTCAGCCCAACTGTTAATACCTCATAATCAGGGGTGCAGGTTCTTTCTTTCACCGACCAATTATTACACCAGGCATTATTTATGTACAAACACACACCTCCGCCTTTGGATTTTCCAGATTCCGATGATCTATCCCCTCTGACAATATTAAAATTTGGCAAGTCTATGGCACTGTCAGGAATGTTTTCATTAAGCCAGGTTTCAGAGAAACACATAAGACATGTTTCACGGTATTCGTATAGGTAACGTGTGCACGCACTAAGTTCATCCATCTTGTTTGTAAGAGATCTTACATTACCTAGCAAAATGGTCAGCAGGGGTGGATTTGTCCGTCGAGCTCTGGTACGTTTCCATAAACCTCCCCGTTTTCCTCTTTTCCTAGCTTTTATTTCTTGTGGAAAGTCCTCATAGCCCACGGGTTTGTATGATGACCGTGGTTGAAGTTCAAATAGTGCTGACCTCGTGTATGTAATGCTAGCAGTGCCACCAGTCGATTCGGCACCAAGGTAGGCAGAAACACACATCAAATATCGAGACAGCAACAGAAATATCAGCAGATACCGGATCATAACTGCTCCATAACCTTTACACAACATGTTGATAAAACCAGACAAAACTAAAACACTCACAAAAATGATAAAAATGGAGTAAAACGACAGACACGAAATGCCAATGGTGGTCGCTACAGAGCAGCGCCCTCTAACCGGTAACTCCCAACTCTAGTGGATTCCCTCAAATCATTTCAGTGTCATTTCAGTGATAGGTTTATCAGACCTGGTGGGTTCACTGTTTTAAAAGGTCATTTTGGCTCCGAGTTTGTATTACTCATTCTTGTACTTGTACTTGTGAAAAAATACTCGACTACAATGTTATATCAAGGACTTTTAGACAATTTCATAGCCTTGAACTGATCTAGTGTGCATTAACCGTAACCCCCTAGGTATTCTGGCTAGGAACCTGCCTGAATCCTCCAAAATCCATCAGTGCACTTTTGGAAACATGCCCTTATCTTCAAAATGCACCATACATTTTCGTTGATCTTTCATATTCAGCACTTATGGCCTGTACTCCTTGTCAGGTCATAATTTTGCCCCATTCGAAGAGGTGAAAGTACCAGTTTCCAACAGTGCTGGATTTTTTTCCCAAAAAGTGCCCCTTGGAGGATTTAGCAGGATTTGGAGTGGTTAGGGTTAACAAACTTTCAGTACAGTAAAATGGCATTATATTCTGGTAATGTACTGTGAAGCCAGTCAGATCCAAGTTGAGATGGTTAGACCAGGGGCCAGTGTCATAGAGCTCCATGAAATTGTCCCCTGGGCCAATTTCATAGCTCTGCTTAATGTAAGCGAAAAATATTGACATTTACTATATAAATAGAGATTAGAGAACATATTTCACATGTTAGCAAGGAATGTCTGCTTGTGCTTATGCATACTTAGTGTAACTAAATATTCACTGCTTACATTGCTATCACAAGATTTCTGCACTAACCGTGTAAGCGGGAACCAATTTCATAGAGTTGCTTAGCCGATAAAATTGCTTGCCAGAAAAATTTGCTTAGCAGATTTTCTTGGTTACCAGCCAAACTTTCATACAAAATGTGCGCATTTCTGATGGTAGTCTGTTTTATATTGCTTAGCCAAAATATTTGCTTAGCAAACCTCTCTGCTTGGCAGCTCGATGAAATTGGGCCCAGAAAATGATGATTGTAAACGCGGAATTGGACCTCGGTGGAGACTTGAAGTCATCTTGTAGGGTTGTATCCCTTCTATATATTCCATCCTTTAGATATTAACATTCCTTTAACAAATCTTCCATTACTTACCATTCTTCTTCTGCTGTTTTCCATATCCGATAGTTTACTGTGATATTCCTTTATAACCAGTTGAATCGGTCAGCATTGTTGTAGCTGAGTCCACCTTATCCCAGTCCAAGTCCCCGAGTCAACCCCCCTGAGTCTGGGCATTCGATTAGGAGGGGTCCAAATATTTATTTTGCCCTACACCGACATGTGTATAGCACTGTATACTCAGTGCTTTCCGAGTGTCTGTGAAAAAACTACACAGGCGACTCGGGCGGGATTCGAACCCACGACCTCCTGCTTACTAGTGCAGACGTCTTAACCTCTCGACCACCAATGTTACCTTAGGCTCTTGGTGATGGAAGTAGGCTCATGGTGACACTGTGTGAAACTTTGATGTTATGCGGTTATTAGTTTTATCGGATTATAATGATCTAGATCTAGATTTAATATGCGCTTTGTTTCAATCTGTTATCTGTGGTAGTCTCCTGAAGACAGTCAGGAGATACTGGTTGAAATGTCAAACCAAAGGTTGGTGTCAGAACCGCAAAACACTAGAGAGAGCAACAGCGACATAGTGACACAGTGACATTCAACCGCTCGGCTCATCAAGACATCTTAAACTTCTTTCCCTTTCCAACTATAAATCACATTGCTCATATGTACCATCAGTCGGTGGCTGTAGCTTTGGCACTGAATTTTGCCAAAGGGCTGAGACCAGGACAAGTCGGTACAGATTTAACCGAATCTTGAGTATCAACTCAACCTCCTGAGTTTTAAGGTTGCTGGTCGTTGATCCTGGTCATCAAGCACCCTCTTAACTCTCACGTCTTCACTCTCAATAAACGATTTCGTTCTCCCACTCTAACACACACTCAGTCATCACATCATCTTCGATCTTTTAATATCAAACGCTACTCTTTTAATCAAGCACCTGATGTGTTGTTTTGAACAAAACCCATGGCCGGTAACAATAACATAAGACGTAACAGTTTGTTTTGGGGTTTTGGGGGTCTGCCACTTGATTGGCTGGCATGACCTAACCTTGCACAGCATTGGACGAACGTCGCCATTGACAGTTATCGATTATTATGGAGTGCCATGGTCGAGCAGTTTAGTGCATCGGATTTGTGTTCTGATGGCTGAGTCGTCAGAATGTGGGTTCGAATCTCAACCGCGACCATGGTGCTTGCGTCCTTGAGCAAGACACTTTACCATAATTGCTTCTCTCCACCCAGGTGTAAATGGGTACCTGTGAGGGCAGAGTTGGTTGTTGTGTTTGATTAGCCCTATATGCGCTGTAATGGCAGCAATTGAGCTGTATACTCCCCAGGGAGCTGAGATGGTTTCAGGAATGATTTATGCGCCTGATGAGCAGGGGTAATAATATATTGCGCCTTGAGCACCAGCTTGGTGGATACGTGCGCTATATAAGTCCACGTTATTATTATTATTATTATTATTATTATCTAGGGGTGAAATGAGAAATGCGCAGTTAAATCTTACTTTGTATAAAACAACCAGGAATTTAGTGGAACTGTCGTGACCGTCTCTTCACTTCTTCTTATCTCTCCTCCACCCGTCTCTCCCAATCTCACTAGACAACCGTGATCTCCTACTCGACAACCCCGACCAGTTAAGTTCCAGTGCTGGTTCTGCAGACAGTGCGGTGCATTCCTACGAGGCACGAGGCTCCCCTGCACACATCATGGATCATATACTTGTGTTTCCCCCAGCGAGTGGTTCCCCAGACTCCAACTAAAGTCACAAAAGAAGAATTATTTATAAGTTTATACCGACCAGTTGTGGTCCAACTGCTCAATGTCAAGTGGAATATTTAAGTTACTCGGATGTCAATTAACTCTTCTGTCACTGCAAGGGTGAAAATCAGTCAAAATGTTGATATACTTGCCAAGGTATATCTAGTGCACTTAAAAAGTCAAACACTGTCAAACTTTACGTCTAGTAAGTACATTTACAGGTCAAAATGAGTCGACCATTTTTAACTGGTAAAAGTATTGTCTGGTATTGTTCGGGGTGATCAAAATGACAGTCAAAACCAGTAAAAAAAATGCCCCTGCGTGCACATTTGGGTCAACAGT
This sequence comes from Zoroaster sp. YZ-2022, assembly GCA_029582265.1. Lineage (NCBI taxonomy): Eukaryota > Metazoa > Echinodermata > Asteroidea > Forcipulatida > Zoroasteridae > Zoroaster > Zoroaster sp. YZ-2022. Next base: position 37,813,616 of record CM055818.1, read on the forward strand.
CCAAACAGGCAGTTGACTGATTTTGACCACGATAGCTACTTGCTACTAAAGTTCAGTTCTAGTAGGACGTTTAAAGGGAAGATACAACATTGGCATTTGGTAATGTACATTCATTTTAACCCTCATAAAACTAACCTTACGCCTTGAGCGCCCAGGATATGTGCGCAGTACAAATTATTATTATTATTATTATTATTATTATTATTATTATTATTATTATTATTATTATTATTATTATTATTATTATTATTATTATTATTATTATTATTATTATTATTATTATTATTATTATTATTATTATTATTATTATTATTATTATTATTATTATTATTATTATTATTATTATTATTATTATTATTATTATTATTATTATTATTATTATTATTATTATTATTATTATTATTATTATTATTATTATTATTATTATTATTATTATTATTATTATTATTATTATTATTATTATTATTATTATTATTATTATTATTATTATTATTATTATTATTATTATTATTATTATTATTATTATTATTATTATTATTATTATTATTATTATTATTATTATTATTATTATTATTATTATTATTATTATTATTATTATTATTATTATTATTATTATTATTATTATTATTATTATTATTATTATTATTATTATTATTATTATTATTATTATTATTATTATTATTATTATTATTATTATTATTATTATTATTAATCTGTGAAAGTTTCATTGCAATTGGTGCTCATGTTTTTGAGAAAACAACTAAAACCGGTACATGTTTTTTTTTATTGACTGATGAAAATCTTGCGTTAGGTGATAAACAATTGATTCTGATTTTTGCCCTTACACCGACGTAATGTATAAAGAACTGTATACTCAGTGCTTTCCTTGTGTCTGGGAAAAATTCAAAGGTGACTTGGGTGGGATTCGAACCTTCTATCTCCTGCTTACTAGTACGGATGTCTTAACTTGTCACCACCAAACTTTTTTTTTGTTTTTTGAGTTTTACAAAAAGTTGCCAGATCGGAAATTTGTAAAAATCTGACATTGCAATTCCTTTGTTTATGTCGTTAAAAATGAAAGCATTTCAGACAATATAATTTTTCAGTATAATTGAAAAATTACCAACTTCATCCCAAGTAAGCTTTGATATAAATAATTAATGAATTTGACATTGTCAATGTTGTAACTTCCCCTTAAAACTGGTATTTTTTAACTCACTGTTTGTGGAGTTGTATTTATATTGATCAGTTGAGTTCAAACTGTTTTAAGAATGGAATCTTCTAAATGAGTTTTGTATCGACTCTTAAGAGACACGTAAAGATGGAGTATACCGTTGATCAGAATAATGACTCGATGCATTCATTGACGATGTTTAGTGCCATTATGATTATGTATAAACGCAGTTTTTTACTTTTGCGCGAAATGCCAAGCAAATTGTGACATCAGAAGCCAATATTTGCACAAACGATTTTCAGAAATTGCGTTGAAATTGGCATCAAATGTTTGTGAAATAAAACTCTGCGTTTGCGTTAAGTATGAACAGGGATTTTGACAATAATGAAACATACACAAATTGTGACCTGTCACCACAAAAGTCGGAAATTTAAACAATTGAGTTCTTGGTATTACTGGATTCAGTAGAACAAGAGCTTTCCAATGATATATAACACTTGGGGTTAGTGATCCCCCAGAGCACCAGAGGGGGATTTGCGGCTTTGTTTCCGTCTTTGTTTCAAGTTGTTTGTCAGAACACGATAAAAGCTACCAACGAAATTGGCTTGAAATTGAGGTTTTTAATAGTCTGATGGAAATGAAAATTTGGAATTCGACATAAGGAGATTTACAAATTGCAAATATAATAACAAAAACAAATTAGACCTCCCCTCCGATTTTTCACTTTTCCCACTGTACTGTGGAATGGTATATTGCGACTTTACGCTCATTTCGTTGTAACAGGTCACAATTGATCAATGAAAGACTCAAGTTGATAAAATAATACATTTAATAAAAATTTCTGACAAAAATGAAATAAAATCAACGAAGGAAACTGACTTTTACTCCTGCTTCAGTCACTGTTTTAGTTCAGTTTAAAATTACCCAAAATGTATTCAACCGTTATTTAAGTTCCTTCCATTCCCAATCAAATTGCTGTTATAAGAATACTTCTAGGTAGAGAAATAAATAAACATCAGTTAACAGGTGATGTCATAATGCCAGTGCTTTTAATTTCTTATAGGCTAGAAAGATGACAAGAACGTAGCTTTCTTTGTTTCTTGTCTAGCCACACATCTTATGAACAGTGCAATGTTGTGGCCAGTGAATCCCTTCAATTTCTTGTTGGGTTTTATAGGTAAGGCCAACAAAAAAAGTCTGCAGTTTCTGGTCATAGGTCAGCTTCAAAATTGGGTGGTGACATGGCATTTTTTTATTGTAATCTTTTTTTCCAACCAGTTAAATACATAATACATGTATATGCGGTTATTATAACCAGACTCAATTTAACATACAGAGGCCTCACAAATCGTCACCGTTTTCACGAAGAGCCACATATCTCAAATGGCATGATTGAGATTTACATTTTATACTGTGCTTAGCTTAAAACTGCAAATCTGCAATACTAAAGCCACGGTTTGCAGTTTAAAACCCCTTACATGATTCTGTAAAAGTTTAACCTCTCCATTGACTAACTAATTTCTTTTAAAATATTGGCTAATTGCCATAGTAATTAGTCAAAGATATGTGTCTCTTCGTGAAACCTAAAAAGTGAGATGACCTACTTATATGCCCATCTGAATACGTGTTTTTTTTACATAGGAAAGGGATGCACATGTCAAGTGATCACGCGCACACTGACATATGTGGCTCTTCGTGAAAACTCAAAAATGATTTGACCTACATTTACGCCCTTCTGTTGCCATGTATTACGTGCATCTTTGGGGATGTGTGGCTCTTCGTGAAAACGCAAAATGCAATTATTGAGATATACGCCCCTACCTGTATTAATCAATAATTTGTCATTTTAACATTGGTGGCTCTTCGTGAAAACGGTGACGAAATCGGGCAAACGTTCATACCCCTATGTGAAAAAAAGTTGTTTAAAACACAGCACGGCAGACTTCCAATTGATCCAGCAACTTTGGCGGCTATTGAACATCATTTCATACAACAACAAAAAGGAAAACTAAAAATGCTGATGCACAGGTCTGAGACGACGCATGTGGAGACCAGAAACCGGAGACTTTTTTGGGGGGGCCTAATCAGATTTTTAAAAGGTTTTTTAACAGAAAGTTGAATTACTTGACCAATCCCATTACGAGGTGTGCCAATAATCATTTTATTCAAGCTAAAAAATGCAAACAAAAACTAGTTTAAATCATTACAATGTTGTATTTAAAGCAATATGTTTAAATTTGTTATCTATAATTATCTGAGATGATTAGGTGTTCATGTTAGGAACAGAAGTAGGACCGTCTATCGAATAAAGTAAATGGGGAAATAGATGTATCCGACCTAAACTAGTTTTATTCTTTATCAGTTTTTCTTTTATTTAAAGGGAAGGTACAACATTAGTATTTGTAAATCTACGTTCATTTCAAACCCTCTTGATTTCACGATATATATCATAAAACTAAGCTGTGAAAATTTTATCACGAAAGCTGGTCACATTTTTGAGAAAACGATGAAAAACTATATTTTACGTGATTTCATTTTTTACAAAAAGTTGCAGGTCAGCAACTATTTTTGTGAATTGGACATAAGAATTGCTATCTCTAAGATGAAAGCACATCAGACAAAATCATTTCTCAGAATGATTGATAACTTTACCAAATTGACATCAAGTAAGCTTTCAGATAATTCATTCATTTGCTTTTCTGGTAGTAACCAATGTTGTACCTTCATTTTAAAATGGAAAGACTGTAGAATACAACCGCCACTTTTTCTATCCAAATATGACAAATATCACAGATTTGCCTTTAAAAGATGATAGAGGACACCCTTAAGGAGAGGAAAGTGTAGTCAAGTGAGGATTGGAAATGATATTTTGGGAGATTTTGAGCAATGAATGTGTGCACATCCAGTGAGATGTTGGCCATTTTGTTTACAAAAAACACAAGCTTAGGCATTGTGCACAAGTGGTGGATGGGTTTGACATTCTTTCCATTAAAATATATGTGCTTGATTCTTTTGTTTTGATTTATTTGGTAATTTAACTTTTTAAATGGTGCTTTTAATTTTGATTTATTATGTGTCTTTAATATTAGATATCTTGAGTTTGATTGTAGTTATAATTTATTGTACATTATTTGACAGTTCCTAGGGAACTTTTAAAAACATTTCACGTACAAAATAAAAAAATAAAATAAATAACTAAATGCGATTTACTAAGCTTTTAAAATTAAACTTAAGTGAATAAATAAGTGATAAATATTTATTTGAATTTTTAAGTTTTATGATAACATAATTTCTTAAAATGTAGCGTTTTTGATCTGTGGGTAAAAACAACTTGAAATAGATACAGATATGAAATAAACACCATTCTACTTACACATCTATACTTATTAACTTTTCATTTAACTAAATGGCTAATTTAGTTTCCCATTTCCCTGAATTACAAATAAAAACTCAAATCTATTCACTAAACTAAATGATTAAATATTTCAGATAAATATTTATTAGAATTTTGAATAGATATGCGAATTTCTAAAAAATACGCATTATTTGATCTGTGAGTAATATAATGGAAATAGATAACCACAAATTAAATAAATAGAAACCTACTTATGAATCTAGATTAATTTTTCATATAATTAAATAACCACAAATTAAATAAATAGAAACCTACTTATGAATCTAGATTAATTGTTCATATAATTAAATGGCTAAATATCTAGTTTCCTGGATAACAAAACCCCAAATCTATTCATTCCATTCAAGGCAATTTGTACAAATTGTAATCAATACAATAATTTTTTTACGTTCTTTGCACAGATATAAGTATTTATTTTAATAAATTTATGGTATGTCATGCAGCTGTGGTAAAAAAAAAAAAAAAAAAAATTGTTAATTAAAAAAATGTATTAGATGCTCTTTGATCATTAAGTTCAAGCTGCAATATGGGAAAAAATATACTGATCCAGTCTGTCAGTCAAACAGCAAGGATTAACCAATAGGTTTCAGCCTTTCAATAACAACTGTTACTATGTCGGTCAAGCACCAAAAACCAACAGGCTTTATACACCTATTAAGTTGTTTATTAGTTTTGTTTTTGAAACACTGCTTTTTAAATTTAAATTTTTTTAAATTTTTTTTTAATGGTTCTTTAATCTTTGATGAAACGATATGTATTTTTATATGTTATTAATTAATAATTTTTTTACAGACAATCAGTGGGTTCAAAATATTCAGATAGGTTACAAGTGGACATAGCTATTCTATTAGTTATTATGAATACACACTCTTTGTACCTCCATATTTATTTGGTGTAGCTTATGAAGGGCATTGTAGGACATGGCATAATTGAAACCGGTACTGAAGAAAACAAAAAAATGTTCAGGGCTCTACATTTCAGTGTGTGAAAGGGTTTATTCTGTGCTTTTTAACTGATGTTGTTTTTTGTATTAAAAACTCATGTGCCAGTATGGAACGACAAGGTAACCCCATCTTCCCACCAGTTGTTTTCCAGAAATATGATGCTCAATTCTGTGATCTGTGAAACATTTATCCAATTTGGTTAATTTGTGTTGGAAAAGAAATGCACTTCTAACAATATAAGTGACCCGGTCTGGCAAAACCCGAAACTTCTCAGCATTTACCATAATGTGTAACAACCATGAAAAGGTCAAAAACTGACCCCCAAAAACAGACCCCAGTATGAGATTTTCATGTCACCATATAGAGCATTTTCTCTAGATTTTGATGGAAAAAAAAATCCTGAAACGTCGTTGGAAACATTGTTAATTTTCATGATAAATTTGGGAGGTCACTCCGAAAAGTTGGGTCCAAGTTTAGGGTTTTGCCAGAGCCAGTCACATATGTAACACTGGTGCAATTTGATGAGATGGGGGCGGAGTCTGCGATAAAAAGGGGGGCACATACCCCCCTTTGTCCCGGCCCCCCCTGAATCAACCAGTGACTCAAAGCACACAGTGTGATTCAATTTATACACAGTGTGAATAAGAATTGGTCGAATTAGACAGCGTGTCATGGGAATTCATATTCACAAGATGAAATGGCGCAAAAAGCAAAGTCGCCTTGTCTTCAAAACAAGGCAATAAAATGCAACACAAAATTCACAGAACCTTATCAAATAACCGGGCATCATAAATCTGTTGGAAAATATTGTAGTTTTTTAGTTATGTAACTAGAAAAAATAGGTACTTTTTGTTGACACTTTTGAGTTATGTGCTAGATCTGATGGTCAAAGACAAATACTGGAATGTCCAGGGGGCATTACTATGGTCCTAATAAATCACAACCCTTACTTGAGTGCTCAAGATGAGGATGTCTGACACTCGGGGTCCATTGGACAAAAACTAAAAATCCTAATAAACGGGCCTGGTTTCTGGAAGCTGCTAGGTTTGTCCATGGAGGTAATTACCTCCATGGTTTGTCAAATCAATTTATACTGCATTATGCCAAATGTCTAGGCACTGTACAGCAGTATGAACAGTGCACTACAGATTATTGACATGCATTTTGGCTATTTTTTTGTCCTTATTTTCTGGCAATGTAGCTACTTTCTTGGCAAAGGTTTGGTTTAAAAAAATATTGAAACCGGGAAAAAATCCTGAGAAATCACAAAAACTTACATAGTTCTTGCTTTTGGTACAGATCAACACTTGCTTCTAATTGGAGTTTTGTTTAGCTGTCAAAAAAATAAGAGGTTCCATACATATTTAGAGCTCATAACCCCATCTGGTGAGATTCGCTGTCGGATCAGATATAATCATATCATGATTCATCAATGATATGTCAAGTTACCTACAGGTTCATATCGGAACCGCAATGAGAACTCAAAGAGATTATTACATGGTGTTACCGCAAACATACTCGATGTAAAGACTGTTTGCAGTGACACCATGTAAATATTTTCTTTAGAGTACGAAATAGCTCTGAAAAGAACCGGTTGGTAACGACTTGACATGTCACAAACAGTCTTTATTTATCCTGTTCACCATGCAAAGCTTACAAACCTACTCTGTTATCACTCGCAATCATGCAAACCTTTGTGTTATTTAATGATATTATTTATTGAGCATTAGAGAAAATAGATATCAAATATTGACTTGCTTGAATGGTGTCACATCTGTTATACTGAGATACAACATTGATAAGGTGAAAACATATAATCAACTTAAACTATTGGAAGTATGTGTATGTAAATTACTCAGTTAGAAACAAATATATCAGATATTTGCTCAGGACTTCGGTAAAAGGGATGAATATGTACAGAATTTATCTTGTAAAGTCGTATGTCTGAAAATCCATTACGATGTACATAGTTGTAAAAAATATTCAAATTTAATAACAAAAAACAAAGATTTTCAATTTTAAGCCTGTTCTGATTTAATATATATGACACTGTATATAGAATGAGCCTTTGAATTATAAGCTGTTGTCCGAGAGGAGGAATAAGTTTGACATTTTGCAAGTTGATTAAATTGAGAAGCGGCTAATTGCTCCACTTTTGAAGCCAATAAATTTTGTGTTTTATATTATTGTACTCCATTATTGTACTTCGTCTTTTTGGAGGGTCAGGCTTTTGTGTGGCCTTGTGATTTTCTATATCCCGTGGGATCAGGTTGACATGGTGGTACCTTCCTCTGTGGACATTTTGGCGAAAACTGCAAGGCTAACTACCCCTTGTGATTTTGCGAATAAAAATTTTAATTATCGGGAAAACTGTAAGGCTAACCCATTGTAATTTTCGGGAAAACTGTATAGGTAACCCATTGTGATTTTCGGGAAAACTGTAAGGCTAACCCATTGTGATTTTGGGGGAAAAAACTACAAGACTAACCTTTTGTGATTTTGGGCAAAAAATACATAGGTAACCCCTTTGGGGAAAAGTGCAAGGCAAACTACCCCTTGTGATCATTTGCGAATAAAAATTGTAATTTTCGGGAAAACTGTATAGGTAACCCATTGTGATTTTGGGGAAATAAACTACACGGGTAACCCCTTGTGAATTTGAAGAAAAACTTGTGATTTTGAGGAAAAACTTGTGATTTTGAGGAAAACTGCAAGGCTAACCCTTTGTGATTTTGAGTAAAACTGCAAGGCTAACCCATTGTGATTTTGAGGAAAACCGCAAGGCAAACCCATTGTGAATTTGAGGAAAACTGCAAGGCTAACCCTTTGTGATTTTGAGGAAAACTGCAAGTCTAACCCATTGTGATTTTGAGGAAAACTGCAAGGCTAACCCATTGTGATTTTGAGGAAAACTGCAAGGCTAACCCTTTGTGGTTTTTGGGAAAACTGTAAGGCTAACCCATTGTGATTTTGGGGAAAAAACTACAAGACTACCGGTAACCTTTGTGATTTTGCGAATAAAAATTGTAATTTTCGGGAAAACTGCAAGGCTAACCCATTGTGATTTTGAGGAAAACTGCAAGGCTCACCCATTGTAAATTTGAGGAAAACTGCAACCCCTTGTGATTTTGAGGACAAACTTGTGATTTTGAGTAAAACTGCAAGGCAAACCCATTGTGATTTTGAGGAAAACTGCAAGGCTCACCCATTGTAAATTTGAGGAAAACTGCAAGGCTAACCCATTGTGATTTTCGGGAAAACTGTAAGGCTAACCCATTGTGATTTTGGGGAAAAAACTACAAGACTAACCTTTGTGATTTTGCGAATAAAAATTGTAATTTTCGGGAAAACTGCAAGGCTAACCCATTGTGTTTTTGAGGAAAACTGCAAGGCTCACCCATTGTAAATTTGAGGAAAACTGCAAGGCTAACCCATTGTGATTTTCGGGAAAAAACTACAAGACTAACCTTTGTGATTTTGCGAATAAAAATTGTAATTTTCGGGAAAACTGCAAGGCTAACCCATTGTGATTTTGAGGAAAACTGCAAGGCTAACCCATTGTTATTTTGAGGAAAACTGTAAGGCCAACTGCAAGGCCTTTGCGATTTTTTAACCCCTTGTGATTTGTGGATGGAAAATACAAGGCTAAGCCTGTGTGATTATCTGCGAAAAATTGCAAGGCTAACCCAATTAGGTCTTTTTGGGCAAAATAGTGTTTTTTTGGTAAATTAACAAACTTGTTGGTATTTTGGAACTTATTAGGCCTATAATACAAACAATAATTTAAAAAAAAATAAAAAAAAATAAATAAAAAAACCGAGAAAAAAAAGAGAAGAAAAAAACGTCAAGGGTTTTTTTCACCTTGGAAAATGTGATTCGCTTCAAAATTACACAGAAAGGAAGCCCTGGGTCGATCTGTAGAAGAACATCCATCCGAGTTATAGCTTTCTTGGGCAAGTTTTTAATTTCACTACTAAGTTTCACCCACAGGCCTATTCGAAAATATTTATTTCACCAATATTGTAACTTGTGGAAGAAGAAACTAGAATATATTTCAAATGGGGGTAAAATACTCGGGAACACAAGAAGCTTCCCATTTGCTTATTGTATTACTTGTATGCTTGGATTGATTGATTTGCCTACTTATATATATATATAAAAAATATATATTAGAATAAATTAAGTTTAATTGAATTTAAAGTACTGCAATAAATCGGATTGTGTAACCATTTAAAATGAAAAAAAAAACCGACACCACAGAGATTCGATTACTTTAGCTGCTATTTGATAAAATATCAAATAGCTAAGTTTAACAAGTTTTACTTGTTAAAAAAATAGCTTAAAAAAATTAAAATTATTGTAAAAAAGTGCGGAGAGTTAGTCAGAGTGTCGACCAGGCATTCGGGAGACTCAAAGTCCGGGCGAACCGGCATGGTGATCACCTTAGCACCCTTCTGGGAGGTCGCTGCCCTCCCGGTCCCTCCTTTACTCCCCCGTCCGTACATTTCCTCCACGCTCTAACCTTTAGGGGAGAGACATGACGGTCCCCAAGCCATTGCCGCAGCCAGCAGCTGTCATGTCTCTGTGTCAGGAGCAGGATTCGAACCCGGACGTACCAGTCTGGAACTGCCTGCAATTGACAGCCCAGTGGACTAACGGCTTGCGCCATTTATCCTGTTGGTATCTATAGATGAATTTTTAAACTACTTAAATAAATCGTGATTGCGTAACCATTTAAAATGGGGGAAAAATCAGCGTGGCACCGCTGGGATTTGAACCTGGGCCAATAGTACCGAAGCCTGGCACTTTAACCATTTGACTGTTGCTTCATCTGACATTTAATAACAATGATTGGAGCTTCAATGAAGGCAACAAGCATTGGTCAAAACAAATAACAAAAATAAATAAATAAATAAATGTGATTGCGCCACCAATCCGTGTTGGTAGTTAAGTTGGAGTTGAATTTTAAACTACTTAAAATAATTATTGTGATTGCGCAATTGAGTCTATCCCAGTAAAATGTTCGTGTGTAAAAAATAATAATACTACTCAGACATGTCCATGTCGTGGGACAATTTTGTATAAAAAAACGGGACGGTCCCTTGAAATACGGGACACCTGGTAACCCTGGTTCTACCATGGAGGAAGCCTTCCTCCATGGTTAAAGCAAGATCATTTATTTCAGATAAACACAATGTTTCACAGAATTGATGAGAAACAACTGCACAATGAAACAGATGATAAAGGATGCATGTAGTGATTACACATTTCATGACATGACTACTGAAAGAGAGAGGGGGTTGCAATTGAAAATCCCGGTTCATGGAACATTTCAAACCTATTTGATGTTAAAAATCCAGTGTTCCCTAAATTGTTTTAAGTAGTATATATCATTTTCAATCCTCACTTGACTACACTTTCCTCTCCTTAAGTGTGTCCTCTATCATCTTTTAAAAGGAAAAAATATGAGATATTTGTCATACTTGGATAGAAAAGTGGAGGTTGTATTCTACATTCTTTCTGCAAATATTTGGGCAAATTCCAAACTTGAATATAAATTAATTTTGAATTGACCGACTCTCAGATGATCAAACTGTGGATAGAGGTACAAAAATAGTCAAGGAGTGGATCCAGATTATAAAGATAAGGGTCAAGGGTCATTAAAGGGCAAGTATCGTCATGATCAGAGCAGACTTTCAACAGGGCATGGAATCAGTGTCCTAGTTTAAGATTAACACAGTGACTGAAAATTACTGGCTCATTTAGGCAGCAGCAGTGTGGGTATTATTTTCAGCCACTGAGTTAATCTAAAACTAGCACTCTGATTCCATGCCCTGTTGATCATGACGATAATGTCCCTTTAAGTGGAATTTTTTGGGGTAAATTTACCAACACAATACTCAGTTCAGAAATACCAACTACTTTGTGAATTTACTGACGGACTATTTTGCCAACAAGTGGGGGAGATGCTCCGCTGCTCCCCTGTTCCTCTCCGTCTACAATACTGGGGCTGAATGCCCCTCTCAAACCATTAAGCCTCCCCCAACCCACCAAAAAATAATTAAATAAATAAAAAATACATTTTTTTATACTAAAAGTGCATAATTAACCCTCCTACTATAGCTGCACTTCAGTGACAAGTAGCTATAGAGGTCAAAATCAGTCAACTACCCGTTTTGACTGTTGACCCAAATGTGCACACAGGGGCATTTTTGACTGGTTTTGACTGTCATTTTGACCACCCTGAACAATACCAGACAATGCTTTTACAAAGTCAAAAACGGTCGACTCATTTTGACCTGTAAATGTACTTACTACACGTTAGGTTTGACAGTGTTTGACTTTTTAAGTGCACTAGATATTCCTTGGCAAGTATATCAACATTTTGACTGATTTTGATCCTTGCAGTCACAGAAGAAGAAACAAAGACCCTTTTATGGGGTGATTATTAATATTTTATTTCAAAACGAAAAATTGATTTCTACACAATGTGTCCAAACTTCTAACAAATACAATGTGTTTCCTTAATGATCACATCACACAAACTGGTGTCTAATCACATGAAGAGAAACGCCTTAACTGAACAAAATCAACAACAAAACTTTTTTTTTCTGATACAGTCTACATGAGGCAGGGAGGGGGTGTGGTTCAGACAAAACGGGAGGCGTATAGATGATAATATGGGTCCAGATGGATATATAAGCTCACTGGACTGTTTACTTTTTGGAATGAAGTGGTGAAGAAGGAAGAAATCCTACCACATTGCGTTATAAATTTTGATTGCAATCACAAACGGTTTGTCTGGCAAGGTTGTCATTTTTAGCAGTTTTAAACAAAACTGCCCCGAGTCTGCTTAAGATAACATTATTTTGACACAAGAGTTCAATCGATCCATTTGGCACTAACAATTACAACTTCTATTTCAGTGATGGGTAATTAGTTAATTAGTGATGGATACAAAAGGAGTCACTATATGCTGAAGGGGATCATTGTCACCCACGGTACCCAGGCAATCCTGCATATGATTGGGATTGACTGGGTACCATTGGGGGTACCATGATACCCAGGCAATCATAAAACTACACAAACTTACATAGGATTGGGATTGACTGGGTACCATTGGGGGTACCATGGTACTCAGGCAATCATAAACTACACAAACCTACATAGGATTGGGATTGACTGGGTACCATTGGGGGTGTACCATGGTACCCAGGCAATCATAAAACTACACAAACCTACATAGGATTGGGATTGACTGGGTACCATTGAGTAGTATCCTAGGTAACAATGACCCCCTTCTGTATAATTAACTTGTTCAAATAATCTCCCTACCATATCCTGATACGTAATTTGTTTTTCATGGAGTAAACGAAGTTAAAATGTCACCCAGACCACTACATGTCTTGCATCCTATAGACCTTGATCACACTGTGCCCATCTCTATCATGTTCTCTTGTATACATGCATTCAAGGAACCAGACTATTTTCCCATCCAGCCTCGGTTTGGGTGCAAATTGAAGAAAAACAAAATGGCTGCACCTTGACAACGGCCCATTATTCTAAATCTGTGAACCACCCCCCCTTCCCTCATCCCTTTTGATAACAGAACCTCAGAGAAATAGCATTAAGACTTTAAAAGGTCCACTTCCACCCCTGAAAATGGCATCTAGTGATAAAAAGCATTAAATACAGCCAAAATTTAACAGGTTGCCATGCAATTTACCAACCCTTCATAAAATGATGTCACAGAGAAACCTGCCACCACTTCACTGTGTTTAATCTTTAAATGTCCTTTATACACTAATTATATGCAAATGTAATACTAAAATAAATCATGCATGTACATGTTAATTCAGTCCATCCTGGATTCCCGTAATGAATCTTAAACTAGGTGTGTCCTGGTCGTTTATTGCGTGGGTGAAGGACATGGCGTTTCAGACAATGGAACATTTGTAAACGTTTTGTACCCAATTAATGATGCATTATGAGGAGCCGCAATGAACCGAATTACCGATTCAACAGAATATGATCAACTATGAAAAGTGCACTAATTAATAATTTTATTATTATTATTTTTTTCAAATGAACAAAGCTTCAGTAAATCGTTTACATCCAAGTTGCATCATTACACTCTCATAATTCAAGAGACACTTCACAACCTTGTACCCCAGAATGATGTGATGTTGTGCAAGCATCTGTGTTACCCAGCAACATGCAACATACATCATCCAACTGTGCAAAGAAATGTGGATCACAACGCACACACCTAAGTTGTAGTTCAAAATATAGTCTGTATATTAATTATTAAATAGAGATTTTTTTTCCCCCCGTACTGCATCTCTTTGGAACTCCTTGCCTGATGCATGTTTCCCTCCATCCTACAATCTAGACGGCTTTAAGAGGAATATCAATTCCTACCTTCAGTCCCCCTGAGTTATTTTCATCTTTTATAGGTAAAACTTGTAGCTTTGCATGGTGAGGATGATAAGTAAGACTAATTGCGGTGACACCATGTGGAATCTCAATTGAGTAGTAATTAGTTCTGAAAAGAACTGGAGGTACAACTCGACGTTTCGATCAGTATGCTCTGAACGTCCTCAGGAGAATGCCGGACTCTTTTATGTTTTTCTTCTTGTAGCCCCTTACCAAGAGTGGCTTTTAGCCTTGTTTGGGGCAAACTTGGATAAAAAAAAAAATAATAAAAAATTAGCTGATTGCAAACTGCTTACCAACCTAAAGGACCTGTAGTATAAATGCAAAATAAATGTTATTGGCCTTACGTTTCGAACCTAGCAGGTTCATTCTCAAAGGCAAAGTGAGAAAGAACCTGCTAGGTTCAAATTGTAAGGGCAATAACATTCACTCTGAATATTATTGTCAGAGTGTCGACTTAAAAAAAATCTAAGCTTAAAATAGCTCTGCAGTATTGAGTTTAACAGAAAGAGATCAATAATCACCGAGACCGTTACTGTTTTTATGAAGGAATAAGCAAGGTCTCTTGATTTGAAAGAGTGTAAAAATGCAACCATTTTATCATTCATATAAATGTACATTCATATCTCAATAGAAAGGAACAATAATACGTCTTCATTACAGATTCATTGTGTATTATATAACAATCTCACTGTTAATGATCACAAAAACAACATAACTCTCTGGTGACTGAAATACACGCGCACACACACATATGCAAACTAAACCAATCCTCGCTTTGAACAAGGAAAATTTAACTTTGTGATTTTGTTAACATTCGATAAATTCACTGTAACACATCACTGTAATACATCACTATTTTCTTCAGCAACTCAGATGACAACAGGTGATGAAATTCAAAGCACTTCACATGGTGGACAACAACAAAATGGTAAGGGAAAAATAGGTGTCAGTGCTACACAGAGATTAGACATCTGAAGTAATGAATAATGCTATAAGGGTTAACTTTCTTGCATTATAACGCAACAGTCTGTCCCTTGTAATGATATATGCACTCGGTTAACATAACATTTATATTTTTATTTCAAAAAAGAAATATTACAAATTGGACCAAACAGAAATAACATTTGATATAGCTAACCTCTGTCTCTATACATTTCCGATAGCTATTATTAAGTATGGCTGAAGGTGTCTCCCAGGGTTCTCAAAAGGTACCCAGGCAATCATAAAAGTACACAAACCTGCATAGGATTGAGATTGCCTGGGTACCATTGGGGCGTACCCTAGGTGACAACGACCCCTTCTGCTTTATAATGGTACCCAGGCAATCATAAAAGTACACAAACCTGCATAGGATTGAGATTGCCTGGGTACCATTGGGGAATACCGTAAGTGACAACGTATGACCCCCCCCCCCCCTTCTGCTTTAAGTAAGGAGCCCTCTACTGGAAAATGGTGCATTACGTAAACTCTCCGAGTAAGAGATTGTGTTGTCATGGACATATGGATGTTGCCATCATTTGAATGTGTTCAAAACGGAATCAAATTATAACCACTAGAACAGCCTTTCTGTTCTGCTATTAGTTAATCTTTCAGGGGAGACACGTTTTGGCGACCATGACCAGAAATGTGTTTCGGCTTCAGTTATTAGTTCAAGCTTCATTTCAAAATGGCGAAGTGATGAACATTTTATGAGTGATTGTTCGTATAAGCTCGTACAAATGAATTACTGACAGGAAAGTATAATTTGACCAACAATGAATATTACACAATAATACCTGACATTGTTTTGAAGTGACAAGCTGTAAGCACGTTTCCTGTCACAACGGCCATTTCCCCCCAGTGCTCTGAATTTGATTCTGTTCATAAATTTGACATCAGTTTTTATTAACCCTAACCACCCCAAATCCTGAAAAATCCTCCAAAGGAGCACTTTTTTTTTACAGAAGCTTAAATGACCATCCTGTTACCGTGTTACTTAGATAATTTATCGTGGGAAAATGCACAACATATTACGGATTTCAAAGATATTTTTCTCAGAAACACAGAATTCCATGATAATGTATCTGTGAAACACGGAATTCCATGATTCACAGATACATTATCATGGAATTCTGTTTCTGAGAAAAATATCTTTGAAATCCGTAATATGTTGTGCATTTTCCCACGATAAATTATCTAAGTAACGCGGTATCAGGATGGTCATTTAAGCTTCCGTACTTTTTAGACAAAAATTCAGCACTGTTGGAAACTGGTACTTTCACCTCTTCAAATGGGGCAAAATTACTACCTGGCAAGAAGTACAGGCCATAAGTGCTGAATATGAAAGATCAACGAAAATGCTTGATGGATTTGAGGATTCAGGAAGGTTCCTAGCCAGAATACCTATAGGGTGTTAGGGTTAATCTCTGCCAGAACTCCCCCCTCCAGGAATCTGATTCCTTGTTGTTCTGAAGTACTGACTAACTTCACTTTTTGATGAGTGCATCCACAAAAATAACAGGGAAATGCATGCAAAGAGCAATCAGCTGTATGCGATAAAAATGTTTTGTAAAAGGAATCGGGCTTAACATTCTGCTAAGATATCATCTAATATTTATTTACTACCCTACATATCTACTGCTACTATTTGTATACATATTTCAACAATTTCACTTTTTCTTGTGAATCAAGTTTAATACAATGTAAAAGTTCAATATATTGTTGGAAAACAAAAGTCTTGAATCACATGGCAAATTAACGGCTAGTGATATTTTTTTCTTCTAGTTCAAACGTAACAACATTATGAAGCTGTTTTAATGAATAACAGCATACAAGCAAACACTGTGAATAAAAACATAAATAAATATTTATAAAATTAATTACTTTGGTCAAAACAAAATTAAGATGACAGTTACTTTTGGTGTAGCATCTTTGGAAATAGATAGCAATTATGGTTGACATACATAATAATATCCATATTTGTTGTAACATATAATCAATAAAACACACATTTCATGCCAGGATCCTTAATACTTTTTTGAATTAATTTAAATGAAGCATGCATTTGTTTGATCTCGTTAAACATATTATATAACCAGAGTGGTATTACCTACACAAAGTGTGCCAGTCATTTAAAAGGGCAGTATCGTCACGTTCAACAGGGCATGGAATCGGAGTGCTTGTTTTAGATGAAACTCAGTGACTGAAAATAATACCACACATAATATTAATAATGTGGACTTATATAGCGCACGTGTCCACCAAACTGGTGCTCAAGGCGCATTACATTATTACCCCTGCTCATCAGGCGCATAAATCATTCCTGAAATCATCTCAGCTCCCTGGGGAGTATACAGCTCAATTGCTGCCATTTTGGTGCATATAGGGCTAATAAAACACAACAACCAACTCTGCCCTCACAGGTACCCATTTACCCCTGGGTGGAGAGAAGCAATTATGGTAAAGTGTCTTGCTCAAGGACACAAGCACCCCGGTCGCGGCTGGGATTTGAACCCACATTCTGACGACTCAGCCATCAGAACACAAATCCAATGCACTAAACCGCTCGACCATGGCACTCCATGATAAAGTCATATTACCGTTGCTGCTGCATAAACGAGACAGCAATTTTCGGTCACTGCGTTCATCTTTAACGAGGACATCGATTCCATGCCCTGTTGAAAGTCTTCTCTGATCGTGACGATACTGCACCTTCAATAACCAATACCACAGCATAGTACTCCAAGAATAATACATTTTGACCAGTCATGACGTTGTATACCACAGACTGACGTGCAAGGTCTTGAAAAGAAGCAGGGCATTATGAGTGACTTGCAGGTGCGAGACACATGTGGAAACTGTATTTTAAAGTGCGTTTAATGCGCTGTGAGTGTTGTGTGACTCTGTTGTAGGCCAATCGCATCTACTTTGCGTCCCGTTTTGTTCTGGAGCTAGGAAGCAGTCAATAATAATAATAATAATAATAATAATAATAATGTGTGGACTTATATAGCGCACGTATCCACCAACTGAGTGGTGCCCAAGGTGCATTATATTATTACCCCTGCTCATAAGGCTCATAAATCATTCCTGAAACCATCTCAGCTCCCTGGGGAGTATACAGCTCAATTGCTGCCATTACAGCGCATATAGGGCTAATCAACCAACTCTGCCCTCACAGGTACCCATTTAACCCCTGGGTGGAGAGAAGCAATTATGGTTAAGTGTCTTGCTCAAGGACACAAGTGTCACGGCCGGGATTCGAATCCACATTCTGCTGCTAACACCAGAATTTGAGTCCGGTAAGCTAGACCACTCGGCCACGACACTCCACGCGCTTCAAGCACTTCACCCATGATTCTCTCAAGCAGGGAGTAACTCAAACCCGACCATACTCATTGTGCATGCTTCAATCTGGAGTACAATGCCATGGACTGCAACACTCTGTGATGGTATACAGATTTCTGGTTTTATCACATTATCGTGCATGTAACCTGTTGATTCAAAGGGACCATTACGGGACTCTAACCATATTTCTGTACCCCACACCCTCAAAAAAAAAAATGCAAAAGATACGTCTTTAGGGCTTTTCACACTAGTCAAATCCCCGGGGGCATCCCCGGGGAATTACAGTCGGCCTTTTCACACTTGGATTGCTTTACCCCCGGTTTGCCCCTGTAAATGGTCATCCCCCGGGGAATAGCCACCCCTGCTCTGGAGTAGGGGTAAGCGGTAAAACCCCAAGGGCTTAAGAATCCCCCGGGGAATAACGGCTAGTGGGAAACGAAAGCGTGTTGTGCTTACCCTAGTTTACGTGGCAAACAGATAACGTAAACACAAACTGTGAAAGGTCAGAGAGCTAAACAATCAAGGTCAGGAAATGCGCGCTTACAGATTTGTATTCAAGTATTTATCAAGTTTTGTTGTATTTTAAAGAAACCAAATATCAACGAAAACATATTTCACTTTATATTTTTGGAAGAATTTATCAATTTCCCAAACTAATGATTTTGTAGTAGGTTAAATTTTAAATTGTTTTGGACGAGGTAAAATTGTTAGTCTTGCCTGTAACAAACGAGCACCCTTTCTCCGTAAATACACAAATATGCATAAATTAAAACACACGTGCCTATTTGTTGAGCTACATCGTCGTTCATGTTATACATAGCTATTTTGATTGTTTACGAGTACGTACACGCATTGCATACTGGGATTCCGGTTCGATATATTCATGACTTCCGTTAGCAAAAAAATACAGCGCGGTTGCCCTGGGGTTTGATCATAGTGTGAAACGTGCATGCGGAACCCCGGGAATACGCGGGCGGGGACAGTGTGAAACTGCGCCGGGGTAACCGTGGGGTAAAAAAACTTCCAGGGCCTCCCTGGGGTTGTATTCCCCGGGGATAAGAGATGTAGTGTGAAAAGGGCTTTTGACATATTTTCTCACAAAATTTGGTCTCTTACTGAAAGTTGATCTGGCCAATTTCTAACAGTCGCCATAAGCAACATATTTGTTGCTCACACAGTATTTTTTCCCCTCTGAAAGCGATGCCAGTTATTAAGCATAAAGAGAGGCCAGTTGTTATCGATAGCAATTGAATGATGCAACAATACAAATCCACAGTAAAACACCAATCTGAATTTCCTTGCTAACCTGTGAAATATGATTAAGTTTTTTTTGTTTTTTGGGGTTTTTTTTGCGAAGATTGTAAGCAACACTGGGAACTAAACCTCGGCAACAAATTAAGCAGGCATTTTGAAAGGGCCAATTTGTCAAAAGAAAACACAGACAGATTTTGCCAGATATGTAATTTTCAGGTCATGAAATATACTACCAAGCAAGTGTGCAGTATACATAATGTACATCTCTCCATGGGGCTTTGAATTGACGGTCACTGTGACCTTTCCAATCATAGAATAACTCAATAAAAAATAACAAATGTCAGTTTCTGATCTTTTGTGATATTTTTTTTAAGTGCAGACAATAACTGGAAATGGGTAGAAGGAGATAAGGTCAGGGGGATCTCAACTCACACACAGTCAGAGTCCATGAATCTTTAATTCCATTCACACAAAAGTTACACTAAGCATAATTTACTACTGTTTTTTTCACTTACTCAATTTATCAACACAAAATGAAAATAAAAAACGACCAGTCACTTCATTGTGAAAACCAACATCCAATTACAAATTCTTGTACAGAAATTCTGGAAATGCAGAAAAAAAAAACCTCTTTTCACCAGGCTGTGCAGCATACCTGACAAACCAAATATGAAAATCCGATGATAAAAATTAATCTCTACATTCGGAGAGATTTAATTTGCACATCTTGTCAGCATCGGTTATCAAATTTTTGTTGCAAATGTTACAATTAATCTTCGAAGAGAAATATGGTTGCATATGATAATTTGTATTTTCTCCAAGTAAAACATAGGCATAATATTAATAACACATCCCTGCCCCTGCTTAAACACTTATTTATTATGCCTTGGATATCATTGAATAAGTTGGACTGGTTTCATTAATTAATTCATTTTTTAATTAAGGATGTTTACAAGTGACTAATCAAACTGAAATCGTTAACAGCTTCACTTTGAAACAACACGACAAATCATTGATAGCCACTTCCAAAACAAGACGGAAATATTGATTCACTTGTAGCACACCATTTCGTTAAAATGTAATACGATTTCTAATGTCAATTTTAACACGTTTTTTTTTTCGAAAGTAAAAATTTGTGTATGCAACACTGCATAAGATTGTTCCTGTAAAGCACAAAGTTGAAGGAAGTATCATTAAAATTAACACCGTCAACAAACTGCTTATTTTCCAAACATTTTAAAATAGAGAGATTCACAAATACATTCATGTAAAACACAATATATCAATAATAATCATTTCTTATTTCAACTAAATATTTTTTTTTCAGACTGTCAAACAGTCTTTTTAATTTTTTTTTTTTTACTTTTTGAATCAAGTTATCACATCGACAAAAAAGATAAAGCCAAAAAATAAATCAAAAAGCTCATTAAATAATTTTCACTTAGAATGTGTTTGAGAGAGAGTAGAGCCTAACAACTGTTTTCTGTTTCGTTTTTGATATTTAAAAAATGTTGGTATTAGTTTGGAGCAATTACCTTTTCATAAAATGAGATTTACTAAGTTTATGTCCTCATTTCATCAATGTCGGTTCACTGTGATGACATCTAGAACAAATACGTAAATTCTCAGGCATAACTATACCAAAAATGAGCGAATGTGTGGTGAGTGCCACAAGTCATTGCATAAAAGGCAGGCCTTGATAACATAAAATAAGCGTGATGCACATATGCAGTGAATGCACGTGTTAATACATGTACGTGCGTGACCATCACGTTTTATTCCCCGAACAGAATCCAAGAATATGCCTTCTTATATCAAGGCTGTATTGCTGTCTCCTGGTGTGCACTGCATTAAAGAGTGAATGACGAAAGAAGTACATGATGAAGTCTTCACATGCCAAGTCCATACTGTCTGGTTTCCTGACCACCACATCAACACTGAACTATCAGCCTGGAAAACACCAGTCTATTCGGGACATGAGCCTCACTTTCATTATCATAGACTTGTGCTTTATAAATCCAAGATGGCCACTGAATGAGACCGGTCTGGTATCCTGCATTCCTCTCCATGTGTTCCTGGACAGTATTTGTCATGCCTTATGCGCAAATTTCATGTAAGCTAGGGCGATAACACGATAACATCGAATATCGCGATACCTTTTTTTTTTTATTCGATTACGATATCGAGAACCTTTTTAAGTTATCGAGATATCGGAAAATAGCGATTAAAAAAATATATCGCAATTAAAAAAAAATCGTCATTGTGAGTCAAGTCAGAAATTCCATGGAAACAAAATTAGAACAGTCTTTTCAGCTTTTTGAAGTGAGAAACAAAAGCGAACTACTTCAGAAGTACATACACACTATGCAAACGAATTTGGGATTTATTGTGACACTTGTAGAGGGGTACATACCTGTGGTTATCGGCTCTATAGCAATCATGCAGGAATGAAAATAAAATCGCGATACTATCGAAAATCGCGATATATGTTTGCCAATATATCATGGATGAAAAATATCGATATCGCCCAAGCCTAATTTCATGTAGTACATGCAATGGAAAAAAAAGGAGAAATAATGAGATAGGGAATGTGACGTCCAATTAAACATCTACACAACTAATATGGGTTGTGCAGTTATGGTAATATCGATCGTTCCAGCAGATTATCAACAATTTCATTCACATATCACACTGTTCTATTTTTATAATTGTTGCAGGTGTAACTAGATAAAATGTTAATTCCACACCCGATTTGGCGATTTGTTTAAGTTGGGAATATCAATCTGTTTATTTTAACACTAAACTTGTTTTCTGTTACGGGATTGAATATTTCAAAGATAATTAGGAATATATGAACAGCCCTCACAGTGATGATAGACAACCTCCGGTTGGTTTCACAAACCAAAATACATGTATGAACATGTAGCAGAGGTTGACTTCTGAGACAAGAGACTAGACTCCATGCTTTCTGAGGAGTGCCTTTCTGAGTAGTGCCTTTCTGAGTAGTGCCTTTCTGAGGAGTGCATTTCTGAGTGAGTAGAAGGGATAGAAGCTGAAGGATACATCCAAGGGCTGATGATGAAGAGACTGAGAAGCTGTTGATTCTAGGAGGCTGCCTCTTCGCCATGCGAGACGTCCTGAAGGTTGGTTTCATTCTTCCTCTCTATAAACATGGAGACAAAACGAGAAATAGGAATCATCAAAACTCAAGGACAAAAGACAGAATGATGTTTTTTTTGTAAACAGTTTTATTTTTCTGGGGCCAATTTCACAGAGCTGCTTAGCAGATAAAAAATTGCTTACCAGAAAAATTTGCTTAGCAGATTTCTTTGGTTTCCAGCCAAACTTTCATACAAAATATATGCATTTTGGCTGGTAGTCTGCTTTATATTGCTTAGCAAAATTCTCTGCTTAGCAGATCTATGAAAATTGGTCCCTGGTAATGAAGCCTGGAATTCCTCTCAAGCATCTACAGCACTGTAGCTTTATGTGAAGATGAAGGGAAGATGATGAAGGAGCGTTCAGTTTTAGATGCGGGAGTAAAAACCAAGAGAAATATTCTAGAGGGGGAAAAAAACAAGTAATCAGATAGGTACTGAAAACCCAATCCCACATCTCTGCTTGGGTCAGAGTGCGGGATTCAAACCTGCGTGCACAGAGGTAAACAGAAAGCTTTCCATACGGCATGGAAATAATACTCCACGAGTACACTCTGGCCTAGATAACAGTGCGCGATACGATCATATTACTGTGGCTGACGCATACATGTACATATTGAACCAGTGGCTCAAAATAAATTGTGCTCCCAAAACAAAAATGGAGACCGGCAACACAGAGTTAGATAGCTCACTGGTACGGTAACGTGGAGGTGGAAGAGCCAAGTCCAGCTTTAGTTAAGTTCACTCCCCCTAAAAAGTACATGTACATGTATATATTTAACATGGGTGTGATTTGACAAAAGTAATAAAATCCTGAAAAATGGGTAGCAGGCCTGGGTCTCTCTTTGGTCTAGAGGACAAAGCCCCCCTGAACCTCCTGGATGTTTAATTTTGGAGGATTTACAGACTCTCCACATCCCTACAATCAAGAAACTAGAGGTTTGGACACAATACAGGCTACTTCTTTCTTTCCTTGGTGGCTACTTCTCTTCTTTCAAGAAAATTTTGAGGCAAAGAGAGATTTGTAAAAAATTCCAGAAATTAGGAAAAAAATCCTGAGAAATCACAGGCCTGATTGAAATAATAATGGAGACATTTTAAAGCGCTCTCTTACACAAGGTTTCACATCAGGCCCATAAATCATTCCTGAAACCATCTCAGCTCCCTGGGGAGTATACAGCTCAATTGCTGCCATTACAGCGCATATGGGCTAATCAAACACAACAACCAACTCTGCCCTCACAGGTACCCATTTACTCCTGGGTGGAGAGAAGCAATTATGGTAAAGTGTCTTGCTCAAGGACACAAGCACCACGGTCGCGGTCAGGATTCGAACTCACATTCTGACGATTCAGCCATCAGAACACAAATCCGATGCACTAAACCGCTCGACCATGGCACTCCATTTGAAACAATTTGATCCGAATAACTGTAGATCTCACTAACCTGCCTCCTCTACTGCGGCATCGTTTGTCCAAAGGGTCAGGTTGTCTCTTAACAACTGCATAATCAACGTTGAGTCCTTATAGCTATCCTCGTTCAGCGTGTCCAGCTCGGCGATGGCCTCGTCGAAAGCTTGCTTGGCGAGTCGGCAGGCCCTCTCCGGTGAGTTGATGATCTCGTAGTAGAACACGGAAAAGTTGAGCGCCAGCCCTAGTCTGATGGGATTCGTGGTCTCTAGCTGCTCGCAGGCGATCTCGCTAGCCGCTCTATAGGCTACAAGGCTGTTTTCTGCTGCCTCCATCCTTGCATTCCCTACGGCAAACTCGGCAAGGTATCTATGGTAATCACCTTTCCTGTAATATTTAGAAAGAATTTTCAAGGATAGGGGAAGAAATTTTAACCAGGGTGTGATTTAACAAAAGTAAAAAAAATCCTGAAAAACAGGTAGTAGGCCTGGGTCTCCCTTTGGTTTCGTGGACGAAGGAGAATTTGGAGGATTTACAGACTCTCCACATCCCCACAAACAAGATACTACAGGTTTGGACACAATACAGGCTACTTCTTTCTTTCCTTTCTATACATGTAGTTCTGAATGTTTGCTTTGCTTTCCTTTATTGCATAAAAACCTTTAAAATCCGGAGGATCAAAACACTGCGATTTGTAAAAATCCGGACAAATCACACCCCTGTCTATTATTAAATTTAACTCCATGTTTTCAATTCAATCCATTTTATCATAAAAATTACAAAAAGGAATAAAAACACATGCATGTTTACCGGTTACTGATTTTAAATAAAGCAAACAAGTCAAATTATTTATTAAAACAATTACAGGGATGTGATTTGACAAAATTAACATCCTGAAACATGGGTCTCTCTTTGCTCTAGCGGACAAAGCCCCCTGAACCTCCTGGATGTTTATTTATGGATGATTCACAGACTCTCCACACCCGCACAAGAAACTAGAGGTTGGCACACAATACAGGCTACTTCTGTCTTTGCTTGGTGGCTACTTCTCTTCTTTCAAGAAAATTTTGAGGCAAAGGGAGACTTGTAACAAAAATCCTGAAATCAGGAAAAATCCTGATTAATGTACAAATTTATCTTACATTCTCGAAGCCCGATATTTGCCCATTTCAATCTTTAGGTACACAATGTATTTGTTGAACACATATTAATGGTACTAAGCACCCATCATACATGTACATGTAACATCCTTCCCTCAAAAATAAAATAAATTAAAAAAAAATTACACTTGGCCAGTAAAAACGCAAATTTCCTGAAAACACAGGCAATACATTATTAAGACGACTCAATCCTCTTGCCTAAACAAGTCGGTGTGAACCTTTTTTACTTACATTTTGTAATAGAAGACCTGGGATTCACCGGGACTTGCAGACGGAATGAGATACTTATCAATAACAGCAAGGACATCCGCACATACGTCAGACAGCTCCTTCTCAATCTAAATTGAATACCAGAAATGTATATAGCTTGAGAACATTGTGGTTTTGCAGTTAAATGTCTGTAAATGCACCCCTATCTCTCCTATGACTGCAAGGGTCAAAATCAGTCAAAATGTTGATATACTTGCCAAGGTATATCTAGTGCACTTAAAAAGTCAAACACTGTCAAACCTTACGTGTTGTAAGTACATTTACAGGTCAAAATGAGTCGACCGTTTTTGACTGGTAAAAGCATTGTATTGTATTGTTCAGGGTGGTCAAAATGACAGTAAAAAAACAGTCAAAAAATGCCCCTGTGTGCACATTTGGGTCAACAATCAAAACAGGCAGTTGACTGACTTTGACCACTATAGCTACTTGCCACTTAGGCCAACAACACAAAACAATGCTTTTACCAGTCACAAACAGTCAACTCATTTTGACCTGTAAATGTACTTACCACATGTAAGGTTTGACAGTGTTCGACTTTTAAGGGGGGAGGGGGAGGGGGCGGGGGCGGGGGAGGGTGAGGCCAATTTCATAGAGCGGCTAAGCAGACAAAATTGCTTAGGGACGTATTCAATATTGACTCCGCGTAAATCCAGCGGACTGTCAGCGGACTGTCCGTGTTGCTAAGTGTCGGACAGTCCGCGGACAGAACGTCCCGAGTGCACTGATGCCTAGCCGAGTTAATGAGGCTGGCCCAGCTCATGCCCTTTGTTAGGTGATGAATATTCAACACTTCCGACGTCCAATTTATTCATCTGCTTACTCAGCGGACTCCGTTAATGCTTTTGTTGAGGTTTATTCGAGCACGCTAGCCAAAAGTTCAACAAAAATATTTATTAATCGGCAGACTACGCGGACTCTGTTGGAGCTTTTATTTTATACTGGAGTCAAAAGTTCGAGAAATATTGTGCCTTGAATTTTTGGCCATTCGGCAGACATATCATCCCGAAACTTTTCAATAAATCTGGCCCATTTTCCTTTTGGTTTGGAAAATTTTGGTTGCAAATTTCTCATATATTTTTTAAAAATTATCTGGCGACAATGTGCCGCCTAAGTAAATTACGGATACCCTATAAAATAAAACCAAATGGTTCGATCAGAGGATTTGATTTGTTATATGCAAATCTCCGGGGTTTGTTCTAAAATATATTATTTTTCAAAATGACGTCCCGTGCGAGAAGCGTATTATTGTATTGAAGGCTTCTGGAATCTCGGCCAATCAAGTGTGGTGTGTTTCAGAATCCTGTGATATATGGAACACCAGACCGCCAACGTAATAGAGCTGTCAATCATTCCGATGATGAAAATCTTTATTTATATGTAAACATGGAGGACGGAATGAATCTGCCTAGGCATAAATCAATTTCAGTGACGTTTTCAAGGGTTAATAAAGTCTGGCAAGCATACATTGTGTCTTGCATCGTGAATTTTTGCCATTCGACGGTAAAATCTTTGATATCTCCGTCTAAACCTTTCTATAATTCCACTTTCCTGGTTTGGACAGTTTCTGCATGGTTGCAAATCTCTCTGTTCATTTCATTCTTTAATATATTTCGAAATTATTCGCTGAAGATGTGCCGCCTAAAGGGAGAAAAATTGCGGCTCTCCTATAAAATAAAACCAAAGGGTTCGATCAGTTGTGTCTAGAATATGAGCTAACCCAGCTAGGGTCATGATCTTTATTGAATATGTCCAAATTTTCTGGTGATTTGATTTTAATATCATCTGCAAATCTCAGGTGTTTGTTCTACGAAAATATATCAAAATCTTCAAAAATGACGTTCCCGGGAGAAAAGTGCATTAACCAGGTGGAGTCGTCTGGAATGTCGGCCGCATATTTTTAGAATTCTGAGATGTATGGCAAACCAGACCGCCAACATAACAATAGAGCTGTCAATCATTCTGCTGACGAAAAAGATTTTATTTATAAACAAATCTGCCTAGGCATAAATAAATTTCGAGGACATTTCAAGGATAATAAACAACGTCTACCATTTAATATCGTATATGTTTTGTAGTTTAGCATCATAACATTACAATTTTCATTACAAACCCACCATCACTGAATGACGATAGGTGTCAATATCGTCAGACACTATAATCACATTGTAAATAGGTTATGCGAAGACGACCCTATGGTATTATTATAACGCAGATTATTGATAATAAAACAGCCGTTGCAATGTGCGAAACGTATCGCTTTCTCATCGAATTGGAAGTCAGCGAACTCCGCGGTCGACGCATCGATGGGTTGAAAAGAAAAGCAAGGCTATTGAAGTCTTGAGTGGTTTACAAAAGAACTTTTATCAGTGGGAGTCTTGTCTGAAAAAATGGGTCTGCCTATTAACAAAACAAGCAGTAGGTCACGTATGCACTGTGTTCATGAAACAGAAAGGATAGATTGTTTCGTTACGTTAAAATACTTATTAGTATTTTTGACAGTATTAAAGTAGGCCTACTCCTCGTTTTGCATGTTACTGTGTTGGACAGTATGGATACAACACTTCTGCTTCCAGAGGTTGTTAACTTACTTCGACTGGGTAGTCAACGTCAGCAATAATTTCTAACGTTAGTTCTACACACCCCTACAGTCGGCCCCCACTTCAGGGTAAGTAGCCTAATAATAATATAATGCCAGTTTAATTATTTGTTGAGGTAGGGGGTCTATCCTATGCTCAAAATAATAATATTACAACTGAATAAAATAATTATAAGGGTTTTTTGTGGTTTTTGTGAAGCATTTAAATCATTGGAGCTGCGATTCACATATTCTTAAATTTTGCCTTCCTAAAATTTAAATAAAAATACTCATCTGATTAGTATTTAATTTGATGGCAATATGCTACATTACAGGCATTGGCGGATCCAGTTGGGCTAAGGGGGCTGTAGCCCCCCCCCCCCTAAAATCGTTTTAAAAAAAATAATAAAATAAAAAAATAGAGGGGGTAGGGGAGAACGCACTCTTATTTCCCCCTCACTGTGCTTTGTTTTTCTCACCCTTTGATTATTTCATTGTAATTTTTGTAGTACAGAAAAATAATTGTTTTTTAATAATTGTTCTGGATCCGCCCATGACAGGTACTACAGGTGAATAGATTTCTAAGGGGATTTCCTCTTTTCTTGATTTCTTCTTGAATTAATATTGTGATGTGGATTTTTTTTTTACTCAGCTTTGCCGGCAAGAAATCATTTGCCATTGATGCAAACCAAGAAGAGCCAGGCTAATATTTCTCAGTGTGTCACATCACCAAAAGCTTCAAAATGAGGACGACCATCCATAGAGCAACTCTTTCCTGGCATAGTAGAAGCAACGCAGAAATCCATTGAGGAAAATGGGTTTGAGGCACACAGAAGAAGACAGAAAACAACTGCTACGTGTGGAACTACAATGAAACGTGTGCGTAACCACCTACTTGAAGTGGTACCTGGACTAAAAGAACATCGAGAGGATATAGGTAAAACAAAACCTTTCCTCAAAGTCACAAAGTTTATATTTCCAACGTGTACAAATTAATTATGTACAACCATACTTTTATATGAAATCAAACGTAATATAAGCCACCATACTTGTGGTAAACTTGAAAAATGAATATGAACAATCTAAACTCATTTAGGACTTTCCTTTCTCATGTTTTGCTCTTGTTGGGGCAATTTTTTAAAACTGTGGTGTAGTTTTAACAGAATTTGTTTATAATTTCTCTTTAAAAAAGGTCTGGCTACAATCAGAAGATGGATGACTGCGCCAACCCAAAGACGGTCTGCTGCCAAGTACTATAAGAGCTACATAGACGCAAAAGTGCCACACAAGTCCAACACCATCAAAGGGGCGAATAACAATGAACATTATTATTCAGCTCGTGTCAACTATGCCCTGCAGGCTTGCAGCAAGTTTCCAGCAACATCGGTGATGTTCTCTGTTGAACAACAAGAATAAACTTCGAATCAGCTCAAACACAACAGCGGTAGACAGACGCTGCACCATCACCCGTATATTTCCATCAACTGATTGTCCTAACTACTGGGATCATGATTTCCCGAATCCTGGTTACCTCATCACCCCAGCAGGATATCTGCAGATGACACCAGCCAATCCGCCAGAGCTAACCCTAGATAAGCATGGTCGCCAAACTTACCGGTAAATATAGTGTATGAAACCCTTCCTTGTATAGTTTGATCCCTCAAAAACCTCAAAATATAATCACATGGTTTTGTTTTTTCAACCAAAACGTCTATTTTCCAATTTTGTA
Organism: Zoroaster sp. YZ-2022; assembly: GCA_029582265.1. Taxonomy (NCBI): domain Eukaryota; kingdom Metazoa; phylum Echinodermata; class Asteroidea; order Forcipulatida; family Zoroasteridae; genus Zoroaster; species Zoroaster sp. YZ-2022. The sequence goes on from CM055818.1 coordinate 37,843,469, forward strand.
TCATCATATCTGCAATTTCAGGGATTTCAAACAATATTAATATTTTGTTTTGTTTTATTGAATTATTTTCTTTCTTATACAGAGCTCCTCAGAGATCTGCTATCTATGTAATCAACAGAGGACCACGCTCAAAAACCTGTATTGCTACTCATGCCAATGACTTGTTTCCACTCATCCAGACTAGTGGGAAGTCATGTGTTACTGTGCTTGCAGATGGAGGTGCGGACTTTAATGTTAATCATGTCACTAATGAATGGTTCTATATGAAACTATTCAGGGATTTAGACTTAGACATTCTCATTGCAACTGCTTATTGTCCAGGTTTCTCTGCCCGAAATCCGATTGAACATGTATGGTCTGTATTGATGAAAGCATCCATGTCCATATACCTTCCGGATCGCTTGCCGGATGAGTTGTCACCCCCACAACAAAAACTGAGTCCTACGGAGAAAGACAAAAAGGAAAAACAAGTGTTTGATGCAGCACTTCAGAGATTAGACAACTACTGGTCGGATCTCCACTTTGGCGGTATCAAGATAAATGTAAGCCATCGATCAAGTCAACATGAACCTTCTCCCTACAAGCCAAGCAACCAAGAACAAATTCACAGGCTACTCACTGGTCCCTACAAAGCCATTAAACAAGCTCTGCACATGCACGATGACATCAAATTCTTCAAAAAGCACATCGATAGACGCGTAGGAATGATTATCTTCACTAAATGCTTGCCACCTAACGTCTGTGAACATTGTGCCAAAACAACAGTGAGAAACACAGATGCAGTCAGCCTCTACAAGAGATTTCCCTCCCCTGTCCCTTCATTGACTCATCCTGGACATTTTGTGTCATTCCTGGAGGCACTAGACTTAGACAGTGGAAAAGCAGATGAGAACATGCCCTCTGTAGGTGCCAAGCAGCTTGGTTCGTGTACACTCTGTACCTACATGTACACTTCAAAGGCAGATAAGCAGAATCATTCCAGAATTTTTCATCCCAAACGATAAATACAAATTTTTGAATTAAAAAAATTATGGGCCAATCTAATTCAATCACCATGTCTGTTGACTTGTTTTTCTATAAAAAAAAATCCCTACTATTGATAATAAATCATCATTACGTAATATATACTGAGCATCAAAAGAAACTCATCAAATCTTTTTAAGGACACTTATTAAAATCCTCCACTGGAAATGAAAAATATTTGAACACGGGTAAACTTTAGTAATCTTGTTGTTTATTGACATGTGCTCTAAATGTGAACTGTATTGCTATACTACCGGAATAAAGTAACTGTGCATCATTTGAAGTTATGCTATTTTTTAATGAAAAAAGATAATACAATGATTTGTGGTGTTCTGTTAAATCACTGTTTAACTGTTAACAGGATAATCTCGAAATCTGTATGCTTGGACACTAGGCTTCGTGACACGTCCTTGAAGAGATGTGGTGTCAAAAGTCAGTTCACAAACTCAGTATCGTGTGTGTCCACCATTGGCGTTGATGCAGGTCTGAGATACAGGGACGAGATCATTGGGCCTCATGTGCAAGCGTTCATTCAAAGACAAGGACGTAACATCACGCTTCAGCAACATAATGCCCGTCCACATGTCGCTCGTGTTGTGACAGATTTCCTGAGACAGCAGAACATTCCGGTACTCCCTGGCCAGCTGTTTCTCCGGACCTGCCCCTATCGAGCACGCTTGGGATGAAATGGAGCGACGTTTACGTCAAGCCCAGAATCAGCCATTGACGTTAGCTGAATTGGGACAAGCGTTGGTTCAGACATGGAACAACATTCCCCAAGCTTTCTTCAATCGCTTAGTGTCGTCTATGCGTCGTCGTTGTCAAGCCTGCATCAACGCCAATGGTGGACACACACGATACTGAGTTTGTGAACTGACTTTTGACACCACATCTCTTCAAGGACGTGTCACGAAGCCTAGCGTCCAAGCATACAAATTTCGAGATTATCCTGTTAACAGTTAAACAGTGATTTAACAGAACACCACAAATCATTGTATTATCTTTTTTCATTAAAAAATAGCATAACTTCAAATGATGCACAGTTACTTTATTCCGGTAGTATATATAAGTATTATTGTAATAGGGTTAAAGTTGACAAATAAATAAATGTTGCATAGAATTGTTTTGTGATATTAACAGTTGTACCCAAAAATGTATACAAATGTTATTGTATAGGATTGAATTGTAAAGCATTATTAATAATTAAAAATCAACTCACTGTAATTTCACAAAGTTGTAATTACTTAATGCAAATTAGTATATTTATTATTATTATTAATAAATAATAGTAATACAAATCCGTAGTAAGGTTGTTAAATTTGAGAAGGAAAGCCTAACAAACTAACGAAAAAATGGTCATAACAGTTTTACCCTGCAACTTTTTGTTTCATGTTTATTGTATCAGTGTTATTGCTAATAAACCATTGATAAGTACAATTAAAATTTAGCCGACAGTTTCCTACATTTTGAATTTACACTTTCTCTTAACTGACGCAGTTGATTCCCACTTGTACTTCCTGGAAACTCGATCTCTACCTGATCCATAATAACTTTAAATTTATATTCTCTAACTAGCGCTATCTTTTCCACATTGCCAACACCTTGTTTCCCAAGAACTATCCCCCCATTAAATGATCTATTACTTAATTCTTCCTCGCTATAAAAAACATTAACTAATTTCAACATCAAGGCAGGTCCATTACACGATTTATAAAATGCATCCAAGTAAACTCGACGTTGAAGTTCCAGGGTGTCAGTGCCTCGCCCAATCGTTACTGTGTCAGAGTTCAAATCACCAGCGATAAAATTTGGCGACTTGTGGGATGGTTCTGTGCGGGAAGAGTTTTGGGTTTCCACTAACTTCGCTATAACAGCGACGAGTGCTGAAGTGTTAGCTTCGTATGATTGTTTCATTGCCTTCATTTCGTTCTCCAAACTCACCACCTTCTTACCCAGCTCAGCGATCTTTTCTCCCATCATGTCTAGCAAATCATCACGCGTGGGGAAAAATAGATTGTTCAGTATAGAATCATTTCCAAAAGATTTATCTGCGAATGGAGCCTGGGACGGCAGAGATGGGGGCGACAGAGATGGGGGCGACGGAGAAGGGGCCAATGCCGGTCCCGACCATGGTGCCGGTGCCGGTGACTATGGCAGTGCCGGTGTCGATGGCGGTGTCGATGGCGGTGACGATGGCGGTGCCTGTGACGATGGCGGTGACAATGGTGGTGCCGGTGCCGGTGACGATGGCAGTGCCGGTGTCGATGGCAATGCCGGTGTCGATGGCGGTGTCGATGGCGGTGCCTGTGACGATGACGATGGCGGTGACAATGGCGGTGCTGGTGACGGTGACGATGACGATGGCGGTGCCGGTGGCGATGCCGGTGACAATATGGCTGCCTTACGTTGGTCCGCGATCAGATTCACGAGGGAACTCAGGGGCACATCATCTTCAGAATCATCTTCAGAATCATCCATTCTGCGCCTTTTAGATGCTGGAAAACAAAGAGAAAGAACATAGATATTTAATTTACCAAAAAATACAAGGATATCTAGAAGAATATGGATGCATTTACCGGTAATAAGAAAACGTTTGTTTAATTTTCAGAGGACACATGCTCTCTCAAAACGGTAATTATTTGTCGCGACTTATGACAAACAACACAAAAATATGATAACATTTGAAGAATTGATGTACGACTTTGCTTTGCATGGTGGAGATAGATATTTGAGTTGAGAACAAACCAACCAGCTCTTCTGAAAGCCATCACTTCTTCCAAGAAGAGATTATATGATGTCATCCGAATGAATTAAATTATTTGAAGAATTCCCCGGTAGGGATGCATGTACCGGTAATGGTAGCACCATTTATTAATTATCTAATCGTATTGAAGTGGTTCTTAGAAGAACCGGTTATTGATGTTTTGATAATAAATGTACTCACGATTTAAACTGAGGACCTTTGCCTTGTATAACCCCGACTTGTAGCATATGGATACAATTTCACCTTCAACTAAATCACCTTTATGTCTCAGTCTACTTCTTGACACGTCTTCCACAATCCCTACAAATCTTGCAGGCGTTATCCAGGATACGGTTACTTGCGACATGGTGTTAAAAAGTTGTATCTACTCTGAATTCGGAATTCGAAATGATGCTCTAGCTTTGAGAGTCCAGTTTTTATCGCTAATGTTTATCGCATATTTCCATTCATTGTGAATGACATTACAATCAAAATTTAAAAAGCTCTTTTGAAGCGGTATAGTGATAAGAATTTGAAAAGTTGGCGGTCTGCTTGACCATGCATGGTCTGACGGATGCCGCCAGCTCAAAGGTTACGCCTATAATTATGGGAACACACAGATGGCTATTCGCGGCACCTCAATGGATCCCAACCTGATGCATGCACAAATTTTGTTGGTATAACATGTACATTGTTTACAAGTTTCTTTGTCGGTAGGCTACATTCACCGAAAAATATTTGTGACGTGTTCTCCCGAAATCAGACACTTTTGGGCAGAGCTCGGAACTGAGAAACGGGCAAAAATATGCCTGGGGGTGTTGTTTGTGGAATTTGACTTTCTTGTAAATTATCAATATTTATAATGTTTATAACATCTTGTGAGAGTTTCAGAATAAAAATTCATTGATAAGTACAAGTTTTTACCGATTTAGAAGGGCATGTCAGTTCAGAAAATTATGAATTTGTTCTAATTTGGTTTCAAAATAAAGCAAAATTTACCAACTTTGCGCAGTATGTTTCGACAGGAAAGCAACCTCCCCCCCTGTACAAATTTGGTATCATTGGAAAGGTCAGGATTCCCGCTTTGTATAGTAATGAATAATTTATTAGGTATTTCCCCAGTAAAACATACTTAAAACATACCAAATGAAACTTGTAACTTTAAAGTCGATTATCTCCGTTTGTAATTTTCGTAAAGACAAACCTAAAAATGATGTAACTCCGCTTTGGGGAGTCCAGTTTAAAAAAAAAGGTATCATTGTAAAGCTGAGGATCTCTACTTTCATAATCAATAACTAACTCAATTTTGATAACCTGCCCAAAAGTGTCTGATTTCGGGAGAACACTTTGTCTGGAACTTCTATTAAACATCCACACATCACCAATAATTTAATTCAACGCCACGCACGGTGTTGCATCCCAATGGACTCATCCCAATGGACTCATCAATTATTAGCATCACGTGTAGGCCTATACACTTCTAATGTTCACATCCACTCGCAGATTGTTTTATTATAAAACGTGTTACAATTTTATTTGGTTGATTACACCCCATTGTAGATTGTATGGGGACAAATCCTATACTGTTAACATTTATATATTCTACTTATATATGTTCATGGTGTATTGGTTTCTATACCCAAAATGTATATTTATTATTTTCTGAAATGGAGACAACGCTTCACGTCTTTTTGAACGTAGCAGCAAACAGTCGTTGTTATCACTTGTTGGACTCGTGGCGCGCCCCTGGGCCGTTTTGGGCAGTGTTCCAAAGCCACAGTCTGCTACTTTCTGGAAATTTCGGCACGCACGTACCTGGGACAAAAATGCTGTGGGAATGTTAAGACCAAAAAGATGGGCGTTAATGACGAACAAATACAATATTGTTTAATTGATTAGACATATGTCTCAAGTGATATATCTGTAAAATGTAAAATACAAATGGTAAACCTGCACAAAATGTATTAAACAAATAAATACTTGTAGGCCTACCTGGTCAGGTTGAAAGCGGCTTCCCATAGTGAAAAAAAATTATAGTAATGTTTTACACAAAGGAAATCACTTGATATGGCTGCTTCTAACATTTTAACAGTTTAACAGTTTAATCATTATCGCAGAATACAAATGTTAAACTATATAACATTTATAAAACCAAAACACATTCATTTTATTTAAATATTACAGCCGTGCGCATTTTGCTTTTTTTCTTTCTGGATAAAGGTTTGCGTCTTTTATTATTAATTACGTCTTTTATTATTAATTACGATGCTTATTTAATACAAATACTTATCCGGAATGAAAAGAGTGGCATAGGTACCAACACTAACCCATAAATAAAACGATGCCGACATGAATTCGTCATTAAAATCGCCTTCGCTGTCACTGAGATAAAAACGAAGGAGATAAATCCCTTTTCACGCCAGCTGGGCGGCCGCTGCTCAATACAAAATGTCTGCTGATCAAAATCCTCAGTCAGAAACTTGGCTGTGAAAGAGCCATTGCGGGGGGTTCACCGACTCAGCGGATTCCGCCGACTCAGCGGACGGGCTGCGATTAGCATATGAAAGAAGCTATTGATATTCATGCTAGTGACGTAAAACTCGTGCGGTTAGGCCGGCCGGCCGATCGGTAACTAAGGTAGTCTTTTGTTCATCAAAATCCGCTGACTCTGCGTCCAGTCCGCTGACTGTCAATTTTGAATACGTCCCTTACCAGAAACATTTGCTTAGTGGATTTTCTCAGTTACCAGCCAAACTTGCACATGAAATGAGTGTACTTTGGCTGGTAGTCTGCTTTATATTGCTTAGCGAAAATATTTGCTTAGCAAAATACTCTGCTTAGCAGCTCTATGAAATTGGGCCGCGGTCTGGTACCTCTTCTCTGTATTCCTTCATAAGCTTTAATTTGACTGGGTCATGAGATGGTTTCCGTTTCTCCTCCTTCAGTTCTACGCCGCTGGCCATCCGCCACGATGCTCTTCTTGCACCGATCTTGTTCTTGTAGGCGACTGACAGCAGGTTCCGCTCTTCGATGGTCAACTCCACGCTCATCTCCGCCACCTTCTTCATGTAGTCCACCATTTCTGCGTAAACACAAAACACATTTTCGGAGTTAAGAAAAACTGACTGAATAAGGACACTATTCTCTGCACCCTCTGGAATACCATACCAGTACTATACACCCCTATAGTTATTGGTGTCCTGTCAATATCTGTGCTCTTTGGGCATTAGTCAGCATATGAAACCCTAAGGCCAAAAAGAAAAGTCTCCGGTTACTGGTCATCGGTCAGCTTCAAAATCGGTACAGTGACGCGTTTTTGTTTGTTTTGGTAATCTTTAATAATAATAATAATAATAATAATAATAATAATAATAATATGTGGACTTATACAGCGCACGTATCCACCAACTAAGTGGTGCTCAAGGCTCTTTTGTTAAAGAGGGGCTCTAAGGTCAAATTCATTTTTGTGATGCACTCATTTTCCAATAGACAGAGTCCTTATGAAAGTGGAACAAATATCACAAAGCCTCTAACCTCACGTTAAAGTGGTGTAAAACGTCATTTTATTTGATACTGCGAAATTTGAAACATGACGTCATTGGATGTCAACAATAAATGGGTCTGTACATTCCATACAGGAATTTGTCGTTCGTCAAAAAGTCAAATTCAATGCCGTTTTGATTGAGTATCATGTAGATTCAGGAATGAACTAAAAATTCCCCATACAAAAATGTACAAACCCATGTGACATCGTTAGATGTTTTTGGATGTTAACAAATTTCACACTGGAAGGGTATCAAAATACAATGGCATTTTACACCGTTTTAATGTGAAAAAGAGACTTGATATTTTGTCCACTTTCATAAGGAAAATGAGTGCATCACAAAACTGAATTTGACCTTAGAGCACCTCTTTAACAGGGAAATACGTGATACATACGCGGGGGCCAAATTTCCCATATATACAAAGTATGGTGGCTAAGAGAGGCCTCACAAATCAGGCAAACGTTCATACCCCTATGTGAAAAAGTCATTTAAAACACAGCACAGCAGAGTTCCAATCGATCCAGCAATTTTGGCTGCAATTGGACATTGTTTCATAAGCACGTGGAGACCACAAACCTGAGACTTTTTTGGGGGGGGCGTAACAGGATGTGTAGCCAGAGATCATGCCCCAATTTAAGATGCTTATCATCGTAAGCAACAGACATGGGGCCAAATTCACAGAAAAATAAAATTGCTTAGGTATCTTTGGTTACCAGCCAAATTTTCATACAAAATGTATGCATTTTGGCTGGTAGTCTGTTTTATACTGCTTAGCAAATATATTTGCTTAGCATAATTTTCTGCTTAATAGATCTATGAAATTGATCCCCATGGCGATCACTCAGAGAGGATACAGCTTTTTTATTTATCAAATTATCTAATAAACGACAAGGATAAATGACTAGGTACATGTACATAAATAAATGTTTGGGGTGAACAAATAATGACCGAGGCAGGTCTCGAACCTGCAACCCTCCAGGTTAACATACTGGTGGTCTACCAACTGAGCTATCTACATATATGTAGCTCTTCAGTCGGCCATCTCCCATTACAACCATCCAGTTACGGCCATAGTCCATGCCTACCCTTAGCAATGCTGGAAAGCTTGGTCAGGTACCTGCATTAACTCTCCTACAATCAGTGCAATTTTTGAAACAACCCATTCAGGCCACTCCAAGCTGTTGCAGTTGTTGCCAGTGGCCTCATATGGTTACCCTTCTGTGCACTGTCGCACCACTGAGACTGCAGGGTAAAGTGGTCTCCCATTGATACATTGCAGGCCATACTAATATGTTCAAACAACGAGCTACAACCAGCTGTAAACCTGACCATGTATTTTGACTGTAAACACACCTACAAAACCACTAAAGACTGTTGTTTGTAATGGCCTTCAGTGTGTGTAATCGGAGTATGTAATCGGAGATAGTCTTATTTACAGTGGCACTGGGTTGATTTTGTAAGATTACTTGGAAAGGACAGCAGTGGCTTGCATGCTTTAAATGTTGGGGAAGAACAAATTGGAAATTTAGTGGATCGGAGTGGACTCCATGTGAAGTAGGGTTAAAGTAATGCATTTGACCGACAGTTACAATAGTTAAAATCCTCCAAATTCCTCTTTGCTAAAGTGAAGGATTTTGAAGGATTGAGGTTACATGCTACATGCTCTTTGCTAAAGTGAAGGATTTTGGAGGATTGGGGTTATTAGGCATAATTGCCTTTCCATGGTACATGTATCCATGTTTGTTGGGGTCAGTGGACACTGTTTATTGCTCCATGCATGCAGGGAGGGTCCCTGGCCATGTACATGCATCACAGATTAGAAACACGTGTGCATACATGTCATGTGCTTGCTTTACTACCGAAGGATTTTGGAGGATTCAGGTTATGTGTAAGCAAATGGGCCTAGGGAGTTAGGAAGGATTGAGGTTATGTGTAAACAAATGGGCCTAGGGAGTTAGGAAGGATTCAGGTTATGTGTAAGCAAGTGGGCCTAGGGAGTTATGAAGGATTCAGGTTATGTGTAAGCAAGTGGGCCTAGGGAGTTAGGAAGGATTCAGGTTATATGTGTAAGCAAGTGGGCCTAGGGAGATAGGGTTAATGTACATGTACAAATTCCTTATTAAATGTACAATGTATGCATGTGACAATGTATGCATGGGGCAAAAAGTTACCCCATTTAAATTTATTTACAATTACATTGCTTTTTCCTTTGTTTACATGTATATTTAAATCACTTTTCAAATCCCTTTCCTTTGTAAATTACATGTACCCTTGTAATCTAGACAAGACAGATTCACATTCAGTTTGCCAGATCAGAGACGACACACACCTACATACATGTACATACGTGTACTTGCTCCTCTTATTTTATGCAGGTAAATACAATTGTATTCATTTATAATTTCACCAAAGTTAAGCTTACATGTAATACATTACATTCTCCTGAAGACACTCAGCGCATACTGATCGAAACGTCGAGTTGTAACCACCAGTTCTTTTCAGAACTAATTACTACTCAAAAAGAGAATTTGTTCACATGGTGTCACCGCAATTACCCTTACTTATCCTTTTTCACCATGCAAAGCTACAAATCTTACATTACATTACATTCACTAAAATACATGTAGACCCTCCATGATAATATTTGTGAGGTTTTTGTCCTATAAAAAGGACAATTTTGGTTTAAGATTTTAGTCCAAGTGCGGCCGCACAAACAAACAAATCAACAACCAAACACTATCTGAATACATGTACATGTATGATGTCTCTCTTCCGTGCAGCGAGTAGCAGTGGCAACTAGTCATAGGGCTGTGCATCTTCGGATATTTTTGAAACCGGATACCCGAAATCAGGAAACTTTGGATACCCGTTTTCATTTTTGTTAAAAACATGCCTCCGGTGGTGCACAAATACATGTACTGTAAATGGTAACAAAATTGACCTTTATAATATAGAGGATACCATACTTACACATGTAAATCGATCTTTTCTTTATTGGAATATAAATTTAAATGTAAAGATAATTGTCTGTAAAAGTGTAAACATTACATTGTTCAAGGGTCACAGCTTTCTGTTCGCTCCGCTCAAATGTTAAGTCCGAATTTTAAAAAGTCATTTACGGGTAATTGGAACCGAAAAATGGAACCGGGTGATGACAGTTTCGGTCGGGTACCCGGATATCCAGCACAGTCCTAACTAGTCAACTACACATGTACCATCCTCCTATCAGTATGCATTTCAGGGGTAACCAAATCCACAATTTTGTTTTCCCCCAAAGATCAGTGTTTTTTTTTATACAGTAGTTTCATTGCACGTACGTCATTCATTACCAAACGACCCCTTTGAATCTATTTGTTCCACTTTCCGTTTCTGCCTTACTAATACTCTGTTCAGACTATCCACACTGTAATCAAATCTTCACTGTACACGTACAATGTGACCTCTTGGACAAAAAATCAGAGCTATCAATTTTCCTTGGACCCTGTAAGACTAATCCATAAACATGTTTACACTGAAATCTACAGATGCTGGGAAGTGTATGATAATTTATGTGACTCAATGAGCCCTTGAAGATGATCAATGATGAGTACATGTATTTATCAACCCCCTTGTTCAATTCCCTGAAAAAATTATGACAGCTGGATAGGTTTCCAAGACACCAAATAAAACCTATTTAACCCCAACTCCCGAGGCCCATTTGCTTCCACCACATAACCTGAATCCTCCAAAATCTTTCAGTAGTAAAGCAAGCACATGACATGTATGCACACATGTTTCTAATCTGTGATACATGTACATGGCCAGGGACCCTCCCTGCATGCATGGAGCAATAAACAGTGTCCACTGACCCAAGCACTGACCTTGCAATCACTACAACAAACATGGATGTACATGTACCATGGAAAGGCAAGCATGCCTAATAACCTCAATCCTCCAAAATCCTTCACTTTAGCAAAGAGCATGTAGCATGTCACATCAATCCTTCAAAATCCTCCACTTTAGCAAAGAGGATTTTGGAGGATTTGGGAAGGTTAGGGTTAACCTGGAGCAACCCTTCAATTCTAGCGAGTTGATGTTCACTTTCTGAACTGACAAAATACCAATATTTTGGATGACCAACCGCTTGTACTAAACAGATTATAAACTCCATGTTTTGCACATATAATCAGTGATTAAAAAACAGCGGAAAAATCTCACACCCCAAATAGGGACCTCATTTCTGGAATTTGAGAGTATGTCTGTGACCTCTCTCAGATCTCATTTTTATAATAATAGTGATTTTAAGCCGCGCAGAATTTGGATGGCCATTCAAAGCCGCCAATCAATGTAAATTCACTATGTTTGGTTGAAAGAAAATATTGAAAAGGTGCGTCTTTGAAGAATGACAGATCACGCACAAAGTTTGGCAATATTGGGAACCTCTATTGCTTAATGGACGATTGGGATTCCTATTTTGGATATCGCAGAGATTAAACAATTTTGAAACATTTCTCATACATGTACATGTAAGTTAGGGACAAGGGCCAAAGTCATGGTACAGCCAAGCCTTTGAGAAGCCCAGCCAGGCCCAGGCTTTTCCCCTGCCTACTGGCCTATATAAGGAGCTCTGCTTGCCTGGGGGCTAGGCCCTCCAGAAGCAGGTTATGTTGATTGGCAGGTACTGTATTGTTACAGGATTAGGACTCACAAAAGACAGATTAGGAGGCCAGGTAGCCTGGGCCTGGCCAGGCTTCTCAAAGGTTTGGCTGTACCATGACTTTCGCCCTCCTCCCTTACATGTACATGTATTGCTTTTTTATTCTGTAATTTAGTGCTTAGGAAAAGATATATCACTCAGGTGACATTATTTTTTCATATTAAAAGAACAAAAAACAAAAAACAAAAAAACGAACAATTTCAAGAGGCGTTTGCACTGCTGTCACACGCGAACACCTAAAAATTAAAAATGCCAACGCATGGCTATGAGGCGACACGCGCGGAGACCAGAAACCGGAGACTTTTGTTTGGCCTAAAAAAAGAAAAGTCAACAATTAATTTGGTAAATTAACAAACCTTAGACAGAAAGATAGCAAGGGTTATTATATACCATCATATTTTCACTAAGTTAGTTTTATGTAAAACTGTGAAAAAATATATATATATATTTTGTTTAGAATATGACATAAAACACAATAAAGGGGGCCACTTTGCATCCGTCACGTTAGCAGTTTTCCCAATGGTTGTTATTTATTTGTAAGTACCTGAAACCGACCAGAAAGTGTTTCAACATGTGAATGGACATGCAGGCTTATACTAGAACTAATTTGAGTTGATTTATTTATTTATTTTTTATTTTTTAAAATGTTTTTACCCTAAAATTTCCATAAAAATTGGACGGAAAAAGTTACCTCACTTTTCCGTCCATTTGTTGATGGAAATTTTAGGGTAATTAAAAAAAAAATAATAATAATCAACTCAAATTATCTTTAGGATAAGCATGCATGTCTATTCAAATGTTGAAATTCTTTTTGGGTGGTTTCAGATATTAAAAAAAAAATTACAACCATTAGAAAAACTGCTAACGTGACGGTAGGAAAGTGGCCCCCTTTATTGTGTTTTATGTCATATATGTTTAGAGTGTACGTGTGATTTTACACCATGTACAAACATGTAGTGTGTACAATGTAATATTGATTTGTTTGACAACATGTGTTACAAAGATGACATAATGAACACTTTTTTAAGAATCAATATTCCATTAACCCTCCTACAATCAGTGCAATTTTTGAAACAACCCATTCAGGCCACTCCAAGCCATTAGCTGTTGCCAGTGGCCTCCTATGGTTACCCTTCTGTGCACTGTTACATCACTGAGATTGCAGGCTAAGGTGGTCTCCCATTGATACATTGCAGGCCATACTAATATGTTCAAGCATTTACAGTGGCCTTGGGTGGCACACAGTTGATTTTGTAAGATTACTTGGAAAGGACAGCAGGCTTGTACATGTTTGTACTGAAGGTTGCTCAAGAGCAGAATTTTGTGGATCGGAGTGGCCTCCATGTGTAGGAGGGTTAATCAATCATTACTCATTGCACATACATCTGTATTTATGAACAGCATGCATACTGATATGACGTAATCAAATTTGCATAATATGCACTTTTAAAAATTACTTCAACGAATTTTAAATTTGTAAAATAGATTTCACATTCAAAATGGTAATGTCTAACACCAGCCAGCCTGAACAATTGAATTCAATACGAAGAAAATAAGTTTGATGAACTGTTATACATGTAGATTTCTCAGAACCCTTGTAATCCACATTTCATGGAACCCTTTCAAATAACGCACAGTTAGCATGACATGTACGTGAACATGAATGTCTGTATATTTAATTGTATTCAGCACAGGAGATCTACGTTGCGTATACAGTATGATATGAGCAGCATTCAGTAATACATGTGTACCATAGATGGACTGACATCATGTACACCCTAATTAGCAGAGGCTCCAGGCATCAAGTATATAATCACACTCATGGCATGGGTTATTTGTCATGCAGGGAAGCCTAGCACGATATATGCCTAGTAACTATTAATAATGATGTCATCATGGCATACCTGTATACATGCTTAACAAACAACAGACAGTACATAGAAATGAACATGTACATATATGTTAATCATTCACAGCTATGTACATGGATGTACACATACACATGTACTAACACTATGTGAACAAGAGATGCATAGTTATAACTCCCAACTGATGAATTCCTCATGAAAGTACAATGTACATTGTATCAATTTACACAGCTTAATTACATTCAAATTATCCCCGAGAACCAAGGTACAAATGTACATTTTGATTTGAAAAATAATTCTAACCCTAAAATTAAAGATGTACAGGTATTGACTATGTTTTTTGCTATTTGAACCCTAACTCCCTAGGCCCACTTGCTTACACATAACCTGAATCCTTCCTAACTCCCTAGGCCCATTTGCTTACACATAACCTGAATCCTTCCTAACTCCCTAGGCCATTTGCTTACACATAACCTGAATCCTTCCTAACTCCCTAGGCCCATTCGCTTACACATAACCTGAATCCTTCCTAACTCCCTAGGCCCATTCGCTTACACATACATGTAACCTGAATCCTCCAAAATCCTTCAGTAGTAAAGCAAGCACATGACATGTATGCACACATGTGTTTCTAATCTGTGATACATGTATATGGCCAGGGACCCTCCCTGCATGCATGGAGCAATAAACAGTGTCCACTGACCCAAGCACTGACCTTGCAATCACTACAACAAACATGGATGTACATGTACCATGGAAAGGCAAGTATGCCTAATAACCTCAATCCTCCAAAATCCTTCACTTTAGCAAAGAGCATGTAGCATGTAACCTCAATCCTCCAAAATCCTTCACTTTAGCAAAGAGGATATTGGAGGATTTGGGTTTTAATGCCAATTTTTTTTCGGAAATCTTTTTGATATTGATATATTGATATTTTCCTCTCAGAAAGGAAACCAAATATTTTGAACAGTAATTTTGGGCCTTAATGAATTTAAGAAGGAACCCACCATAAATTAATTTTGTGACACAATTACGCTAAAACAATTGCTTTTCACAAATATTTATTTATAAAATGTATAATTTGTTTTTCTTTTCCTCCAACAAATTGCAGGGTTTAACGTTGAAATTGCACAAAAAAAGACACCATTAAAGATGTATGACTTTTATCTACAAATTTTTTTATTTTTTTTTATTTATTGGAACATTTATTGTTGTATTTATTGGAACATTGATGAATACTTGAAATGAGATATTTCACAAAATAGTTGTCTGAAGCTTGGTTTAAAAGTGTCAAATTAATTCATGACGGGACCATATATATATTTACTTTAAAATCATGTTCCTCACGATTATTTTGAGTCATTTTACATCATTTTTTTTTTCACTTCCTAAAGTTCAATTGGACATCGTTTCATAGGCAAAAAAAAAAAACGAAAAAAATAAATAAAATGAAAAAAAAATAAAATAAAATGCTGACATGCGTGTCTGAGGCAGTATGTGCGGAGACCAGAAACCGGAGACTTTTTTATTTTGGCCTAATGCACAACATGTAAAAAATACAATGATTGATATATTTCTTGCATCATGGAAATTGAACATGTGATTTGTGCCCTACATGTAGTTGGTGCTTTTTCAGTGTCTGCAGGGGGAAAAAATGTAAAGATTGAGCCCCAAAATGAGGCCCCACTGATTTATATTTTTGTATAAACTCGAAGTTTGATTTTTGCTCCTGCGAGAACCAGAGAATACGCCAAAATTTGGAAACAAACAGAGTGTCCAAAAAATGTAATTATGCTATACTAACAGGTTTTGCAAACAGTGCGTCCATAAGACACCCAAAGGTATCACTGGCTAACAACAAAAACCTGCAGACTGCTTTGACATGCATAAATAATCATTTTGTGTTCCACCTATACACGACATCATGCGATTTGACAATAAGTATAAAATAAATTCTGAAAAATGGGTAGCAGGCCTGGGTCTCCCTTTGGTCTAGAGGACAAAGTCCCCCTGAACCTCCTGGATGTTTAATTTTGGAGGATTTACAGACTCTCTACATCCCCACTGAACAAGAAACTAGAAGTTTGGACACAATACAGGCTACTTCTTTCTTTCCTTGGTGGCTACTTCTCTTCTTTCAAGAATATTTTGAAGCAAAGGGAGATTTGTAAAAAAATCCTGAAATCAGGAAAAATCCTGAGAAATCACAGGTCCGAACAATACATGTAAATAACTAGAATTAAGGAATCTACATCAAGGCTAAGGATAATTTTGTCATCGGTGTCATCAAAAATAACAATGAGAGGAGAATGACCTAATTGTTGTTGTTTTAATGATACGCCTTGTGCGTCCATCATGAGTCCTTGACTATGCATAAATTCTACACCAAAATATTAACTACTTTTAAATGCAAGGAAAGTTGCGTAGGTAATGAACAGTTCTTAAAATTATGAAAAATTAAAATGAATCGCTCCAAAACGAGCCGCGATCTTAGATTTTTGTCATCAAAAATAACAATGAGAGGAGAATGACCTAATTGTTGTTGTTATAATGATACGCCTATTGCCTCCATCATGAGTCCTTGACTACACATAATGCATAAATTCTACACAGATTGGCTGTACGGTGAATGATTACGCTATCGCATCGCAAAATGCTGACACAATTCACAACTTGCTAATCAAAAAACATAAAAAATAATTGCATATCTATATATATATTTTTTTAAACGCAATCACTCCTCGGGCTTTACCAATGATGCAGTTTTATCTGCAATTGAATGGCAAAATGTACAGCATTACTCAATTATACAAACGCATGCAAAGTAATCCAAGCTCGTTACCAGTGTGATTTATTACAAAGGCAGAACAGTCTGATTATGAGGCACACAATGACAATTTATGGCTCTTCACCACTAATCAGCAACAGCTAATCAGCCTCAGGCACAGACACTGTCTTAAAAAGCCAGTGATTTCATTAGTTCATTGGCTGGCACCAATGGTCTGTACATGTACTAACAAATTTACATTCTAAATTGTTTAAGGGATAGATCAGCCATGATGTATGTAGGTTATCTCACATGTACTTATATATTTCTTATCTAAAGCCCCTATGGGAATAACAAAATTAAAATAAACATAAATCAGAAATGATCACAGTGCTTTACAAGGTGTAAGGTTGATGATGGTTAATAATATTACTATTAGTCATCCCTTGAATTTTTTTTGTCCGGTCTACTGTCATTTTATTAAAATTAGTAAAAAAATTACTTCATATCTTATAAGACAAAAATTCATGTCTCTGTTGTGCATTAATAATAATAATAATAATAATAATACAGAAGATTTATAATGCGCACATATCCACCAAGAAGTGCTCAAGGCGCTTTACAGTAAACAAGAAATCATACAATAGCATAACAATACAATAGCAAATGAAATATAATACTAAACAAAAGATAAAAAAATGTATAAATGAATGTTAGTAGTCCTTATAGGCAATACACATAAGATGAGTTTTTTAGTTTTTCTTGAAGGAGTCAACAGATTGAGATTCACGAATATACAGAGGCAAATCATTCCAAAGGCGTGGAGCCACAACTTCAAAAGATCTGTCACCCCAAGAATGTTTTGACTTTTGTTCTGCCAGCAAACATTTTTGCACTGGAACGTAACTTGCGAGATGGGGCATAACAGATATATAATGGAGCACAATCATTCAAAGATTTGAAAACGATTTAAGCAATATTTTATAAATAATACGATATGATATTGAGCGTATTGTATAATGCAGGGGTAAGCCAGGATTTGAAAATTTGGCATCAAAATTTGTTATTCTTTAAGTAAGACTAATTGCGGTGACACCATGTGGAATCTCAATTGAGTAGTAATTAGTTCTGAAAAGAACTGGAGGTACAACTCAACGTTTCGATCAGTATGCTCTGATCGTCCTCAGGACGATTGTCCTCCTGAGGACGATCAGAGCATACTGATCGAAACGTCGAGTTGTACCTCCAGTTCTTTTCAGAACTAATTACTACTCAATTGAGATTCCACATGGTGTCACCGCAATTAGTCTTACTTATCATCCTCACCATGCAAAGCTACAAGTTTTACCTTGTTATTCTTTGATAAACAATGTGTCCAAATGTTTAACTTATTTCTTTTGCATGTGTTTTACAAATAAAAAAGGGTGTCTCTTGAGCTGCAACAGGGCGTCCAAAAGACACCCCAGGGTATTGCTGACTAATACTATGGCATAATGCATTTACTTGTTGCGTACCAGTGTGGTGTATTCTGAAAATCCATGTGTACGTATTTTTCCTCTTTAAGGACGTACATGTCGGGGGTGTGATTGGGCAGTTTTGAAAAATCCACGTAAAATTTTGCTAGGGGTCATTGGGGCCGCTGTTGTGAACAGCGCTGGGGTGAAATCTATAGTTCCATTGCTATGGAAGGCAGTGGCTCCTAATGGCTATACTGCACAGTAACATAATACCTCATATATATATATATATATATATATATGTCTGTTGGTTTTAATGGTTTGTGATTGATGTATTGCAGGGGCATACTATTATGTTCCAGTCTCAGTGGCTGGTGGTGGCTTACTCTTGAGAGTCTGTGTTTACAAAATAACTGTTGAAAACCCAGCATCACTCAGCATCAAACAGAAGTACTGTACACAGACATAGGACACCACTGAACAAGGTGCTCTACAGTGGTATACAAGTGTAGGTAATTTTTTTTTTACAGTGGTCTCCAGTGGCCTCAGATTTTTACATACAAGATTACTTAAAAGGGTTAGTGTGGCTTATATGAAAAAACGATTCGTGTACAACATATTGGACGTTCAGTTGTTTGGAGTGGCCTCCATGTGTAGCAGGGTTAAATTTCGTACATTTGATTTAAATGCATCACGCAATACACTTAATGCACAACGGACACATGGATTTTTTTTTATTAACCCTAACCTTCCCAAATCCTCCAAAATCCTCTTTGCCAAAGTGAAGGATTTTGAGGGATTGAGGTTACATGCTACATGCTCTTTGCAGTGAAGGATTTTGGAGGATTGAGGTTATTAGACATACTTGCCTTTCCATGGTACATGTACATCCATGTTTGTTGTAGTGATTGCAAGGTCAGTGCTTGGGTCAGTGGACACTGTTTATTACTCCATGCATGCAGGGAGGGTCCCTGGCCATGTACATGTATCACAGATTAGAAACACATGTGTGCATACATGTCATGTGCTTGCTTTACTACTGAAGGATTTTGGAGGATTCAGGATATGTGTAAGCAAATGGGCCTAGGGAGTTAGGAAGAATTCAGGTTATGTGTAAGCAAATGGGCCTAGGGAGTTAGGGAGGATTCAGGTTATGTGTAAGCAAATGGGCCCAGGGAATTAGGGTTAATTTCGTCCCAATCACATAACATAATATATGTAAGATGACACTTTCACAGATTGGTCGTCTAATGTTGATTCAAATTCAAGAAATCATACTCATATACAAGCAGTTTTTCCATCATTTCAAAGGAAAACAAGGTATCCATACACTGTAAACATCTTCTTTTCCTCAATGTTGACAAGCTTTCCTTTTATAAATAGTCTTTTCATGTTACTAATTTTGTCTCTGCATTTTGTACGACCTCTTGATATTGTGTAATTATTTGTAACAACATTCTTGTTGTCAACACTGGGAAAAAAGAAGAAAAGAAAAAAATCTCCTGGATGAATATGGCTTTTCTTTGGTTTGGTACAATTCAACATATATGTATTTACAATGTACCTTGTAAAATGAAAAGAAAACAATTCTCCAATGAAATACATATGTTTTACATTACAAATATTTAAAAAAAGATCCTTGTCATTTAATCGGAAGAACACAAATGACATATCGTCAACTAGTTTTGCCATTAGCGCCTTCGCTCCAACAAGTTGTGCTTTTCTGTATTTTTCTACATCCATATTGTCCAGGATGCCAACGTTCATAAAGATCAACCTCTTTCCCCAATGATTTCTTCAAGCAGTATCCAAGCAGTTTGGACCCGCAAAAATGACGCAGCCCATGATTACATGAACTGATTAATCCCACAAGGTTTAAACTGATTGAAATGGATCAGTTTCCATGTAACCTTGCACAGTATATAAGGCCAAGATTTGGAAACAGGATGTCCAAATTGGTTATTCTTTGAAAAACAAGGCATCAAAATAGTAACTCATACTGTTTGCATGTGTTTTACAAATAAAACCGGGTGTCCATTTTGCAAACTGGGCATCCAAAAGACACCCAAAGGTATTGCTGGCTGATGTGCATGTAACACTGTGATGAATATTCTTCTCATTTCACCCTGTGGCAGTCCTATGTTTAAAGACATAACTGGTCCAAAGCATTTTAATGCAGTCCAAACCTACAAAGTAAGTGCCATAAAAACTGTTCACACTGCCTTTATAAATTATTTGAAGATAACTTAATTAATCCTAACCCTCCTAAATCCTCTATAATCCTCCGGGGGATTTGGAGGATTTTGGAGGAATGAGGCACGTTCGAAAGTCACCAATTGGAGGATTATGGAGGATTGAGGAGGGTCGTGTATTTGATAGTGGAAGATTGTGGAGGATTGAGGAAGCATGGTTCAAAGAGATCCTGGAGGATTGTGGAGGATTGAGGGCATAATCCAAATTTACTTTGGATGAATGTGGAGGATTATGGAAGATTATGGAGGATTATGGAGGATTATGAAGGATTGAGGCAGTGAGCTTCATGCATAAACTCAAGTTGGAGGATTATGAAGGATTGAGGCAGTGAGTTTCATGCACAAACACATTTCGGAGGATTATGAAGGATTGAGGAAGGTACCTGGTAATTAAGGCTAGGGAGTTAGGGTTAATCTATATCCATGTCCAATTTATTTAATTTATCAATTTTTTTTTTTAAATTTACAGATTTAAAGGGAAGGTACAATGTTAACAAACTTCTATGAGTATGCATACTCTCTTTGAATCAAGATAATACATCGAAGGGAAGGTACAGCATTGGTAATGTTGGTCAAACTGCTTCTATGATGAGTATACTTACTCTCTTTGAATCTAGATATACATTGATAATGTTGGCAAAACTGCTTCTATGAGTATGCTTACTCTCTGTGAATCAAGATATACATTGAAGGGAAGGTACAACATTGGTAATGTTGGCAAAACCGCTTCTATGAGTATGCTTACTCTCTGTGAATCAAGATATACATTGAAGGGAAGGTACAACATTGGTAATGTTGGCCAAACTGCTTCTATGAGTATGCATACTCTCTTTGAATCAAGATAATACATCGAAGGGAAGGTACAACATTGGTAATGTTGGCAAAACTGCTTCTATGATGAGTATACTTACTCTCTTTGAATCTAGATATACATTGATAATGTTGGCAAAACTGCTTCTATGAGTATGCTTACTCTCTTTGAATCAAGATATATACATTGAAGGGAAGGTACAACATTGGTAATGTTGGCCAAACTGCTTCTATGAGTATGCTTACTCTCTTTGAATCAAAATTATATACATTTAACAGCCAACCTGTGACAGTTTCAGCTCAACGCAGAGTCTAATTCATGATAAAAAAAGGGTGAAAAAGCATCTACAATTGTTTACAGAAAAAACTTGGGGCAAAATGTCGCCATCCAGCAATGTTTTGCAAATGTTCTTGGTCCTTTGTATTTTCTCTGAAATAATTTATTTTTTTTCAAAATAATTTTTTTCAGGATGATTGATACCTTGACCAACTTCACATCAAGTTATCAGATGACTGCAAATTGTTATATTCTTTTAAATCCCCCCACTCGAAACAGCGCTTTCCCATTGTGTCCACCATTACTCCAAAAGGCTTAGAAATGGAATATGGACCTTCTATATTTGTAAAGAAGTTCCTTGAACTTTTATAGGTGTAACACTGGAAGAACAAATACGTCCATTCACATGTAAATGGACACATATGCACATAATATGCACAATCAGTTGAACCCTGGCATTATGAACAAATAAATATGTGTAATCTGCCAATGAACTCAAGTTACTAAGTCAAAGTGCATGTTACAAATTTGAATGTCGCACTGTAGTCAACTTACTATGTACTAAAGCCACGATTAACTCTTGTATACATGCAGTCTCCAAAAATGCCACAAAAACAAAAACTGCTAAGTACACAATGCTTTTTCTATGCATGCCTTAAAATACTGTACACAAGAATGGTACATGGATACCCCAAAATACCCCTCGGGTCTCGGACAAAAACAAAGTGTTCTGACCTTCACACAGTATGTGTATACCCCCAAGTTACTGCACTGGTTTATTTCAAGTTAACCTTGCAAAGAAACAAAGCAGGTGGCTGCTTCAGTTTACCTCATCTCTCTGAAGAGCCTTGGGGTATGCCATTAATCTTTAGATAAGAAAGTGTGTACCTCAAAATGTCACGGTTGTGACATTTTGAAGTATGGGTCCACTTTGTAAAGAACAACACTGATAATAGGAGGGTTTCAATACACTATTGGTAATCTCAAACATAAACGAACACAGTTTGACATAAAACTTACTTGGTGTAAAGTTGTTGATGGAATCAAACATCCCTTGAAATATTTCTGTCTCAAGTGCTATCATCTTAGTAAATTAGCGATAATTTAAAAAAAATTCTGTCATCAGAAGACTAAGCTTGGGCAATAACATCGAATAACACGATACCTTTTTTTATTTGATTACGATATCGAGAACCTTTTCAAGTTATCAAGATATCGGCAAATTGCATGTTAAAAAAATATATCATGATAAAAAAAAATTAAAAATCGCCATTGTGAGTCAAGTAAGAAATTCCATGGAACCAAAATTAGGCCCAAAATTTTTTTGTTGAGTTGCCCTCCAGTGAAAATATTTGAAGGGGTCGGTCGGTCGGGATTTTTTTTTTTTTTTTTTTTTTTTTTTCCTCCTTGACTGTCATGTTAAGATTGAAATGCATTGGAACTGAAACCACATACCATGTTTTTCATTTGTATACCTATCAGCAAGGAATTTTGCTTCAGAATAAAAGTATCCCAAGCATTTTTGTTGTACTTTTTGCTGTGACTGACACAGCAAATTCATCCATATTGCGTGCAATGCTCAACATGCAACATGTGAGTGGCCATTCGATTTGAAATCGTGTAGATTGAGTCGCAATCGTTGAAACACGTACAGTGCGGGGAGCCAGTGCACACGTGTGAGGGCCATTTGATTTGAAAGCGAGATTGAGTCGCAATCGTTGACATACAAAACAGTGCTGAAGCCAGTGGAAAACATGTGAGGGGCCATTCGATTGGAAAGCGTGCAGATTTGAGTCGCAATCTTTGGCACACAGTGTGCGAAGGCAGTGCACCATGTGAGGGCCGGGGCCATTCGATTTGAAAACATGTACTGTAGATTGAGTCTTGGGTACCAGTAAATTTACCGGTTAAAAAAGTGGAAAATTTCACAAATCAAACGTATTTATGTTTTATACAAAGAAAATTGGTAAGTTTCATTAATAAATAGGCCTATGTATGACGGGGGAAAAAAAAAAAAAAAAAAAACCCAACCCGAGATTTAAGCACTTTTAGGTCTGTCGGTGGAAGGCAACTCAACATCTTTTTTTTTTTGGCCTTAGAACAGTCTTTTCAGCTTTCGGAAGAGACAAACAAAAGCGAACTAGTTTTGACTTTTGACTTCTATATTAACCCTCCTATGCCCAGGCTGAAATTTGGCCCAGTAAGCACCACACCCACAGACAGTCACTTGAGTATTTTTGGTTGCATTGCCAATTGTTCACACATGTGTATTTTTGTGCTGGAGTTAGTGGCAAAGTCAAACACACTTGTGTATGTCCTACATAAGGCCAAAAACAAAAAGATGTTGAGTTGCCCTCCACCGACCGACCCAAAAGTGCTGAAATCTCGGGTCAGGTTTTTTTTTTTTTTTTTTTTTTTCCTCGTCATTCATAGGCCTATTTATTAATGAAACTTACCAATTTTCTTTGTATAAAACATAATACGTTTGATTTGTGAAATTTTCCACTTTTTTTACCGGTAAATTTACCGGTACCCAAGACTCAATCTACATGTTTTCGAATCGAATGGCCCCGGGCCCTCACATGGTGCACTGCCTTCGCACACACTGTGTGCCAACGATTGCAACTCAAATCTACACGTTTTCCAATCGAATGGCCCCTCACATGTTTTCCACTGGCTTCGCGGACTGTTTTGTATGTCAACGATTGCGACTCAATCTACACGTTTTCAAATCAAATGGCCACTCACATGTTGCATGTTGAGCATTGCACGCAATATGGATGAATTTGCTGTGTCAATCACAGCGAAAAGTACAACAAAAATGCTTGGGATACTTTTATTCTGAAGCAAAATTCCTTGCTGATAGGTATACAAATGAAAAACATGGTATGTGGTTTCAGTTCCAATGCATTTCAATCTTAAAATGACAGTCAAGGAGAAAAAAATAAATAAATAAAATAAATTAAAAAAATCCCGACCGACCGACCCCTTCAAATATTTTCACTGGAGGGCAACTCAACAATTATTTTTTTTTTGCCTAAGATATGCAGAGTCACACAGAGCTGTGTATGTACTGCATAAGTTATAGCAGCAGACTCACATAGTCGAGTGGTTTTGGTTTGACCTCCTACCATAGCCACATGTGCTTGCATTTATTTGAGTGCACTGCACAAAGTCAATGGGTTGGGAGTTACATACAAATTTTGAGTGTCTTTGATTGTTAAACCTATAGGAGGGTTAAAAGGACAATATCATCAAGATCAACAGGGCATGGAATCGGAGTACTAGTTTTAGATTAACTCAGCGACTGAAAATAAAACCCCACATGATGACAGTCATATTACCGTTGCTGCTGCATAAATGAGCCGGTACGTTTCAGTCACTGTGTTCTTAAACTAGGACACTGATTCCATGCCCTGTTGAAAGTCTGCTCTGATCGTGAAGATAATGTCCCTTTAATGCTTTACGTGTATGCAGTAAAGGTCTGCTTTGCAATAATAAAAAAAACACCTAAACAACAAACAAAATAAAAACTGTAGTGAAGATAAGAGGCTTGGATGAATATACACATACATGTATATACATGTACATGTATGTATATATGCTTGACTGGTGATCTTTGCTCATGTTGCAGATGGCATTTACATGTAAATCTATATATGGCCCTGAACTTATTCTGTGTCTGTTTAAAGTGTATAAAATCTGGGCAGGTATTCGATTATGTGTAACCCCTAAATTGTGGTAAAGAACTTGCGCCAACACATGTGGGGAATGATTTCATAGGAATGGTATACATGTTTGCAGGTTCGACAGTGAAAAAAAAAGAGGTTTTTTTTAACGACATATTGCCCCAACTTCATAAATTCTTTCCTGCTCAAATAATTTAATGTAGTACTTTGATTGTTTTGTGAAATATCTTAAATATCAAAGTAATTTAGCTCCTTTCTGTTTTCTACAAAGAAAACGGTAACAATTAAAAATGAATTGCCTTGGGAAAAAAAAATGAACATAGAAAATAATCTTTCATAAAATTCTAAATTTTTAAGATTTTGAAAATTGTATAGGTATAATTATTGCGATATGAATTAGTCAGTTTTTCAAACAGTAAATGACCATTCATGCAAATACTTTTGGCTATTTCCTATAACAGAGAGCATCCCTTAATTAAACCCCCTTCTTAGAAATTCGAGTCAACACTGGCATCATCAAGCATGTAATTATCATGCATTTAATGTACAATTGTACAAACATGTACACACATCATTAAGCCTCTCCACAAACCTGACACATAGTCTGGCTGGCACTAGAAACAAAATCACTGAAGAGAGTCTGGGATCTGCCTCTAAAGGATATTTACATTTTTATATGCATATATATATATATATATATATAACAAAATCACTGAATTCAGCTATTTCACTAAAAAGACATCACTCCTGTAGAGTACCAGACTTGTACATGTATGACTTGTGACTTGGATCTGAGTCCGACTTGAGTGAAATTTTGTTTATAGTGACCCAGACTTTGATGCGAGTCACCATGTACAATGACTCAGACTTACATGTATACTCAACCCTTTACTTGGACCATGGAGGAAGGAAGCCTCCATGCTTGGACTTAAAGGCAAAATAACCTGTCAAATCACTCCAAGCGGTCTAGCTTACCGGACTCAAGTTCTGGTGTTAGTAGCAGAATGTGGGTTCGAATCCCGGCCGTGACACTTGTGTCCTTGAGCAAGACACTTAACCATAATTGCTTCTCTCCACCCAGGGGTTAAATGGGTACCTGTGAGGGCAGAGTTGGTTGCCCTATATGCGCTGTAATGGCAGCAATTGAGCTGTATACTCCCCAGGGAGCTGAGATGGTTTCAGGAATGATTTATAAGCCGTATGAGCCTTATGAGCAGGGGTAATAATATGCGCCTTGAGCACCACTTAGTTGGTGGATACGTGCGCTATATACATAAGTCCATACATTATTATTATTATTATTATTAATATTAACAATTTTTATAGGAAGGAAGTTTGAAGGAATTCTTTAAGCATTAATAATTATAGATCGTAAAATTGGGGCATAATCATTGCTTTCAAACATTTCAATATTTGTCACTAAATGAATGTTTTGAATTTTTAAAACATCTTTTTTTATGACTTATGACTCATGACTCGGACATGGCCTTTGTGTGACTCGTGACTTGGACTCAGACTGAACCTACGTAATTTGAGACTCAGAATCGACACCTGGAACTCAAGACTTGATGTTTCAGTACTTATACAAACCTGGTAATGTATGATACAGAGACGTGTACACATCATGGGTTCATGTAACGTACAGCCATTTATACACATTAAGAGTAATACTGCAGAAATTGAAAGTAAAACCCATTGTCATGTTTCCTACTAAGTACCGAGACATCAATAGTCAAAACCCATTATAAAATTCATCATGGAAGCATGCATACAATTACCTCATACAAAATAACCCCCAGTCCATAAGGCCGAGAACCTTTCATTTGCCAGATGATTTGTAATGAAGTGAATGCTGAAGCCCAGAATTGTCTAACGTTTAATAATAATAATAATAAAGATTTGTAGCGTGCACATATCCACCCTGCTGGGCGCTCAAGGCACGGAAACAAAGAAAAAACATGAATACAAACAATATACAATAGGAAAAAAAATAAATAAAATAAATAAAAAAATTGTTTGTATGTTCACTGACTATCCCGATCTTTAGGCCAAAAAAAAAGTCTCAGAGCTGTGTATCGGCATTTTCAATTTTTTGTTTTGTTTTACATGTAAATGGTTTTTCCACATACATGTAAAGGTATGAACATTTGCCTGATTTGTGAGGCCTCTCTTGGTCATCATACTTTGTGTATATAGGAAATTTGGTCTGGTTCCACTGGTTGGCAAAAAAAAAAAATTACCAAAAAAAAAAAAAAAAAAACCAGGCATCACCGCACCGATTTTGAAGCCGACCTATGACCAGAAACCGAAGACTTTTTTTTTAGGTTTAAAAGTCTGCCTATACCCATCTTTTCTTACATCCTTCTCAATTTCCCTAATTGCTCTTGTTTATTCCCCCACTATTCACCATTTTGATCTGAGTTAAAATGCACCCTTTTAACTAGCCTTTTTTTATTATTCATAAAATACAAACTAAAATATATTTAATGTTTGTTCCCATTTGTGAAATGTCATTTTGAAAAAAAAAAAATCCTTAAATCTTAAAGTTCTAAGTCAGCATTGATACTCAAATTTTCTATACAGTGGTGTGATTGGGCAGTTTTGAAAAATCCACGTAAATTTTGCTAGGGGTATTAGGGCCGCTGTTGTGAACAGCGCTGGGGTGAAATCTATAGTTCTGAGCGTTTGCTTTGCTTTCCTTTATTGTTTAAATCTTTAAAATCCAGAGGATCACAACATTGCGATTTGTAAAAATCCGAAAATCCGGACAAATCACATCCCTGTCTATTATTAAATTTAACTCCGTGTTTTCAATTCAATCCTCTTAACTATTACAAAAAGGAAAAAAACAAAACACATGCATGTTTACCGGTTACTGATTTTAAATAAAGCAAACAAGTCAAATTATTTATTAAAACAATTACAGGGATGTGATTTGACAAAATTAAAACATCCTGAAACATGGATAGCAGGCCTGAGTCTCTCTTTGCTCTAGCGGACAAAGCCCCCTGAACCTCCTGGATGTTTATTTATGGATGATTCACAGACTCTCCACACCCCCACAAGAAACTAGAGGTTTGGACACAATACAGGCTACTTCTTTCTTTCCTTGGTGGCTACATGTACTTCTCTTCTTTCAAGAACATTTTGAGGCAAAGGGAGATTTGTAAAAACTCCTGAAATCAGGACAAATCACAGGCCTGTGTTTTATCACAATTGTTCTGAATGTTGTTGTGTTCATTGGAGCAGTGATAATTTCCTTTTAGAAATGAAACAAAATACTTCGAAATTAGATATTTAAAAAAAAATAGTTGTAAGAAGGTCGGTTTTACAGCAAAAGGTGCACAAATTTATTTATGGACCCACCATAAATGAATTTCGGTACATATTTACTGTAATTACCAGATTAAAATCAAATTAACTAATTATTACCTAATTAACCCTCCTACTTCTGGTACCTTTTTCGTACAAGTTGATCCACCATTTGAAACCATTTGCTTTTGTGGTTTTGAATGGTGAAATAACTGTGTACAGTATTGATTTCCCCAAATGGTTTTGAATGGTAGGTCAGCTAATACAAAACCTTGTTTGGATCTTTCCAAATGGTAGTACAGCTAATACAAATCCTTGTTTGGATACTTCTAAGTGGTGAATCAATGGACCCTCTATGCATTTGAATGGATTTGAATGGTAGTAAAGCTTGCTACCAACACTGTTCAAATGGTATCACCATGTGTGTACAAAACCAATGGGCATTTTGGTAAATGGAAATTTTGAATGGTTTCAAATGGTCAAACAGTAGGAGGGTTAATTACTTGATGTAAAGTGGATAAAATTTCAATCATCGTTAAAATGAATGTACCTTCCCTTTGCAAATGAAACAAAAGCAAGAAAATTAAGAGCTTTGGAGAGTAATGCATGTATGGCAATTTGTATTGTTCTGTGCCGGGTATCCGGATACCCGACCGAAACGGTCATTACCCAGTTCCATTTTTCGGTTCCAATTACCCATAAACGACTTTTTAAAATCCGGACTTAACATTTGAGGTGCGAACAGAAATCTGTGACTCTTGAACAATGTAATGTTTACACTTTTACAGACAATTATCTTTAAATTCAAGAGATTTAAGTATGGTATCCTCTGTATTATAAAAGTCAATTTGTTACCATTTACAGTACATGTATTTGTACACCACCGGAGGCATGTTTTCAACAAAAATGAAAACGGGTATCTGGGTATCCGAAGTTTCCTGGTTTCGGGTATCCAGTTCCAAAATTATCCGAAAACGCACGTATATTTCTTAATTAACTGAAATCTAGAGAGTACTACGCTACAGTGTATCTATGTACATGTGCATCTACATGTAGATGATCCACGATTACACATATGTGTACTCCCTAGCTCCTGCCATTCAGACATAATACCCTCTAATTTCGTTTGTCATCCAAACCCATGCTCGCTTGGCCTTTAATTGATTTCCAGCCTGAAGGCATATATGTAGATCCCTGCCTTAGAAGCTGTTAACCCCTAATGAAGAGTCAGTCATAACCAGCGTATCGGGTCAATCAAGCTCCCCAGATCCTGGTGACAAGCACAAGCACATGGGATGATCTGTTGGTTGTCATGTACGTACATGTATACTCTTCTAGCAATCTGTGATGTTCTATAAAGCAGACAGACAGACAAGTAAGAGTAATTGCGGTGACACCATGTGAAGTGCTCAATTGAGTAGTAATTAGTTCTGAAAAGAACTGGAGGTGCAACTCAACGTTTCGATCAGTATGCTCTGATCGTAATCATGAGAATGACGATCAGAGCATACTGATCGAAACGTCGAGTTGTACCTCCAGTTCTTTTCAGAACTAATTACTACTCAATTGAGCATTTCACATGGTGTCACCGCAATTACTCTTACTTATCCTCCTCACCATGCAAAGCTACAAGTTCTAGACAGACAGACATTAGGCCTCCCAAAAAAGTCTCTGGTTTCTGGTCATCGGTCGGCTTCAAACTCGGTGCGGTGGCACGCCTTTTTTTTGGTAATTTTTTTTTTAGCCAACAGGGAAATACGTGATACATGAATACGTGGGGGCCAAATTTCCCATGATACAAAGTATGGCGACTAAGAGAGGCCGCACAAATTGGTCAAACGTTATACCCCTATGTGAAAAAGTCGTTTAATTAAAACACAGCACAGGATTCCAATCGATCCAGCAATTTTGGGTGCAATTGAACATCATTTCGTACCACAAAAAAAAAAAAATTAAAAATGCCGACGAGTGGGTTTGAGGCGACGCGCACGGAGACCAGAGACCTTTATTTTGGGCCTTATATATTGTACATGAATATGTACACACCAACCACATAAATGTACAAGTCCCATACATTCCTTTGGTCATCCATGTACAGTGTAGTACATATACTACACTGTACATTGTACAACGTATGTGACCTGTGTTTGTGGTTTTCATTTGCTTTTAAGATGTCTGGCTGGTTATTATTTTTAATGGCTTATCACATGTATTTTTGGTTATTATAAATCCCTTTTATGACAGCAAGGGTCAATATCAGTCAAAATGTTGATATATTTGCCAAGATATATCTAGTGCACTTAAAAGCACATTTACCTGTAGGTCAAAATGAGTTTTTGACTGGTAAAAGCATTGTCTAGTATTGTTCATGGTGGTCAAAATGACAGTAAAAACCAGTCAAAAATGCCCCTGTGTGCACATTTGGGTCAACAGTCAAAAACAGTCAGTTGACTGGTTTTGACCACTATAGCTACTTGCCACTGAAGTGCAGCTAGATGTATTTCATTGATTAATTCCCTCCGGGTGATTTCTGACGACCTAATGTGATCAATCCCCTGAACAATCTTTATGTAGGGCTGCAGTAGGAAGTTTTTTTAATAGCAATTTTCTGCATTCATCTGAACATTGCTACATGTATTTCTTTACTTTGAAATGCTTTGAAATTATATATATACATGTACATCTTAAAATGAAGCAAGAAACCTAAGGTGTTAACAGTGTACAAATACATGTCACAAAATGGAGTGCCATGGTCGAGCGGTTTAGTGCATCGGATTTGTGTTCTGATGGCTGAGTCGTCAGAACGTGGGTTTGAATCCTGACTGCGACCGTGGTGCTCGTGTCCTTGAGCAGGACACTTTACCATAATTGCTTCTCTCCACCCAGGAAGTAAATGGGCACCTGTGAGGGCAAAGTTGGTTGTTGTGTTTGATTAGCCCTGTATGCGCCGTAATGGCAGCAACTGAGCTGTATACTCCCCAGGGAGCCGAGATGGTTTCAGGAATGATTTATGCGCCTGATGAGCATGGGTAATAATGTACAGCACCTTGATCTAGTTGCTAGGATATGTGCGCTTTATAAGAATCGTGTATTATTATTATTTAAAATTAATTGAAGGGGGGGTGCCTTCATAAATTTATTTGTCCCCTCAAAAACCTCCAGTTTTTCTCAGAACCAACATCCTGTTTTATTAGAAATATTACATGGTGCTACCACTAGCTTCCTTTTGCTACTTAACCAAGCATCCGGCAATTATGTAGTGAAATATATCTTTTCAAAGTATTTGAATTCCTTTCTAAAATGAAATTTATATCAAGGTTCCAATGAAAACATTTTCAAAAAATTGCTATAGTGAAAACACAGGTGATAATCTATTAAAAAAATTTAAATCCTCCCCTCCCAAAAAAATAAATAAATAAATACAAATTAAAAAAAAATCATTTCTGATTCAGGCAATTTTTTGTTTAATTACTACATAATTTTTTCTTGAGAAGTTGGGCAGGTAACAGAAAAAAAAGATTGCTTTCCTATTTGGATTGCACCCTTGCATGTACATGTAACTGTAAAAATTTGTTCGATGATTTCCAGTGACTTAGAGAGTGGCAACCAGATGAAAATTTTCAGGTAAGGTGCCTGGCCGGAAGCGAGGTATGTTTTTTTTTTTTTTATTTTTTTTTTATCCTTGGGAACTGTGATTTTGCGGCGGTGATTTGTTTTTTCCCTCTAAAATCTGAGATTTTTGGGACTGCGGGTCCATATATCAAGTTATAAATAAAAAAGGACCTTACATGTAAATATACATGTTGTCTAGTAATATTTGAGATGTTAAAATTCAAACATAAATTTAATTCATTTTCCCAGGTGCTTAGATACGTTATTGTAGATGTCAACCACTTTGCCGTCAGCCTGAGACGTTCTTATTTTTTGAAGATACATCAACCACAATCGCAAATGAATTTGGATAGATAACACTTACTGAGGTACTCTCCATGGTAAAGAAGGCTGTTCTCTATTGACAAAAATAACCATTTTGAGTACAATTATTATCCCAATTTGTTTCAGAAACGTGAAGATCAACTGAGTTGAATTTTTTTTTAAAGGGAAGATGCAGCATTGATAATTTTGGTCAAACTTCCCCATGGGTATCCTTACTCTCTTATAGACCAATATACATGTAGTAACAATCAACCTGTTTAAGTTTCAGCTCAATACATGAGAAAAGTGTGACAAGATCATTCAAAAGTTCGACAGAAAACACTATTGATTTAATTTTGCCCTACACCAACGTGTGTATAGCACTGCATACTCGGTGCTTTTCGAATGTCTGTGAAAATTTTCACAGGCGACTCGGGCGGGATTTGAACCCACGACCTCCTGCTTACTAGTGCAGATAATAATAATAATAATAATAATAATAATAATAATAATAATAATAATAATAATAATAATAATAATAATAATAATAATAATAATAATAATAATAATAATAATAATAATAATAATAATAATAATAATAATAATAATAATGTGTGGACTTATATAGCGCACGTATCCACCAACTAAGTGGTGCTCAAGGCGCATTCTTTTTTACGTGCATTACACAACACACGGGACCTACGGCTTTACGTCCCATCCGAAGGACGAAGCAATTATGGTTAAGTACCTTGCTCAAGGACACAAGTGTCACGACCGGGGCTCGAACCCACACCCTGCTGCTGGCAACACCAGAACTTGAGTTCGGTGCGCTAGACCGCTCGGCCACGACACTCCAGATGTCTTAACCTCTCGACCACCGAGCTTGCCCGATGACAATTGGCCGGCTAGAATCCTGTATATAGCAGCGGGTTGCACCAACCTAAAACACTTACTAGTTAATTCTTTTTTGTTTTGGTGTTTAACCCTACAGTAACTACCCCAAATCCTCAAAAATCCTTCTCCTGGTTTTGCCTGATTTTGATGGATTCATTACTCCACAGTATAGCCCAGCGAATAGAGCATGTAGCAATGTGTACTGAATCCATCAAACTCCACCGGCTGCTTCTGATGGATTCAGTACTCCACAGTACAGCCCAGTGAATAGAGCATGTAGCCATGTGGTACCAAATCCATCATACTCCACCGGCTGCTTTTGATGGATTCAGGACTGTGTAATAGCCAAGCCATGGTCATGGATGCTTTGCATTTGCTACTGTACCCCGGTACCAATTCCATCAAAGTCCAACAATTGGGGTACCTTTTTACAGCATGTTGATGGATTTTGGAGGATTTGGGATGGTATCTAGCTAAAATGCCAAGGGCGTTAGAGTTTTCATAAAATATTAATTCATATACCTCATCATGTGGTTTATTTAACCCCAACTCCCTAGGCCCATTTGCTTAAAATACATAACCTGAATCCTCCAAAATCCTTCAGTAGTAAAGCAAGCACATGACATGTATGCACACATGTGTTTCTAAATCTGTGATACATGTACATGGCCAGGGACCCTCCCTGCATGCATGGAACAATAAACAGTGTCCACTGACCCAAGCACTGACCTTGCAATCACTACAACAAACATGGATGTACATGTACCATAGAAAGGCAAGTATGCCTAATAACCTCAATCCTTCAAAATCCTTCAAAATCCTTCACTTTAGCAAAGAGGATTTTGGAGGATTTGGGAAGGTTAGGGTTAATGATGTTTTATATCATTAATTTCAACCGTACAAACATTGATAAAAAAGAATAAACAAAATTTAGTAAAAGATGATTCTTATGTATACGTGTACAGTGAACGTGTACAGTAAACGTGTACAGTAAACGTGTACAGTAAACGTGTACAGTAAACGTGTACAGTAAACGTGTACAGTAAACGTGTACAGTAAACGTGTACAGTAAACGTGTACAGTATACGTGTACAGTATACGTGTACAGTATACGTGTACAGTATACGTGTACAGTATACGTGTACAGTATACGTGTACAGTATACGTGTACAGTATACGTGTACAGTATACGTGTACAGTATACATGTACACGTGACAAACACTTGACTTGGAATAAATTAACGGGAATGCTCTCCTTTACGGTCTCCCGCAGAATCAAACATCTCGTCTTCAGCACATACAAAACACAGCAGCTCGTGTTGTGACTTTGTCCAGAAAATCATGCCATATCACGCCAATCTTGAAAGAACTGCACTGGCTTCCTGTTTCACAGAGAATTGTTTTTAAACTTATGCTAATTGTTCACAAATCTTTTAATAACATTGCTCCAATTTATATTTCTGAACTGCTTAAAGTCTACACTCCATCACGCAATTTGCGCTCCAGCAACATGTCACTCCTAAAGGAACCAACTTCAAAACGGAACTGGGGTGATAGGTCATTTTCTGTCGCAGCTCCGAGACTCTGGAATCATCTTCCAACTGAACTCAAATCTTGTCATAGTATAACCAGATTTAAGTCGATGCTTAAAACTCATCTTATGTCACAACTCTTCAAAGATGATGTATATTTGTAATTGCATTGTAGGTACATGTATCTCGGTACATAATTTTTATTATTTTATTTCCCTATGCTATCATTGTATATTGTTTGTATTCATGTTTTTCTTTGTTTCCGCGCCTTGTGCGCCCAGCATGGTGGATATGTGCGCGCTAAAAATCTTTATTATTATTATTATTATTAAATTATACTCCTTTGAAGTATAATACCATACGACCATAGTTGTCCTTGTTAAAGCATGTTGATAAATGTCAAGAGTAATATGCTGTGATTTCTTGTTGAGCTAGTGTTAGGCACTTATGGATGAAAGGAAAATTTAATCACAGTCCGGACTTGACAATGTTGTAATTCATTTCGGTCATGTTGGGCAATTTCTGATGAATGACAAATCATTCATGTACACCTGCTGTCTCCTGAACTACATGTACACAATTGTGTACAATGTACATGTACAATGGGAGTGATAGAATGTATATTGTCAATACCCATAATAATAATAATAATAATAATAATGTGTGGACTTATATAGCGCACGTATCCACCAACTGAGTGGTGCTCAAGGCGCATTATATTATTATCCCTGCTCATAAGGCTCATAAATCATTCCTGAAACCACCTCAGCTCCCTGGGGAGTATACACCACCATGAACAATACTAGACAATGCTTTTACCAGTCCAAAACTCATTTTGACCTACAGGTAAATGTGCTTTTAAGTCCACTAGATATATCTTGGCAAATATATATTATCAACATTTTGACTGATTTTGACCCTTCCTGTCATAGAAGGGATTTATAATAACCAAAAATACATTGTACATGTGATAAGCCATTAAAAATAATAACCAGCCAGACATCTTAAAAGCAAATGAAAACCACAAACACAAGTCACATACGTTGTACAATGTAATAATAATAATAATGTGTGGACTTATATAGCGCACGTATCCACCAACTAAGTGGTGCTCAAGGCGCATTATATTATTACCCCTGCTCATAAGGCTCATAAATCATTCCTGAAACCATCTCAGCTCCCTGGGGAGTATACAGTTCAATTGCTGCCATTACAGCGCATATAGGGCTAATCAACCAACTCTGCCCTCACAGGTACCCATTTAACCCCTGGGTGGAGAGAAGCAATTATGGTTAAGTGTCTTGCTCAAGGACACAAGTGTCACGGCCGGGTTTCAAACCCACATTCTGCTACTAACACCAGAACTTGAGTCCGGTAAGCTAGACCGCTCGGCCACGACACTCCATTTCCCATGAAAATGTAGTGTGTGTACATTAACCATAATCTTCCCAAATCCTCCCAAATCCTCCCAAATCCTCTTTGCTAAAGTGAAGGATTTTGAAGGATTGAGGTTACATGCCACATGCTCTTTGCTAAAGTGAAGGATTTTGGAGGATTGAGGTTATTAGGCATACATTGTACTTGCCTTTCCATGGTACATGTACATATCCATGTTTGTTGCAGTGATTGCCAAGGTCAGTCCATGTTTGTTGCAGTGATTGCCAAGGTCAGTGCTTGAGTCAGTGGACACTGTTTATTGCTCCATGCATGCAGGGAGGGTCCCTGGCCATGTACATGTATCACAGATTAGAAACACATGTATGCATTCATGTCATGTGCTTGCTTTACTACTGAAGGATTGTAACCTCAATCCTTCAAAATCCTTCACTTTAGCAAAGAGGATTTTGGAGGATTTGTGAAGGTTAGGGTTAATTAATGTATTTTACTTTAACATCTCTTGTATTTCCATCTTATTATTGACACCCTTGCACTGCTGGATATTGTATGAATCAAAAATAAAATAAAATTGAAAATAAAATATCAACAAGTAAGCTTTGTAGGTTTGCATGGTAAAAAGGATTAAGTAAAGACTGTTTGCCGTGACACCATGTGAAAATATTCTCTTTGGAGTAGTAATTCGGTCTGAAAAGAACTGATGGTTACGACTATATAGTAATCAATTAAATTTGTTTACAATGGATGCATGGTTACAGCGAATAATGCATGTGTACAACAGGGAATTCCTGTATTCTGTGATATGCATAATGAGTTGCAATGAGACTACATTAACAAAGTCCACACCCTCACTGCATAATAACCAGTCCGGCATGATGAAATCAGGAGCATTCCTGAGTAATTATAATTTTTCCTCAACGAATCCAGTCTCTTCTTCACAATATGTATGTGTACAATGACAGACCACAGCTGGCTCTATGCATATTGAAACTGATAGGTTCCACGCCGCCACACGAATACACATGTTTGTGTGGAGGGTGACTCACCTCGTTATTAATATCGTGTCATGTGACATCTCTAAAGCCTACTGCATGGCTAGGTCACCTCACCTGGCAGTGCTGATGTGTGTACACCTGAGATTATATGCACACAGTCAGTACTGTATCCATCTTTGAAAATAAAACCAGTCAGATTGCCTCTGGCCTCTCAGAAGTACATGCCAAGGTGCACGTGTATGCACAGGTGTAATTACAGGTGGAGGAATTTGTGATAATGTATAATGGTATGCTGGGATCATTTATCAGAAATATAATGTCAGAATGAACTATTAAACCAAAAAGTTTGATTCATTCTACATGTATCGGAATCTGTCCTAAACTATATCAATAGTGTATGTATTTCTTTATGATGTCAGCCATCTTGTTTCGGACAAGTAGAGTATACATGTATAATACAGTACACATAAATATGATTGATGTACATACATGTACATGTACATAGTACATACAGGTTTCATTCTGCATCAAATGTTCATTTTGCTATTTTCTCTAATTATCCATATGTTTCTTAACTGTCCATAATGTCACATCAATCAGTTTGTCAAAGATATGTACACAAATAACATGTATACTGTACATGTATATGTGCATATGGTGCAGTTAAACCACTGCAGGCAAATCTCAACGTGCAATTTGTGAAAATTTGTTGGTTTTAACCCTCCTACTGTTTGACCATTTGAAACCATTCAAAATTTCCACTTACCAAAATGCCCATTGGTTTTGTACACACATGGTGATACCATTTGAACAGTGTTGGTAGCAAGCTTTACTACCATTCAAATCCATTCAAATGCATAGAGGGTCCATTGATTCACCACTTAGAAGTATCCAAACAAGGTTTTGTATTAGCTGTACTACCATTTGGAAAGATCCAAACAAGGTTTTGTATTAGCTGACCTACCATTCAAAACAATTTGGGGGAATCAATACTGTACACAGTTATTTCACCATTAAAAACCACAAAAGCGAATGGTTTCAATTGGTGGAGCAACTTGTATGAAAAAGATACCAGAAGTAGGAGGGTTAAAGGAGAGGTTACTAAAAGTTCAGCATTGTACTTAATGGACTATAGCGATCTACCTGCTGCCCATTTAGAAATTGAGCATGGCTGTTTGAGTGTACACACACATACACGTTGCCCTATTCTATTTCTGAATGGGCAGTGGGTCATTATCAATGTTCAACTCAAACAATTCTCAGAGGCAATTCATTCATTTTTTCTACTAAAAGGTTACCTGGCAATTCATTCAATTTTTCTACTTAAAGGTTGCCTGGTTAGGCAACCTTGTTGAAGGTGTACAACTGGCTATTCAACAATGACAATATTGTCAAATTGTTACGGGTAACCACATGTGGTACTGGGACAGGTAACTGACCAAACTGCACTAACCGTTTATAAATGTGCTAACAAGCTAACCAAAACCAATATTTAAAAATAAAATAAACACCCAACAAATTTGGAAGAATCTGCCGCCCATTTTGTTGTTCTAGACTTTTTTTTTCCCCGCATTGGTTATTGTAAACAATCATTGCAGGGAGTTTATTGATGCTTTATGATTTGAAAATGTTTACACATTGTGCTATTTGCCAAAGATCTAGTTTGTGTGGCCGTCAGGTACTGACTTTCGGTTAACCGACCGTGAACGTTTTGGTTAACCGGTCAGCGAACTAACTGGTAACTCCTAGCACTATGTGTAACTAACATGTACATGTACTCAGTATAAGCTGATGATGACTTCAATCTTCCCTAGAAATAAGTCTGTCCGAGTTGCTGTCACTTTTATGATAAAAGTGAAATCATTTTTACTTTTATAAATTCCACATCTGAATGGATATAATTATGAACAATCTGAATACATTTTCACTATTTTTTTGTTAAAACAACTTTCACAGATTGGTTTTTTTTTAACCCTAACCCCCTAGATATTCTGGCTAGGAGCCTTCCTGAATCCTCCAAAATCCATCAGTGCACTTTTGGAAACATGCCCTTATCTTCAAAATGCACCATGCATTTTCGTTGATCTTTCATATTCAGCACTTATGGCCTGTACTTCTTGCCAGCTAGTAATTTAATTTTGCCCCATTTGAAAAGGTGAAAGTGCCAGTTTCCAAAAGTGCTGAATTTTTTCCCAAAAAGTGCCCCTTGGAGGATTTTGCAGGATGCAGGGTGGTTATGGTTAATGTATATCTTGATTCAGGGAGTGAGCATGTAATTTTTCCAACATTACCATTACCAAGGATATACCTTCAAGTCAAGTTGGTAATTTCCTGTTTTCATCCTATTGGAGTTCCCAAAATGTTTACAAAATGTTAAATATATACATGTACACAGCATGGAAGTTTAACAACTAGATTTCATGTTCATATTGTACCATCAGTCTGTCTTTAATCAGTAATGTGTACGATCAGTTAATCAAAAGTAAAGGTTTATTTTATTTATTTAGAATTTCTTTACTTGAAATAAACCGCTTTATAAAGCTTTGACAGCTAAGCCCAGTCTGAAAGCTAATTATATTTTTTTTTAAACATCTATATAGAATTTCTTCTAGATGGTACAAGTGTTCTGTAATGAGGTAATTTGTATTTTCTTTGTTGTCCATGGATGGAAACCCAATTTGAGGTTGTCACAAATCATGTATGGCAGGGATCTACATGTATCTTAAGGTGGTCCACTGGCTAAATGCCATTCATAAGAAGGCAGAGGACATGTTTAAATCCTCTCAAAAGGCCCTTTTCACACGAGACCGTTTTAACAAGGGACCTTGACTAAAAATCGCATCCATGTTAAAAAATAGCAAATCCCAGTCGTGTGAAAGCTATCCTTGTTAAATAATTATCGCGGACCCTCGTTATTTATAACAGAGATCGAGACCTCCTCCAAAAAATCGTATCGATGTTAAAAATGTGGGAGAAAGTAACGTTTGACTTCGCACAACACGTATATCTTCGCGGGAAAACCACTGGTAACGTAGAAGAAAGCGTTCAGTGAAAAAGCTCTGCGCGAGGTACCAGTGAAATATTGGATTACACAATCATGACCTTTGACCCTCCATTAGTTTTAGTGTGAATGGAAAGTTTGTTAAAAAATCACAAACGACCATGGTGACAGACAACTGGCACCCATTACCAAGGACCTTTGTTATGGTGCTTGTGTGTAAAGGGCTAAACTAGACCAGCTGGCTTGTTAAAATCACAAAGACTGTATCACTCCCTAACAATACAAACTAATGTAGGTAAAACTTGTAGCTTTG
This sequence comes from Zoroaster sp. YZ-2022, assembly GCA_029582265.1. Classification (NCBI taxonomy): domain Eukaryota; kingdom Metazoa; phylum Echinodermata; class Asteroidea; order Forcipulatida; family Zoroasteridae; genus Zoroaster; species Zoroaster sp. YZ-2022. Next base: position 37,883,953 of record CM055818.1, read on the forward strand.
CATGGTGAGGATGATAAGACTAATTGCGGTGACACCATGTGGAATCTCAATTGAGTAGTAATTAGTTCTGAAAAGAACTGGGGTACAACTCGACGTTTCGATCAGTATGCTCTGATCGTCCTCAGGAGATCAGAGCATACCTGAGGACGATCAGAGCATACTGATCGAAACGTCGAGTTGTACTCCAGTTCTTTTCAGAACTAATTACTACTCAATTGAGATTCCACATGGTGTCACCGCAATTAGTCTTACTTACAAACTAATGTAAACAACCAATTAGGAAAGTAACAACCAAGCTAGTTCCTTTAAAAGTATCCCATTGTAACTGTACAACCACAAAATCCTCAGCCTGAATGAGAACAGGTGTTGAGAACAATAGACCTGTCAATCATCCTGCTGGGCCAGGAATATTCTATTTTTATTCTAGCCAAGAGATCTATCCCCTAGATGTAATTCAAAATGAGTGGGCTCAGACTTTAATGAGAAATGGTTATCTGCCCATGGATGAAGGACCAGATAATTATTTCCAAATGTAAAGAGGGTAACCTAGGAAATGGTTTGCCTAATTTGCATAAATTTGCATTTTCTGTTTTTGTTTTTATTTATTATTTTTACTCTATGAAAACATTATAAATGGTAAAATTTAAGGTTGTTGTCTGGCATTTTTTTCTGTGTTTTCGGTTACCCAGGTACCCATTAACAATTTTGTAAAAACACAAAAACCTCCGAATGTATAAAATAACCAATATGAACACAAGTTTCTCTTGTTTTATTCGAGTCACAAGAAATGTGGACTTACTGTAATAATTTCACATCTCTATATTAACCCTCCTACACATGGAGGCCAATCCGATCCACTAAATTCTGCTCTTAAGCAACCTTCAGTACATACGTGTACAAGCCTGCTGTCCTTTCCAAGTAATCTTACAAAATCAACTGTGTGTCACCCAAGGCCACTGTAAATGTTTGAACATATTATTAGTATGGCCTGCAATGTATCAATGGGAGACCACCTTACCCTGCAATCTCAGTGGTGTGACAGTGCACAGAAGGGTAACCATATGAGGCCACTGGCAACAGCTAATAATGGCTTGGAGTGGCCTGAATGGGTTGTTTCAAAAATTGCACTGATTGTAGGAGGGTTAAAGACAAATCACAGTATCCCCATTCCCCACATAATTTTTGTTTAAAAAAAACAAAATCAGAGACTTCCGTATGTGTGGGTATATGAGGCTTGGGCGATATCAATTTTTTTCATCCACGATATATCGGCCAACACATATCGCGATTTTCTATAATATCGCGATTATTTTTACATTCATGCATGATTGCTTTATAGCCAAACCACAGGTATGTACCCCTCTACAAGCATCACAATAAATCCCAAATTCGTTTGTATAGTGTGTATGTTACTTCTGAAGTAGTTTGCTTTTGTTTCTCACTTCCAAAACCTGAAAAGACTGTTCTAATTTTGTTTCCATGGAATTTCTGACTTGACTCACAATGGCGATTTTTTTTTAATCGCGATATTTTTTTAATGCCGATTTTTTTTAATCGTGATATTTTTTAATCGCGATTTGCCGATATCTCGATAACTTAAAAAGGTTCTTGATATCGTAATCGAATAAAAAAAAGGTATTACGATATTTGATATTATCGTGTTATCGCCCAAGCTTACTGCTGCCTTAGAGTTAGGCTATATGTTCAGTCCAAATCTTAAAAAGTCGTTTTGGAACAGAAAAATGGAACCGGGTAATGACAGTTTCGGTCGGGTATCCACTATCTGGATACCCAACACAGCCTTACATTTCACCATTCAGTAAATGTATGTTTTGCTAGAGTGAAAATAAAGATTGAATTGAACTTAATATAAATGACCGTGTTCTGACTTCTGTATTCTGGTCACTAACGGGGGAGTTGACAAGATCAGACCAAAGGGGCGGCTGTACAGTATTTTCTTGATACCACTGAACATAAACATTATAGGCAACAAATAAACGAGGACTGCAAAAATCTGATATTATAATTAATATTAATGTTTTGAGTTTTTACGAAACTGGTGCAGTACTTTACAACACGAAACATTAATTTGCGAAGTGCAAAACAGTGTGATTATTTTACCATCGTATCGTTCAGCTTGTTCAGCCAACTTGGCAATGTAGACAAGATCCTCTCTGTTCCCGTTGTCCCCCATGGTAAGTGACAACAACTCTCGGTGTTATTGGCAAAATGGCTGGATATCTCCCGTTTGATTTTTCACCTGCTCTTGGTACAATTTAATCACTCAAACATGTACGTATGTGTTGTATGCAATCCGTCGCACCCGCTCACCGCTAGACCGATTATTATACTGAAAGCATGTGAAACACCAATGTGTACTATCCAATTGTGATAGCAGTACACTCTATTGGCGACCTAGCTAGACTCGATTCAAGTCTGTTGTTATCGCTCCAAGCCAGCAACGAGCTGAAAACACACATAATGCATAAGTCATGCGCAACATATGGACTCAAAAGTGGCTGCAGAGAAACTGGTACTCAACCTTGATTCCAGTTGTTCAGAGTCTCGGGCGGCTCTGAAGAAAATGGTCAGAAACCAGTTAAAGCAGTTCGGTTGTTTCGGTATAGACGAATTTCAAATAAAACGAATTTGTTTTTTAATAAATAATATTGTCTAAACATTAAAACAATTAATTTCTATATTAAGCTTATTAATAATATCTGGTAGTAATAAAAAGCCAATATGCGCATTTTATTTTCTAGATAAAGTAATTTTTTTATTTTACTTTAAAGGGATGACGTACAATTTTGGTTGTTAGTATTAGGCCTATCTTATCAAAAATGACCGATTTTCCCCAAAAAAATTACTTGATGTGATGTTAGTAAATGTACCTGTCATCCTGAAAAAAATTCTGTCTGAAGTGTTCTCATTTAAGACAAAACACGACCAAGTATTCTCATTTGCAAAACATTAGTTTTCAATATACGTCATCTCACTTTTTTCTCAAATCTGTTTCCCCGCGTAAATATTGTGAATGTTTTTTTTCCACAATTTTCTCCCAACTTTAAGTCATGAGAAAAGTGTCTACCAGACTTCGTTTGTCATTTGTTTATCTTGATTCAGAGAAAGTAAGCTTACTCTCAGAAGCAGTTTTTGGCATCATTTTCAATGTTGTACATTTCCCTTTAATTTACAAATCTTTGCAACGCGCATTGCCACCACCTGCACAACTATTTATCTTGCGTGCGTAATAATCGATGATTTGCAGCAGGAGCAACCTAATAAAGTTTCATCATTATAAGCAAGGTTATATTATGAGCCGTTACATATAATCATGGAGAAATTGTCGCGCTATCATGATCACCAATTTATCAACAATGATGGGCATAAATCTCTTGGTTGGCAGAGGATTATTTCATTTCATTTCAATTATTAATTCCACATGTAAAAATCACATAGCTACATTCAAATTTAAAAAAAACCATCATTACATAAAAATTGCGCAGTATTTAAAATATTAATAGAATAAAAAACATATTACATTGCCCACATACGTGTATATATTCAAATTAATCAGTGGCGCTGGCGGCGCTTTCCGTTATAATATTTGATCTTGAAAGCTCTTGTCAGATAATATTCAGGTAAAATGGTGACACCATGTGAAAATTAGTTCTGAAAAGAAATGGATGTTACAAAAAAGTCGACGTTTCGATCAGTATGATCTAATCGTCTTCAGGAGAATGTCGGACTCTGGGAAATGCTTCTGCTTTAAGTAGGCTGCTGGAAGATCACGTGATGACTGGATGCTGGAAGATCACGTGATGACTGGATGCTGGAAGATCACGTGATTACAGGTCGTTTTTCTGTCGCAGCTCCGAGACTCTGGAATCATCTTCCAACTAAACTCAAATCTTGTCATAGTATAACCAGATTCAAGTCGATGCTTAAAACTCATCTTATGTCACAACTCTTCAAAGATGATGTATATTTGTAATTGCATTGTAGGTACATGTATCTCGGTACATAATTTGTTTTGTTTTCCCTATGCTATCATTGTATATTGTTTGTATTAATGTTTTTTCTTTGTTTCCGCGCCTTGAGCGCCCAGCAGGGTGGATATGTGCGCGCTAAAAATCTTTATTATTATTATTATGATGACTGGATGCTGGAAGATTAGTGCGTTGAGGCATGCAGACGGAAACTGTTGGGACTGGCATCCTAGGAGTGGGGGAGAGGAGTGTGTGTGCTCACTGAACTGAATCAGTTGTTAACAAGCACAGTGGGATAGAGGTTGGCTAACTAAGGATGTAGGAGATCCCTCAGTCTGGGGTGGGTTGTGGACTTTGGATAATATTCATTTACATATCAACATTACAATTAGGTCATGGGGATATTTAAGCGTAATTGATGCGGAGTAGTCGTCCTACACATAATAACTAATTGCTTTAGAAAACTTGCAGTCGATGGGAGGGGTCCACATTCTGATGAAGACAATCGGAGCATACTGATCGAAAGGTCGAGTTGTAACCAATCGGTTCTTTTCAGAACTATTTACTACTCCTTCTCCAATGTTGTTACCCACCCCCCCCCCCCCCACACACACACACCCAGCTTTGTTTATGGTGTAAACTGAGGACCTCCCATTGTTCCCCTCTATTGTGATAGCAACCGGGGACGTATTGTTCTCCATTGTGGTAGCAACCAGGGACATAATTCTCTTTTGTTATAAGTCCTGGGTTTGAATGCATGCCTACGCAAATTCACACGCCCAGCCATGTACATGTATATGGTGTTAACCGAGGACCTCCTATTGTTCACCTCTTATTGATCCCTTTGTCGTTAGACTAACTTTTTATGCATCTCCCATTTGATTTGTTCACGTTTTACAACTGAGGACATTTGCAAAAAAATAACCGCCAACTGAGGACCCATTGTTCCTTTTGTTATACGACCCCTTTTTACACCATAAACATAATTGCTCCACAGTTGTTGGGTCCTTTAAAACTTCCGTTAACCCTAACTCCCTAGGCCCACTTGCTTACACATAACCTGAATCCTTCCTAACTCCCTATAGGCCCACTTGCTTATACCTAAGTCACAATTAAAGCGGAGCCCGGGCGGCGTGTGCGATTTCTAGGCATCGACCGGCGTGTAGAGGTCGGCGAAAGATCGCGCGATAGGGCGGTCACAGTCACAATTAAAAGTGCCCCGCACGCTGCCATGACGGGGCCAGGGGGGTCGCAGGCCGGCGATCGGCCGACTTTCCTGGAAATGGGGTCGAATTCTTGGCCCGTTTATCGGCCGGTGTCCGGCAGGCACTCGTCCGATGTTCTGCCTATGTCCCTGCGATACCCCTGCGGTATCCGGCCGGGCGCCGCCAAGTCGGCCGGACGCCGGGCGGGGCCCGGCCGGCGTCTGAGCGGCGTCTGGGCGGCGCCCGGCCGGCGCATGGCCGATATATGGATTGTCTGGGTTGTCCAAAATTTGGCCCGGCGCCCGCCCGATGTGTGCGATGCCCTGCCGGACATCGGCCGATTTATTGGCGATCAGTTTGCGATGCGAAACGCCGCACCAGGTTTTAAGTCCGAGTTAAAAGTAACTCGATGCCCGCCGGCCCGATGCCCAAAAATGACCCGGCAGCCGCAAGGAGTCCCGTGGGGCCCCGGCCGAAAATGCCTAGAAATCCGTCGCAAACTACTCGCAAACCCATCGCAAGCTAATTGTGACTGGGGTATTACACGTAACTTTCACTTTAGCAAAGAGGATTTTGGAGGATTTAGGAGGGTTAGGGTTAATCCATTCTCCAAATGGAAATATCGCCACAACTTATTGTGTTCCCTTTGTCGTTGTCAAACCTTGTAGTTATGTCCCATTGTTTTTTTTACGAAAAACCCAGCTGACGACAACCAGGAACTTCTTCTTTCCTTTTTGTTAGAAATATGTTTATATATTTTTTCTTTTGTATGGAGACACCTGAGCCCCTTGGGTTAGTTTCCCCCGCCCCCAAGTCATTTGGGAAACCTTTGTTGACTGTAATTTTGTTTTGTTTAACCCCAGGCAAGCCATTCGATTCCGAGAATTGTTTTAAAGGGACAATATTGTCATGGAATTGGAGTGCTTGTTTTAGATTAACTCAGTGACTGAAAATAATGCCCACATTATAAGGACATATTACCGTTTATGCTGCATAAACGAGCCATTAAGTTAAACTAGGATACCAATTCCATGCATGGTTTAAAGTCTGCTCTGATCGTGACTATAAAATCCCTTTAATATTTTTGTTAAAGAGGCACTATCGTCACGAGCAACAGGGCATGGAATCGGAGTGCTATTGTTGGATTAACTGAGTGACTGCCATAATACCCCACATGATAAGGTCATAATATCGTTGTTGCTGCTGCATAAATGAGCCAGTAATTTTCAGTCACCGTGTTCATCTTAAACTAAGACACCGATTCCATGCCCTGTAGAAAGTCTGCTTTTAATCGTGACGATACTGCCCTTTAAATACTTTCACCTTACAACACTGCCCTCATCTGTCACTTAAATAAACTAACAAGCAGGACTCACATCTAGAGTGCTTGAAATTGTTCTTTTATTCAGTAAAATTACCACACAAATGTAATTTCTGTTGTTATTACATTATACATGAACAAATAGTGCACAAACACTGTACACACTCTACATGTGAGCATTTTTAATTCAATAAGCCCTTCTTAACAATCATACATGAGTGTGATATCAGAAGTCTGTTATCTACACAATGTTTGCTAGTGTGTTATTCGCACCGTGCATCAGCTGTCAAGAGCACATGTTGTTAGATCACTGTGGACGACAGTGTTCGTATTTTTGCAGTTGATGTGCGTACGATCATTGGCGCTGGCAGAAGTACACACGCACTAAGTACATAACATACGCGCCTAAAGTGTCCACACAATTGCTCACTCAACTATCATCAAGACAATGGCTATTCATCATGACGCTGGGTGCAATTTCACCGCTAGATAATTTTCACCATTTTTTACTGCAATTTCTCCGCTGGATAAACCCATGGTACTCCATATGTGCGCATACAAAACCAGCGTGGTAATGAGTTTGGCTACCACGCTTGATGGGAGAAGCGTTGGTTGCCGCTTGCAAGTTCTTAACATGACCTGAACTAGACGCAACCAGATCTCGCACGTGTAAATTACACGTGTAAATTTTGTAGCTGGCTGACCACCCAGAATGCACTGCTTTCTTTTTTAGACCTTGCAGGTCAATTTTTGCAATCGTCATGGCCCAAATCCATTGTTCTAAGAGTACTAATCTAGGTTATTAACCCACTGACAAACTTTGTGTAGGTGATAGACTTTTTGGGACACCCATAGCCTCGATTTCAGCCCAATTCGAGCAGATGTACTGAGAAATGTATGCATATTCCGAGAGGTAATCCCAATAAAATGCCTCAATTGGCCAATCAACAGCTGTTAATAAATCAAAATCCCTTACTGACCAATCAAATTTGTTAAAATGGCCCTGCGTTGTGTGTAGACTGCATTATACAACATCATTATCACTAGCCGAGTAAGTCTGTTAATTATTAGTACATGTTATATGTTTGTCTGCGTGGTGTCGAAATGACTACTGTAGCCTCATGCTCATGTTGATTCATTCATGCATATTCATCAAGAAAGGGCTCAATGCGTATTTAATGACATACAAGCTACCTTTTTATAAAGACAAATATACCCGTAGACTGCATTAACCTACAATGTAACAAATGGCAGATATAATTAAAGGTAATAGGAATTAATGCGATAATTATAAGTGCAGATAAAACTATTCTTTTAAGCACCTCTAAACAAACAGAAGAAAAATATGAGTAAAAAAAAGACTTTCATGCAACCTGGAAATGCAGAAACTTCTTTCCGTCAGTGGAAAAAAAATAATACAGCATTACAGGTATTTCCTTCAGTAAAAGATGTTCATGTGCTAAGTGAATGAACCCTTATCACGATGTGGCCATCTTGATTGCCATGAGGCCAAATCGAGGCTTGGCAGAAAACAAATAGTCTGCTGTTTTGATCATTGTATCGCAGTCAAGGAATCATACAAAGATGGCCTCAGCATGATGGAGGTCTGATGCTGTACCGGGTGATGCAATTTCAGTTATCAATTAATCAATATCACAGCAAATATTCATTGGGTTATGGTGTTCACAGCACTGTCATAAATAAAAAAAACATCCTTCGTCTTTTGTTATTAGGTAATATGTACTTAATTGAAATAACACATACACAATTCAAATAACACATACACAGGCAGCCCTATGGGGGAAACAAACAAATACTACACTACTGTCACTTAAAACACAACATGATAGCATATTTGCCAAAATTGTTTCAAAATAATCAATTGAATGTTATTAAAGCACACCTACTCTCAAACTAGGTACTACAATGAGCGCACAAGTCTCACAACTTCAAATTTACTTTCCATACGAACATCTGTCTAGCCACAGGCCCTCTGGTATTGTGTAAAATTCAATTTATTTAATTTTTGTTTGTTTCAATGTTACAAATTGTGATTATTATTATTTTTTATTTTTTTATTTCACAAAACCTCCTTATCAAAATTGGCCAGCTAAGCCCAGAATGAATTAGTTTTTCTTCAGAAGAAAAACTAGATTTTTGGAACATGATGAAGGTCATACTTTGGTGCCAAGACGTTCCGTATTCTCGTAAACTGTTAATAGTTTTTAATGTCAATTTGCGCGCTCACTTATAACCATCTTGTACACAGAGAAACTAATATTTATGATAAGCAGGAAAATGTCTACAACTTAAGTAGAGGCTTGGGTCATACATTTATTCATCATTTTCAAACGTGTACAAAACGGATGCTTGGGGGTAGGAGGGGGTTAGGAGGGTGGGGAGGGAGAGGCAAGTCAAAGATGATTATACTATCTCTTCAACATTTTCTGGCATATCTGGAATGGGGGAGGGGGTAAACATTGAGAAAGATGAAACTTCTTACACTCTCTAAAATGACAAAAAAATGGTAACCCCTTGGTGTTTTATTTTTCCCTAACCATGTATTCTGACACAAATTGACTTCACATCACTAATATTTAAGCAGCAAGTTGTTTAAACACATAATAATCATACATGTAGAGTGTCCAACGTTTGTTTGTTATTGTTTATATGATTCATCATAGTTCCCACTGCACTGAATCCCCTTTTGTTTGGTTGCTCCTCCCCCTTTATAGCCAACGTGGACTCGCGACAGGCTCAATAATCAGACATAATGTGATTTTTGTCTTACCTCGTCCATCAGTCTTGAAGTCATTCGTTTAAGTGACTGGCCCAAACGCCATTTTGATTTGGGATATACATGTAGGACACTCCATGCTACTTATCACTATGTATAATCCAATATTACTGACAACTAGTTATGAATATTGGGTAACTTTGCTGTTGGGAAGGTAAGCATTTAAATCACCATGTATATATGTACCTGTCCTACACCCATTCTGCATCATGAAATCGCCCTTCTTACCCCATGAAAACCTAGGTTATATCACACCCATGACACCCTTTTGGATTGTACCACTTACCCCCCATGAAACCCTTTTGGGTTGAACCATTCACCCCATGAAACCCTTTTGGGTTGAACCATTCACCCCATGAAACCCTTTTGGATTGTACCACTTACTCCCCATGAAACCCTTTTGGGTTGAACCATTCACCCCATGAAACCCTTTTGGATTGTACCACTTACTCCCCATGAAACCATTCCGAGTTGAATCACTTCATGAAATCCTTCTGGGTTGAACCACTTAACCCCCATGAAACCCTTTTGGGTTGTACTGCTCACTCCCAATGAAACCCTTTTGGGTTGAACTATTTTATCCCCCATTATACCCTTCTGGATTGTACCACCGAGCGTAAAACTGTTACTGTCGAGTTTTTAGAAAGAAATAGGGCGTATTCCCAGAGTTACTTTCCAAATAATGACGAAATTGGGCGAATGTGAAATGCCAGAGTCACAAGTGGAGGTCGTCCACACAAGGTATGCATAATGTAGTGTACATATGCACTAAATGCAGTACAAATTTGAGTGCCAAGAATACGCTCTATTCCTTCCCCTAATAAAGTTACTACGTATATAATGAAGTTTACCAATACTGTAACCATCCCCCCCCCTTCTAAAAACTCAATATGACCTTTGTTATGCAATGTGGTGGTTTGAGCAATATGGGTGTGAACGTAACTTTCAAGAGACCAGAGTAGAGACAACTACATGTAAATAAACTTGCCGTCTGGCCCGTCTTATTGTGGGATTAAATGTTTCCTTTCCAAGAAATGTGCGGCTAGTGTGGGTGGTTCCCTTGTACAGCCTAGTAATCTCTGCCCTGTGTTGGTTGTAACAGACAATAATTGACGCAATTAAATAGCATATTATTACTTCTTACTTAGCCCCACCCCCCCCCCCCCAAAAAAAAGTCTCCGGTTTTTGGTCCATGCTTGCATCGCCTCAGACCCGTGCATCAGCATTTTTATTTATTTTTTGGTTTCTTCTATGAAACGATGTCCAATTGCAGCCAAAATTGCTGGATTACTGATTGAATGACTTTTCACAAAGGGGTGTGAACATATGCCTGATTTGTGAGGCCTCTCTTAGCCACCACACTTTGTGTATGGGGAAATTTGATCTGGTTCCTGTAACCGCGTATACATGCATCGCGTATTTATCTGGTTGGCGTCACCGCACCGATTTTAAAGCCGACCTTTGACAAGAGAACGGAGACTTTTTGAGGAGGGGGGGTGCCTTATCCTGATCAGTGATTGTCACTGTTCTCCATCGGGGAGAACAGTGAATTGCAAGAAGACGAGGAAGAAATATCTGTTTTAAAATAGAAAATCACCTGGAGAACTAATATGGGACTGAAAACCCCAATCCATACGTCAGCTTGGGTCCGAGTGGTGATTCAAACCCTGCTCCACCCAATATTCTTTGAGATTGCCAAGTTGGTGAAATTTTCCCAGATTTTTTTTCTCTGCCCAAGTGCTGGGAGTTACCAGTTAGTTTGCTAATCATTTTACAGAAACTTTCATGGTCGGTAAAACGCAAGTCGGCCTCGATGTAACACCAAAGATGTAACACCAAAGATGTAACGCCAAAGATGTAACGCCAAAGATGTAACGCCAAAGATGTAACGCCATAGATGTAACACCAAAGATGTAACACCAAAGATGTAACACCAAAGATGTAACGCCATAGATGTAACACCAAATATGTAACGCCAAAGATGTAACGCCATAGATGTAACGCCAAAGATGTAACGCCAAAGATGTAACGCCATAGATGTAACACCAAAGATGTAACACCAAAGATGTAACACCAAAGATGTAACACCAAAGATGTAACACCAAAGATGTAACACCAAAGATGTAACACCAAAGATGTAACGCCAAAGATGTAACGCCATAGATGTAATGCCATAGATGTAACACCAAAGATGTAACGCCATAGATGTAACGCCATAGATGTAACACCAAAGATGTAACACCAAAGATGTAACGTATGCAAAACTCGATATGAATAGTTAATTAGTATATTCTACCCCCCGATTTTCTCAATGGATTCACATGATTCACGTTGGTAGACTTTTGTGGCCCCCCCAAAAAATGGATTTCCGGGGGGAAAAAAATGGAGAAATCACATCCTTGAGATAATGAAGTAAGCAGAAATCAATTGTTTGTGCCCAACTTAAGATACTCACATTTAGTATGACTTGATGTAAGCTTGTATGACAGCGCTACTTAAGATTCCTGTTGTTGGTCCTCAATGTCTTCTACTTTCTCTGTAAACAAAAATGATCAAAGACACATGGTTTGTTGTATTTACATGACCTTGACATGATGGGTCATAACTCAAGGACAAATGCATACTATAGATTTGATCACAAACACCACAGTGCAACCTGATTTGCCTTCAATGCATGCTGTTCTAGCTAATGATAAAAATACTGCATAAACTTACCTGATCTCTGAGATAATATCCATCAATGTTACAAGCATACTGAACCACAATTATGCCATGCTTTTTCTTAACCCTCCTACTATAGCTGCACTTTAATGGCAAGTAGCTATAGAGGTCAAAACCAGTCAACTGCCTGTTTTGACTGTTGACCCAAATGTGCACACAGGGGCATTTTGGACTGGTTTTTACTGTCATTTTGACCACCCTGAACAATACCAGACAATGCTTTTACCAGTCCAAAAATGGTCGACTCATTTTGACCTGTAAATGTACTTACTACAGGTAAGGTTTGACAGTGTTCGACTTTTTAAGTGCACTAGATTATACCTTGGCAAGTAGATTAACATTTTGACTGATTGTGACCCTTGCAGTCAGTCATAGAAGGATTAATTTGCTTGTGTTCAATTCCAATCCTCTAGTTTTAAAGAAATATACCATGAACAAAACCTAAGAAAATGTCATCACAATGTTTTTTATGAAAAATTGCTGTCCGGCAACCTTTGTGTAAGTTCAACTAATCTTGGACGATAACATGATAACATCGAATATCACAATACCTGTTTTTTTATTCGATTACGATATCGAGAAACTTTTCAAGTTATCGAGATATCAGCAATTCCTGATTAAAAAATATATCACGATTAAATAAAAATCGCCATTGTGAATTGCCATTGTGAGTCGCGTCAGAAATTCCATGGAAACAAAATTCGGAGAGTCTTTTCAGCTTTCCGAAGTGAGTAACAAAAGCAAACTACTTCAGAAGTACATACACACAACGCAAACGAATTTGCCATTTATTATGACGCTTGTAGAGGGTACATACCTGTGATTATTGGCTCTAAAGCAACCATGTGTGAATGAAAAAATAATAATCATGATACTATCGAAAATCGTAATAAATGTTTGCCGATATATCGTGGATGACAAAAATTGATATCTCAGGAAGGTTTTATAAATAACAATACATTCATTGGTAATTACCAATGTTACACCTTCCCTCTAAAATTGCCTGGAACCCATTCACTCACTCCTCAATACAATATCATAATAATTTTTTACAGAACATAAGACTGGCAATATAATTATTCATGCAATTGTCAAACCCAATGTGGTTACATAAAAGGTAGATATTTTTTTAATTTATACACAATGTACACAACAGACAGTGAAGGAACAACCATGGTTAATTTTTTTTATTTGCATTTTTCCCCCACATCTGGTATGATAATTGAGAGCACATACTTGTACCCGAGTGACATTTCCTGTACTTGTATTAACCCTAACTCCCTGGGCCCATTTGCTTACACATAACCTGAATCCTCCAATATCCTTCAGTAGTAAAGCAAGCACATGACATGTATGCACATATGTGTTTCTAATATGTGATACATGTATATGGCCAGGGACCCTCCCTGCATGCATGGAACAATAAACAGTGTCCACTGACCCAAGCACTGACCTTGCAATCACTACAACAAACATGGATGTACATGTACCATGGAAAGGCAAGTGTGCCTAATAACCTCAATCCTCCAAAATCCTTCACTTTAGCAAAGAGCATGTCGCATGTAACCTCAATCCTTCAAAATCCTTCACTTTAGCAAAGAGGATTTTAGAAGGTTAGGGTTAATGAAAAAGTACTACAACTACAATTATCAAGTCTCAAAAGTCTGTGAGAGCCCTACAATGTTCCACAATATTTGCAGAACCTTTTAAAAGACAGCATTTTAACTTACTACCAAATAAGCTGTTCACATGCATCAACAAAACTTTCAAGACAATCAGATTCAATATCTCTGGGCTGCACTCACAACCCTGTCTGCCCCCTGACCTACCTTCTGGCTCACTGTCTGACGTCCAGAGAGTAAGGTTGTCTCTTATCAACTGCAGGATGAGTGTAGAGTCTTTGTAGCTGTCGTCTTTCAAATTATCCAACTCTCTTAAGGCATTGTCAAATGCCTCTTTAGCCACCCTGCATGCTTTACCCTAAAACAAAAATACCACAAGGCGTTGTTATAATCAGAGGCATTGTTATAACCCAACGCATTGTTACAATCAGAGGCATTGTTATAACCCAACGCATTCTTGTAATCAGAGGCATTGTTATAACCCAAGGCACTGTTATAACCCAACACAATGTTATAATCAGAGGCATTTTTATAATCAGAGGCACTGTTATAACCCAAGGCATTGTTATAACCCAACACATTGTTATAATCAGAGGCATTGTTATAATCAGAGGCATTTTTATAATCAGAGGCATTGTTATAACCCAATGCATTCTTGTAATCAGAGGCATTGTTATAACCCAAGGCATTGTTATAACCCAAAGCATTGTTATAATCAGAGGCATTTTTATAATCAGAGGCATTGTTATAACCCAATGCATTATTGTAATTAGAGGCATTGTTATAACCCAACGCATTGTTATAACACAACACATTGTTGTAATCAGAGGCATTGTTATAACCCAACGCATTGTTATAACCCAATGCATTCTTGTAATCAGAGGCATTGTTATAACCCAAGGCATTGTTATAACCCAACACAATGTTATAATCAGAGGCACTGTTATAATCAGAGGCATTGTTATAACCCAATGCATTGTTATAATCAGAGGCATTGTTATAACCCAACGCATTGTTATAACCAGAGGCATTGTTATAACCCAACACATTGTTATAATCAGAGACATTGTTATAACCCTACACATTGTTATAATCAGAGGCATTTTTATAATCAGAGGCATTGTTATAACCCAATGCATTGTTGTAATCAGAGGCATTGTTATAACCCAACGCATTGTTATAATCAGAGGCATTTTTATAACCCAAGGCATTGTTATAACCCAACGCATTGTTATAATCAGAGGCATTTTTATAATCAGAGTCATTGTTATAACCCAATGCATTCTTGTAATCAGAGGCATTGTTATAACCCAAGGCATTGTTATAACCCAACACATTGTTATAATCAGAGGCATTGTTATAACCCAACACATTGTTATAATCAGAGGTATTGGTAAAACTTGTAGCCTTGCATGGTGAAGAGGCATTGTTATAATCATAGGTATTCTTGTGATCAGAGGCATTGTTATAACCCAACACATTATTATAATCAGAGGCATTGTTATAACCCAACGCATTGTTATAACCCAACACATTGTTATAATCAGAGGCATTGTTATAACCCTACACATTATTATAATCAGAGGCATTGTTATAACCCAACACATTGTTATAATCAGAGGCATTGTTATAACCCAACACATTGTTATAATCAGAGGTATTGGTAAAACTTGTAGCCTTGCATGGTGAAGAGGATAAGACAGACTAATTGCGGTGACACCTCTATTGAGTGGTAATTAGTTCTGAAAAGAACTGGAGGTTACATTTCGATCAGTATGCTCTGATCGTCATTGTAATATTCTGAGGCATTGTTATAACCCAATGCATTGTGATACCCCAACACATTGTTTTAACCAAAGGCATTGTGCTAAAAATTTGCAATACATTTCACATTTTTCTCAAAGTTAGTCAGAATAATTTCTCAGGATGTTTGGTACCATCACCAACTTCAATTCTAGTAAGTTTTTAGGTTTTTTGTAAAAAAGTAAATACCAAATAATAATATACTACTTAAAACAATTTAGGGAACACCGGAATAATCTCAGTTAAAGCAAGATCATTTATTTCAGATAAACACAATGTTTCACAGAATTGATGAGAAACAACTGCACAATGAAACAGATGATAAAGGATGCATGTAGTGATTACACATTTCATGACATGACTACTGAAAGAGAGAGGGGGTTGCAAATGAAAATCCCGGTTCATGGAACATTTCAAACCTATTTATTGTTAAAAATCCGGTGTTCCCTAAATTGTTTTGAGTAGTATATTTAGTAGCACATAATAGTAGGGTGGCCACACAGAGGAAAATCCATTCTGCCGATGGTGAGTTTTTTGTACGTAGGGTCCGACTAATTTGTTTTCGTGTGTAAGATTTGTTGTAGTGAATAAAAAATATAAATATATATATATAAAGCATAAGTATGTATATTGTGTTTAATTTCTGTGTATTTTTGTCCATGAAAAACGAATAAAACATAAAAAAGCAAAAATTTTCAGTGTAACATTACCCAGTTTGACGGATTTGCGCTCGATGGTCTCGAGAAACATGTTTTCAAATCAAAGTCGCGAAGTGATCCACTCACCCTACATAGTAGAAGAGTTATACCCCATTCGAAAGTGGTTGAATCCAGCTTTCAGATGATGCCTGCAGCCAATCAAAATTCAGTACCAAGAAAGTCTGTGGCGCGAATGAAGGTAAGATTGAAATGAACTTATTTAATTGCAAGTAAATTCAGATAAATTGACAATTCCTCTTTCATTTGACACATAAATAAAAGGCCGTCCAGAGAGTGAATCATCTTGCTTTTACGTTTTTAAGCTAGGGTTTATTTTTCGACCCGCAGTAAATTCATTCGAAATGGCCTCGGCTCAAGATTGTTCATTGTGTCTCACGCGCCGTTGTCAGCACCGTGGATCATTTACGTTGCTGTTTGGAAGCTGCATCTTTTAAGCACAAGGATATTGAGCACTTAGTAACTGAAAACGTCGTACCTAGTAAATATTTACTGCACATACATTTTTATTTTTAGGAATGGCCATTTGCCTGAAAATTTTGAAAACGAGAAATAAAACATTTTTGGAGAGGTGAATCATTACGCATTTGCAATTGGGGAGTAAATACAATTGTTGCACGGACCACTGACGCACGGGATTCGTGGTAGTCATGCCGTTTATCAGTTTACCTTGTTTGGCGATTGGCTGTTACATCAATAACCGTTTGTCCCGTTGGAATTTGAGTGAGTTTGATTTTTTTATTATAAAAAATATTATTTATAGGCCTATTTTCTGGATGACAATGAAGACACATTCCTTCTCCAGCATTTAATTTTTTTTTACTGTCTAGTACGACCCTCCTCATCATAATGCTTTGAATGTTTACCCTCTGGAGAAGGACTGGAACGAAGGAAATTTGCAAATTTTCTAGGTGTAACATGTGAGTATAAAGTAAAGTTTCGAGCAGAATGCTGAAAATTTTCAACAGGGTTATGTTCTCTTCATTAATTAATTAATTTTTTTTTTTTTAATGATTCATGATCGGTCAATATATATCTTTCAAACATTTTAAGTCAGAAAACTTAAACTTAAATTCAATGCTGTTCAAACCTGTTCCTTGTTTTCGGGCTTGCCAATATACATGTATTGAAAAACATGTGTCTCTAAGGTGCCGTCCAAAGTTTTCAACATTTTTAAGGTCGTACAGAGAGTACTACTTTTCAAGACCCCCCCCCTCCCCCCAAAGTAGTACTTTTCAACATTTTTTTTTTCAATGTTGATGCGCATGTTTTATATAACATTTTACATGTGTGCTGCACTGACTATATAGGCAGGTCACACAAATTTTAATATTGTGCGTAAATCTTAACTTGAAGGGCTTGATGAAAGAAACACAAATCTGGAAAAAAATTTGAAATCGGACCTACCGTTCTTGAGTTATGGCAAATTAATGAGGTCAAATTTAAATAGCGGTTTTAGCCATTTTGGTCAAAAAAGAGGAAATTTGAATATTTTACATTTTTACTTTTATATTTCAACATCAATTAGCAGATTTGGTCAATCAAGTTTTAAATTTTACCAATATTTGGGCAGGGAAATTAATCAAACAAAAATAATGCCACATTTCTTTTTAGTTTTGGACATAGGGCTCGTTAAATATGGTCCATTATGCTATGGTCCTATCATGGGACAAGATGGATTTCGTGAAAAATGACTTAAGTCCAACTAATTAATATGCATAAATGCTCTAACTTGAGAACGGATCATCTGACAAGCCTGAAATTTGGCACAAGTATTGTTTGTACTAAAAGCTAAGTTTGGAACTCCTTGCCAGTGATCTGTTGAAAATAAAAAAATAAAGAAAACATTTTAAAAATTAAATCTTCATAAACTTTATTCGAGTTTCCCATGATAAAAGTCAATTTTTGTTAATAAGTCAAGGTAATTGAAAAAGAAAATATCGTTTTTCCATAAGTGAAAAATTCCTTTTAAATTTTAAACAGTACATGTTGGAAATAAAGCTAATTTTATGATGAAAAATTCTGCCTTTTTTAAAATTTAATTTTAATAACAAGTATAAAAAAAAAATCAAAATTACGGGAGTAACACTACAGGATAGAACAGCCGACAAATCAATGACGGTGACGTATGCATTGCGTTTGTAGTTACAAGATATCACGTGACTCCTTACATTGCCGTTTCGTTTATTGTGCATGACCCCCATGCAGTATGAAAAACAACGTACATTTTTTTTCTGATTTTTTTCCTCGTTTAATCTTATTTTCTGTGTTGAACTAGGATATATTTTACAAGATTGCAAGTAATTAAGTAACTGCACACTTAAAAACAAGAAACTAACATGGAAGTCGATATTCTGAGAGCAGAAGCTCGAGTTCATCGCTGCTCCATCCCGACACGCGCTCGACCGTGTTACAAAATCCAACCTGCCGTGGTGGTCAGTGGTTTCAAACTGATTTAGTAGCGTTCTTCATTGATTTTCTTTACAAACTAAAAGTAAAATAAAGTTCAACTCCTCTACTTTAACATAATTATTCCAAAATTTTATATTTCGAGGTATTTTGGGAAAAACATTAATTCCTTTATCAAATCGCTGCTTGCCATTCCGGGACGCCATTTGAAAATTCTCGGACCATACCCATGAAAGCTTGGGCTTTTCCGAGTCTATTTTAGATTCTGGATCGCTTACGCTGACAGGAACGCATCGGAATCTACAATTTTGCGAGCGCTATCGGGGACCAAATCGCCGGTGCTGAAGTCCCTCAACGATAAACGGCGCTTCCGCGATTCACGGTCGATCGGAGGTGTTTTTCAAATGGTGTTTAGTACAAGATTTTCGGACCCAATCAACCCCAAAAACACACGATGGAATGATAAAACAACACACATCACTATACTGGTATTAAAAAAAACCAATTACATAATTTTCCTTCGCTGATTGTATGGTACAAAATCAACATTTTATTCACCATTTAAAGTCGTACGCGGCCTCCGACCCCCCGTCGTACGCTTTGTACGACCATTAAAATGTTGAAAACTTTGGACGGCCCCTAAGGTTAGACCAAGTTCAAGCTAATTGAAAAATGAAGTAAGGGACATTTCAAATAGCTTGGACTAGCCAATTATCATATGTAATTTGCATATTAATTTGCATAATTAATTATTGCACACTATGAGATTTCATTTCAGACCAGAATACATCATTAGTTGACAAACTGTTATAAAAGAATGAATCAAACCCCCCATTTTGTTAAAATTCAACAACAACAAAATTCCCTCATATGTTTGTGCACAAAAATCGTTATGGCTGATGCGTGATCTGTTTTTCAAAAACACTTCTGGAGCCATCTTTTGAGGTCAATATTTTAAGAATTAGACCTACAGTGCGGTTCATCCCTTTATTAATCATCATGGCACATGTCAACACAATAAATCATGATTACTTGACTTCATTGACCTAGGAACAAAGTTATTGTACATAGGTCGAAAACTGGAGAACAAAAACACTGCATTATTAGGGGTACTGTTGGCCCATTTTAGTTTATGGGACCGACTTTGGAGCAATGGAGCAATCTTCCAGGCTTCATCTCTCCCAAAATTGCTGTGAGCAACAAGAAATTTAAAAAAACATGTTATTGACTACATACATTTTAAAATGTTCTTGTGTAAAAACAGGAAAAAGTGTGTTTTTCGCTAATTTGCATAATTGATCGAGTGACAGGTGCTTTAGAGGCGTCTCAATTTTGACTCAAGAACGCTACATCTGATTTACATACTCTTTTTTTTTTTAAGTGTCATCTATTATTTCTGTACTCTACTGATTATATCAATTATAGCCTTGTTACACATATTTCAGATTTTTCCATGGCCACCCTAATAATAGCACATTTCACATAATGTCTCAATGCATTTCCGCTGGTCAATATCATTCCTGTAATCTTTCTCACCTCCCTAGGGAATGTAAAGCCCATTGTGTGCAACCTTTTAGCACTACAGGGCTAAACAAACACAATAACCATCTCTACTCTCACAGGTACCCATTTATACTCCTGAGTGAAGAGAAACAATTACATACAGAAAAGTACAGTCTTGCTCAAGGACATAGGTCCTTGAGCAAGGATTTGAACCCAAGTCAGGATTCAAACTCACATTCTGACGACTCGGCCATCAGAACACAAGTCCGATGCACTAAACCGCTCGGCCATGGCACCCCTGAATGTGTATAATCCCTTTAAAGCGCAGAACAGGGAAAAATAAAAACTGGAGATTGAATTCTTACCGGGTCACCCATGATCTCATAGTAGAATACTGAGAAGTTGAGAGCCAGTCCAAGACGTATCGGATGTGTCGATTCCAGATTGTTTGCATCATCCACGGCCTTCTTGTAGGCCCCCAGAGCTTCCTCTCTTGACTCCTTACGACGGTCATCTTCACTGACCTCTGCCAGATAGCGGTAGTAGTCCCCTTTCCTTTAGGATCAAAGTCAATATGTTAACCACACAAAGGGAATGGTTTTGCAAGGGAATGGTCTCCCCTGTCCCTCCCACCCCGCCCCTCCCACCCCGCCCCTCCACCCCCTCCCCCTTGGGTCCGTTTTATTACTGTATGTTTTAAATTGTAATTTAAAAAAAATAATATAACAGGGGTGTGATTTGACAAAAGTAAAACATCCTGAAAAATGCGGAGCGGGCCTGGTCTCCCTTTGGTCGAGAGGACCTGAACCTCCTGGATGTTTAATTTTGCAGGATTTACAGACACTCCACATCCCCACAAACAAGAAACTAGAGGTTTCGAGACAATACAGGCTACTTCTTTCTTTCCTTGGTGGGGTGTTGTGGCCGAGCGGTCTAGCTTACCGGATTCAAGTTCTGGTGTTAGCAACATAATGTGGGTTCGAATCACGGCCGTGACACTTGTGTCCTTGAGCAAGACACTTAATCATAATTGCTTCTCTCCACCCAGGGGTTAAATGGGTACCTGTGAAGGCAGAGTTGGTTTGCTCTATATGCGCTAGAAATGGCAGCAATTGAGCTGTATACTCCCCAGGGAGCTGAGATGGTTTCAGGAATGATTTATGAGCCTTATGAGCAGGGATAATAATATAATGCGCCTTGAGCACCACTTAGTTGGTGGATACATGCGCTATATAAATCCACACATTATTATTATTATTATTATTACTTCTCTTCTTTTCAGGACAATTTTGAGGCAAAGGGAGATTTGTAAAAAATTCTGAAATCAGGAAAAATCCGGATAAATCACAGGACTGAAATAAACAAAATTGCCACACTTTCAAATATTGGACCCCTTATTGACTATTAACAGGACGTGGGACTTGTTCTGTGACTTCAATCAAAATATCTTCCAGGGGCTATTTTTTTCAAAACAAACATTTCCACAGCCCTTCCATTGACAATTTTCAGGCTACATGCCTGGCTTGCAGTTCATAGCAAAATGCTTCGCAGAATTCACCACATGCAAAATGGAGCCCTACACAAAGATTTGTCAGGGGTTTGATCACATTAGGTCGTCAGAAATCACCCGGAGGGAATTAATCAATGAAATACATCTAAGTAAGACTAATTGCGGTGACACCATGTGGAATCTCAATTGAGTAGTAATTAGTTCTGAAAAGAACTAGAAATACATCTAGCTGTAATTTAGTGGCAAGTAGCTATAGTGGTCAAAATCAGTCAACTGACTGTTTTTGACTGTTGACCCAAATGTGCACACCGGGGTATTTTTGACTGGTTTTTACTGTCATTTTGACTACCGTCAACAATACAAGACAATACTTTTTACCAGTCAAAAACGGTCAACTCATTTTGACCTATAAATGTACTTACTACACGTAAGGTTTGATAGTGTTCGACTTTTCAGTGCACTACATATATGCCTTGGCAAGTACATCATCATTTTGACTGATTTTGACCCTAGTAGTCAGAGAAAGGTTATTAATCAGATCAAATCAACAATGAAAATTCTTACATTTTGAAGTAGAAGACTCTAGACTCAATCTGTTCTTTATTATCTTGGGCTGAACTATCAGTATTGGGAATAAGAAACTTGTCCAATAACTCCAGAACGTCATGGCACAGAGCAAATAACTCCTTTTCAATCTGAGGAAAATAGAAAAGAAAAAGTATTCAGATTTTTATCCAGCAAGATGTCAGGGTGTCTTCTGGACGCTAATTCTAATGCAACGCTGTTGTATTCGTTATACACATGAATGCATTGTAATTCTTGTACGTTTTTTCCAAACAAAATTACAAATATGGACCCGAATTAGTATCACCAAAAGTCTAATATGTACATGAAGTGTTCCAGACACGTACATACCTCGTCCAAGATATTGTACTCCAAGAACAACGGATTTGGGTCAACCATGATGCTATATTCTAGATACTGACTGTCGCGTAAGTCTCAAAAGAAGCAGTTTATAGACCTTATGCATAAGATGTCGCAAACAGAAGGTCGCCCTCTATCAGAGGCTAGAGAAGGTCACTCATTGGTTCATGTATGCGTGCTGTGCGTGCGTATATGCACAGTGCGCATACATGAACCAATGAGTGACCTTCTCTAGCCTCTGATAGAGGGCGATATTCAGTTTGTGGCGTCATATGCATAAGGTCTATTATGGGTGATTTGCCGGCATGTGCAAGAACTACTTAACAGAATTTTTTACGCATACTGCACCATAAATGTGCCAAAGAAGTGTGTATTAGGCCACAAAAAAAAGGCTCCGGTTTCTGGTTATCGGTCGGCTTCAGAATTGGTGCTGTGATGCGCCTTTTTTTTTTTTTTTTTTTTTTTTGCCAACAGGGAAATACATGATACATTGTACACACGGGGACCAAATTTCCTACATACGAAGTATGGTGGCTAAGAGAGGCCTCACAAATCGGGCAAACATTCATACCTCCATGTCAAAAAGTCGTTTAAAGCACAGCATGGCAGAATTCCAACCGATCCAGCAATTGGACAACGTTTCATACCAAAACAAATAAATAAATAAAAAATAAATAAATTTAAAAAATAAATAAATTTAAAAAATAAAAATGCCGACATGCGGGTCTGAGGCGACGCGCACGGGACCGGAAACCAGAGACTGTTTTTTGACCTTACGTATGTGACTGCAACTCAACTTTAGTGTATCTGAGTTGCATCTTGTACCCGTGGTATTGTAGTTTGTGTCTCATCTAGCAAGCAGAGCAGAGCACTCCTCCCATGACGCAGGGCAGACAAACCTGTTACCATGCTCATCGTGCAACTGAGTACAATGCACTGGACTGGATTATAGCAGGTTTGTAGCACACTTGGTGTACATAAAAGACTTCTGGTATTGAATGCATAATAATAATAATAATAATAATGTGTGGATTTATATAGCGCACGTATCCACCAACTAAGTGGTGCTCAAGGCGCATTGTATTATTATCCCTGCTCATAAGGCTCATAAGGCTCATAAATCATTCCTGAAACCATCTCAGCTCCCTGGGGAGTATACAGCTCAATTGCTGCCATTTCTAGCATGTATACTTTTTTGAATGCATGTGTATTAGGGCTTGGGCGATGACACGATCAAATATCGCGATATTTTTTTTATTCGTTTATGATATCGAAAACTTTTCAAATTATCAAGATATCAGCAAATCGCGATGAAAAAAATATATTGCGATGAAAAAAAAAAAATTGTGAAGAAAAAAATATATCGCGATTAAAAAAAATCCTCGATTGTCAGTCGTGTCAGAAATTCCATGGAAAAAACTTAGGAAGTCTTCAGCTTTCTGAAGTGAAAAACAAAATCGAACTACTTCTGTGGTAAACTACTTCTATGGTCAGATCACAAAGAAGCCGTCTGACAGGGTGTTGTTTAAAATCCACCGCCACTCAAAGAAATCTATTCAGACGGATTAAGTGTTGGGGATTGAATGGGGTATTTGATCCAACAATGTGTAGACAATGTTAACGTCTCACTGTCTATCCATGGTGGTCTGTGACTCTGGCTGGCGCACCACGTGCGAAAACATTATATCATGCATATATAAATATATACAGAATATGGGCGTTACCTTAACCCTAACTCCCTAAGCATTTTTACTAGAAACCTTCCTCAACCTATCAAATCCCAACACCATGGTTGACTGTTGCTGGTTTACAGTACTCAACCCATCAAACTCCAACAGGCCCTTAGCTGTTGGATTTTGATTGAGTGGGTACACTGGGCCATGTGCTTAGTATGAAGAATGGGGTTACACAGGACACATCCCATCAAAACCAAGCAAGTGTATTCCTGTACAAAATGAAAGTATTTTTTGGGGGCTCAGATTAGTTACTGGTCACATCTGCTAACCACTTTACTATGCATCATTGCCCTTTTTTAAGTATTTTGTCTTTATCTTTCTTTTATTTCTTCTTTCTTTTTTTTCTTTCCTTTTTTCCCTTTTATCTTTACTTCTTTTTTATTTCTTCTTTCATCTTGTTTTTCTTCTATTTTTTTCTTTTCTGTTTCTGTATGAAAAAACCCCCCGAATATCTCGTTGATGTCACTTGGCTTGTTTACTCTTTTTCCTTGAAAGTGGCACATACACACCCCCTATGCACATACACACGGTACTATGCAGGAATAAACCTAGTCACGTGTTTATACTATGACATAGTCACGTGGAACGCGAGTCACATGAATTCGGGCTGATGATTTGATTGGGACGCACGATGCAGTAACCGTCCCACCTAATTATTACGCAAACGAATTTGCCAATGGCCATGGTGCACTCATGAACGGCGCAATTCCACATGTCTCTCCGGTAAGCACTGGCAATTTATTGTGACGCGTGTATATGGGTACATTCCTCTTATTATCGGCTCTAAAGCACTCGTGCTTGAAAAAAAAAAAAAATTGCGATATTATCGAAAATTGCGATATATGTTTGACGATATATCGTGGATGAAAAATATCGATATCGCCCAAGCCAAATGTATACTTTTTTGAATGCATGTATACTTTTCAAGATGTACATGTACAAATGTTTTTTTAGACAAATATTGTAGGTTTATGTTGTAGAATATGCAGTACATGTATCAGCCAAAGAAACCTGTCCTATTTAGTAAATGGACACCCCACTTTATAAAGAAAAAATAATGAAAAATCATGCTATTTTTATATTTTTTACATATTTTGTCCCGTCATCAGAACAACAAGGTGGTATCTAAAAAATGCAACAAGGATGTACGTATGTGCAATACACGGTGGTTTAAGACCCAGACATTTCATTATTTTTTTTTGCTTCTAAACTGTTCAGCTGTATCTAAGAATAAAATAAATAAATTGTATATATTGTTTGGTACATTTTACTCAGCACATAATAAAGCAATAAAGTTAGATCTTATTGAAACTGGTTCATTTCAAGTAACAATAAAGACGCTGTTATGCAAAATTTATACATGTATGTGATCTGAAATACCCCTCGTCTTGTAGCCCATTTTGTGCTCTTTCTAATTATATAAATTTTGATATGGAAAACAATTAATAAAGTACAATAATTACAGAATGACTACTCCAACTAAAAATGCCACCCCCCCCCCCCCCCCCCAAAAAAAAATAACATTTTTGGCTACACATTTTTAAAATAGGCCATTAACGGCCTGGGTGAAACTTCCTATTTTATTCATAAGGCCGAGTAAAAAAAAACATGTTTAGCGTCCGGGTTTCTGAAAAAAAGCAAGGAGGAGGGGCTTTTTATTTTTATTTTCAAGATGGCCACCATTCTATTTTAAATTTTGAGCAACCATTGGTTTTTCCACTGTTCAAACACACAATAATGAAAGAAACATGTTGGACAAGACATTGAACATGTTTACAGTGGTTTTATTAAATAGTTTGTTCAGTATTAAAAACCCTGTAGCTCACTTTCACAAGAATAAATTTAAAGTTGGAAAATAAAAATGCATTGAACTTGAGGTTCCATCCCGTGTTCTGTAGTGCTTTCTTTAAAAATTCCAAACATTATTTCCCAACTAGTTATGAATTAGCCACTTGCCAAAGCTAGTTTTGCTTGCTACATGTAGTCAGCCGAACAACGATAGTCGGCTGACCATCATTGGGGAAAAAAACCCAATTTTTTTCAAAAAACTACCCCAATATATAAAATTTAGTAAGAACACAGTTTGTTTCCAGGTGATATACTCCCAACGTCTATTACATCCAACCATTTTGTTTGAATTAGAGTCAGTGAACCAGATTCATGGAACGTTAGACTTGAAATCAAGTCGATAATTAGCCGAGTTTAGTTGCCGCTAGCTTCAACAGCGTTCCGCGCTGGTATATACGGCGGCGCCTACAGACAAAACACGACTGTCTAACGACTTGTCCCCGAGTCTAATGGAACGTGCACATGAGCTCATACCGATGCATGAGCTCATACCGTCTGTTCCCTGACTTGGTAACGACGATAAAATGTACGTATCCGGTCCGGGAAATCAGACTAACGTTAGTAGTACCATAGCTCCATGGTAGTACACAAGGAATGCTTGGCCACGCACGGCGGGAAATAAACCCGAAACACACGGATGGGGCCATGCAAAAACATACGTACTTGGACTAGAGATTGCACAATTGCACGGTCGACTGGACCGACAGAATCTATAAATTAGAAGTTCTGACTTGCAAGTATTTTATTTTCTGATGGATCAGTTGACATTTTACATTTTTTAAATCTCATTTTGAATTGGTAAAAATAAAAATAAAAACCCATGCGGCCCCCAAAAAGGAAGCGGGCGGGGACGCTAAACATTTTTTTTTTTACTTCGCCTAAATTGGTAGATTAAACTTGCCGATAAAAGAAATCGCCCGGAAAATTGCCGCCATGCCTTCTTGCCTTGGAAAATTTTAGCGACGGCGTCTTCAACCAGAAACGACATAAACGAGAGTAATACGCGCCCTCTGTTGACCAAATATCTCCAGTCTGTGTTGTATACATTGTACGTTCAGCAAATTCATATCGTTGCCAGAATAATCACGGACTCCAAATGAAGCTCAAATGAAGCTCAAATGAAGATGTCTAATTATTGATTTTTATTTTATTTTTAATTTTGCCCTACACCAACGTGTGTATAGCACTGTATACTCAGTGCTTTCCGAGTGTCTGTGGAAAAAACTTCAAAGGCGACTCGGGCGGGATTCGAACCCCACAACCTCCTGCTTACTAGTGCAGATGTTTTGACCTGTAAATGTACTTACTAAATGTAACATTTGACAGTGTTTGACTTTTAAGTGCACTAGATATACCTTGGCAAGTATATCAACTTTTTGACTGATTTTGACCCCTTGTAGTATTAGGAATTATAAGGTAGGTTTTCATGTTTCATATACAATCATGAGGGTTTTCATTCCACTGCTACTGTAGGTTACAGTTTGGTTGCACACGATGCTGCAAGCTTTCCCAGCAATGTCAAGCTTCCTGATTTAGTCAGAAAGAAAATATCCCTCGTTGTCTTTTGATTCAAGCGAATGCCAATTGAACCTGTTCTTTACACTAGCATCAATTTTTTTCAGATCGACACCTCTTCCGACCACCATTATGGTAGCCAAGTCGAGTAAAAATCAGTCAAAAATTTCAGAAAATGAGGGCCATGAAACAAAATCTTTATATTCACGTTGCGACCACCAAGCAGACGCCATTTCCAATATGGCGGGGGAATGCGCTAGTCTTAGTTCAAGACGTTTCCTGTTATCTTGCTACTATCGTTTTCCATTGCATGCACTACATGCATGAACCATCAAAAGCTAGCGGGTGCTTTCATAACAATGTGATCATCTAAGTGAGCGAACGCCCTCTGTCGGTGAAATGTCTGATTGTATTATGCGATGGCATAAAAAAAATAAAAGGTAAGAAGGTCTTGATAACCAAGACTAACTGAGTGCGCTCTGTAAAGATAATTTTTTTCCAGCCGGACGAAAGACGGAGTGCCGGATTTCTTTGGGGAAAAAAATGAAAAAGCCGGAATTCCAGCAATGGCCGGAAAACTGGCGTCCCTGCATTGTCTTTTTTTTGTTGCCAAGGCACATTCAATAGAAAAATGCTAACCTGTTCACGGTATTTTTTGGCTTGGATTTGCTTAGAGGAGCCATCTTCCTGGTTAGATTCTATTGACTTGATGATCCTCCAAGAAGCCCGCCGCGCTCCAATCACATTCTTGTAAGCAACAGAGAGGAGGTTTCTCGACTCGGGGATAAGAGACGGTTCCTGTTTCACGATCTCTTTCATCGACGAAACCATGTCTGGAGACATAAAACGAGAAGAGATGTTGAGGCAGGCAATGAAAGAATGATTATCAGGTGGAAGAGACGAGGAATATGGGAGGGGTGGAGAAAAGGGGATGAGGAGGGGGATGAGGAGAGGGATGAGGAGAGGGATGAGGAGGGGGATGAGGAGGGGGATGAGGAGAGGGAGAGGGATGAGGAGAGGGAAAACGTATTTTTTCTTACATGAGTTAAAGATGTACAGTGTGTAGCCTACCAGGGGTTTCAAAACAAGCCAGCAACCGGCGAATTTGACCGGCTACTTCGGCGCCGGCGCCGGCTACTTTGGGGGGGGAAAAAAATGGAAAAAAAATTGCAGGAGAAAAAAATTTATAATTCGTAATAATAATGATAATTTCATCAACTAAAAATATGTTAAACACAAAAATTATATTTGGAGAATTAAAACAGTTATTTAGTTTGTCAAGAATAATGTGATTCTTTCATGACCGCTAACCCATGCGATCTCGCAATGAAAAACACGTTCCCTCGATCTTGTTGACAAGTCTTGTGTTCCTTATTCACTATATATCGCCAACAGAGGGCGCTTTCACACAAATCGCTCTCACTTGTAGTCTCGTTCCCTGACCAAAAATTACCTAAAAAATCTGAATAAAATCGACAGAGAACAGTCAGAGATTTTGGGGTCTGGGAACCAGACTAGTTGAAAACTTTCGGAAGACGTGGTGTTTAACGTTTACTTTCTTCTGGGCTTCATGTGGTCCGTGTTTATTTATGTGAGGATTTTGTGCGTGCGTGATGGCATCAAAACGCCAGAACAGTGAAGGTATGTAGTTGGAGTGTATTTCGTTTTATTATGAAAATGTAAAATGTCAATCAACAACGCTAAAATTAAAAAGCAGTAGGCATGACGAGTAAATCATTCCTTCCTCCATGGTTAGATCAAATGTGATCAGTGGTAATTCGGGGAGGGTTTAGTGTAAGTGTACTTAACGTGTTAAACATGAATTACGTTAGGAACTTTGGGGAAACTTTTGGAAATCCAGATTTTATTAATAAAGATTGCTCATTATAATCACAGCCGTTTTTTAGGTTTTTTTTGGTTTACAAATATTATCAACTTATTATTATTTTATTATTAATTTATTTTTATTTTTAAGGCCTACTTTTATTTCTATTTTATTTTTAATTTCATTTTCATTTATATTTTTTATTGTTTTTTTTTAATACAATTTGGTAAAAGATGATGGTGTATTCATTCTTAAAAATTACATGTTGGAAAATACTTTTTAACCCCCTCCCCCCATTAACCAGTGTTTTGACTGATAAATATTCTTTTTGCAGCGGTATTAAAATGGGTTCACCACCCGTAGGGGAACCTCTGCCCAATTTTTAAATTACATTTGTTGCACTTTACCAAGCATCTTGAGACATTTTAATTTTATACTGACACGTTACATGTATTTCCAATGGTCCATTATTTTTAATTTATGATTAATTTTCAACAATTCTTTTCATTCTCTAGATCCCGAAATTACGACAAGTAGGCCTACTACATGTGCTGCAGCCAGTTCAACTGATGATACTCTATTGTAGTTTAAACCTTAAATGACAGGATCTCCAGCTCCACCTGTACAAATGATTGATAGATTAATTTTACTTTGTACCAAATGATTTATGCACAACATACCTTTAACATAATAATTATCAATAAGAAAAACTGAAAAATAAAATCCTGAGCATTCATGTAAAAAGTAAAACATGAATTGACTAATTCTTTTTCAAAATCCCACATAGTTGTGTAACATTTTCAAATAATTATGGATGTCCTTCCCTGCCCCAGCCCCTGAAAAAAATTATGTGCAGGGAATAACACAGAGAGCATCAATAAAACCTTAAAGCTTGAACCATAGACTAGAACCTGACCATGTGCGCACACTCTATTTTGAAATGCTGCATCATCATTTACCCTATGGTCTTATACTATTACTGACATCACTATGTACATGTTTATGTTACATTTTATATTAACTTACAACAAAAATAATTCATAACCAAATTAGGTTTTTCATATCTTTAAAAAGGGTGAAAACTCTGATCAAATTAATTCACTTCTACCTGGAAAACAGGTACCAGGAATGCATCAGAGACCACCAGAGAGCATCTAAAAGAGCCAGAGCTTCCAGGGCCCTTAAGCGGGCCCTGGACCCCGGCACAAATTTTTTATTTCACTGCCGCCTACTTCAAGAAAACTGCCGGTTACTTTGAATCTTATTGAAACCCCTGGTAGCACCTGTGTTTTTTTCACTATTTTAACAGCAATTAAAATTTTTCATTGGAACATTGCTCTTTTACTTGAAGTGTCAACAAATGGATTAACCCTCCTACAACTAGTGCAATTTTTTGAAACAACCCATTCAGGCCACGCTAAGCTATTGCAGTTGATGCCAGTGGCCTCCTATGGTTACCTTTCTGTGCACTGTCACACCACTGAGATTGCAGGGTAACGTGGTCTCCCATTGATAAGCCCTTTTCACACTACAGAGCCAATTCCCGGGAAAAAAATTCCCGGGAGTTTTTAACCCCACCAACACCCCAGTGACCGTTCACACAGTGACCGCTCCCGGGAACATTATTTCCCGGGAATATGCAAGGTCGTTTCACACTCGCGATCAAATCCCGGGAAATGCGCTAACTGAATCGGCCCATACGGAAGTTGAAAATGTTGTGGGCGGAAGTCCAATCCCAGAATGCCATGCGCACAAGCACCCGCCGGGGCAGTGACGGCCGGGTTGTTGTGACTGTTTCCCATGCATCGCGTCGTGTCCAAAATGGCTCCTTCAAACGTGTCATCACATCATTTTCGCATGCTATTATTAGGCCTATACCAATATTTGTGTATTTTACGGAGGAAAAACCATGCGGACATTATAAATACACGTAAATGATACGGATGCTTAACATGGCCTTGTCCGTGACAATTCTTATATTCAATTCTAAAACCATTTATTTGGTCACATTCTAGAAAACTAAATATAT
The DNA here is from genome assembly GCA_029582265.1 of Zoroaster sp. YZ-2022. NCBI lineage: Eukaryota > Metazoa > Echinodermata > Asteroidea > Forcipulatida > Zoroasteridae > Zoroaster > Zoroaster sp. YZ-2022. The sequence goes on from CM055818.1 coordinate 37,915,426, forward strand.
TGTGTTATTTACAGATGTAGACATTTATATTTTAAGAAGGAAAGTTTCAAAAGTACTGATCGAAATACAACACTGGATATTAGCGCACGAGCTATTTGGCGCGCTATTTAAAGTGACCTCGCTGACCTTTCAAGACTTGACGTCCCAACATCCGCGACGCGAAAGTGGGGTAAGTTAAACCCGCTTTTGTTTCACACTAGTTGCTATTTCCCGGGAAAAACACTATTCCCGGGAAAAACTCGCTTACCCCTACTCCCGAGCAGGGGTAATTATTTCCCGGGAATAAGCTACTTTCCCGGGAATAACTTTTGAAGTGTGAACAGATTTCCCGGGAATTTCCCGGGAAATACGTCTAGTGTGAAAAGGGCTATACATTGCATGTCATACTAATATGTTCAAACAACCAGCTACAACCAGCTGACCATGTTTGTTTTTTTACTGTAAACACACCTATACAAAACCACTAAAGACTGTGGTTTGTAATGGCCTTCAGTGTGTGTGTTGAGTACATAATCAGAGATGGTCTTACTAACAGTGGCCTTGGGTTGGCACTGGGTTGATTTTGTAAGATTACTTGGAAAGGACAGCAGTGGCTTGCATGCTTTAACCCTCCTATGGTTTGACCTTTCAAAACCTTTCAAAATATGCTTACGGGCCAAAATGGCTATCAATTATTATGAACCCTTTAAAACCCTCCAGAATTTGTTGCTGCTGAACAACCACACCTTTCAATACCCTTTGAAAGGTATTGAAACATTTCAACACCAGTTTGTTCAGAGAGTTGTTACACCTTTCGAAACCTTTCATAGGTCCCTTTTGTCAGACAGTTTTCTCACCTTTCAAAACCCTTCAGTACAGCAAACTTGAAAGGTTTTGAAAGGTCTGACAATTCTATGGCAACTGCACTGTATATAGGAGGGTTAAATGTTGGGGAAGAACATATTGGAAATTTAGTGGATCGGAGTGGCCTCCATGTGAAGTAGGGTTAAAATGACACATTCCTCAAAATAATCATGATTTTACAGTAAATATGTGCCAAAATTAATTTATTGTATGACGAGTCCCATCATAACTTAACTTTGCCATTTTTTTTGTTTACTGTAATCCAAAGCTTCTGGAAACAAGTTTGAGTGATACATGTACATGTACATGTATCTCTTTTCAATATATTTGCTTTCCTTTCTTGAAGCAAGCTATCAATACTCAAATGAAAACCAAACAAAATTGGAAATTGCTGGTAAAACATGGGTGACCCATCACTTAACAATTCTATGTATATCAACAATTCTTATTACAGCACATACATGTATCACTGTCAGGTACATGTTTACTGATTGAAGAGGGGGGAAAAATTAAAGAAAACAAACATTTTATTTTTCAGCTTTGTCCCATGAGATCACCAAAACACAGTGAATAAAATGGGGAAAATGTTCAAGAAAGTGAAAATGTGACCGGCTCCACAAAAATGGGTATTATGGGACAAAATTAAAAAATTGAGTTACATACATACATAGCTGAATTGGTTACATTATAAGCTTTAATTTGGTGTAGGTTTGAACCCTGTGGCATTTTGCATTCTGGAGATATACTGATTTTTGCATATTCATATTGTACAAATTAACGGAAGTGCCTTCAGAGATACAGCCCTTTAAACACAGGAAGTGGAAAAAGAAATGAGCTAAGAAGAAACTCTCTTGAATGCCCATAGCAACAGTTATGTTCCTTTTGAGCTCCTTTAGGAATGCTTGTGCAATATAAATTTGAATTATCAAGCATCTTGAAGTATTTTTTCAAATATTTTGGCTAATTTGCATAATGTGTAAAATTTAAACTTTTGTTTTTTCATCTTTACTCATCAATAATAATATTTCTGTAAATAAATTATGAAAGTATTGATATAATAGAAGCCAACAACAAAAAAATCACGTTGTGAATTTTTTTTTCACCCTCTCCACATAGAACAGCCCTTTACAGGTAATAGCATAGCGTCCCTTAATACCCTTTTTCGCAGAGCGGGTCACAAATATGGAACTGTGACTGTGACTTCAACGATGTGTTTTAACCTGGATGCCAGTTTAATTAACATAAGCTGTTAACATGTTCCATAGCTGCGCAGCCGCAGCTTGATAAGAGCAGGAACCATAAGACTAACAATGTCGTTGTAATAACTAGGAGTCAATAAAGCGATATAAATTTCTACATATATTTGGACTTACAATGTAATCCTGAAGACAAAATTTGTAAGGCGCTTTACCATGGAGGCAAATTGTTAACAACGAAACAAAGTAATCATTCTAGACCTTATCAATAACCAGTAGGGGTGGACGATATCACGATAATATCGTGATGATACGATATTCAACAAAATATCAGCTAAATCGGTTGTGGTTTTGAAGATATTGAAATATCGCCATATCGACGATATTCCAAAATTATCGCCGATATTCACAAAATATAGCCGATATGAAATTTATATCGCTCTTTTTAGTTAAAATATCACCGGAGTGATAATTTTCATGTCAATATACGGTAATATCAACAAAGTTACGGTAACTTGAAGAGCTAAAAAAAAACAGTTCAAATCCGCAATGCGGCACCGCTCAGGTTCCCATCATTGTGAAATGGGAAACATGGGGTACATTATGAGAGGGTCAATCAAAAGTCAACCGAGAATTTCAGACACAGCACCAATAAGTAAATTTTAACATCATATTTCTTAACAAAAAAAGTTGTTTATAAACCACTGGTTTGTTTATGGATGTCAACAGTGAGTTCTTTTTTATGAAAATGTTTGTCGCACCGAGCAGCAAAAGAACTCGGCTCATTTTGGAGCGATTCAATTGAATTTTTGATCATTTTCACAACTGTTCATTACCTATGCAACTTCCCTGTATAACGTGCATGCACATGTGAAAGTAGTTCATATTTCAGTGTCCAATGATGTTAACCAGTTCGCGTCGGAGGCCGTGTATACATGCAATTTATTTTTGGACAGCGGATCGGAGAGCGTCTAAACACGCCACAGGATTCTCGGGAATATTTGTATAGATTCCCGGTCGACGTGGCAACGAGCCATAAGCATACAGTGGAATACGCGGTCTCCCCGGTGACGCTCTGGTGAGCACCATTGGTCGTGTTTGTGCGGTAAAAATAAACCCGCCACGGGGTTCGGAAAAACTTTTTTATTCCCGGTGCGAACTGGTTAATGTACGATACATGTTTTTCCATGTATTTAAAATATCCGTGTATTGAGACGACAATATCGTACATCGCCAATATCATGACCGTCGATAATCGACTATCAAAAATTCAATATCGTCACCCCTAGTAACCAGGGCAAATTACAGAGTATTTGAGTTATGGATTCATGAGTGGGAGTTCTAGTGACAAGTCGATCAGCTGAATTTTGAATATGTTGCAATCTACTATAAATTTGAAAAACAGGCACGCCATACAATTAACTGTTACATGACTTAATAATAAGGCACATAACCAAAGAATGAGCCAATTTCTTTTGGATCTGAATTTCAGATCTGAACAAAAAAAATCTACACTATGAAAACTAAATAAATACAAATGTAGTAGCAATTTAATTAACCCTACTACATGTACATGTACTCTAGCTGCATTTTAATGGCAAGTAGCTATCGTGGTCAAAATCAGTCAACTGCCTGTTTTGACTGTTGAACCAAATGTGCACACAGGGGCATTTTTGACTGGTTTTTACTGTCATTTTAACTACCCTCAACAATACCAGACAATGCTTTTACCAGTCAAAAACCATCAACTCATTTTGACTTGTAAATGTACTTACTACATATAAGGTTTGACAGTGTTTGACTTTTCAGTGCACTACATATACCTTGGCAAGTACATGTACATCAACATTTTGACCCTTGTAGCAATGTATTGACCCTTAATAGCAAATGGAGCAGCATGATAGACAAGAGATTAGCGTGAAACAAATATTTCCAAAGTTTGCAAGCACCAGGAACTAGACATATATGGAGGTATTATCTAGTGTTATGCACATGATTGGAATACTAATGAAGATCTATGATGACTACTGAAATAAATAATCTTAGTTTTGTTATCATACAGTTTCAGAACATTTTTGGTTGACAAAGTTTGTATGCAGGAATAAAGTTAGACTTGGTTCCAAGTCTGTGATCGTGGTTTTTTGTCTGCCTGAAGCCACTGCAGTATCGCATTAAATAGCGCCCTCTTGTGTATTAACCTCTGACATTAACCTTCGATCACAGACTTGGGAATGTTGTTCATCAGTTTGTACACACCCTATTGCGAATTAGTCCAAAAGTGGACGGAACAATCTGATTGGTCGGAAACTGCAAAAGCCTTCCATAACATGAATATTCAAACTAAACCTTCTACATGCAGTTGGAGATGTACTCAACGATTCCATTTAAACTGTAGGTAAGACGTTTTTTGTAGAGAAGGAATTATGTATTTTATTTTGTGCATTTTTACAACTCTAAGATCTCATTAAATTTACCTATACATTTCAAATACTATTTACGTACCAAGCACTATACAAATTTAATATCGAATGAATATTACAGAAAGAATTTTAAGCGAGTGTAACCTGTTAGTAATAGACACGGCCTACAAGGTTTTTGTGGCCTCCTGATTGGCCATCTCTCTAGCATCCGTATTATTATGTAAATTTTAGCTATGAATACATGAATATCCCACAAACACAAGAGGGTCAAGTCTGAGATCGCGAGTTAGGGCTGTGATAGCCAGTAGGGGTAAACGACGTTTTGCATGGCTGATGCAGACAAAAATAACCGCGATCTCAGACTTGAAATCAAGTCTAGAATAAAGTTTGCAGTAGCACCATGCCACAATCTCTTAAAGGGACATATCATCATGATCACGGCCGACTTTCAACAGGGCATGGAATCGGTGTCCTAGTTTAAGACGAACCCAGTGACTGAAAAATACTGGCTCATTTATGCAGCAGCAACTGTAATACGACCTTATCATGTCGGGTATTATTTTCAGTCAATGAGTTAATCTAAAACTAGCACTCCGATTCCATGCCCTGTTGATCATGACGATACTACCCCTTTGTTCTGAGAAGAACCAGTGGTGAGATAACTCAACGTATCGAACAGTATTCGCACCATGCATGAGCTGTTGAGGGCACATGTTGTTAGACCACTGATGGCCAAAGGGCAGTGATAGTGCATCGCGTTTGGCGTATTTTGAATTTGATGTGCGTATGCGCGGAATATCTCCAGCGATCATTGGCTGGGAGAAGTACACGCGTGCTTAGTACCACAACATACGCACATAAAGTGTACGCACAACGCTCACACGACGCAAAAGTGGCTATCATCAAGACACTGCAAACTCCCTGCTATAGGGCTACGATGTGCACTGAGCGGATACATGTTACTACTCTTCTCTGATCGTCTTCAGAAGAAAAAAAGATTGTCACATGGTGCTACCGCAAACATTACTCCTACAGTACTTCCACCATGCAAAGCTTCCAAGTGCTACGTAAATTTGTATGTCTTTCAAACAGTTTTGGAGTTTGAGAATGCAAGACAACTTTTCACATTGGTCGAAAATTATGTTAGGTATCATTGGCTTATATCATACTACAGATTCTGTGAGGATTTATTGCATCATCCAAGCAAAGGGTACCAATCCAAGCAAAGGGTACCAGTCCAAGCAAAGGGTACCAGTCCAAGCAAAGGGTACCAGTCCAAGCAAAGGGTACCAGTCCAAGCAAAGGGTACCAGTCCAAGCAAAGGGTACCAGTCCAAGCAAAGGGTACCAGTCCAAGCAAAGGGTACCAGTCCAAGCAAAGGGTACCAGTCCAAGCCAAGGGTACCAGTCCAAGCCAAGGGTACCAGTCCAAGCCAAGGGTACCAGTCCAAGCCAAGGGTACCAGTCCAAGCCAAGGGTACCAGTCCAAGCAAAGGGTACCAGTCCAAGCAAAGGGTACCAGTCCAAGCAAAGGGTACCAGTCCAAGCAAAGGGTACCAGTACTGTACTATGGTAACAAAAATATCTTTTGTTCTTAGCTCAGTTCAACAAAATCAAACAAAATGTGTACATTTGTTGTACATTCTGTTGAATAAACTTGGGCGATATCGATTTTTTTTCATCCATGATATATTGGCAAACATTTATATCGTGATTTCCGATAATACAGCCATTATTTTTTCAATCATGCATGATTGCTTTAGAGCTGATAACTACAGGTGTACCCCTCTACAAGAGTCACAATAAATCGCAAATTCGTTTGCAGAGCGTGTTTGCAGAGCGCGTTTGCAGAGCGCGTTTGCAGAGCATGTTTGTTTCTCACTTCCAAAAGCTGAAAAAACTGTCCTAACTTTGTTTCCAAAGAATTTCCGATCTGACTCACATTGGCGATTTGTTTTAATCACGATATATTTTTTTAATCACGATTTGCCAATATCTCGATAACTTAAAAAGGTTCTTTATCCCTCCTACTTCTGGTGCCTTTTTCATACAAGTTGGCCCACCATTTGAAACCATTCGCTTTTGTGGTTTTGAATGGTGAAATAACTGTGTACAGTATTGATTCCCAAATGGATTGGAATGGTAGGTCAGCTAATACAAAACTTTGTTTGGATACTTCTAAGTGGTGAATTAACCAGTTCGCGTCGGAGGCCGTGTATACACGCAAATTTTTTTGGGACAGCGGATCGGAGAGCGTCTAAACACGCCACAGGATTCTCGGGAATATCTGTATAGATTCCCGGTCGACGTGGCAACGAGCCATAAGCATACGGTGGAAGACGCGGTCTCCCCAGTCACGCTCTGGTAAGCACCATTGGTCGTGTTTGTGCGGTAAAAATAAACCCGCCACGGGGTTCGGAAAAACTTTTTTATTCCCGGTGCGAACTGGTTAATGGACCCTCTATGCCAGTGACATGAGTAAATGGTTTTAAATGACAGGTCTGCTATACCCTAAAGACCCTAGTGCCATTTTTAAGTGGTAGATGAATTACTTGTACACTGGCCACCATGTGTTAAAACTCCATAGGGTACTGAGATGATGGATAGTCCACTTTATCTACATGATGCAGGTTTTGTTTTTCGGCTATGTGAAACCACACCAAGGTGTAATGTATCCACCATTTAAAACCATTTGAATGATAAGCCACTGTGAAGTACATTCATCATTTGAATCCATTCGGCTATGGAAACACACCAAGGTGTAGTGTAACAACCATTCAAAACCATTTGAATGGATATGAATGGTAGTTAAGCTTGCTACCAACACTGTTCAAATGGTATCACCAGGTGTGTACAAAACCAATGGGCATTTTGGCAAGTGGAAATTTTGAATGGTTTCAAATGGTCAAACAGTAGGTGGGTTATATCATCAATAATCAAATTTAAAAAAAGGTATTGCGATATTCGATATTATCGTGTTATCACCCAAGCTTACTGGTGGGATCAGCACACACGTAGATAGGGTTCAGGTCCAACCATAGCAATAGTCTTATAAACATATTTCCAGTTTAGTAAGATTCTAGATTTAGTGGCCCTTTTTTCTTATGGTGTTATTTTTTACATTCACGGCCTGAAACATGCTACAGAAAATAAGGCCAAAACATGTTGTGTTTCCGGTAAGGCCAAATAAAAATAAGCTCTGGTTTCTGGTCTCCGCGCACATCGCCTCAGACCCACGTGTCAGCATTTTTAATTTTTTTGCTATGAAATCGATTGGATATCTGCTGTGTTTTAACCCTCCTACTTCTGGTACCTTTTTCATACAAGTTGATCCACCATTTGAAACCATTCGCTTTTGTGGTTTTGAATGGTGAAATAACTGTGTACAGTATTGATTCCCCCAAATGGTTTTGAATGGTAGGTCAGCTAATACAAAACCTTGATTGGATCTTTCCAAATGGTAGTACAGCTAATACAAAACCTTGTTTGGATACTTCTAAGTGGTGAATCAATGGACCCTCTATGCATTTGAATGGATTTGAATGGTAGTAAAGCTTGCTACCAACACTGTTCAAATGGTATCACCATGTGTGTACAAAACCAATAGGCATTTTGGTAAGTGGAAATTTTGAATGGTTTCAAATGGTCTATCAGTAGGAGGGTTAAACAACTTTTTCACATAGAGGTATGAATGTTTGCCCGATTTGTGAGGCCTCTCTTAGCCACCATACTTTGTATGGGAAATTTGGTCCCCGCGTGTACATGTGTCACGTATTTCCCTGTTGGCCCCTCCCAAAAAAAGCACATCACCGCACCGATTTTGAAGCCGACACGATTGCCATACACATGCACATGAATGTATTGCATGTACATTTGTACATGTACATGTGTATGTGCATGCATCCAATCTATACTACTCAAAACAATTTAGGGAACACCGGAATAATCTCAGTTAAAGCAAGATCATTTATTTCAGATAAACACAATGTTTCACAGAATTGATGAGAAACAACTGCACAATGAAACAGATGATAAAGGATGCATGTAGTGATTACACATTTCATGACTACTGAAAGAGAGAGGGGGATGAAAATCCCGGTTCATGGAACATTTCAAACCTATTTGATGTTAAAAATCCGGTGTTCTCTAAATTGTTTTGAATAGTATATAAAAAATATTTATAAAGAAAATAAGTTCCCTACCGACCTACCCATCATTTCTGTGGACATGTTACCAGAAACAACATTTATTTTGTTTGGCCTAGCCCTAGGCATTAATTTCAAGGAAAATGTCAGACGTTCCATTTGGGATGAGAACGGTTAAAATTAATGCTCCAGGGCACTGGGTCTATTGTTAATAATAATAAATGCTTTATTTAGTGATGGCAACCATGTCACCTATAGATGATTTTCAATGGGCCATCAATTAGCTACCAGAGACACCGGGGTGAATCCCTACTCTTGCATGATAAGTGTCATTATGGGTTCTTTGATGTGCACTGATGTTTGTAGTACACGGGACCTACGGCTTAACGTCCCATCCGAAGGACGAAGCAATTATGGTTAAGTGTCTTGCTCAAGGACACAAGCGCCGCGACCAGCCATGGCGGGATTCGAACCCACATTCTGAACCCACCAAAACTTGAGTCCGATGCACTAGACCGCTCGGCCACGAATCTCCACATGAACACGTACATGTATTGCCCATATTTTTGGCTTGTTGGGGCTATTTTAACCCTAACTCCCTAGCCTTAATTACCAGGTACATGTACCTTCCTCAATCCTTCATAATTCTCCGATATGTGTTTGTGCATGAAACTCACTGCCTCAATCCTTCATAATCCTCCAACTTGAGTTTATGCATGAAGCTCACTGCCTCAATCCTTCATAATCCTCCACTATCAAATGCACGACCTTCCTCAATCCTCCATAATCCTCCAATTGGTTATTTTCGAACGTACCTCATTCCTCCAAAATCCTCCAAAATCCTCCGGAGGATACAAGATTATGTTTCTGTCAATCCTTGTCAATCCTTCACAATCCTCCACAATCCTTCACAATCCTCCACAATCCTCCACATTCATCCAAAGTAAATTTCCATTATGCCCTCAATCCTCCACAATCCTCCACAATCCTCCAGGATCTCTTTGAACCATGCTTCCTCAATCCTCCTCAATCCTCCACAATCCTCCACAATCCTCCACTATCAAATGCACGACTCTCCTCAATCCTCCATAATCCTCCAATTGGTGATTTTCGAACGTGCCTCATTCCTCCAAAATCCTCCAAATCCTCCGGAGGATTATAGAGGATTTAGGAGGGTTAGGGTTAATGGCAATTTCCAGAACTAATCTTTTTCATCACCATTTTAATTGAACTGGAAGGAAAAACAAATGCCTTAAAATTACATATTTCTCAAAATAAGTGGGAGGCATGGTTTTACAGGAAATACATGTATGTACAAAATGAATTTATGGTGGGTCCCAACATGAATTCATTTTAACACTTTTTTACCATTTTTAATTTTTTTTACAACTATTTTGTGAAATATATCATTTTAAAGATTTTTGTTTTACTTTCTATAAAGGAAATTATCAATGTTCCAATGAAACTGAAAACATTCAGAAAATGGCGGTAAATCACGGACAAAAGGAAATTTCAACCCCTAGAAACACATGTACCAACTTAACCAGTTCACGTCGGAGGCCATGTATACATGCAATTTTTGGGACAGCGGATCGCAGAGCGTCTAAACACGCCACAGGATTCTCGGGAATATTTGTATAGATTCCCGGTCGACGTGGCAACGAGCCATAAGCATACGGTGGAAGACGCGGTCTCCCCGGTCACGCTCTGGTGAGCACCATTGGTCGTGTTTGTGCGGTAAAAATAAACCCGCCACGGGGTTCAGAAAAACTTTTTTATTCCCGGTGCGAACTGGTTAAAGCACAGGTGGTCTATATTCTGCACTCATTCGGAAGTCTTACTCATGTTCACAATAGACTATCTATTGAATTAAAGTGAGTATTGAAATGGTGTTTTTTTTTAACCCTCATCCCCTATTAGAAACATCCCAAATCCTCCAATATCCCTCAACATGCAGTAAAAAGGTACCCCAATTGTTGGACTTTAGCCCTAACCTTCCCAAATCCTCCAAAATCCTCTTTGCCAAAGTGAAGGATTTTGAAGGATTGAGGTTATGTGGAAATTGAAGTGATGGAGGATTTTGAAGGATTTTGAAGGAGTGAGGGCAGATGTGATTATTTGCTTGGTGGATTATGGAGGATTGAGGTTATCAGGCTATATTTGACACTGGATGAAAATAGAGGATTGAGGTTACATGGTACATGTTGGTCTGTCCAAAAAATGATTTTGGAGGATTGAGGTTATTAGGCATACTTGCCTTCCTCCATGGTACATGTACAAACCATGTTTGTTATAGTGATTGCAAGGCCAGTGCTTGGGTCAGTGGACACTGTTTATTGCTCTGTGCATGCAGGGAGGGTCCCTGGCACTGGGCCATGTACACTCACTGGCCAAAAGTATAGCAACATGCTCAAAATAGCACTTTACAAGTAACAGGTGAGATGATCATTTAATCCGATTTCATCAATCGTGTGTTACATAATTTCCGAGCAAGAACAGTAAACAACATTGACTTCAAAACACAGGCACTTTCAAGAAGTCTTAAGTAGTGTAAATAAAATAAAATAAATTATTGTAACACAGTTCTCCAAACTGAACTTTGGGGATGTTGTAATACTTATGGCCAGTGAGTGTACATGTATCACAGATAAGCAACATACATGTATGTGTGCATACATGTACATGTACATCTGCATCCAGTGGTAGTGGTCATTATGCTTGCTTTACTACTGAAGGATTTTGGAGGATTCAGGTTATGTGTAAGCAAATGGGCCTATGGAGTTAGGGTTAATGGAATTGGTACAGTAGCAAATGCAAAGCAACAATGGCTTGGCTATACACAGTCCTGAATCCAACAAAAGCAGCCAGTGGAGGTTGATGGATTTGGTACACGTGGCTACATGCTCTATTCGCTGGGCTAGCTATACTGTGGAGTACTGAATCCAACAAAAGCAGCCAGTGGAGGTTGATGGATTTGGTACACATGGCTACATGCTCTATTCGCTGGAGGATTTGAGGGTAGTTAGAGTTTTAAATGAGAAACATAACCTCCAATCAAGTTCGATGAACTTTTCCACCCGTGTGACATGTAACAAACAAATACAAAAATAAACACAACATTTTCAAAATGTGAAAATGGAGAACATCTGGAACATTCGTCACCATCACAGTATAAGCTAGGATTTGGAAAAGGGGTGTCCAAATTTGTTATTCTTTTGAAAACAGGGTGTCCAAATATTTAACTTACAATATTTGCATGTGTATCATAAATAAAACAGGGCGTCCATTTGGCAAACAGCCAGTGAACGATTTCACCTGTATCGCATCGCACAATGCGATGTAATTTGGACAATCTGCGATGGAATTTCAAACAATACATCGCAGATTTTGCGATACAAATTGCGACAGATTTTTTCACTAAATTGTGGTTTAAAAATAAACATTTTTGAAATCATATTCACAAACCTTTCCCGAAATAAAAAAATATCAAGGGATCCGTCCCGACTGCATTTGTTTCCGTGTGTCCAGACCACGCCGGGGGTACATCCGTGTGACGTACGTGGTCAACGATGACTTCACAACGCGACGGTGTTGATGCAACAGTGAACACGAGCACTGGTTTTACCTATGTGTATCCGTACATGCAACTTTATTTCTCAGCAATCTGTAAGGATTTTATCCGCAATGCCTAAAATTCTATGTGCATGCAATATTTTTCTGCTGTTGAATTAACTACGGGCAAAATTCCCGAAATGGAAAACGTGCAACAACCGCCCATTTTTAGCTTCGTACATGTTTATTTTTTCTTCTCCCGAGTTTGGGGGTTGGAACATTGAGCAATTGAGCCACCTCCTATACGCAATAGTACTGTGTTCAGTTCACACGTGCGCTTTCATACAATCACTACAGCCGTATTCAAAGGAACTCTAGAAACGTTACTTACTTCGTTTTATAATAATAGCTTTTGAAAATTAACAAAATGAGCATTCATTTATATATGTAGTGGTGAGATTAAGAATCATTTCGGCACACAATATGATCGCACTTTCAACCAAGGTGAGCCACTCATTTTCCTGACAAATTTTTAATAATCAAAATCAAGCTTGATCATACGACTACAAAGCAACATTACACTCGGCGAAATTCACTTTGAAAAGCACCCGAACATGTCGCAGTCGGTAATTTGTTTTCGTGATATTGCCCCTGTTTTAGTGATCGATATAATAATGTAAACAAAAAAGAAAATACACGGAGGACTAACTTTCTTGAATGACTGCAATTTGGCGAAAATAATGAAGAAATTGGCATAGAAGAAAGAAACACGTGATTTTTTGTTACCACCTGTGGCTCAATTTCTGGACACTAAAGATCATTATTTCTGGTAAAATTTAGACATTCATATTATGAACCAAACGCAGGCATGAGAATGGGTTGTGTTAGAAAAAACTGGAAAATAGCGATTCACTATTAATGACCCAATCAAGCCGTAGGCTTGGCCCGAGCCGAAGGCGAGGCATGCCGGGGGTTTCAGGGGGCCGGGGCCCCCTGGCGGGGGTTGAAGGGGTCAGCGCCCCCTTTAGAAAATTTTGACAATTTAGGTACTGAAAAGTAGCATTTTCAAGCAATTTTCAATGTAATTTTTAGATCTGAATGTCCATAGGCCCTATTATTAAACAGCAGAAATAAACACAATTGACACTTGAGAATCTAAATGTATCACTCTATAATAACAAGTTACCAATTGATACATATTTTAAGTTCTTGGGTTATTTCTTGAGAAAACTTTGAGAATTTTGCACTTTTCCCGCTATTTCCATAGTTGATCAGTTTATTGCAAAGCGTGCACATCGACTTCCCTGGTATATCTACCTTTCTGGCGAACTCGCCGAGATTGCACTTTACTTTATCGGCAATACCACTTTTACCAGGCAGTTTAATTTCCACATCTTCCTCTAACCAAGACCACTTCCATTTTTCTTTGACACCTTTATCCGACTCCGCATTTAATTGTTCTTCATTTCTATCCAAAATTCTCGGCATTTTGAAGTCGGATGCCTCCGATATTTCACGATAATTTTATTATAACTTTTTTTCTTTCACGTACACAAAGGCCAAAGCGTTAACACGATGGCCGCTAGCGCTCAATCAACAACAGCATTTCCTAACGCTCATTATAGGGGATCGTTGATTGGAAATTTTTTATGACGTTATGGAATACTTGATACCTAACGCGATCGTTGATTCGTTTAGTAAACTTCATCTCTGTAACAGCACTTCATCGCTCTGCGTACGTCGTGTAAATAGGATCGGACAAACGGGTTTATAAAACAGCTGGGAGCGTCTAAAAACAGAGCTACGAAGCCGACTTTAAAAGTGCCGATCTCGGGGCATTTCAGCAATGATATTTCCACAATTTCCCTTAAAAAAAAAATCACCCTAGACCACCTCTACCCCCCAAATTTTAAACCGGATTCACATTGAACTCGGAGAGGACATATTTTGGCCTCCAAAAAGCGGGAAACCGCGGAACGGCGGGAAATTCTCATGCCTGCAAATGACAGTAAAGCCTTGAAAAACAACACCTTTACCTTTGCACACTACAATTTTAAGCATTTTAAAATTTGCTACACAAAATTTATGCAAATTCATTTTGTGCATCGCAGTTTTGCTATGCAAATTTTTTGAACGAAATCGTTCCTTGACAGGGCGTCCATTTGGCAAACGAGGCGTCAAAAAAACACCCAAAGGTATTGCTGGCCAACACTATGGTCACCGTTCACCAACAGTTTTGTCAATTATAAGTTAGGCCTAGCAACATTACTTGTAATTTGTAGGCCATATTTTACAAACATTAACCCTAACCAGCCCAAATCCTTCTATATCCTCTTTGCCAAAGTGAAGGATTGTGAAGTATTCCGAAGGACTGGGGCTATTAGGACTTTTCAGTGGAGGAGGATCTAGAAGGATTTGGGCCATAGTGGGTTTCTGCTCTGAGAGGATTTAGAAGGAATTGGGCTATCAGGCTGTATTTGACATAAGAGGAAAGAGAAGGATTAATTAGGGTCTTATGCAGCTTGGCCAAAATGGGATTCAGAAGGATCTGGGCTGCTGGGGGAGGGGAATGTGATGAAGCCTAAACAATTTCTTGTTTGATTATTGGCAAGGTAAGTGTAGCAAGTTAAGTGGGTCTATTGCAAGGTCAAGGGGTCAGTGCTGGGGGTCCCTAGGCATTGTATGTTTATGTATTACTGATAAGAAACACATAATGCTTAGTGTGCACACCAATGGAATTTCTATGACCATTGTCCTGGTATGAAAAGGTCATATGTAGCACGGGCACTTCCATTTGTTTGAGGGTAATTTTATAAAGGAATTATAATAATAATAATAAGCCAAATTTACTTTATTATACAGGTCAATAAATATCAACAATATGGAAGTTGACTTGATTTTAATATCAATGCAGAATTATGTAATATCATAGTGATGAAAACATAATAATTATATAATAATTGGGTAGAATGTCGTATCTGGCCGCCACTATTTTTCATTAAATATAACCAATAATGTAATCTTACCTACCTGGTAAGGTGTAGAACATATAGATGATGATGGACATATACTTCATGAAAAATCAGGCATTTTTGGTATACGATGACTTCCTCAGTCATGTCAGTCTGATCTTGTAAACTCCACAATTAGTGACCAACACAGTCATTGTACATGCGTAGTGGCAACTATAATAGGATGCTTCTATTTTCTGAAGGGGAGGATTTTTTTAGAAGGGAAATCAAGTCCGAAAACCATTATAAAAGTGGATTTTAAAGATAGTTTTCACTTTCTGTACCACCCAAAATCGATAGAATGATTTTTTAACTGGTTAGTGGTTGCAAAGAATTTTTTTAAAAGCCCTTAAAAAGTGGCGGCCGGATACGACATTCTTTCCTAATAATTATAAACAAACATCATATACCATGGGCCCCCAGCACACAACCCTAAAAAAATCATTAGTTTAACCATTCTGTCACAGGAGGATCTGGAAGGATTCGGGCCGTTAGCCATATTAAGAAAAACCAGGAGGATTTAGAAGGATTTGGGTACTTTGAGCTTTTGACTCTCTAATACTGAAGAATATAGGAGGATTTGGGCTATGTGTAAGCAAAAGGGCCTAGTCCGTTAGGGTTAAATGGGTTAATGTTATTTATTCTTTTCTCGGGTTGAAGATGCATCGCTATAAAAGTAGGTTAATGGCAGCAAAGGCAAGAATTGGTCAAAAACACGGTGTAAGTTTCAATATTTTTTTATTATCAAAGGCATACACGTACTAACAGTAACAATACAGTATACATACATAATATTTAAGGTATGACAGTGCAATGTGTTTATTTTTTCGTGAAACATGCAATTTACGTTTCTTTCTACACTCTGTATCCTAGCGCATTTGTGAATAATGTAATGATAGGATCATCCTAGCTAATCGAAACATTGCTATTTTACTTGAGGATATGAATACAAATGCTGTAAAATGACACGATTCTCAAAATAATCTTGAAAAAAACTGTTTTACAGTAAATATGTACTGAAATTAATTTATGGTGAGTCCTATCATAAACTCATTTTGGCACTTTTACTGTTAAACCAATCTTCTGACAATTAACTTGTCATTTTGTTTTCCTGTCAAAGGAAATGATCAAAGATCCAATGAAAACAAAAATATCCGGAAATACTCAGTCAAATAGCCGGTAAAACTAGACAGGCGATGCATCTTTAAACAAAGGCCTAAACATATGCCTATTTAATATTATTTATAATTCTTCTATTCTAAAATCTCATGTTATGAATTGCAAGTGGCAACCGGTGGCGATTTTTGAGCCATATTTAGTCGTCATGTGACTTCACATAGTAAATTCATGAATTTCAAATTCAAAATGGCCACCGCTGATATGTCAGTGTCAAAATATGTCTATAAAAAAACGTGTGACGTCTAAACGGCACAGCAAACTTCAAATAAACAATACGCCTACCGTCATATCTTTCGGCTTGCTCCGCCAGTTTGGCCATACGGACGTGTTCTTCTACTGTTCTGTTCGCCATGATAATTGATCGTTAGTGACACTGGTTCTTACAAAATGACCACTTTCGGTCCCGATCCCATTAATTTCACAAATGAGTCTAAATCTTTCGATTCTGGGTGGGTGCGGTACGCGGATATGATTGTGGCTAGTTTTGCTGTAGTCTTGGTGCAAGACGTCTTCAACATAATCCGTTTGCACTACCCATCGCTAGTGGGCGCCATATAATTCGACCGCGGCGGGGGGCCGGCCGGCCATGGTTAGAAAAAACTATGTTTCATTCTGATGTTGCGAGTTCAGCAGGTTGTTTATTGAGAATGGTTTTCTTTCCTCCGCGGGTTGGCCCGGGGGTGCCAGGAACCATGAACGAAATACCTAGGGCCGGTTAAAGTCATTGACGAAATTGGGGTTTGGGGGATTGGCCAATGGAGGCATTTTTTTCGTCATGCATGTACATTTTGTGATATCAGGGACACCTAACCCCCCCCCCCCCCCCCCCCCCCGTAACCACCGTGCACCTGATTGGTGCGGGATGCGTTATTCTTGCTGCATTATTAATCAAAAAATGAATGTTAAAAAATACAAAATACAAATAAATATATAATACATTTTTGAAAACTTCCATTGCCTTCCAGAGAGGGAGCGAAGAAATACATTTTCGCTCACGGTTAAAATAGAGGAAAATCTGAAGAATAAAATCGCCAATGAAAACAAATTATATTGAACAGAATTCAAACTGAAAGTTTTCAATTGCGTCTCATTGATTGACACATTTTCAGATATGTTACATGGGGGGCACACATATCTACCTCTTGTCGAGACTTATTCCACCCGGATGCCCCCTTTCAGGATTTAGATCCCTTAGAAAAACTTAACTTCCTGTAAAAAAGGTATCAGTCCCAAATCCTGGTACCCCAAACAACATAATGCCAGCCCCCTTTAACCCTCGTTATGCCACTGTAGTTATTTTCGGGGGCGTTTCTCAACTGAGTTGATACCAAATTGATTCTAGAAATGAAGAGAGTGAGAGTAATAATATGATGTTGCCTGATTTAGAAACCAGAAAAGCATTCACATTAATTTTAAAGATACATCGCACGTGTTTTCCGATATTTTATCGACAATTTCCCGATTTCTATCATCTCAACATCGATTATTTCCCCATAGAAAGGAAAACGAACACCTTGAAAATGAGATATTTAACTAATTAATAATAGCCATAAGTTTTATTTTAACAGTAAATAGCTGCTTGAATTTATGGTGGGATCAATCAAACAAATGCCGACTGACTTCAGCGGCGGTAACAGAAGTGAACACCTCAGCAGAATCGCTGAACGAGAGGGGAGGTTAGAATAGTATAGTCGTTAGAATAGTATAGTCGTTAGAATTTTCCCTGAAATTTAATTCCCTCGGCGCATACGAGCACAAAAACTGCAAGCCCGCTTTAGCCCCGCTTTTTGCCAACAGAAAAATACGTGATACATATACGCAGGGACCGAATTTCCCATATACAAAGTATGGTGGCTAAGAGAGGCCTTACAAATCGGACAAATGTTCATACCCCTATGTGAAAAAGTCGTGTAAATCACAGTACAGCAGAATTCAAATCGATCCAGCAATTTTGGCTGCAATTGGGCATCGTTTCGTAGCAAAAAAAATACAAAAAATACAAAAAAATACAAAAAGAAAAAGAAAATTTAAAATGCCGACGCGTGGGTTTGAGACGTCGCGCGCAGAGGCCAGAAACCGGAAACATTTTTGGCCTCATATATAGTGGTTTTAATTCGACTGAATCTGGATATTGCGGGTGTCAGCACTCCACTCCCCCCCCCCCTCCCCCCCCCCCCACCCCAAGACACACTTTGGCTGCGGCTAGCTCTGAGTAGATGCACCATACGTACGCACCCGTACTGACAATACACGCAGACGTTTAAATGACAATAATTCACTGTGTAAACTAATTCTAATGACAACAGTCAGCAATGGATTTTATTAGCAGAATATTTTTTGGAACCGTTCTGTGTGAAGGAGGCGTGGCTTATGTGGAAATTACGCCACACTTACGCCACGACCGGATACATAACGAGACCGTATCCAAGCATGGAGGAAGGAAAGTGTTTTCCTTCCTCCATGATCCAAGCAGGATCTATTTCAGATTAGAATTTGTATTACGTTCTCTTGGAAATGTCAAACCGGATGTTTGTCACCATTGCAATCTTTAAACCAAATTAGCTTTGAGATAATAACATGTTTTTTTTCCGTACACCAATAGTGTTAACACCCCTTTAGGGAACAATTATCGCAAGTTGTTTGCATTTAGGAATTTTGAAAGAAGTTTCTGGTGGAAAAACAACATTCTCAAAAACGTATAAGATCATACCTTGTGCTAAGGGATCGTGCTATAAGCTATGGCGAACCTATTGCAGGGGTACGATTTGAAAATTTTTACAAATCCTGAAAAATGGGTAGCGGGCCTGGATTCCCTTTGGTCTAGAGGACAAAGCCCCCTGAACGGATGTTTAATTTTTGAGGATTTACAGACTCTCCACATCCCTACAAACAAGAATCTAGAGGTTTGGACACAATACAGGCTACTTTTTCTTTCCTACTTCTCTGCTTTCAAGAAAATTTTGAGGCAAAGGGAGATCTGTAAAAATATCCTGAAATCAGGAAAAATGAGAAATCAGTCTTGCTAAGAATTCTTGGAAAATAACATCGGCTTGCCATGTAGTTGTGCCAAAGAGCTCAATCAGAAATCCCTGTAACTAACTCCCACAAAAACTATGTCAACTTTAATTTAATGATGTTCCTTTACAAGAGATAATTACTTTTAGTGTATCTCATGGGCGGATCCAGAACATTTTTTAGGGGGGGGGGCTGAGAATCAAAAACAATTATTTTTCAGTACTACAAAAATTACAATGAAATAATCAAAGGGAGAGAAAAACAAAGCACACTGTGGGAATGGGAGTGCGTTCTCCCCTCCTCTCTTTTTTTTAAATTTTTTTTAAACGATTTTTTTTGGGGGGGGGGCTACAGCCCCCTTAGATCCGCCAATGTATCTGGGTTGTTTTAAGTAATCTTGTGTGCGTGTGTAATAGCGTTTCCGAACTCCACTTTTTATTATAAAAAATATCACCGTTTTGTAACTGAACTTGAGAATTTGAGAAATCACTGTAACTCCACCCCCTGGGGGAAAAATATGTCAACACAATTTAATGATGTTTTTAGAGATAATTACTTTTAATGTATCTGGTTTGTTTCAAGTAATCTTGTGTGTGTATGCAATAGCATTTACGAACTACACTTTCAGTATAAAAATAACATCCTATATCACCGATTTGTAAAAGTACTTGAGAATTTAATTTATACTTTAAATAACACGAGCAGCTCTGCTCTACTGGTAAAACAAACAAATACTAAATTAGTGCCACTCAAAAACTCCACAATGATAGCATACTTGCCAACATTGTTTCAAAATAATCAATTAAATAATACCACAAGTCATTATAATCTAGGCACAACACTACAAATGTCTTATACAGAGAAATTTCAAGATAGACATACACTTTATATCATGGGACATGTTTTTAATCGGTGAATTTCTAGTTTCCTTGCAACACACCAATCCAGCCTGTTAATCAAGTGGCACAGATTAACCAATAGGATTAATCCGTGACAACTGCTGCTATGTCGGTCAAGCCCTTGTGTTTGTATTTTTTCCAGGGGTTTCTGCATTGCTAAGGGTAGGCGGGGTAATGACCATAACTGGATCAGTGAAGAGATATTTCACAAAATATTTGATAAAAGAAGCCATTATTTCACCCCCAGAGAATGTCATTACCCTGCATCATAAATACGTTTCCTAAGTTAAATATTTCTGTATTCTTTGCTCTTGTTATTTATTTTGTGAAATAATTTATTTGAAAGTAATTTACTTGCTTTCTACTTGGTAAAGGAACTAACTATTCGATTGGTTAACAATGCCATTAATGGAAGCTTTTCATTTGATAAGAAGGAAATCTACATGCATCACTCTAAATGCTTAGTTTTTCTGTAAAATAATAACCATAACAATAATAATTATGTATGCTTAGATAGTGCTTTATAGACAATGTCTCATTACTTCATGTTATTAACCCTGGGCGTCAGATCACATACAGCATATTGAGATCAGGGCAATGTAACCTCTACCCTTGCAGGTCCACATTAATACTCCTTGGTGGAGAGTAGCAATTATGATTAAGTGTCAAGCATCACTACCGACCTCACTAGGACTTTCAGGCGACTGAAGTCGTTATAACACAAATCCGATGACCTGGATTGCTTGGCCACGGAACTCAACATTTGGTTAGAAGAAAACAGTCACCTATCTTTTCAACTTGGGGGGGGGGGGGGGGATTATTTCCAGTCATGCAAACTATAAAATAATGGGCCCCAAAAAGACATTGTGCACCCTTATTAAGCAGAAAGATTAAGCAGAAAGATTATTTATTTATTCTTTCCAGTCATGCAAACTATAAAATAATGGGCCCCAAAAAGACATTGTGCACCCTTATTAAGCAGAAAGATTAAGCAGAAAGCTGGTGATTATAAACATTGTAATTCACAACAGCAACCCCCCTGGTGCCTTCAATATAGATGGTGCAATCATGTTTGAATTTTGTTTAATATTTTTTATTTTATTTTTTTATTTATTCTTTCCAGTCATGCAAACTATAAAATAATGGGCCCCAAAAAGACATTGTGCACCCTTATTAAGCAGAAATATTAAGCAGAAAGATTAAGCAGAAAGATTAAGCAGAAAGATTAAGCAGAAAGATTAAGCAGAAAGATTAAGCAGAAAGATTAAGCAGAAAGATTAAGCAGAAAGATTATTTATTTATTTATTCTTTCCAGTCATGCAAACTATAAAATAATGGGCCCCAAAAAGACATTGTGCACCCTTATTAAGCAGAAAGATTAAGCAGAAAGCTGGTGATTATAAACATTGTAATTCACAACAGCAACCCCCCCTGGTGCCTTCAATATAGATGGTGCAATCATGTTTGAATTTTTTTTATTTTTTATTTTATTTTATTTTTTTTTTATCAAAGTGATTCACTAAAAATAAAAACAAACATAATGTGACAACCACACCATATGAAATTGTTTAAAGCCCATAAGTTAACTTAGACGCTTGATAAATTCTATGCCATTGTAACAGTATTCCTGTATAGCTTTGTAAAAATGTAAAACCAGTAAGTGGAATTTTGCAATAGCACATTGTCATGTGTGTCATTAGTTGTAATAGTGAATTAGTTCTGTGAAGTGAGTTGTCAAACAACTCGTCCAAATATGGACTCTGTCTCTGCTGAAATGTAGTACACAAAAGGTGGAAGTCCAACCTGGGCTATCAAATAACCAGTTCTTCTCAGAACCAACACACGAGTACAACTGATTAGAGATATAACATGGTTCTACCACAAAATTCCTCGTACTGTTCTTCCATCAAGTAAAATATCGTTACTTACAAAAGAAGTTTGCTTTTAATACTTGACACAGATTATATTTTGAACCAAGGTTATTTTAACAATCTTCCTTTGCATAGGGCTAGGACACACACACATATATATATATACATATATACACATATATATATATACATATATATACATATACATATACATATACATACACATACATATACATACATATATATATATATATATATATATATATATATATTTGTACTTAAAAAAGGAGATAAAAAGACACTTTTTTTAAAAACTCTATATCACAAATGTGCAGTAAAAACTATTCAATATTTTGACAGTGGTTGTAACTGTGCACACACAAACCTTTCACCATGATTACAAAAATGGATATTACATGATACTGCCATACAAAACTACCTTACAGTATTTTTGGAAAACAAATTACATTAATACTTTAATTAAATCCTGATGCATGAGATACAAGGGAAGTAAAGTCAAATCTACAATTCCTAATTTTACTGGAACTTTGGTTTTCAATCGGGAGACTTTTTTTTCCCTTGTAAACACGAAGAAAAATCATTTTCATATAAAATAATTTAGGTAAACTGTTCAGAGGTGTCATTTTTTGGACCAGAGATTAATTTATCTAATTCATTTATCAAGAGTGTGGTTTGACAAAAATAAAAAATCCTGAAAAATAGGAAGCAGGCCTGTGTCTCCCTTTGGTCTAGAGGACAAAGCCCCCTGAACCTCCTGGATGTTTAATTTGAGGATTTACAGTCTCTCCACATCTCCACAAACAAGAAACTAGAGGTTCAGACACAATACAGGCTACTTCTTTCCTTGGTGGCTACTTCTCTTCTTTGAAGAAAATTTCGAAGCAAAAGATTTATTTAAAAAATCCAGAAATTGGGAAAAATCCTGAGAAATCACAGGCCTGATTTATTGATTTTTCCCCCCCCCATACCCCATGTCAAATATTTTGTGAAATTATTTAAATGCAATCTACTTACTTTCTTTCTAAAGAACATGGAAAAGAGAAATGTTGAGACTGAAAACCAACAAAAGACAGTAAAATAAAGATTTACACAGAGAATGCAGCCTAAAGGACCCAAATACACCAGCATGAACTTCACTAATACTTCAACAATGATAATGCATAGAAATCAATGTGGAGAAGTTTCAGCTAGATTCGCTGGAACATTTCCAAGATAAACTGTTATTTCCCAAAGGAAATGTAAATGACCAAAGCTTTCAGTAATTTCGAAATGGCGAAATTTTGAAAATGATTTTCTTTTCTTTTCTTTTCTTATTTTTTTTGGGGGGGGGGGGGATAAATGAGAGGATTTATGAATATCTTCTCGGGGTGATTAAATTCTCACCAAGCTTTTGGATATAATTCTCTCATATTTATTTAGGATAATCCAGTGCTGTAACCTGCTCTTAACTTAAATAAAGTAAAATTCCTTAGACATCAACAGATGTCATTATTTCCATGAGAATCTTTATACAAAAATATGTTTATATTGGTCCACCGTTTTTGATGAAAGACCTAAGAAATTGACACCCAAACTTAATCAGATAAAATATAACAACCCGAGGCATTTTCATAGAGCCGCTTAGCAGATAATTTGGCTTAGCATTTTTTTTTCGCTAAGCATTATAAAACACACTACCAGCCAAAGCACACTCATTTTATGTGCAAGTTTGGCTGGTAACCAAGAAAATCTGCTAAGCAAATATTTCTGGTAAGCAATTTTTTTTCTGCTTAGCCGCTCTAAAAAAAAAAATGGCCCCCTGAGGATTCTTTGCTAGCTAAAAGAATTCTGTTAAGGGGATACGAGATTTGCTTTCACAGAATCAAACCCCTTTTTTTAAAATGGAATTCACCTGTATTAGATCAAGGTAAGCAATCACTTCTGGAAAGAGGCTACACGATGGATAGATTTCTTAAGAAAAAGAGGAAGAAATCTTCGAGATCATTCTAGACGTAGACAGAGATTCTTAGGCATAAATAAAGTAGCGAGGTAATGCCATGTCTCACCGAGGTGAGAAACCGCTTTGAAACACAATACAATCAACACAGCTTGACAGCGTCTTGAGAAATTAGTTGAAACTTTCACGAACACTTAAGATTGGTCCACAAAATAGGAACAAAATTTAATCCATCGTTGATATCTAAAATCTAATTCCCCAGTCTGAAAACAAGAACACGGGGTAACAAATGGGTGTTACCACTAGATTCATGAAAACAAAATCCCTGGGTGACACATAGGAAATGAAAGTTTTCTAAAACATTTTCCCCCAGAAATGTTGTGACGGGGCAAAACACTCAAAGCTTTACCTCACAGATGTATTCTTCCTATTAAATGGACTTAGTTAGATATGCTTAAACTGCATGTTGCCATTTCACCAGTAAGTTAATAGACAGTCTTCCAAATTTCCACATTAAAGGGAGATAAATTACCTTAAAATGAGATATTTCACAAAATAACTGGCTGAGGCATTGATAAACTGACTATTGGTGTCATGATTTGACCAGTAATGAATTTATCATTCTCCGTTATAAATTCATTTATACATCGAGTTACTTTTACTCCATACGCCGGTCAACAATTTTGTGGAATGACTTAGTTGAAAGTTCTTTACTTTCAATGTACAGATTTTAACCAAAAATGATAGAAAAAGGACGGAAAAATAACAATCCTACGCAATATGCATCATGAAGCAACGTCGCCACATGTGTAGTTCAAGTATGAAACTGTTGATAGAGTAAGAAGCACTAGACAAAAAAACGTAATTCAAGACAGTGTTATCAAGAGATTTGATGTTTCCTTTTAACTGAGAGGAATTTCCGGGTAGTTGGGGTGGCTCACCATCTTGTATTATCTGTCCCCTGTGCACAGAAGAAACAAATAATTATCAGTCAGTCGTATTTTGTGAGATTTCCTAACCAGTCAGTCTTCTCTCCAGCCGTCACACTGTGAGCACTGGAACAAACCTGGATGTATAACTCAGGGGTGTGATTTGACAATTTAAGTAAAAAATCCTGAAAAAAAATGGGTAGCGGGCCTGGGTCTCTTTGGTCTCGAGGACAAAACCCCCTGAACGTTTAATTTTGGAGTATTTACAGACTTTCCACATCCCCACAAATAAGAAACTAGAGGTTTGGACACAATACAGGCTACTTCTTTCTTTCCTTGGTGGCTACTTCTCTTCTTTCAAGAAAATTTTTAGGCAAAGGGATATTTGTATAAAATCCTGAAATCAGGAAAAATCCTGAGAAATCACAGGCCTGAATTCTCCTTACTACCACAATAAAATATTACAGTCAATGAGTGACTGATTTCAAATGTATCACATAAGGCCAAAAAAAGCCTCTCCGGTTTCTGGTGTCTGTGCATGTCAACATTTTCAAGGGAAATTAAAAAAAAAAAATTCCGCAACCAGGAAAAATCCTTAAAAATCACAGGTCTGATAATTAATACCAAGAATAACTAAAAGAAGGAGATGAAATTGCATCAATATTCACAGCAAAAACTGCTATAACCTGTCTGCTATAAATCCCGTCAACAGCATTGTATTAAAATTGTGCGCATGCACAACAAGCATGGTAATGGGTTTGGAGACCCTACGTAAGAAGCGATCGACGCTGCCCCATGTTTTACAAAAAGTTTTCTTCAAGATAAAACCACTTCAGACAGAATCATTTCTCAGGATGATCGATACGTGTACAATATTCATTAATCCGATAATTACCAATGTTATACCTTACCTTAAACCCTAACCGCCCTAAACCCTTCAAACTCCAACAGCAGGGTTTGTTGGATTTTGATGGACTTGGTACTGTGTAGCCCAGACAGGGATACTTTGCATGGGGGCTGGGTGTCCCAATTCCAGCTAAGTCTAACAGTTGGGTGGTATTGTTACTGCATGGTGTTGGATTTTGATGGACTCGGTACTGTATAGCCCAGACAGGGATACTTTGCATGGGGCCGGGTGTCCCAATTCCAGCCAAGTCCAACAGTTGGGTGGTATTGTTACTGCATGGTGTTGGATTTTTGACGGATTCTTAGCCAAAATAGATAGGGGGGTTAGGGTTAAAGCCCGACTCCAGATATTCACATAACATCTTGATATTTACCTTATGTATGAGAGTTCTAGTCTTGTGGTTGATCCTCAATATCTTCTACCTTCTCTGTAAACAAAAAATGATTAAAGTGTAACAGCACCTAAAAGTGATGGTTCATATTAAAGATGCATTGCCCATGTTTTTTGCTATTTAAACTTCAATGTCTGAAAAAGTTTTTTTTTTTTTCACGTTTAAGGGGGCAGTATCGGCATGATCAACAGGGCATGGAATCAGAGTGCTAGTTTTAGATAAACTCAGTGACTGAACATAATACCTCACATGATAAGGTCATATTACCATTGCTGCTGCATAAATGAATCAGTAATTTGCAGTCACTATGTTCATCTAAAACTAGGACACCGATTCCATGCCCTGTTGAAAATCTTCTCTGATCGTGACGATACTGCCCCTTTAATCCCTCTTGTGTTTGGTCCCAGGAACAGTCCATGACTCTGCTTTTTATATCTTTTTCTTTTGTGTTTATTTCACACCTGACTAACTTCTGCTCAGTCTTGTGTTTATGTATGTATGTTTGTATAGTGTCCATTTTGCCTTTGAGTAAAAACCGTCATAAATTAATTTCAACTTTGTTTTTGTTCGTTTTTTTTACTGTAAAACCAATGTGAAAAATTATTTTGTGAAATATCTAATAAGAAAATACTTTATATACTAATAAGAAAATAATTTCACCAATCTATATAAGAAAATATACTGAACAGCAAAAGAAACGCAAGTCCGAGGTCTTGTCAAGTTTTCAAACAGAAGACAAACCATTTTGATTATAATCACTCATTTAATGAAAAATGCTTTCAATTTGAGCTGAAAGTGACTTGAATGTGAAAATCTTGCAATGCAATTTCAACAGTCACTTTCAGCTCACAAATTGAAAGCATTTTTCATTAACTCTTTGATGCAGATTAATTCTATTAATTCTATTGTTTTAACATGTTTTTGGCGGTCGCTAGCGACCGTCGTGTGCGTCAAAGGGTTAAATGAGTGATTAGAATCAAAATGGTTCGTCTTCCGTTTGAAAACTTGACAAGACCTCGGACTTGCGTTTCTTTTGCTGTCCTCGGACTTGCGTTTCTTTTGCTGTTCAGTATACTTGTTATCCTTTCTAAAAAGGAAATTACACTGGTCTACAACCAAAATGCTTCCGAAACAAATGAAGTCAAACTTGACTAATTATGGGTCACTGAGAATTGAAATGATGCTTAAAATTGTTGATTGGCTCTAGTTTTCAAGATCTACATGTACATGTGTACACGTATGGGAATAGCATATGATAATTCATGATTAAAAATCTGCTATGTACACCATATACATAGTATGTAAAATGTAAAAACTTAAATATCTTGGAAACGGTAGCCAATCAGTAATTTTAATTGTTATATTTGAATTCAGCACATCAAAATCCATAATAAATAGCACATTTTATCTCCGAAGCAGACAACTTTAAAAAAATTGTTGACCAGTGTTATCAATGTTTTAATGAAACTTACAATATCTGGAAATGTCTGATAAAACATTACATTTTCAAAACTAGCAAACTGATAAAGGTTTCACACACGCCAGCAAAAGAACTGGGCATCAACTATCTAGTTTTGAAGTTTTGAAGTTTTTGTAAAATTGAAGTCAACTGTGGTTTTAAGTTTTCACGAAGTGACAGATCAGTCTTGTGCATGTATTACTGCATGTATTTTATGTGAACGGCATGTTTTTAAGTTTTCACAAAGTGACTGTTTGGTTTATAAGTTTGTTACTCGTTTATAGTTATTTTCCTCTACAAAACGAATACAGTTACATATCATTTGAGATTTCAGCTTTCTAACTAAGTAAAAATGAATAATCTTCAAGATTAAAATGAGATCGAAACCGCGGTTTTAAAACTTTACCAACTTCAATTGCTTATACATTGTATCTCGCAATATGATTTTACCACTACGTGGACGAATATGTCACTTCGTGAAAACTGCGAGGAATTATTAGCCAGCAATACATTGGGTGTGTTTTGGACACACTATTTGCTAAATTTATGGACACCTTATGATACACATCTGAAAGTATGGTAAGAAAAAACGACAACCTGTTTTTCAAATAAAAAATTTGAACACCTTATTTCCAAATAATTTTTTTTGGGCAACCATGTTCATGTAGCACTAATGTCCTTCTCTCAAACCCCCTCACCTCACCCCACCCCACCCCCTCCCCCTCACCCCACCCCACCCCACCCCACCCCTCCCTCCCTCCGCCCCTCCCTCCGCCCCTCCCTCCCCTCCCCTCCCTCCCCTCTCCCTCCCCCCCCCCCAAAAAAAAAGAAAAAATCAAATATCAAATATCTCATTCATGTATTTTTGTAGTGCCTACTAATGTTACAAAGCACATTGTTGCATTTTATTGCCATCCAAGAAACACTTCCAAGGAAAACTGGGGTGAACCCCTTTTTTGGCACAGTAAGTATTCTTGGGTCCTGCAGTAAAGCTTGTTTGTACTTCACATGAATGCAAATGTGAAGTGAGTTTCATGACGTCAATAATGGTGAATAAGCGTGATTTCATTGTTAATGTCTCAGTGATGCAACGTCGCTTGAAGTATGCACCGGCCTTTGCCAATAAACTTAACCTCTAAGCTTAATGTCCCAATCTCTGACCTACCTTCTGCCTCATTCTCTTCCGATGTCCATAGAGTAAGGTTGTCTCTTATCAACTGCAGGATGAGTGTCGAGTCTTTGTGGCTATCATGCTTGTTACCTATCTCATGAACAGCAGTATCGAATGCTTCCTTGGCCACTTTACATGCTTCAGCCTAAAACACGAACAAAAGCAAACACGAATTGCTACGGAAGTTTCTTCGTGATTTGATTTTGGCCTTTCACTGACGTCTCTATAACTCTAGCCATCGCTGGGCAAGTTCGGTATTCAAGCGATTACGACGTCCACATTAGTAATCAGGAAGTTGTTGATTCGAGTCCGGCGCGAGTCAGACCCGTTTTTTTTTTTCAAACACTTGAAAGCACAGAGTAATATATAGTGGTTTAAAGATAAGTCGGTGAAGGGCAGAAATAAAATTAAAAATGTTCAATATCCCGTCGCAAGAATTCTATCAACAGCCACAGCCCTCCACTCCCTACACCAAGAACTAAAAACAGCCTAAGAAATGTGGGGACAACAATTACAATGCTTTTTACAGGGGTGCGACTTGACAAAAGTAAAAACTCCTGAAAAATGGGTAGCAGGCCTGGGTCTCCTTCCCTTCAGTCTAGGGTACAACCAGCGAACGATTTCCCCTGTATCAAATCGCAAAATGCATCGTAATTTGGACAATCTGCGACGGAATTTCAAACAATACATCGCAGATTTTGTGATACAAACTGCGACAGATTTTTCACTATTGTGGTTCAACCCTAACCCCCTAGGTATTCTGGCTAGGAACCTTCCTGAATCCTCCAAAATCCCCCAGTGCACTTTTGGAAACATTCCCTTATCTTCAAAATGCACCATGCATTTTCGTTGATCTTTCATATTCAGGACTTATGGCCTGTACTTCTTGCCAGGTAGTAATTTTGTCCCATTTGAAGAGGTGAAAGTACCAGTTTCCAACAGTGCTGAATTTTTCCCAAAAATTGCCCCTTAGAGGATTTTGGAGTATATGGGGTGGTTCGGGTTAACAAACATTTTTGAAATCATATTCACAATTAACCTTTCCCGAAATAACATTTACATGTACATGTATATTTCTGACCAAAATATCAAGGGTTCCGTCCCGACCGGGTTTGTTTCCGTATGTCCAGACCGTGCCGGTGTACGTCCGACGTACGTTGTCAACAATGACTTCACGACGCGACTGATGTGCATGCCGTACACATGCAACTTTATTTCCCAGCAATCTGTAAGGATTTTATCCGCAATGCCCAAAATTCTGTGTGCATGCAATATTTCTCTGCTGATGAATTAACTATGGGCAAAATCCCCGAAATGGAACACATGCAACAACCGCCCTTTTTTTTTTTTTTTTTAGCTTTGCACATTTATTTTTTCTTC
This sequence comes from Zoroaster sp. YZ-2022, assembly GCA_029582265.1. Taxonomy (NCBI): domain Eukaryota; kingdom Metazoa; phylum Echinodermata; class Asteroidea; order Forcipulatida; family Zoroasteridae; genus Zoroaster; species Zoroaster sp. YZ-2022. The sequence goes on from CM055818.1 coordinate 37,945,750, forward strand.
TCCCGAGTTTCAGGGTTGGAGCAATTGGGTTGGTGCCTTTCATACGATCACTCCGGCCGTTCGGAAAGGAACTCTAGAAAGGTTACTGACTTCGTTTTATAATAAAAGTTTTTGAACATTTAACAAAATGAGCATTCATTTATATATGTGGTGGTGAGGTTTAGAATCATTTTGGCATGCAATATGATCACACTTTCAACCAGTGAGCCTCTCATTTTCCCGACGAATATTTAATAATAAAAATCAAGCTTGCTCATACCACAAAGTACTCGGTGAAATTAACCTTGAAAAGCACCTGAACACGTCACAGTCGGTAATTTGTTTTCGTGATATATACATTAACAATATAAAAAAAGAAAATGGACAGAGCACTGCAATTTCGCCAAAATAATGAAGACATTGGCCTAGAAGAAAGATACATGTGAAGTTTTTTTTTACCACCGTTGGCCCAATTTCCGGCCACTAACACTCCTATGCCCAGGCTGAAATTTGGCCCAGTCAGCACGGCACCCACAGACACTCACTTGAGTATTTTTTTTTGCATTGCCAATAGGTCAAACCACAGAGTCACACAGAGCCACACAGAGCTGTGTATGTACTTGGTTTTGGTTTGACCTCCTTGAGTGCACTGCACAAAGTCAATGGGTTGGGAGTTACACACAAATTTTGAGTGTCTTTGGGTTTGACCTCCTATCACAGCCACATGTGCTTGCATGTATTTGAGTGCACTGCACAAAGTCAATGGGTACAAATTTTGAGTGTCTTTGAGTGTTAAACCTATAGGAGGGTTAAAGATGATTATTTCTGGTAAAATGTGGACATTATATGCATATGATGAACCAAATTAGCCTTGAAAAACAACACCTGTATCTGCGCACACTGCATACTGTAATTTTAAGCATTTTAAATAATTTTGCTATGCAAATCGTGCAGTGTATTGCGTTCGAGGGAATTCCCTTTCAATATTTGTTCGTGTCGATAAATCTTTATGAATTTCCCGAAACTAGCATATTTAAAAATGAAGAAATTATGGCCCAGTGGAATAAGATTTGTAAATATAAAGTTAAAATAACTCGGATTTTGTAGTCTTTATGATTTTGACTAGCCCGTCGGACTACTTTGAAAAGGCGGTGTAACCCGTCCGCCGCCATTTGGCTAGGCCAGCAGACTACCGTAATAGGTCGAACCTTGGTTTATGTTTTGTAATAGAAAATTTAGAAATTTTTTATTCATAGAAATTAATAAACAGTGGAATAAATAATAGATGAGTTGTATTGCCCTCTGATTATATCCGGTGAAAAAACATTGGTAACATTTTATTTAAGGACTTTATTTAAGGACTTTTCTTTAAAAAAATTCACGGTAAAACTGAAAACTGCGTTTTTTTTCCCGGCAGTAAACTGGCTAGCCAAAAATTGAAAAACGCCCAAGCCTATTCTGAGCCAAAACCATTAGGGGGTTAGGGTTAATCGGAAAGTGTTGAACGGCCGAAGATTGAAGATAAGTTCTTACCGGGTTATTCATGATCTCATAGTGGAACACTGAAAAGTTCAGCGCCAGACCAAGACTTGTTGGATGTGTTTTATTGGTGACACTATTCATTGCCAACTTGTATGCTGCCATCGCGTTGTCTGCTTGTGCGGTACGTGACTCTTTATAACTGACTTCAGCAAGATAGCGAAAGTAGTCCCCTTTCCTTCAAGATCAAAATCAAAACATTCACCGAAATACAGTGTAGCGAAATGTTTGTCATGGGTGTTATTTGACAAAAGTAAAAAACCCTGACAAATGGGTAGCGGGCCTGGGTCTCCCTTTGGTCTAGAGGACAAAGCCCCATGAACCTCCTGGATGTTTAATTTTGGAGGTTTTACAGACTCTCCACATCCCCAGAAACAAAAGGTTTGGACACAATACAGGCTACTTCTTTATTTCGCTTCTTTCAATAAAATTTTGTGGCAAAGGGAGATTTGTAAAAAAAAAACTGAAATCAAGAAAAATCCTGAGGAATCACTTGATTTTTGATGATGTGTATTGTGTGTTGTCAAATGTACACGCCCAACTGGATACACATGATTGGCCATTTGCCTTTGCCTTGGATTTGGGTGGTCATGTGATGCACAATTGGCACTGTGATTGGCCATCAGTCATGAATGGTGCTCGGTCAATGAGTTTACAACATTCTTGTCAGGTTTTGTCATGCAGGGATATATTGATTACGTCATCACAAATGAAATATCTCACATTTTAAGATAGAAGACTAAGGCGTCCACTTCAGTTTCACTCTGGGGAATGAGGAACTCATCCAAAATCTGCAAAACTTCTTTGCATTTATCGAATAGCTCGGTTTCTATCTGAAAAATTTAAAACAGGTGGTCAATGGTTAAAGACAGTAGATGCACTTTTAGTTGTCGCAATGAAACGATGTCCAAAATTGCTGGATCGATTGGAAATATGCTGCGCTGTTTTAATCATCCTTTTCGCTTAGGGGTACGAACATTTGCCCAATTTGTGCAGCCCCTCTCTTGACCTCCATACTTGAAATTACGTTTTTTCACCATTGTTGACATGAAATTCCATGTGTTTATCTCAACTATCGCGAAGCGGAGGTACAGGTTCTGAAAAGAACCTTATCGTGAAGTCCCCATGGTTCTCCCTGAACCATATTAACCCGTGAAGTCCCCATGGTTCTCCCTGAACCATATTTCTCACTAAGCGACGGCAGAAAGAAAAAACGAGTTGCCCGACATTGGTTCTCCCTTGAACCTTTCTCACTTAATGAAGGTTGAGATACGAGTTGTGCGATAAGGTTCTTTTCAGAACCTGTACCTCAGCTTCGCGATAGTTGAGATAAACACATGGTGTTACCGCAAACCGAAACGATATTGATATTCCACCATGCAAAGCCTCAAATCTTATCTTATGAAATTCGATTTGCTTTTGCATTTGCGTAAAGCCGAGTACTCGCATAAATGTATGTATTCAAGTATTATACATGCAACTCAAAATTACAAGTACTTTATCATGGGTACAAGTGGGTACATGGCAAAAGTGGGTGCATGGCAAAAGTGGGTGCATGGCAAAAGTGGGTGCATGGCAAAAGTGGGTGCATGGCAAAAGTGGGTGCATGGCAAAAGTGGGTACATGGCAAAATGTTTGAGTATGAGTCTTAAAACTCTGGCCTGATCTCTTGCAGCCCCTACACCTTGAAGGGTAACAAATGAAAATTATACAAACCTCTTTCCGGTATTTTGTAGCTTCGTTCTTTGTCATGGATCCCTCCCCCTGTTTTGCTTCTATTGAACTGATGATACGCCAGGCAGACCGCCGTGCACCAATGATATTTTTGAATGCAACGGATAGAAGGTTTCTTAATTCAATGGTAAGGTTATATCCCAGTGTGACAATCTCTTTCATTGCTGTGGCCATCTCTAGAAAGAAACACCAAACGAAACAGTGCATTAACCTTCCTACTTCAGCCGAGCTTTAGTGGCAAGTAGCTATTGTGGTCAAAAATCAGTCAACTGCCTGTTTGGACTGTTGGCCCAAATGTGCACACAGGGGCATTTCTGACTGGTTTTGACTGTCATTTTGACCACCCTCAACAATGCAAGATAATGCTTTTACCAGTCAAAAATGGTCAACTCATTCTGACCTGTAAATGTAAGTACATGTACATGTACTACATGTAAAGTTTGACAATGTTTGACTTTTAACCAGTTCGCGTCGGGAATAAACAAGTTTTTCTGGGCCCCTGTGCGGGTTTCTTTTTCCCACACACACGTTAATGGAAGCTTCCACAGCTCGTGGCCACGTCTTCCGAGCATGTCACCGTACATGCGTGGCTCAACCGAGCATGCATACAAATATATCGGAGTTTCCTATGGCGTGTTTAGACGCTCTCCGGTCCGTGGTGCAAAAAAAAATTGCGTGTATACACGGCCTCCGATGCGAACTGGTTAAGTGCACTAGATATACGTACCTTGGCAAGTATATCAACATTTTGACTGATTTTGACCCTTGCAGTCACAGAAGGGCTAAAAACCTAGGCACAAATGTTGATAACCATCAACGCAAGAAGATACAACCAAGTCGGACCATTTAGAATCCATTATTATGTAAGTTAACAAAAAACTAACAAAATTGTTACTATCTAACCATAACTCCCTTGGCATTTTGTGCTAGAAACCATCCCAAATCCACCAAAAATCCATCAACATGCAGTATTATGGTACTCCAATTGTTGGTACAGTAGCAAATGGCCAATTCCAGCATGACAGACGGGACAAAACGTAGCTCTTTTTCAACTCTGAAAGTTTATCTTTTGAAAACTTACAGGAGATAAACCTAAATGAAACACCTCATGTTCAAGTATAATACTCATAGTTCAAAATTAAATGAAAACTTTGAAACAATTATTTACTAATTACACAGGAGCATAATTAGTCCAGCGTGACAGACGGGACATTTTTTTACATCCCATTTTCTTAGATATCTGGAAAAACCTATCTGTTCTCATGTGAATAATTTTTGTTTGTTTTAGTTTACATACACAAGAGACAGTTGTGTTAAACATAAACATACAGGTACATACATGTAGTATCATAAAAATGTCAACAACCCAAAGATGTCAAGGGACAACTTTTTAATAATAATAATAATGTGGACTTATATAGCGCACGTATCCACCAAACTGGTGCTCAAGGCGCATTATATTATTACCCCTGCTCATCAGGCTCATAAATCATTCCTGAAACCATCTCAGCTCCCTGGTGAGCATACAGCTCAATTGCTGCCATTACAGCGCATACAGGGCTAATCAAACACAATAACCAACTCTGCCCTCACAGGTACCCATTTACCCCTGGGTGGAGAGAAGCAATTATGGTAAAGTGTCTTGCTCAAGTACACAAGCACCATGGTTGCGGTTGGGATTCGAACCCACATTCTGACGACTCAGCCATCAGAACACAAATCCGATGCACTAAACCGCTCGGCCATGGCACTCCATGGCCGAGTGTTGTGACAGACGAGACAATAAAATGTGACAGAGACCACATGTGCACATTGCCCACACAGCCATCAGCACTACTCGTGGTACATACTGTACACTGTATACATGTACACGTACATGTAATGTACATTTAATAATTGTTGCCTGGCGTGATGGGGTCCATGGCGTTTTGTACACCCGAGGGGGCTGATGGCACCCGAGGCGAAGCCGAGGGTGCCATCAGCTCGATGTACAAAACCCATGGACCCCCATCACGCCAGGCAATAATTATTTTGTTATACCATGGTATTAGATTACGTTACCGAAGAAATCTTCCAGTAAACTGTCTAAGTCTGTAACTGGAAGTGTCTGGAAGTTGCTGTCATCTCGTCCCGTTTCGTTGCAGTATTCGCGAACTATTTGTACTGCATGGTCGAAGCGAACAAATTCACACACAGCAGACAAGTTGTTTAGCTGGTCCCTACAGTGCATCAAATTGAAATATAGCGTGTTCTGCGGAGTACCAGCAATATAACAACCTCGGTCGCTGTTTTCACTTCTTGCAATCAAAAGTAGCACTTGTGAAAGATATATGGGGATGATACTCGGGGACGATCAGGGTGATGTACCACTCTTGAGAGGTGAACATCACTTTTTGAGTGACGTCAGAGGTGAACATCACTTTTTGAGTGACGTCACGAGGGTAACATGAAGATTTGTGATTTGTCATGTGACAGGCTTTCGACCAATGAAATTACACAATCTAAGACCATGGTATAACAAACATGTATGTACAATACTATGTAGTGTAATGCATTCTCTGTGGGGAGTTCCCTTTCAATTTTTTTCGTGTTTCTAAATCTTTATGAGTTGAATTTCCCGATGCTAGTATATTTAAAAATGAAGGAATTATAGCCACATGGAATAATATTTGTAAATAAAAAGTAAAAACAAGTACGATTTAGTACAGTCTTTTTGATTTTGACGAGCCCGTCAGCGTTTTAACCCATCCGCCGCCATTTTAACTGGCATTTGGCTAGGCCAGCGGACAGCCATAATAGGTCGAACCCTGGTTTATGTTTCGTAACAAAAAATACAGAATTTTTTATTCAAACAAATTAATAATTAACAGTGCAATAAATATAGTAGATAACTAGAGCTCAAGTGTTTGTTGGAACAAACACACGGTGATGTCACAATCACATTTTGCAAAGGTGTATCATCTTTTATTAATACAATATCAATTTCATGTTCAAAAGACATCAATTTTGCATTAGAATGTGTTGAATTTGAACTTCCTGTTTGGACCGGAAGTAAAGGTCATATATGACACAATGAAACTTCCTCATGATCATGAAAAAATTACGTTAGTACACCTGCTTTGGTTCAATTTCTGAGATTGGAAAATAATCCCTTTTTAAAACTCCCGCTAGAGGGAGCTCTGAACTTTGATGAGGTCATCAAACATATTTTGTTAAAAGTAAGATGTCACTAAGTCACTTATTCACAGAAGTCATATTCAAATTTCCTTTTTCTAAACCTGCTGCCAGAGGGTACTGTGACAGGTGATGTAATCAGTCACATTTTTAAAAAGGTCACATGTCAATAGTTATTTGGTCCACTGAAGGCATGTCCAAATACCATGTCATGTTGGCTGCAGACCCTATAAATCTGCTTCAGGATATTTTTTCACTTACGGTTTCGACCGGAAGGAGGTCAGTTTGGAGTCAAGTCTGTGTACGAAATGTGACATAATTGAAGATCGGTAAGATGATGCAAAGACTGTAAGTATCTTTTGTGGTTCATGAGATATAATTTTTTGAAATATTAAAATTTGATTTAGTGTAATTCGATATCTGATGACGTCACAACTTGACCTGAAACTACATGTATATGTCACAACTTTATTGACAACTACATGTTATGGTCTAAGTATGTAGGGCCAATGATTTTCCGCGATCGCGGAAAACGGACGGAATTCGCGGAATTTGCTCCTCGAAACGGAAAACGGGATTTGAATCTGAAGGAAATAACTTCTGCAATTTTATTGATAAAAAACATAATTTTGTAAAATTTATTGGTCCAAAACGAATTGTTGATGATTAATTCAACCAGATTCAACAGATGAGCCACATAACAAATGCGCGTTGGCAAGATTAGAGCAACAAATCATGTTACGAATCACCGTTAGCGAGCGTTACAGACACTGGGAGACCCGACATGTACGCCGTAGCTTTCGGTCAGCGCACGGGTGAAAATCATCACACTTACGGTATGCTCTCGCAGGTGTCTTTTGCAACATCGGCAGGTTTATTTTTCTCCGTTCAATCATCAACCATTCTTTTATATCTAACTTTGGCTCTAGTGAAATGTATGTTGTGCTTATTCACTTATACAGGTCCAAAAACCTACTGTAAACTATCCTATTTTGACACTAGTTAACGTGAAAAAATGGCGGACATAAATTTCGCTTCGGCTAGGCTACAACAATCATGTGATGTGTGTGTGACGTCGTGGCATATACGGCTGTTGCATGTTTCTTATGTGTGTGTGTGTGGTGGCGGTGGCGGTGCAGTATTAATGACTGAGGAAGTTAAATACTATGTCTGTAAATAGATCAGCCGTTGATAAACAACTGGCAATAAAACACATTTCTAGCATAAAACAACTGTGACCCTTTGCTAGTTAATTATTAAACAATGCATTATCCTTTCACATTTACAATTTTATGTACTGTCTGTATACAGGGTGTATGTTTAAATGCACTTTTATGTATTGAAAAAATGTGAAACGGAATATTTCAGCCTGAAACGGAATTTAAGATTTTTGAAAACGGAATTTGCACTTTTCTGAAACGGAAAATCATTGGCCCTAAGTATGTATCAAGTTTGAAGGCTCTGTAACTTTGAAACTATGTTGTTGTTTTTTTGATAAGTCTCATCGAGAAGAGAGAGAAGGGGAAAAAAAATAATAAAATAAAAAATTTCAAAGAGGTGTTCGCGCTGTTGCACGAACACCTAAAAATAGTAGATTTGTATTGCCCTATGATTATACGGTGAATAAACATAAGTAAAATTCACGGTAAAACTGAAAACCGCAGTTTTTTACCAGCGGTAAACCGGCTAGCCAAAAACTAAAACTGCCCAAGCCTAGCACGGATCCATATGCATACTGACAACATCTACATCTATGTAATACACTGTACATTACTGTACGTGTACACATACAGTGACCATTTGTCGTCTCGCCTCGATCCTTCTGCACATGCCAAAATTTAAGGCAGAGCTCATTATTGCTAATCATATACCAAAATCAAAAACGAAAGATGTATTCTCACTGGTTTACTGGTTGGCCCAGCAACTGCTCGCTGTGCACAATGTACATGTGTACCTATGCATTGTGCAGTATGTGTGGGATCAACCGGGGTCAAATTTAAAATGAACCGCCCACATCTTGCATACGACTATCCATTGGAATTCCAATGGGAAAATAAGAAACACATTTGCTTTCGGTTACAGAAGGATCAAGGCTGTTGATTCAGTTTGAACGTATGAGGTCGCAATGCTCAACCGTATCCACGACTCGGTTATTGATCTCGCTGTACAGTGTACGTGTGCAGGGCCGGGGATGGCACACCAGCCGTGTGTGCTGAATTTCTCGGGCCAGAATTCGGTACGGGGTGGGAGTACCGTGTTAAGTGAGCACTACAACAGCAGCCTTGGTCAAGGGTCTAGTAAAGGGCACCTTTATTAGAAGCAGAATATCTATAAGTAGCACCAAAGCCAAGACCAAGAAAAAATGTACCAAGCACAATGTAATTATCAGCCCTCAAAATGAAAATGTGAGTTACCAGTAATGCGAGTTACCGTACCAATGTACATGTGTGTAATGCAAGTCACCATGCATCCTTATTAATGTAACGAGAATAGAACAACACTGTTTGACAATAAATCACTTGAACTAGTTTAAGTACAAATATTGCTTTTGCATGAGCCCTCTACAGGGGGCTGTATTTACATGATTTTATACCCATGATGCCTACCACACGTGTACATTGTATGTATGTATGTGTATACTCTCCGATCGACATTGAATGTTATTTTTTTTTAGTGTTTTGTGAATTAAAATTGATTTGATTTAACTTTTTAATATTTTTCAGGAATATTAAGTTAAAATTGTGAATGCAAATTTTCAAATTGCTCTCAACTTTGTTGACGGACAAAGTGTAATGCGAGTTACCAAGTTTTCACACCTCACTACCCCGGCCCCTGTAGTATGGTCTTGATTTTTTTTGTACCAAGGCATAATATTTATTGAGTATGTACATGTATACTGAGATTTGGTGGTAGAGCTTTCTGTTTGACTTTAAGGAAACTTGAAATACAACACTTGAATTTTTTGGTATACATGTCCTTTGTGTAATGCGAGTGACCGTTATTGCAACATTGCCACACTTGCAATAGAGAACATTTTTTTTTTTTTTTTAAACCATGGGGTTACAGCCTCGACTCTAAAGGTACCATCATACAAGAAATGAAATATTAAATCTCGGTAGTTTAAAATTCAGAGCACTGAGAATGTAAAGGGAGCACAAAGAGTGTAATGCGAGTTACCATGGAAATGCCCTGATGGATTTTCAACATAGTTTTCATTAGTGCTTGTTGACGTTTTCTTTTAAATAACTTGGATTATTGTTATCATTTCTAAAATCTCACCGGTCATCCAAGGCTCAGTATTGCCTTTAATTCTGATAGATTTCATCGGGGCTATAGAATAAATTATTTTAGTAATTTTCTGCTTCAGTAATAACCAAGCATTGTTTACATCATTGCAAAGAGTGACATCTGACCAGTCTATTTCCCTCAACATATTTTGGTAAATTTCCTTGTCGTAATTCCTCATAGATCTAATTTTGACATGTTTACATTTGTCCAATTTAACTCTATTATTGATCTTTCGAGTACAAAAAAAATAACAGTGATAAGATATACCAACTGGAATTGTACCTGATTGACAGATCTTTTCTTGAGTATTGCAGATAATGTGATCTAAGATTGACGAAGAATTATTTGTTACCCTTGTCGGGTTTGAAATTAATTGCTTGAGATTGAACATGTTTAAAACATTTCTGTAAGATCTACATGTAAATAGAGATGAAGACTTATTGATTGTACAAATGTTAAAATCGCCTAAAATGTACTTTTCCTGTTCCAGACTTGCATGTAAATTAGATAATGTCACTTCAAAAGTTGTTCAGAAAATTTGAGCACTTGGGTGGCCTGTAAAATACTCCAACAAGAAATGGTCTGGTTTTGGGAAGAAAGAGCTCTACCCACGCTGTTTCCAGGTCAGCAGTTTCCAGATCCCGTCTACGATTGAAAGGTAGATTGTCTTTGATGTATAAACACACGCCCCCCCCCCCAATTTCTAGTGCGATCGTTTCTGATGATACTATATCCCTCGAGTTTTACCTCGTTGTCTGTCACACTCTCATCCAGCCATGTCTCGCTCACCGCCAGAATTGCAGGAGTGGCTTGTTGAACCATCCGTCTGAGATCTGACAACTTTGGAAGTAAGCTGCGTATGTTGATATGAAGCATGTGCAGACCTTTATGTGTTTTAAAGCAATCAACTATTTTGTTGTCCTCGTCAAAGGTCTCCCCGGGATCGATAACCGTTTCCCCAGCAGGTACAGTAGCTGTTGCCAGTTCACTTTCTATTTCTTGTTCCTCTCATGTTGTAAGTGCACCCAAGGTACATCTGTCGCATATATGGTCAAAGGTCTCGTTATTATGGACAATCCTATTATACGTTGAACATGAGATGGATGTGGAACATTTCACGTGAGTCCACTCACCACAAAAATCACAGTCAACAGCTTTAGATCTTGAGGTGACTGCTTTATCACATCGAAGACATGAGTATCTTGTTGCGGGACCTGGATTCATATGAATGTCGCCACATCGTACAAGTGCTAGCACTAAAAGACAAAGTTGGTGATTATGCTTTCTGTGCACAAATTCTCGACGCGGTAAATGTTGATGTTGCAATTTAGTGTTTGGTTGATGGAAAGACAAAATATTATCTGCACATATTATGTCTATAAAAATCAATGTCTTTGCCATTGTTAAACATCCAGACGTCCAAAGGCTTTCCCTTGAGTGTATTGTGAATTTCTCGTCCCCAACACTTTTCATATTTCAGGTTGAAACTTGAAATTGCGAAAAATACAATAAGAATGTTAATCATCCCATCCGCCATTTTGACAATACTTTAACGAGACTTACGATGGCGTTAGGCTGATTTTGTATTCCGTTGATACAGAAAGAGCAGGACTAGGCAGTTTCATGAAAATTTGAAGTTGCTTCAATTCTTTTAAATGTCATATCACTGGATAGAGCAAAAAATTAGAAAGAAAATGAGGGGTCAATGGTCATGATAGGTTAACCCTGTGCAAAGTTACGATTTTTTGTTGATTTAAATATTTGGTCATTTTGGAGGCCAGTTTCATTTGAAAAGTTGTGACCGCATTTGCCTGCAACGTATCCTTGTAGTACTAACAAAGTGTCTATATAGCATGTACCCCTTTTATAACAAAAAAATCTCATTGAATACCAAAATCCACCCGCGTGACACCCGATTAAGCGTGCGTGACACCCCGATTCACCGAGTCAAATCGCCGATAGAGGTGATTTTTTTAAATTTGCTGTCGGATCATTTTCCATGAGTTGCACTGTTTTTCCACCAGCGTTACAGTTGGCACCACGATACGGTGTATCCTTTTTTCGTGGTTTCAAGTTTCGTGAAGACCATCCAATACCTCTAAATTGATGATGAATTTCCGTAATGCACAATGATGAAAAACGGGTCGTAAACACGGCGATATTTCTAACGTCCGAGTTCGGATATTTTGCATTGAAACGAAGCAAAATTTATGAATGAATCTAAGATGGCGTCTACAGATTAACGATTAATCCGCACAGCGACAACGCGAGCTACGGACAGCTAGCCAGGGTGAACGTTTTCGCGAGAACCCGGATGTGAGTGAGTCGGTCACAATCGCGATGTCTAAAGTTAGCTTTTGAAGTGCGCCGCCAGCGGCGGCTTGCGTGAATCTGCCTAGCAGGACCATGGAAATCTTCTATAAATGTTGTTCCGCTGTACTGTGTAGCAATTTCAAACGTACATAAATTGACTGTGATAAAGTCAAGATGGCTGCCGCATGCCTCGAGTATCCATTGACTATGATCCAAAGTACGAAATTAAAATCCGGAATCATCCACAAAGTTAAAGACATCAAATAGGGACCTACCATTCAAGACAACTGATTTCTGTCCATATTGCACTATTATTAAATAGATTCGTTGACATTAGACAAAAACAGTTCCCAAAAACGGGAAAAATTAATGAAAGAAAACGGACGAAATGAGCTAAACAAGGAAACAATAATCCCCACCACGCCTAAGAATATAAGATACTTCAATGATGGAAAACGGTACATACGAGCTTCCTAATCCTAGTCGCCATCAATTAATTGTTTGGCATGGGGTTACGTTACATATAAATCCCACTAACGTTGGACACGACAGATAATGAAAACGTTTTTTTTTTTTACTCTTACTTTAGGCCAACTTACCATCGTATCTTTCAGTCTGCTCCGCTAGCTTGACAGTCTGCAGGAGATCGTTAAAACGTTCGTCCCCCATGGTTGTTGGAGAGATTAGGATTCTTAAATAATACCACTTTCGTTGTCAGCAACCGTCCGTACGTATACGGTATACCGGTACGGGTCAAGTATTCAAGCAAAGTACTTTAGTATGGTTTACTATACTAGGCGCGGCCGCCGCCGCGCCGGCGGCCGGCCGGCCGCGGTTTTTTTAATTTTGTGCATAGAGCGTTGATGTCATTGAGGGCGCTCTCTACAGTATACGGATCTGACACACACACATGAAGCATGGGCTGGCTGTCGGCGGCCGTGGTTTATGGTGGCGACTAGCTCTCTAGCAGTGGCGCACCCAGGATTTGATTGGGGGGGCAAAATATTTTTATTTGAAATCCAATATGGGGGAGAGACATGGCTGACCCAAACCATAACCGCTGGCGCGGCTGCAGCCATGTCCCTAGTCGTGCTCGTCAGTGAACCTACGGCACATGTTAAATGTTTCCTGGTGGTTTCTAGTCATAAAAAGAAGACATTATGGCATGATTCGGACTCGTAGGGTTTTACCTTCCATATAATTTCCTCCTCTTGATGTAAAGAACTTGAGCTTGTTTCGTCTGCAAGATTTCTATAGTTAAATACTTTCATTGCGTGGACGTAAAGTTTGTGATCATTCCGGCGGAGCTAAATTTTTTCAAACACGAATTTGGCGGCAAACCAAATCCCAATATTATCCAATCGGTGTTTGCTAAAAGAGTGTCACATAATCTTTGTAAATTAAAACCCAATCCTGGGCCATTGTGTACAAACTGGAAAGGAGTTGATTATAATGCGGGCGTGTTTAAATTTTACGAGTAACCTCAACGACAGTCAACGACCTCAACAAGAGAAACGGACAACAGAAAATGAAAATAAAATTAAGTAAAGCTGCTCCCTGATCAGGGTGCACCATGGCAGGGGGATGTGTAAAATGCTTGTTATATATACTGGTGGCCCTTCAAGCTTACATGCACATGCATACGCAACGCCGTAAAATATAATAGTGAGTGGAATAAATGGAAAACTTTTGGAGGGGAGCTTGAGTCTCCTGAGTCCCCATCCCTTGTACCACTGCCCTATACTCCTTGCCGAACTCCTCTGTAGACAAGACTTGGGCTCAGATTTTGCTCTCTTTCCTGGCTCCTTCTTTAAAAAAAAATAAAACATCAGCGGGCCCTTGGGGGAGGCTCAGGCCCCAAAGCCCCCCTTGGGTGCGCCACTGCTCTCTAGCGCTCTCTAGCTCTCTCTAGCTAGCTAGCTCTAGCTCTGATAAGCTCCTCTCCTGAGGACGATCAGAGCATACTGATCGAAACGTCGAGTTGTACCCCCAGTTCTTTTCAGAACTCCTCTCTGTTTGTTCAGAGAGATCCGGATCTCGATCGCCAGACAGTCCGTCTTATATAACACCCAATTAGATCTTTGTCATTTGATTGGAGGATTGTAGGTCACGCGGCATTCATTAATCAAACCATTACTGGCCTACATCATAAACCGTGCATTTTGGTTCCATTCATTGTGCATTTATGTTCCATCCCATTTGATCGATTGCACGCTATGACCACATCATACATAGTACATGCGTTCAGTACAAAACGCCCTCTTTTGACAAGACACAACCATTCGAGCAAACCGTGCGTCACGTCATAAGCCGAAAAATAAAGTCGTGTATGCCAGAATACAATCTTGTATATTTTGTTTATTCTTATAGTCTTATCTTCCAATCAAATGACAAAGGTCGACTTGGATGTTATATAAAACAAATAATGAATATTTTGCATTCGTGCAATGGAGAGAATATTTTCATTCGTTGAAAGATGGAATATTCCATTCAACTCATGAAAATATTCTCACCATTGCACTCATAAACCATTAGTCGGACCTCCATGGTCGGACGGCTTCGATAAAAAGTGTCATTAAGTATTGTGCACAGTTTCCATACGCTGCCTATGGAAGCAGTGCTGAATGAAGCACTGAGGCGTTAACACACATTGTCCAATCAGACTACACTGAAAAACCAATACCAGGATATCATGAATATGTATGAGTGGTACTGCAGAAGCTTGTAGACCCCCGTTGTGAAGACAATTAACACTCTGCTGGCTAAGGAAAGGTGATAATTGGCTCTCCACCAGTGTAGTGAAGAACTAGAACAGTCAGTGGCATAGAATAGTTCGTATTTTTATGTGGGGCAGAGACAAGCAATATATCCGACTAAAAAAAGTTCAAACCAAAATCAAAGATTTGCACTTATTGCCGTTAATGATGCAGTGTTATTTGTTTGGTATGATTTTTATGGTTTATATTCATTTTCAAATTTTCAAAGGAGTGGTTAAGTTTCTCTTAAATGAAGGAACAACATTGGCGTTTGATAACGTATATTAATTTAAATTCTCTGGTTCACAAATCACAAAACTAAACCATGCAATCACGGGAATCACGATTTTTAATATCAAAAACACAAAAAGTGATGAAAACATTTTCCTTTTTCTATTCTAACAATTTTATTTTAACATTTTTATTAACAAACAAAACGAATCGACTGCAACTTTTTCCACATAGGGCCTAGGCTATGCTCTTTCTTAAGCTCCTTTGGGTTGCGTGTGCACCCTTATATTCAGACTCGCTCTCTACTTAAACTAAAACCAGTCTTATAGCGAGAATAAAACCATTGTAAATCTCGCACCCTTATATTCAGACTCGCTCTCTTATACTT
Source organism: Zoroaster sp. YZ-2022 (assembly GCA_029582265.1). NCBI lineage: Eukaryota > Metazoa > Echinodermata > Asteroidea > Forcipulatida > Zoroasteridae > Zoroaster > Zoroaster sp. YZ-2022. Next base: position 37,961,152 of record CM055818.1, read on the forward strand.
AAAACAAAACAAAAATCAGTCTTATCATAGCGAGAATAAAACCATTGTAAATCTCGCACCCTTATATTTCAGACTCGCTCTCTTATACTTAAAACACAAAAAATCAATCTTATCATAGCGAGAATAAAACCATTGTAAATCTCGCACCCTTATATTCAGACTCGCTCTCTTATACTTAAAAAAATCAGTTTCGTCATAGCGAGAATGAAACCATTGTAAATCTCGAACCCTTATAATTCAGACTCGCTCTCATACTTAAAAAAAATCAGTTTCGTTATAGCGAGAATGAAACCATTGTAACTCTCGCACCCTTATAATTCAGACTCGCTCTCTTATACTTAAAAAAATAAGTTTCGTCATAGCGAGAATTAAACCATTGTAAATCTCACACCCTTGTATGCAGATACGCTCTCTCATACTTAAAACAAAACAAAAATCAGTCTTATCATAGCAAGAATAAAACCATTGTAAATCTCGCACCCTTATAATTCAGACTCGCTCTCTTATAGTACTTAAAACAAAACTAAAACCAGTCTTATCATAGCGAGAATAAAACCATTGTAAATCTCGCACCCTTATAATTCAGACTCGCTCTCTTATACTTAAAACAAATCAGTTTCGTCATAGTGAGAATGAAACCATTGTAAATCTCACACCCTTATATCGCTCTCTTTAAACCAAAAATCAGTCTCATCATAGCGAGAATAAAACCATTGTAAATCTCGCACCCTTATAATTCAGACTCGCTCTCTTATACTTAAAACAAAACAAAAATCAGTCTTATCATAGCGAGAATAAAACCATTGTAAATCTCGCACCCTTATATTCAGACTCGCTCTCTTATACTTAAAACAAAACAAAAATCAGTCTTATCATAGCGAGAATAAAACCATTGTAAATCTCGCACCCTTATAATTCAGACTCGCTCTCTTATACTTAAAACAGAACAAAAATCAGTCTCATCATAGCGAGAATAAAACCTTTGTAAATCTCGCACCCTTATATTCAGACTCGCTCTCTTATTATGGTGTTCTATAATGGACACCTACGCGGCGCCTTTTTTTTTTTACGCGGCGACTTTTTTTTTTTGGACGGCGACTTTTTTTTGGGGGACGGCGACTTTTTTTTTTACGCGGCGACTTTTTTTTTTTGGACGGCGACTTTTTTTTTTTGGACGGCGACTTTTTTTTTTACGCGGCGACTTTTTTTTTTGGGCGGCGACTTTTTTTTTACGCGGCGACTTTTCTTTTTTGGACGGCGACTTTTTTTTTTACGCGGCGACTTTTTTTTTTTGGACGGCGACTTTTTTTTTTTGGACGGCGACTTTTTTTTTTACGCGGCGACTTTTTTTTTTTGGACGGCGACTTTTTTTTTACGCGGCGACTTTTTTTTTTTGGACGGCGACTTTTTTTTTTACGCGGCGACTTTTTTTTTTTGGACGGCGACTTTTTGTTTTACGCGGCGACTTTTTTGTTTTACGCGGCGACTTTTTTTTTTGGGACAGAAAAAACTTCGAGAGAAAAAAAAAATTTAGAGTGAAAAAAAATTTATAGAGAGAAAAAAAAAATTTCGAGAGAGAAAAAAAAAATTTCGAGAGAAAAAAAACATTTGAGAGAGAAAAAAAAAATTCGAGAGAGAAAAAAAAAAATCGAGAGAAAAAAAAAATTTCGAGAGGGAAAAAAAAATTTCGAAAGAGAAAAAAAAAAATTAGAGTGAAAACAAAATTTCGAGAGTGAAAAAAAAAGTCGCCGTCCAAAAACAAAAAGTCGCCGCGTAGGTGTCCATTATAGAACACCATATCTTATAGTTAAACAAAAAAATCAGTCTCATCATAGCGAGAATAAAACTATTGTAAATCTCGCACCCTTATATTCAGACTCGCTCTCTGATACATAAAATAGAAAGGCGGAGCCATGGCTCAATGCTGGATGCTTATGAAAGCCGTTTTTTAAATTTAACATCAGCAAAGTACAACCGGGGCAGCTTAATAATGCTTTAATAATAATTTTTTAGCAACATATTTGCCTGGACGAAGTCATTCTACAAAGAATGTTACACAAAAAAAAAATTCTGATCAGCAAAATAAATACTTTATTCTGATAAATATATTAATGAAACAAAACATAAAATTACAAAAATAAATTAAATATTTATAACAGTTTGATAATAATGTTAACTATATTATCAGCAAAGTAAAAATGCCATTTTGAAAAGAAAGTTCAAGAAAATAAATCAGACTCGATAGGATATATAAGATTATTAGAAAGAGCAATTATACTTCTATGAGTGTGGGCCTATAATTTATTTATTTTAATAAATAGCCTCTGTGTTGACTAAATAACTATCCCCCCAAATAAAAAAATAAAAAAATAAATACATTAAAATTATTATTTAATTTAAAAATACAAAATTTAAAATTGCAGATAGATTAATAAAATGTTAAATTAAAATAAAAGCAAAATAAAAGAATATATTAATATTGATTCTACTGTTGGGCCAAGGATAATAATAATTTATGTTATATGGTGTAATCTGTATTATCCATCTATGTTATTTAGTTACATTTAGGGAACTTTAGTCTTCTCATTGATTATTCTTCATTTGATTTTATATATATATATTTTGTAAAAAAGATATGTAAAAATTTCAGATTAATATGTTGATCATCAAAACAGTGAAAACGCGTTTATATTTTTGATTAGCAACAAGAACTTCGCACTCTTAACTTTACACCAAGTACATTTTATTTACAACTTTTTGTTTTGATTCCTAAAGTTAAACGTTCCCGTCCGGTATCATTTCAATCCATTCTGTTTACATTCTAAGTTCTTGGGAAACTGATCTTGGCATATCAAATAATAAAAAACCTTGCATTGTGTCTGCTAAATCATCTGTCATTTTCTTTATGTCCGATTCATTTTACGACTTGGTGTGCTTGGTTTGTTTGCTGACTAATGACAGCCCTGAGTCTTGAAATTTAATATCCGAAGATAGTTCATCTTCCAAAATGTTCATCCTGGAACAAAATATGGTTTGCAAATCCACCGCTAGAGGGCTACGATGTGCACTGTGCGAATACAATTCATAGAGTTATACAATGTATATAACTCCATGATATGATACAAACGCAACGTTCGTTAGGCCCGGGGGGGGGGGGGGGGGTCTCACGTGATGTGAGGCTTGACGCCTATTGTAGGCCATACCATTAATGCGACAGGGCAACAAATTGCTTAACGGTTTTTAATATTTAAATTTTCGTACCTTTTATCATAATTTAATTAACCATTAATAATCACAATGAAAAACACAACTCTCACATTTTTCAAAATATTTTGTAAAACTGAAAATTTTAATGTAATTTTTTTCACAGAAACTCATAATGAAATGACATCCCTGAATTGCAACAGTGTCAATGAACAGAAGATTCTGTAAAATTTTACCGTTGACCCTCTGACTTTTCCCCCATAATCTGAATAAATAATGCTGATTTACCTTTCAAGAGTTCTGATGAATCGTCAGAATGTGGGTTCGAATCCCAACCGCGACCATGGTGCTTGTGTCCTTGAGCTATTATATAGACACTTTACCATAATTGCTGCTCTCCACCCAGGGGTAAATGGGTACCTGTGAGGGCAGAGTTGGTTGTTGTGTTTGACTAGCCCTGTGTATGAGCTGTATACTCCCCCAGGGAGCTGAGATGGTTTGAGGAATGATTTATGAACCTGATGAGCAGGGGTAATAATATAATGCGCCTTGATCACCAGTTTGGTGGATACGTGCGCTATATAAGTCCACAATTCGCACCCAGAAGCTGATATGTGAGAAATCTTAAGTAAAACACGGGGTCCAGTGGTGGCAAACGTGAAGGCATAATCGAAATCGGTAGCCCTCTGTAAAAAAGGCGTAAATTGCAAGAATCTAGTGCCGACGACAATTCGGATGCACAAACTGACAAACTGATGATTTCAGGAAATATAATGAGGATGATGATTGCTTAGGTGCAGGACTATATGAGGATAAAGTTGGTCCAAAAATAAATGACAAATTGGCGGCACTAACAGACAAAATTCTGAAATCTAAATTGTCTGATGATAAGCTGATCACAAAACAAAACATGTATTGCCGGCCGCAAAATTGTGAGAAGCTCACGAAGACGGTCGTAAACCCAGAATTCTGGTCCCAGCAGTTAAACCCAGTAGGCCTACAGGATCCCATCATGACATAAAATGTCAAAAAGTACAAGGCCTTTTAATAACGGCTTTTGTGCCTCTTCTTCAACTTACAAATGAGCTCATAGCCAAAGAAAACTCAAAAGAAGAGGTCAATGCCAGCCGTTTAGAATTGACCAATCGCCGAAGAGAAATGATCAAACCGGATTTAAATTCCCAATACCGGCAACTGTGTACACAAAGTGTGTCGCACGCTAAAAACCTGCTCAGTGATGACTTGCCCAAGCAAGTACAAGACATAAACGCTACCAATAAAGTTGGTAGTAAACTAAGTAAATAAACTGAGTAACCGTTATGGCTTCAATAAGGCTGCCAATATGTGGAATTCTCTCAGAACTACCACACAGGGCGTGGCTTAAAACCAACACCCATTATACTCTATGGAGGTCGAAAAGTGGACATCTGCTTTTCAGGCTAGTGCATTTTTCTACTTTTCTTCCACCTAAAAAGTAGATTGAACATTTTGGTAATATCCATTTTTCTAATTTTTTGCTTTTCAGTTTCAAGAAAAGCAGATTTTTACTTGTTCACCTACACTGGCGGTCAAAAAGTGGACATCTGCTTTTCTGGTTTCCCACAACCCGAACAGCGGATCGAACGTTTTTTCAACAGTGGCCTAAAAGTGGGCAAGTCTACTTTGCGCTTGAAGAAAAGCAGATTGAACGTTTTCGACAAATCCATTTTTCTGCTTTTCTGCTTCCCGAAAAGCAGATTAGACGTTTTGTCACACAGTGGCCTAAAAGTGGATAATGTGCTTTTCTGGTTTCCCACAACCCGAAAAGTAGAAGGAACGTTTTGGACAAATCCATTTTTCTGCTTCCTGAAAAGCGGATCGAACGTTTTCTCAACAGTGGCCTAAAAGTGGAAAAGTCTGCTTTGCGCTTGAAGAAAAGCAGATTGAATGATTTGATAAATCTACTCCCTTAAAAGGCCACAAAAAAATAAATATGTTGAGTTGCCCTCCACCGACCGACCCAAAAGTGCTGAAATCTCGGGTCGGTTTTTTTTTTTCCCCGCGTCATTCATAGGCCTATTTATTAATGAAACTTACCAATTTTCTGTGTATAAAACATAATACGTTTGATTTGTGAAATTTTCCACTTCAAATTTACCGGTACCCAAGACTCAATCTACAATCGAATGGCCCCGGCCCTCACATGGTGCACTGCCTTCGCGTCAAAAAGTGGACATCTGCTTTTCTGGTTTCCTACAACCAGAAAAGCAGATTGAACGTTTTCGACAAATCAATTTTTCTGCTTTTCTGCTTCCCGAAAAGGATTAAATTAAAATATCACCATTTCAAGATGGAAACTCTACCATAAATATAATGGCTACAGACCGTTACATGGCATCTGCTGATTTACGAGATGCATAGTATACTGTACCCATTGCGTTTGAACATAAGAAATATTTGAAATTCTCATGGAAAGATATACCTATACAATACACTTGCCTACCAAATAGTCTCGCTTGTGCTCCCCGTATATTTACCAAGCTCTTGAAGCCAATCTATTCGGCAGAAAAACGACCAAACTTTCACACAGTTTTCTTGAAGCACAATTAATTGTTTACGACCTTTTGCCGGTAACACTTTCGTTATGTCCTTCCGGGCACACGACGAAGTGTGTTCTTTACAGATTGGCTTAAAGCGACAATGTCGTCACGATCAACAGGGCATGGAATCATGTATCGGAGTGCTAATTTTAGATTAACTCATTGACTGAAAATAATACCCCACATGATAAAAATTATATTACCGTTTTTGCTGCATTAAATGAGCCAGTAATTTTCAGTGACTGTGGTTCATCTTAAACTAGGACAACGAATCCATGCCCTGTTGAAAGTCTGCTCTGATCGTGATATTATACCTATAATATGGATCAAATCATTCATTTTATCAACCTTATTTTCACTCAAACATGTGTTTTCCGTCATGATTTTAACCCTTGTATAGTTTTTCTCATGGAAAGATGAAAAGACCCATCCCAACCAGCGGCACAGCCAGGACTTTTTCAGTTGGGGGGGGGGGGGGGGACAGGGGCATTGCTTTTCAGTGGGGGCCCAGGGGTATGGGTTTTCTCTTTTTTGTTTTTTTGTTTTTTGGGGCACTATGGGGATTTTTTGTGGGGGGGCACGTGGTCCCCAGGCTCCCCAGGCTCCCCCCCCCCCCCCCCGTGGCTACGCCGCTGATCCCAACCAACCAACATAAAATAAATACACTACACAAATTGTGTTGAGTAACGGGCATGTTTAATGACATTTAAGCTCGCGTATGTTTAAAAAAAAAAAAAAAAGAGGAAAAAAAAAGAGGAAAAAAAAACAGAAGAGGTACAATGCATGAAATTTAAACAATGCCAAATGAAAAGTATTAAATACAATAGGTTTTAGTGAATGATGGTAAAACATAAGTCGGGTTCTGTAGCTAAACAAAACAATTATACATTCTTTTGTTTATATGCTAATATGTTGCAGTCTTAAAAAAACGCAGAGGTATAGTTCCCTGTAGCGAGGTCAAATGTGTTAAGATGTTATAACAAAAAAACTGCGGAAGGGAAATACCATAACTTTCCATAAAATATTTTATGTTATTTCCAGCAATCCATGTTATTTATTTGTTGATTGTTGTTCTGGATAAAGCAATTGTATACACAAGGCAATAACATGTCATTAGTCAAGACACAAATGAACATGTAATATCCCATTTGCAAGAGTGCAAATTGTTTAAAATTTAAATAATACATATCACAAGCAGCTTTTTGTAAACAAACAAAAAAGACATTAAAAAGACTACATCTACAATGTCACTCAAAAAGGAAACCATTTATAATAAACTTGCCACATTTTTATCAAAATAACAAATCAAATATTACCACACTTTACTCCAATACTAGGCACCATATTACAGCTGCCGTTAAATAGGGGAAAAAAAAAACACATTTTATCGGCAGGTAAACTTAACGGCCAACTCCACACAATCCCTCAGTGTTCTCACAAAAAATCCAGGGTGAGGGGAGGGGGAGGGGGAGGGGAAGGGGAACAAAAAAAAGTCTTAGAGAAGAGGTTCTTGGTAAAACCATGTGGCTATAATCATTATGCTCCAAGTTAGTATTTCATACCAAATAATGATACCAGGAGCCAATTTTACAGAGCTGCTAAGCGTACAAAATTTGCTGAGCACAGAAAATATATGCTTAGCAAAAAAATAGATTACCAGCCAAATTTGTCACGTAATGTATATTCCTTCTGGCTGGTCCTCGGCTAAATTTGGCTTAGCAGATAAATTTGCGAAGCGATATTTTCTTACTTAGCGGCTACATGATGTTGGGCCCTGGTTGTGGGAGGTAAAGTTTTCAAGTGATAACTGTAATCGAATTTAAAATTCACCGTCAAACTTTAAGTCACAGCTGATTTCTCTCTCTTTTTTTTTTTTTTGCCTCCGAGGCGAAAAATAAAAGATAAAAAAATTAGGTGAGTAGAGAAACCTTCACTGATTCGACTGGAACACCCACTTAAATACACCGCATCGTAGTGAATGTACTATCTGTCCAGCATAACAAAATGATAAGTTTAGCATACCCTCTTCAACAAAAGTATTACGAAGCCTAATGATAAAAACCAGTGTTTTTATTTACCATATCACCAACCAAGCTTTTTTTTCCCCCTGTAGATCTGGCTTGACTTTGTGCATGCTTCTTTGACATTGGCTATCTGACGTAACTGTACCACCCATTCTTTTCCGTTTACTCGCGAGCAAATTGTTAAAAAGAAATGTGCCGATTAAACCATCACTCATTACCCCTTGCGTTATTCTTGCAAGATGGCGTAATGATTAGGTCAAAGGTCAAAGGTCAAAATGGATTCTGTGGATTGGCTCAAGTAAAACACCTTTGACTACTTCAAAGCATTTCAGTCGAGTCATGACCGTTTGCGGTGACAACATGTAAATATTCTCTTTTGAGTAGTATGTGATTCTCAAATGAACATGTTGGTTACAGCTTGACGTTTCGATCAGTATGCTCTGACCGTCTTCAGGAGAACAGGAGAATCATTCTCCTGAAGACTGATCGAAATGTTGAGTTGTAACCAACCGCTTTTCAGAATCACAACTGAAAAAAAAAAAAAAAAAATTCACATGGTGTCACTGCAAAGAGTATTTACTTATCCTTGTCACCATGCAAAGTTTACAGTTCAGTCAACCGTGCATTTTTACAATATGACACCACTCTCTAGTTGCTACAATGAACCTTATGCATATGATGTCACACACACCCTAAGAAATGGAAGTGCGCCCTCGATCAGAGGACAAAAGGACGCAACGCATTGGGTCACCTATGCACAGTGAGCATACAAGTTAAGTGCGTACTCGTCGTTTGTCCCGAGTTGTGATGACGTCAATGAATAAGGTCTATACACAGCATGCATATCGTTTCCTCATGGGTCCTGTGCAGATTGAAATAATGACGCACCAAGCGTGGCAGCACAGACAGTTCCCAGAGAATTTTGTGAGAACACTGGGTGCCAGTATAAATGAACATTTAACTACTTATTATTGACTCGAGTCGAACCCCTTAGTCTCTGGGGGTTAGTCTGACCAAAGACAGGTGTAATATAAACATTTGACAGGTCCGAGAAGACTCGATGGGCAAACTTAATTTCAAGGGTTTATGATGTTTCCTTTCCAAGTTGCAGGAATGTCTGGGTAGTTTATGTGAGCCCATAGGCTTGTAATTTCTGTCCCCTGTGTGAAGAGTCAACAATAGTGAGTTAAAGGGAAATTACAACATTGGTATTGTGGGCAAAAACTGCATCTGCAAATTCTCAATCTGTAAATCATGTTGTATCAAAATACATTCAGATTTTTCATATTGATTTCTTACATGGAATTAACCCTATTACCTTCCCAAATCCTCCAAAATCCTCTTTGCTAAAATGAAGGATTTTGAGGGATTGAGGTTACATGCTCTTTGCTAAAGTGAAGGTTATTAGGCACACTTGCCTTTCCATGGTACATGTACATCCATGTTTGTTGTAGTGATTGCAAGGTCAGTGCTTGGGTCAGTGGACACTGTTTATTACTCCATGCATGCAGGGAGGGTCCCTGGCCATGTACAGTGTACATGTATCACAGATTAGAAACACATTGTGTGCATACATGTCATGTGCTTGCTTTACTACTGAAGGATTTTGGTTATGTGTAAGCAAATGGGCCTAGGGAGTTAGGGTTAAACTACTTTTTCCGATAAACATATTGACAATAATTTCACAATTGACAGCAAAATTGGGCTGGATCTTGGATCTTTTAAAGGGGCAATATCGTTACAATCAACAGGGCATGGAATTGGAGTGCTAGTTTTAGATTAACTCAGTGACTGCAAATAATACCCCACATTATCAGGTCATATTACCGTTGCTGCTACATAAGTAAGCCAGTAATTTTCAGTCACTGTGTTCATCTTAAACTAAGACACTGATTCCATGCCCTGTTGAAAGTCTACTCTGATGTTACTGTCTCTTTAAAGACCATACAAAATGGTAAATATTTTCAACCCTATTTTAAAAAGTAAGTAATTCTAAGTAGGAACCACCAAAAATAAGACTTTCATTATTTTTATTTAACCCTTCAAAAAACCTATGAAAATGTACTTCGCCACTACCGTGAACCGACAGGCCCGAAACAAAAGCCGTCGGGGACACTTTCACTGAGCCTATTTTGATGACGTAAATTTACGGAAAGGGCGAACGCTGCAACTGTTTACTGCGGTACGTTTTGTACACAAAGCATATTACATCACGTGCAGTTGCAAAAATAAGTTTACCAACTACGACTTTCGAAAGTGTTTTTGAATAAGTTTCCAAAAGTAGTACTGACCAATTGTGTTGTTCATCATCGTCATTTGATGGAGATTATACTGATACCAACATTTGTGATATAAGTGACATAGAATTATATCAATTAAGCCCGGAATGGACGAAATCCGGACGAAATCCAGGCAAAAATGGCAAAGCCGAAGGAAGATCTCGAGTCCGGCATAAGCGCACATCATGGTACCCTATTTTTCTTGCTTTTTACGAACAAATATTCCAAGAGCAACCAAAGTTTTGAATGTCCAGTATTTGATTCGTTGAATTTTGTTATCAAGAAAGTTAATCTCACTGCAAAATGTGTCCAAATTGTTCTTGTTTTGTGCCGATAAAAAATAATCTGCTGTCAACCAGACTAATAGTTTAACAATGACCCGATCCTGCGGTGCACGGACGCACACACAATACATGAGTTGCACGTCAAGGGGAATTCCATACACACATGTACATGTACGGCCACGGATAACGCGGCGGCAGCCAGACCGTTGTTAAGACGGCTCCTTTCGAGCTCCCGTAAAAGTACGTCATAAAAACAGTAAAAATGTTTGCTGCCGCCACGGGCCGCAAATGTCCAACAGATGTCGCGGATTTCAACTGCTGGAATTTTGGCTGAAAATCATGATTTGTTCAGCAATTTCTGATTTGTTTTAATGTTTTTTGGAATAGCATATAAATAACTAAATACATACTGAACAATTTTGAGTAAAAATACCAAGGCACTTGGTATCGACTTTAAGCGATTGATTGATCATTCAATATCATTCAAATGGTTTTGAATGATAAAGGTACTATGCCAGCATGTGTAATCTTGCCAAATGGTACTGTGTGGTGAATGCATATAAACTGTACATGGTACTGTTATCTACACAGCTTATCCACCATTCATAAACAGTTGTCAAATGGTACTGTGTGGTGAATGCATCCAAACTGTACATGGTACTGTTATCTACACAGCTTATCCACCATTCATAAACAGACAGTTGTCAAATGGTACTGTATGGTGAATGCATCTAAACTGTACATGGTACTGTTATCTACACAGCTAATCCACCATTCATAAACAGTTGTCAAATGGTACTGTGTGGTGAATGCATCCAAACTGTACATGGTACTGTTATCTACACAGCTTATCCACCATTCATAAACAGACAGTTGTCAAATGGTACTGTATGGTGAATGCATCTAAACTGTACATGGTACTGTTACCTACACAGCTTATCCACCATTCATAAACAGTTGTCAAATGGTACTGTGTGGTGAATGCATCCAAACTGTACATGGTACTGTTATCTACACAGCTTATCCACCATTCATAAACAGACAGTTGTCAAATGGTACTGTATGGTGAATGCATCTAAACTGTACATGGTACTGTTATCTACACAGCTATTCCACCATTCATAAACAGACAGTTGTCTAGTGTTGAATGGTCAATCAACTCGCTGGAAATTGTACCGACAGTACAAGGTTTAAACAACAAAATTAGGATGCCATTTTTGTATGTGAATAAAAGCTCAAGGCGTTGGTCTTTATCGCATGAGGACCTTGCCTTCATATAATACTCACAGTTATTCAGTCTCAGCATTGACCTGTTTAAGAGAGCGTAACTTTAGGATTCTTGTTGTTGGTCCTCAATGTCTTCTACTTTACCCTCCGCTAAATGACGGAGAGGAAAACAAAAATGAATAATTTAGTCACAAAATAACATTTTGTTATCTGTTTAAATTTTTTTTTAAATAATTATAATTATTATTTTATTTTTAGGGGGGAGAGGGGACTTTGATTTACAGTTACAAAGAATAACTAGAGATACTTGACTAGTCAAATGATCTTGAAGATGATTACTGTCAATTCTTGTAACACAGAAAAGAAATCACCCGCAAATTTTGTTTTACCAAAAATAATTCCAAAACACAGGTTATTTCAAAATATTGTCAACTAGTAAAGGAACCTTTACTGACTGATTTCAAAGGAAGTGTTTCAGTATACACTGAAAGAAAGTGTGTCACAATAGACCCCCCCCCCCCCCAAAAATTTTTTTTTTGATACTCTCCAAAAAAAAACACTGGACTCACCCTCGGCTTCCCCCTCTGACGTCCATAGGGTAAGATTGTCTCTTAGCAACTGAAGAATGAGTGTAGAATCCTTGTAGTTATCCTCGGGGACTTTATCAAGTTCTGATAACGCTCTGTCAAATGTGTCTTTGGCCAGCTTACATGCTGCGTCCTAATACAGAAATATTGGGCAATAAACGATCAAACAATCATTTAATTTAATTCAAATTTATCATGACCAGCATGAAAATCTCGTTCTGCACATATAAAAGTATAATAAACATTAACCATTTAAAATCCTCCATAAAATTATTTGCAAAAACTTTTAAAAAAATAAAAAAAATAATAAAAAAACCATAACAAAAACCAAGAAATCATGTAAAAGAGTGCAAGTCAGACATGCATGGGATGGGTTGCGGTGGAAAGGGAGAAGAAGGGTGAGGGGAGGAGAAGGGTGAGGGAATGATACAATCCATGCATGATATGCATTAACCATAACCCCCTAGGTATTCTGGCTAGGAGCCTTCCTGAATGCTCCAAAATCCATCAGTGCACTTTTGGAAACATGCCCTTATCTTCAAAATGTACCATGCATTTTCGTTGATCTTTCATATTCAGCACTTATGGCCTGTACTTCTTGCCAGGTAGTAATTTTGCTCCATTTGAAGAGGTGAAAGTACCAGTCTCCAACATTGCTGAATTTTTCCCAAAAGGTGCCCCTTGGAGGATTTTGCAGGATTTGGGGTGGTCAGGGATAGAACTTAAACAGATACCTGGTAAAACATTTGTTAAAACAAGAAATTACACTTAGAGACGATAGCGGGTTATGTTGGACTTTAGTTGATGTATTCTGCCCAACTAACCCTAACTCCCTAGGCCCATTTGCTTACACATAACCTGAATCCCCCCCAAATCCTTCAGTAAAGCAAGCACATGACATGTATGCACACACATGTGTTTCTAATCTGTGATACATGTACATGACCAGGGACCCTCCCTATATGCACGGAGCAATAAACAATGTCCACTGACCCAAGCACTGACCTTGCAATCACTACAACAAACATGGATGTACATGTACCATGGAAAGGCAAGTATGCCTAATAACCTCAATCCTCCAAAATCCTTCACTTTAGCAAAGAGGATTTTGGAGGATTTGGGAAGGTTAGGGTTAATTAAAAACTAAAAATTATATGAAATGGGATTGTATAATACTAGACAATTTAAAATGGAAGAAGTACGAGCAAGGGGAAGGGGGGTAGGTAACAACTTTCCCTTTCAAGCGTGATTTTATTCACCATTTTTACAGTTGAGAGGGCAAAGAGGAAGAGGGATAGAGGAAGAAAGAAGGAAAAGGTAGACGGAAAAGACAAGGATGATGTATGGACAAAAAGAGGAAGCAGACAGACGGGATAAGGATGAACATGAGAGGAAAGTGTAGGGAAAAGATGAGGGGAAGGAAATCAAGAAGCGGGGGAGGGGGTTAGAAGAGAAGATGAGAGGTACGAAAAAGAGGAATAAGTAGAAGAGAAGAAGATGAGGGCTTGAGAAGGAATAGGAGGGGTAGGAGAAGGAAAAGGGAAGCAAGAAAATGAGAGGGGAAACCAATGATGAGTTGAAGAAGATGACCGAGTGAAAAATTGTGCTTACCGGGTCACCCATGATCTCATAGTAGAATACCGAAAAGTTCAAGGCCAGACCAAGTCGGATCGGATGTGTGGCGGGGAGCTTCTCTCCGTCCGTGACTGCTTCTTTGTAGGCATTGAGGCTGCTTTCGGACTGAGCCGTTTTTGTTTCGCCATCGCTGAACTCTGCCAGGTAGCGGAAGTAGTCACCCTTCCTACAGGACCACAAAAAGCAATGTATAAATTAAACGCCTCCTATTCTCAAACCCATTCGTTTTTCATAGTGTTTTGAAGGATCAAATTATACAAGGGACGACAACCAATGTGGAATCCCTCCACAGGGGACATCCAACACAAATGTGTAGTTGCCATATTAATAAAAAAAAAATTGCAGCTCTTCAAATTAAAATCGGTCGGATCTTGTTGATATATTTTGTATAGGTAGATGAAATTCTTGCATCAGGTTATGAACAATTGATGTAGTTTTGCCCTTCACCGACGTGTGTATAGCACTACATACTCGGTGCTTTCCGAGTGTCTGTGAAAAAACTTCACAGGTGACTCGGGCAGGATTCGAACATCTTAACCTCTGGACCACTGGTCGATGAAGATTGGCCGGCTAGAATCCTATATGTAATAATTACTGATACTGGAGATTTTTTGAATATTATGTTGTGTACAAATAAAAATAATAATAGAGACTATTATGGCTCAGTTTTCTTGTGATGTGTTATCTTACATATCAGTCTGATAAATAAAATAATATATTTAGGCTATGATTTTTCAAAGTATTTTTATTCATGTTTTATCTGTATCACCAGGAAAAAAAGACACAAAAATGTGACATTTTTAAATGATCTAAATCAATCCCATTAACTGAGAGCACTACTACCTGAAATTTACTTGTCCTTGTTTTAATATTATGACCTGCTATGACCCTCTTCAACTGACCCCCAAAGTGAAAATTATTTGTAACTATGTTCCCAAACCATATCAATAAGATCTTACTAACGATCGTAACTCTTGGTGTCATTCTATGTTACATACGTTTGCGTGATCGACTAATACTGGAAACGAAATAATAATCAACATTAATATTTTTCATAAAAAAGATTATGTTTCAAGAGAACACTTTGTAACACTGAGTTTTTAATTAATTAAGAAAAAATTCAATATCATTTGCGAGTCCTAGTTCCGTGTACATTTTGTTACGATCGTAAGACATGCAGCTCGTCTGGATTTGTTTCAATGGTTTCCGGCGGAATATACACACAGATAATGACAACCAATGTTCCTGTATATAGTCCGTATAATAATCAGATTGCACGTCCTGGGGACGAGGATAAAGGTCGTGACATTGTTGTCGTCCGTTCGGGTAAGCTGTGTTACGTACGTTAATGACACTTAAACCCAAATGAAAATCGTCTAAATTACATCGTGATGTTTGGCCATCGGGTTTTGGTGTTTGATGATACATAAAGCCAAGATACTATTTAATATATTTGTTAATATATTTGTCATAAAATTTGTCCTCTATGATGTCGTAAAGTTTGTTTGAAGTCGATTTTTTATTGTACGAAAGGCTGCCAATGCTGGAGTGTTCTGTGTCCATTTTGTTACGATTGTAAGACATGCAGCTAGCTAGCTATACTCGTCTGGATTTGTTTCGATGGTTTCCGGCGGAATGTACGTACACACAGATAACGACTACCCATGTTCCTGTATATAGGCCGTATAATAATCAGATTGCGCGTCCTGGGGACGAGGATAAAGGTTGTTACATTGTTGTCGTCCGTTCGGGTAAGCTGTGTTACATACGTTAACGACGCTAAATTACATGTTTAATATATTTATCATAAAATTTGTCCTCTATGATGGCTACCAATGCTGGATTGTACCGTGTCTTAATGTTACAAACGTTATTTCTCAAACAAACTTCGAAAATTTGAGATTTTGGTATAGTTTGATTTACTCTAAATTTTCCTCTCGGTGGTAGCTCTCAGAAAAACTAGCCGATTTTCTGCACTCAGTTCAAGTAATCAAAAAACTTACATTTTACGGTAGAAGACTTTTGACTCGTATTCATCTTCTTTTGTGTTCTGGATGAGGTGGTCGTCAAGAACCTTCAGGATCTCAAAACACGTATTGGATAACTCTTTTTCGATCTAAATAAAGAGAAATATCCAACAAGAATACATGATAACCAGAGATGAACACAACCTGTCCTGCTTCAATCTTTCAAATTAGTCTTAAATGCTGCACTCTGTGATTGTACAAATTAACGCATACACACAAAACTTCCGACAAGAATCGCAGACCTATTCCACAACGCATGGTGCTCATTTGCCCATGGTTTTTGCCCTAGTCAAGCGTGGTCACTGCTACGGTGTCCTGACGCCACTTTGAATAGCTGCTGTCCATCTTAATGTCCGGCCAGATAAACCAAGAACAAAAAACATCAAAAACCCTTAAAGGGTCAATATTGTCATGATCAACAGGGCATGGAATCGGAGTGCTATATGACCTTATTCCACATGACAAGGTCATATTACCGTTGCTGCTGCATAAATAAGCCAGTAATTTTCATCACTGTATACATCTTAAACTAGGGATGCCGATTCCATGCCCTGTTAAAAGTCTGCTCTGATCATGACGATATTGTCCCTTTAACCCTAACTCCCTAGGCCCATTTGCGTACACATAACCTGAATCCTCCAAAATCCTTCAGTAGTAAAGCAAGCATAATGACCACTACCACTGTATGCAAATGACATGTATGCACACATGTGTTGCTTATCTGTGATACATGTACATGGTCCAGGGCCAGGGACCCTCCCTGCATGCATGGAGCAATAAACGGTGTCCACTGACCCAAGCACTGACCTTGCAATCACTACAACAAACATGGTTGTACATGTACCATGGAGGAAGGAAGGCAAGTATGCCTAATAACCTCAATCCTCCAAAATCATTTTTTGGACAGACCAACATGTAACCATGTAATCTTAATCCTCCTTTTTCACCCAGTGTCAAATATAGCCTGATAACCTCAATCCTCCATAATCCACCAAGCAAACCATCACATCTGCCCTCAATCCTTCAAAATCCTTCACCACTGCAATTTCCACATAACCTCAATCTTCAAAATCCTTCACTTTGGCAAAGAGAATTTTGGAGGATTTGGGAAGGTTAGGGTTAAACCACAGAATATTTACATACCTCCTTACGGTACTCCTTTATTAGTCTAAGTTTGGAGGTCTCTGGCTTGCCATCAAGCTTGATTTCTTCCTTTTCCTGTTCCGCACTGATCGTCCGCCAGGCAGACCGCCTCGCTCCGATCACATTCTTGTAGGCAACGGACAGCAGGTTCCTCTCCTCTGCTGTTAATTGGTGTCCCTGTTTCACCAGCTTGCTGATGGATGCAACCATGTCTACACAATTCAAAATGAAACAAGCAATGTTTATTAATTAGTTCTTTCTTTTTTTTCTGTCGAAATTTTCAAGAAGTACTTTCAATTTGAACATTCCCTCATGGAAGGGGAAACAGCAATTATACTTGTGGACTTTAACTCAAGACAAAGGTTACATCAAGGCAATGTTGTAGATTTCCAAAGACCTTATTTTTTTTCACAATTTTTTTTTCATAGCATATTTTTAATTCTCTCGTGGATGGGAAACAGCATTATTTTTTTAAAGGGGCAATATCATCAAGATCAACAGGACACGTTATCGGAGTGCTAGTTTTAGATTAACTCAGCGACTGAAAATAATATCCCATATGATAAGGTCATATTACCGTTGCTGCTGTATAAATGAGCCACTAATTTTCAGTCACTGTGTTCACTGTTTTCATGCCCTGTTGAAAGTCTGCTCTGATCGTGACGATATTGTCCCTTTAACCCTCCTACTATTGCTGCACTTTAGTGGGAAGTTGCTATAGAGGTCAAAATCAGTCAACTGTCTGTTTTGACTGTTGACCCAAATGTGCACACAGGGGCATTGTTGACTGGTTTTTACTGTCATTTTGACCACCCTGAACAATACAAGATAATGCTTTTACCAGTCAAAAACAGTCGACTCATTTTGACCTGTACTTACTACACGTAAGGTTTGACAGTGTTGGACTTTTAAGTGCACTAGATATACCTTGGCAAGTATATCAACATTTTGACTGATTATGACCCTTGCAGTAGTAGGAGGGTTAAGTGCACTAGATATACCTTGGCAAGTATATCAACATTTTGACTGATTATGACCCTTGTAGTAGTAGGAGGGTTAAGTGCACTAGATATACCTTGGCAAGTATATCAACATTTTGACTGATTATGACCCTTGTAGTAGTAGGAGGGTTAAGTGCACTAGATATACCTTGGCAAGTATATCAACATTTTGACTGATTATGACCCTTGTAGTAGTAGGAGGGTTAAGTGCACTAGATATACCTTGGCAAGTATATCAACATTTTGACTGATTATGACCCTTGTAGTAGTAGGAGGGTTAAGTGCACTAGATATACCTTGGCAAGTATATCAACATTTTGACTGATTATGACCCTTGTAGTAGTAGGAGGGTTAAGTGCACTAGATATACCTTGGCAAGTATATCAACATTTTGACTGATTATGACCCTTGTAGTAGTAGGAGGGTTAAGTGCACTAGATATACCTTGGCAAGTATATCAACATTTTGACTGATTATGACCCTTGTACAGCCCTGAAATTACAGCTTGAAAGGGGCAAGGCAGTTTTGCCTTGTCTTTTTACAAAAAATCAGGGCACTTAGGCAATTTTTAAGATTTTCAAAGGGCATCACGGCAATGATAAAAAAAACTAAAAGGGCACCAAGGCAATCTTTAAAAAAAAATTTAATTAAAAAACAACGAAAAATTAACACACCAATAACACTACAGTTTCCTTTATCTGTCTCCGTTTGGGTTTTATTACATATATTTGCTAGTCGACCTTTTGACGGCATGTTGACGACCACCAAAAGCCCCGGTCACGTAATGTACGTACGGTTTACAGCTAGCTACACACGATGATCGCGATATATGCTATCTCCGATATGATGCACACGCACAAGCTGCATGCGTGTCTAGGTACAGACTCATGTATTATTTACGTTGCATGCACCCCAACGCCGCGCCATGCTATTTTTAGCTGGTACCCGCGAACGCCTGGCGTAGTGTTAATGTTGTGGGTACTGTTGACACCAACCAAAGTATTAGCAAGGGCCAAGTTCGTACAACGACCAAGCGGCCGATATTGCCTGGTAACCGCTATATCGTTTTGGTCATGAGTACCAGGTAATTTTAACTACTAGTATTTTGTTCCCAAATGGTCGTTGCGTGAACTTGGTCTTAGCAGCGCAGTCACCGGTTGCGCAATGGCGAGCGTGGCGCGGTGGCGATATATTTTTTCCGTGAGATCGAGAATGTATGTACTAAATACTATGTACATGTATGTGTACAAGTGGGCACAACGGCAATGCAGGGAAAAGGCACGGAAAAGGCACAGCAACTCGTTGCCGTGAAAAGTGGCATTTTTAAAGGGCATCACGGCAGAGGGTGAGGGCATTGACGGCAATTGCCGTCGTTGCCGTCGTGTAATTTCAGGGCTGCTTGTAGTAGTAGGAGGGTTAAAGGGTTTTAACTAAAATAAAGGCTATCAAGGCAATGATGTGAATTTCCAAAGATACTTTTATTTTATTTAAGACATTATTAGATGACAACCAGCTTGGTTACTGCACAAAATTATACATAATGCTTAGGTAAATTAATCCCTCTGAATTAATACGCGTGTAGAATACCCAACACTTATACAAAGAAACCTTATATCATCTCCAAGCTTCAGTGCATGCATAATTATCAACACGGTGCAATTCTGTTTATCGACTTTATACAATCGTTGACTATATAATCGTTGTAGTGTTTAACCAGTTCGCGTCGGAGGATGTGTATACACGCAATTTTTTTTTGCACCACGGATCGGAGAGCATCTAAACATGCCATAGGAAACTCCGGAATATTTGTATGCATGCTCGGTTGACGTGGCAACGAGCCAAGCGTACAGTGACATGCTCGGTATACATGGCCACGCGCTGTGGAAGCTTCTATTAACGTATTTGTGTGGGAAAAAGAAACCTGCACAGGGGCCCAGAAAAACTTTTATTCCCGACACGAACTGGTTAACGAACCACTATTTTTTGTACACATTCTCATTTACACTTCAGAATTCAGGTGTATCAAAGATAATAATAATATAATAATAATAATAATAATAAAAATAAACATTTGTAGCGCGCACATATCCACCCTGCTGGGCACTCAAGGTGCGGAAACAAAGAAAAAACATGAATACAAACAATATACAATGATAGCATAGGGAAAAAAATATGTACCGAGATACAAATGTACATGTACCTACAATGCAATTACAAATATACATCATCTTTTGAAGAATTGTGACATAAGATGAGTTTTAAGCATTAACTTAAATCTAGTTATACTATGACAAGATTTGAGTTTAGTTGGAAGATGATTCCAGAGTCTCGGAGCCGTGACAGAAAAAGACCTGTCACTAGGCTTGGGCAGTTTCGGCGGGTACCCGGTTCTACCCGATTCCAAATTGAGAATCGGAACCGCAGTTCCACTCTTTTAAAGAACCGGGTACTCGCAAGAGTCGGTTCCGGAACCGAGTCCTTCAAATACCCGGTTCCCAGAGCCGAGTCCCAGAGCCGGCTGGGAGCCGAGTCCCAGTCAGAGCCGGCTCCAGCAAAATACCCGACTCTGAGGACCAACCCGGCTCCAATTGAAATACGCAGTTAGTTGTCTGAGCTCCAACTCTAGAGCCGAGAACCGGCTCCAGTCAAAATACCCGATTCTCTTTGATGAGTGACCGACAAAATGTAACTCTAGACCGCAGCAAACTTGTGAAGGCGCCACACATGCAACTGATGCAAACCTTAATGTCTGTGCGTTAGTAGTATCATTATGCATCACTGAGTTGTTTATAAATTGGCCCCATAACATGGATACTTTGGTTATGGAGGATGTTGTTAAAAATGTTGACAGCACGTGTCTTGTGAAGTGGAATGATCAAGATGGCCCTGTAATATGGATAATTTTGTGACGAATTAGTCATGTTGCTAGTGTTCTTAATGTACTTTCAATAGGCATGGATGGTAGTACGGTACCTTCTGCACAGGGGTGGTACAATTGCTCCAACCCCGGAAGCATGTGCAACGCCATGGCATGTACATAACGGCTTGTAACGTTGTTTGCTGACGGTAGGATAATGGAAACAAATCTCTTACTTAGTTTAACGTTTCCAAAACGTTTCCTTAAAGTTTCTGAAACATATTTTAAATTAAACAAAATTAGCATCACTGCATTTGCGGTTGAAAATCTGATACCTTCGTATCAGAGACGCAACGAAGTTTGAATAGACCGTATGTTTTATTATTTTTCTGTAATCCTTATGTTTTTGTTTGAATCTCTTGGAACCGGTTCCGACTCGGAACCGAGTTTTTTTTTTTAACCGAACCGGTTCCAGAAATTGTGGAACCGCCCAAGCCTACCTGTCACCCCAGTTCCGTTTTGAAGTTGGTTCCTTTAGGTGTGACATGTTGCTGGAGTGCAAATTGCATGATGGAGTGTAGACTTTAAGCAGTTCAGAAATATAAATTGGAGCAATGTTATTAAAAGATTTGTGAACAATTAGCATAAGTTTAAAAACAATTCTCTGTGAAACAGGAAGCCAGTGCAGTTCTTTCAAGATTGGCATGATATGGCATGACTTTCTGGCCAAAGTCACAACACGAGCTGCTGTGTTTTGTATGTGCTGAAGACGAGATATTTGATTCTGCGGGAGACCGTAGAGGAGAGCACCGCGGATCGGAGAGCGTCTAAACACGCCATAGGAAACTCGGGAATATTTGTATGCATGCTCGGTTGACGTGATAACGAGCCACGTGCATAAAGTGCCATGCTTGGAAGACGTGGCCACATGCTGTGGAAGCTTCCATCGTCCTTTCGGGTGACGTGAAAACACGCCATTTTGGCAGTGCTCGTGCTTCGGTCGACGTGTTATTGCGCAACAATTGTTAGGCACGATAGCGGGGGCCGTGTAAACACGCTCGCATTGGTGGTTGGGGGGGTTTGGGCACTCGTAAACCTGTTCCACACCTTTTTCTTTGTCTCCATTGAAATCTGTAAAGCTGTGGTATACTAAGATTTCTATAGACCAATTTCCATGCACCATTGTCCCATTGTTACTCGGATAAAGGAGGAAGGAATTCTTCCTCCATGCTCAGATGACGTGTAAATACGATGAAGCATTCTTTAGAGGGCTCGGTGGACTTCTAAAGACGCAGCACGAAATATGCCCTCCTGGCTATAATTCCCAAGGGAAACTCGCCAATTTATATGCTAGTAAGCTAAATGTGGGTGTCCCGTCTTACAGGCCTCGACAAATCGCCTGTCCGATTGCCCGGGACACGGTGAAATTTTGTCGGGCAACCTGGACGTTTGAATGGTCTGCCCGATCGGGCAAGTGCTCTTATTGAAACACTAATGAGTTATATTACTTATTAAATAAACATTTTACCGTTTAATTCCACTGGTGATTTCCTACAAAGTGTTCAAAGCATTTAATAAAATCTAAGCTTATAAAAATCCACTCAAATTGTCGTGCATGTCGTGGTTGCGCCATCTTAACTGACACTGGTTTCCTTATTACATGCATTTGTCTGCACAATCGAGGGGAGCCAAGGAAACAATCTTGTACTCATGGTTCGCTCGGCCCCACCGTATTGGTAAGGCGGTGGACCGAGTGAAGTACTTGGTAACGTTGCCGTCGGCTGCTGCACTCAGCATAGCAACACAGTTTTATGTGAACCCATTGTGGAAAAATACATCGCCGGTACTCAAGTACGGCCGGCTATAAGCCAGGCACTTCGTGTCTGACGCGACGCGAACTGGTTAAAATGAATTATTTCACAAAATGTTTGGCAAAAGCATGGCTCAGATGTTATCTTAAGCCCTAGATTGAGGCCTTCCATGAGCTTATGACAAGGCCTGCCATAAATTTATTTCAGGACTAAATTGCTGTAAAACCATGCTTCTATCAAGTATTTGTTTTCCTTTCTGCAAGGGAAACATACTACTCAAAACAATTTACGGAACACTGGATTTTTAACATCAAATAGGTTTGAAATGTTCCATGAACCGGGTTTTCATTTGCAACCGCCTCTCTCTTTCAGTAGTCATGTCATGAAATGTGTAATCACTACATGCATCCTTTATCATCTGTTTCATTGTGCAGTTGTTTCTCATCAATTCTGTGAAACATTGTGTTTATCTGAAATAAATGATCTTGTTTAAACTGAGATTATTCCGGTGTTCCCTAAATTGTTTTGAGTAGTATAATACTAGGCTTGGGCGATGACACGATAATATCGAATATCGCGATATTTTTTTTTACGCGATTATGATATCGCGAACTTTTTAAATCATTGAGATATCGGCAGATCGCGATGAAAAAAATATATATCGCGATGAAAAAAAAATTATCACGAAGAAAACAATATATCGCGATTAAACAAAATCCTCGATTGTCATTTGGGCCAGAAATTCCATGGAAAAAACTTAGGAAGTCTTTTCAGCTTTCGTGAGAAACAAAATCGAACTACTTCTGTAGTAAACCGACTGTCAGATCACAAAAGAAGCCGCTTGACAGGGTGTTGTTTAATAATCCACCGCCACTCAAAGAAATCTATTAAGAGTGATTTAAGTGTTGGGATTGAATGGGGTATTTGTTCTAACAATGTGGAGACAATGTTTACGTCTCACTGTCTATCCATGGTGGTCTGTGACTCTGGCTGGCGCACCACAGGTGAGTATATTATATCATACATATTTAAATATATGCAGAATATGGGCGTTGCCTTAAAAATACATAATCATGAATTAAATCAAAGCATGGATCGGCAGCGGCTCGATCAAAGTTGATGGATTATAGGACACTGGGACTCTTGTCTCGTGTGACAAAACACATACACGAACTCTTGATAAACCATGTGACGTTTATTTAAAATAGTGTAACTATAATCCACATTTTCTGAATCACATGTTTGTACTATGACCCAGTCACGTGGAACGTGTGAATCACGTGAACTTGGGCTGATGATTTGATTGGGATGCACGACGCAGTAACCGTCCCACATAATTATTATGCAAACGATTTGCCAATGGCGATGGGTGCCTTTTTGCAACCGTAACCAGATAATGTTTCGGCTTTGGTCATTGGTTAAGCGTTTTCTTTCGTTTTCGTTTGGTTGTGCATGCTGCGATATGACATCATGGTTCTGACCAAACACATAAACCGAACTTTTTGTGATCGGTTACACTTAGTTTCAAGATGGCGGATTGTAAAAAGTGTTAAAACATGATTAAGTGATTGTTCGTATACCAGTATATCTTTCAAGTTACTAGCACTCACGAGTAAGTTTTATTTTGAGAAACGTTGATGACTGAACATGTCACAAACTGAAAACAATTGTCTGGTTACGTTCGCATTTTCGCGTAGCTGTGCCGTTTTGTTTCTGGTTAGGGTAGCGAAAACCCGCCCCGCATATGTTGCACTCATGAACGGCGCAATTGCACGTGTCTCTCAGGTAAGCACTGGCGATTTATTGTGACGTTTGTAGACGGGTACATCCCTGTCATTACCGGCTCTAAAGCACTCATGCGTGAAAAACAAAAATAATCGCGATATTATCGAATATCGCGATATTATCGAATATCGCGATATATGTTTGACGATATATCGTGGATGAAAAAAATCGATATCGCCCAAGCCTATATAATACCATTCACTATTATAACAAATATGACAGTAAAAACAGTCAAAAACATGGGCAATGTATCTTTAATTTAACAAAACAAGACAACAAACAGTCTTCTATTTAAACCTTACTTAAACTGTTTACAGATTCAGCTCTGGGCTTCACATACTAGACAGCTACTGCACAGTAGTGGGGGAAACGTCAGTGTACACACAACAGATAATGCCATTGCACTTTTATCAAAGCGTAATAATCAGTCATTGGCAACTTGTGACCTTGATCATTTCAACAGGAAGAGCCATATGGATTTATTTCAACACACAGAGGGTCTCCTAGACAAACCAGACCAGATTGTAATCAACAGGCACTAGGATGTTTTTTTAAATAAAAAAATAAAATAAATACACACAATGGAGATCGCCATCTGCTCAACACTGTAAAAGGATAATTTATTTATGGGTCATCATAATGATTTAACACACACACTGAACCAGTACATATCTTGAAGGTCATTTATTTAAATGAGACATCATAATGATAATAATAATAAGGCACTTGATATAGCGCCCAATACCAATGAAGGCCTCTAGGTGCTTTACATACATGTAAATCATAAAACTACCAAATATAATTAAATTACCATTCCACATTGTACATAATGATAAACGCTTTACTTGTAGTGTTTTTTCTAAATCCAAGGAACAATTTCTTTAAAGCAGAAATATCTCGAGTGTTTTTGTGGTAGTGTTGGGATGGTTAACCGACCGAAACTGCACTAACCGTTTATAAATTTGCTAACCGGCTAACCGAAACCAATATTTAAAAAATACTACCGACAATTTTGTTTTAGAGTTTTTTTTTTTGCCGCGTTGATTATTAAACAATCATTGTGGGTAGTTTACCGATGCTTTTTCATTGAAAATGTATACGACATAAAACACAATAAAGGGGGCCACTTTGCATCCGTCACGTTAGCAGTTTTTCCAATGGTTGTTATTTATTTTTAAGTACCTGAAACCGACCAAAAAGTGTTTCAACATGTGAATGGACATGCAGGCTTATACTAGAACTAATTTGAGTTGATTTATTTTATTTTTTTATTTATTTTTTTTACCCTCAAATTTCTATAAAAATTGGACGGAAAATGTTACCTTACTTTTCCGTCCATTTGTTGATGGAAATTTTAGGGTAATTAAAAAAATAATAGTAATAATCAACTCAAATTATCTTTAGGATAAGCATGCATGTCTATTCAAATGCTGAAATCCTTTTTGGGTGGTTTCAGATATTAAAAAAAAAAATTACAACCATAAGAAAAACTGCTAACGTGACGGTAGGAAAGTGGCCCCCTTTATTGTGTTTTATGTCATACACATTTGTGCCATTTGCTGATGATTTAATTTGTGTGGCGGTCAGATGCCGACTTTTGGTTAACCGACCATGCTATACAAGTGAAATCATATTGAAAACTGATGAAAAATACACAAAAATATTTTTTTTTCACTTTAGGGGAGGTATTTCCAAACTAGTTTAGTCTATTTTATCTGGTTTTAGGGCTGTGCGTTTTCGGATATTTTTGGAACCAGATATCCGAAATCAGGCAATTTCGGATAACCGAATACCCGTTTTCATTTTTGTTGAAAACATGCCTCTGGTGGTGTACAAATACATGTACTGTAAATGAGAGCAAAATTGACCTTTATTACAGAGGATACCATACTTAAAGGTCATTTCAGCATATTTTCCTGATCTTTTCTGCCATGCCGTAGCCCGCGCCGATACATTACCCGAACCTGCGCCCGCTGCCTGTGTGTGTTTCCTCACGTGGAACCGCCTGGCACATTAATTTGCGTAATATTCGTGTAATATCATTTGAAATAGCAACACGTCGTCCATCGCCATATCTCCGACATCGAACAGCCGTTTATGTCAGGTCCCTGTATCATGATCGGCATGCACTTCCCCACTAATCCAATAACTGCGAACAATAGGCAAACATTCCCTCCTGTGCTGCTGGTTTGATAAGTTGTTTTGAAGCAGCCGCTGCCAGGCCCTTTGCAGTCTTAACGATTCGATACAATGTAGGGCTGTGCCGGGTATCTGGGTATCCGGATACCCGACCGAAACGGTCATTACCCGGTTCCATTTTTCGGTTCCAATTACCCGCAAACGACTTTTTAAAATTCGGACTTAACATTTGAGCGGTGCAAACAGAAATCTGTGACTCTTGAACAATGCACTTATACAGACAATTATCTTTAAATTCAAGAGATTACACTCCAATAAAGAAAAGATCGATAGTATAGTATCCTCTGTATTATAAAAGTCAATTTGTTACCATTTACAGTACATGTATTTGTACACCACAGGAGGCATGTTTTCAACAAAAATGAAAACGGGTATCCGGGTATCTGAAGTTTCCTGATTTCGGGTATCCGGTTCCAAAAATATCCGAAAACGCACACCCCTAATACAATGTCCGTAAAATACTACCAGGGGTTTCAATAAGATTCAAAGTAACTGGCAGTTTTCTTGAAGTAGGCGGCAGTGAAATAAAAAATTTGTGCTGGGGTCCAGGGCCCGCTTAAGGGCCCTGGAAGCTCTGGCTCTTTTAGATGCTCTCTGGTGGTCTCTGATGCATTCCTGGTACCTGTTTTCCAGGTAGAAGTGAATTAATTTGATCAGAGTTTTCACCATTTTTAAAGATGAAAAACCTAATTTGGTTATGAATTATTTTTGTTGTAAGTTAATATAAAATGTAACATAAACATGTAGTGATGTCAGTAATAGTATAAGACCATAGGGTAAATGATGGTGCAGCATTTCAAAATAGAGTGTGCGCACATGGTCAGGTTCTAGTCTATGGTTCAAGCTTTAGGGTTTTATTGATGCTCTCTGTGTTATTCCCTGCACATCATTTTTTCAGAGGCTGGGGCAGGGAAAGACATCCATAATTATTTGAAAATGTTACACAACTATGTGGGATTTTGAAAAAGAATTAGTCAATTCATGTTGTACTTTTTACATGAATGCTCAGGATTTTATTTTTCAGTTTTTCTTATTGATAATTATTATGTTAAAGGTATGTTGTGCATAAATCATTTGGTACAAAGTAAAATTAATCTATCAATCATTTGTACAGGTGGAGCTGGAGATCCTGTCATTTAAGGTTTAAACTACAATTGTTTAATAGAGAAACATAATATATTTCAGTTGTGTCCGAATAACAACTGCCAATAAACAATTTACTTTTAAGGTTCCCCTACGGGTGGTGAACCCATTTTAATACCGCTGCAAAAAGAATATTTATCAGTCACAACACTGGTTAATGGGGGGGGGGGGGGGGGGGGTTAAAAGTATTTTCCAACATGTAATTTTTAAGAATGAATACACCATCATCTTTTACCAAATTGTATAATAATAATAATAATAATAATAATGTGTGGACTTATATAGCGCACGTATCCACCAACTAAGTGGTGCTCAAGGCGCATTCTTTTTTACGTGCATTACACAACACACGGGACCTACGGCTTTACATCCCATCCGAAGGACGAAGCAATTATGGTTAAGTACCTTGCTCAAGGACACAAGTGTCACGACCGGGGCTCGAACCCACACCCTGCTGCTGGCAACACCAGAACTTGAGTTCGGTGCGCTAGACCGCTCGGCCACGACACTCCATAAAAAACAATTAAAAAAAACAATAAAAAATATAAATGAAAATGAAATTAAAAATAAAATAGAAATAAAAGTAGGCCTTAAAAATAAAAATAAATTAATAATAAAATAATAATAAGTTGATATTTGTAAAAAAACACAAAAAAAAACCAAAAAAAAAACGGCTGTGATTATAATGAGCAATCTTTATTAATAAAATATGGATTTCCAAAACTTTCCCCAAAGTTCCTAAACGTAATTCATGTTTAACACGTTAAGTACACTTACACTAAACCCTCCCCGAATTACCACTGATCACATTTGATCTAACCATGGAGGAAGGAATGATTTACTCGTCATGCCCACTGCTTTTTAATTTTAGCGTTGTTGATTGATATTTTACATTTTCATAATAAAACGAAATACACTCCAACTACATACCTTCACTGTTCTTGCTTTTCTTTGCGAAAAACTCATAAGTGACTGTGACTGGCGTTTTGACGCCATCACGCACGCACAAAATCCTCACATAAATAAACACGGACCACGTGAAGCCCAGAAGAAAGTAAACGTAAACACCACGTCTTCCGAAAGTTTTCAACTAGTCTGGTTCCCAGACCCCAAAATCTCTGACTGTTCTCTGTCGATTTTATTCAGATTTTTTAGGCAATTTTTGGTCAGGGAACCAGACTACAAGTGAGAGCGATTTGTGTGAAAGCGCCCTCTGTTGGCGATGTATAGTGAATAAGGAACACAAGACTTGTCAACAAGATCGAGGGAACGTGTTTTTCATTGCGAGATCGCATGGGTTAGCGGTCATGAAAGAATCACATTATTCTTGACAAACTAAATAACTGTTTTAATTCTCCAAATATAATTTTTGTGTTTAACATATTTTAAGTTGATGAAATTATCATTATTATTACGAATTATAATTTTTTTCTCCTGCAATTTTTGTTTGAACAAATTAGTATGGCCTGCAATGTATCAATGGGAGACCACTTTACCCTGCAATCTCAGTGGTGTGACAGTGCACAGAAGGGTAACCACAGGAGGCCACTAGCAACAGCTAATGGCTTGGAGTGTCCTGAATGTTTTTTTTTTTTTAAATTGCACTGATTGTAGGAGGGTTAAAGTGCATTACTTTAGTTTTCACTTCCTGAAAGTTTTTAACCTTGAATTTGTTGCTGTAAAAAGATAATAGTAGTTAATGCTTACAACATAATATGCCCATTGTCAAGGATCCCTTGGATTGTCTGGCTTTAGTATACTGAGAGTACACCACTACTACGTATGACATCTACAATAGCAACCTGAACTAACACATTATGCATGATCTCGGCCGAATATGCCTATATAGAGAATGTATTCATTGTAACCGACACACATGGATGCACACATTCATTAACACTAGGGTCACTGCTGTGGTGCTGTCTCTTGGGTGACCCATTATATCAAGGTTTGACTGATAACAATATTCAATATGTGTGGAAACAACTAAAAATGTGAATAATATCCAAACCTACATAATTGCATTGGGACAATTTCCCTGGGGTCTTAATTTCCAAAGCCCCTGGGAAAATAAATCAGATTTTGTACAGTTTTTGGATATGAAAGTGGCTTTAGACATGATCAATTGCCAAGCCAAACCAAAACAAGTATGGTAATGAATACACACGTACGTTATAAGTTGTGAATGCATGGGTGAACAGTTCACTGAATACTTTTTTTTGTGAAGCTGCCTATATGAAGCCATTAAATCTACTGAATAACATTATAATTTGAGTCTAATGAACATGTACAAACATATAACACCTTGGTGACCAATGAAAAGCACAAGGAAATGGCTCAAAAAAAGAAAAGCAGTACCGAACAGAAAGCAAAACAGAGTAGTACATTGCAATGGGTTTGGTGATTACAAAACCACATTAAATCCTACTAACAAATGAAACAATTCATATCAACTACAATAATTGATACATCCTTGTGTATATGTTGACAGAAATGATTTCCAAAGCAGTTAAGACCGGCATACACTAATTTAATAATGGTATAAAAGCGGCTTGAAATGATTGGAATGGATTCTTGATTTTGTAGAAAATGGAAATGGAAATGCAAACGATTGCTTTTGACAAAGGGCTTTCTTCCCACATAGACAAATACTTTCTACGGGCAATAAATGCTACATTACCGACAATTCAAATTACATTATATTGAAATGCTTTTAGCTGTTTCTTTGTTTGCACATACACTTAAAATTGTCTAAATTTGTATGCTTTTAAGAGTAGGAAGGTATTAGCAAAACGTAGAATAGTAATTTCTGTGCGACCACAAAAATGTTGACTATTTTGGACAGTCCTTATTGGGGTAGCCAGGAGTGTACATTTACAGGGACTGGACAAACCCTAAAACAACAATGAAACCTCAGACACACTTTGAATTGCGCCAGGATCACCTATGAGAAACGTTGCTGGCCAAGAATTATTTGAAGTGCTCTCATTTCAGAGAAAACACTACATGTATATATGCACGTTTACAAGAAGCTGCAGACGGTAACATTTTGCCCCAAACGTTTTCTGTAAAAATTGTAAGTGCTTTTGCACACTTATGACTAAGACTCTGCACTGATCTGAAACTTTCACAGATAAACAAAGTAAACATACTCGATGAAGCAGTTCAGCAAACATTCCCAATGTTGTACTTTCCCTACTGGGGTGTCGTGGCCGAGCGGTCTAGCTTACCGGATTCAAGTTCTGGTGTTAGCAACATAATGTGGGTTCGAATCACGGCCGTGACACTTGTGTCCTTGAGCAAGACACTTAATCATAATTGCTTCTCTCCACCCAGGGGTTAAATGGGTACCTGTGAAGGCAGAGTTGGTTTGCTCTATATGCGCTAGAAATGGCAGCAATTGAGAAGTATACTCCTCAGGGAGCTGAGATGGTTTCAGGAATGATTTATGAGCCTTATGAGCCTTATGAGCAGGGATAATAATATAATGCGCCTTGAGCACCACTTAGTTGGTGGATACGTGCGCTATATAAATCCACACATTATTATTATTATTTAAGAATTGCTGGTCAAAGGTGCATGTGTTATTGCATATACTGGCCAGTTTTAAAGCGAGTCATGGATTTTTGAAGGACTAAAATTCCTTCTTCTAACTGCCCCGGCACTTGGTTTTCTCCAACCAACTTTGAGTAAGGGGACCTAGGGCTTTGTTTTTATTACAGATATGATAGAAATCCATTATCATAATAATAATAATAAATAATAATAATAATAATAAAGATTTGTAGCGCGCACATATCCACCCTGCTGGGCGCTCAAGGCGCGGAAACAAAGAAAAAACATGAATACAAACAATATACAATGATAGCATAGGGAAAAATTATGTACTGAGATACATGTACCTACAATGGAATTACAAATATACATCATCTTTGAAGAATTGTGACATAAGATGAGTTTTAAGCATCGACTTAAATCTAGGTATACTATGACAAGATTTGAGTTTAGTTGGAAGTTGAAAATCAGAAATCATGGAAATCAGAAATCATGATGGATATTAGTTAATCTTTGTCAAAAACAAGGTCTGAAAACAGCACCGACACAACATTTCCGACAACAGCGGGGGTTCGACAGGGAGGACCCGAGAGCCCCTGCCTGTTTAATTTGTTCTTAGATTGGGTGATGCGTGTCTTCCTCCTCCAAGCAGCCCAACAAAAAAAGAAGAAAAAAAAAAAGATTTTTTTTCAGCACAAGTACGACACCGGCACGTTCTGCAACCGCAGTCAACGGAGAAATTACCCACCCAGAGGCGACATCCTGTTTTGCACTGACCTAGGTCACATGCCATCAGCTGCTGAACTCATCGATGATATTTTCAAAAATTATCGACTCCAGATTAACAAATCAAAAATGGAACTTATGACCATCGATCCGACTGGAGAAGATGAAAACAAAGACAGCAAAATATCGACAGCAAAAATGTCCTGATCGTGTCGTGCCAGACATTTCGCTACCTAGACTCATTGATAAACCACCGCGAGTGCACCACTGGTAACACCGAAATCAACACATGCATCGACTGTGCTGAAATCAAATTCAATTCCATGAAAAACCTTTTCCTGAACCGAAAGATACATCTGTGGATTCGCATCCAATTTCTCAACTCTTTCATTCGTTCAAGACTCTGCTACAACTGCTACAACTGGTCGCTCACCAAAGCACAACAAACGAAACTGAATGCTTGTTATCAAATCATGTTACGCAAGATGATTCGTAACGGCTTTCGCAGACATCCAGATCACGATGACGGTGAGCCAGATTTTCGATACTGGTACACTACCGCCGATCTCTACCACATCTCCAAAGTACCATCAATTTCAGATTTCATTTCAAAGCAGCAGAAAAAGTACGTTGCCCACCTCATTCACGTGGAAATTGATCTCATCATGAAACGCATGATGCTAAGCGCTGATAAAAACAAAAAACATGGTAAAACGATCAACACTACGTTCAAACAAGTTGAATCCCGGCATGAAAACAAATACGAACTGTCTAAAGCCGCAGAACTGCGTAAAGTTTAGATCAGTGGAAACACTCTGCAACTCTTCAGAAACCGAAGGAGTAAAACCTATTGTATGTATGCACTGAGCAGGGTGACTAGGTAAATGACTTTTGAAGTGAGCAGCGAAAACATTCTTGCTGATGTACAAATGTATCTTGTTGGCTTCCTCCTTGAGTGCACTCAGTGGGCTTCACACTTGGATAACTGATGGATATTACATGTTATTGCATCGAG
This sequence comes from Zoroaster sp. YZ-2022, assembly GCA_029582265.1. NCBI lineage: Eukaryota > Metazoa > Echinodermata > Asteroidea > Forcipulatida > Zoroasteridae > Zoroaster > Zoroaster sp. YZ-2022. The sequence continues at coordinate 37,994,233 of CM055818.1, forward strand.
CAGGGTGACTAGCCATTTTTTGAAGAGGGTTAGAGTTAATGACTTCCTCGTTGCACCAAACGTTGTCACCCTGATGTTTGTGTGTAAATTGCCACACTTGTTTTCGTCCAATCATTGAGAATGCCGAAAGGTTAATATGTACGACACATGAACATGACTTAGAGAAATTATATTTCACAAAATGGCTATTGTTTCCCTGGGTTTTTAATGCATCTAGGCCAAGGCCTATATATTCCAATGCCCAACAGCAATTGTTACACCATGGAGGAGGGAAGAGCATTCATTTATGATGGGATCAATATTAAAAAACATTTTACTGTGGCCATCTTTCCTCCTCCCTGTTCGATAATGCGCATAGGACTGTACCCCTCTGCGCATGACCGAACAGAGAATAAGAAGGAAGGTCGCCATCAAATGTTAACATTCGTCAAGCTTAAATAGGCCTATCAAGGTATTGAGTCATATTTCACTACGAAAAATTCCCCATTAGTACTGTACCACGGATGGTCACGGTGCGGTGCGAAACGTAGCGCGGTGCTCATTGGTCGGCTCCTGAGCTCGTGACGCCACAGTCACGTGTTGGCAAGCGCATTCAAACTCGCATGCACGCACGCACGGTGATTTTCGGTGCCGCGGAAGTCACGTGGCAAGTACGCAAGCGCAAACACCTATGCACACCACGCACGCACGTGCGCATCAAAATCCCCATCCAGCTCATGACAATTCCATGCATAATCCCACAGCGCACTCAATCCATCCATCCCATACATACATGTATAATACATGTTGTCAATGATTATTTAATACATCCCGAACACATTTGGAGGGTGGCGCAGTTTCATACCAAAATGGTAAAAAAATATAACTTGCGAAACTCACAATATCAGCAACGAATCCGCAAGTTGTTGATCCTCAGGTTGAAATCAAAGAAATTCCAGAAAAAATAGAAGAAAATGCCAAAATCGTAAGATTTTGGTACCATTGGAAAGATCATCACGAGCTCTATTGAAGTAAACACGCAGCGAGCGACTCGTGGCAAGTATATGCGCATGCACGGCAATTTCATTCATGAAAATTGCCATATTTAGTGAGTATCCGTGACGTCATATAATGCGGTGGCCGTGTCGCCCTCTCGCGGCCGCTCCGTGCCATTTCATGTAGGCCATTTTTCGCTGTGTATTTCACATGTTGCCAGCTATTTCTACTCGTTGTCGTAGTAAAATGCTTGACGCCTGAAAAGAAAACCTTAATCATGTTAATGCTGAATCAATCCTTGATGCCTCTTGATGCCGATTAACGTTTGACCGCCAATGTCTAAACAATGATGATGTCAATGACAATCATAATGTCAATCAAGTCAAGACAGTCAGTTGAAATGTATCCAAAACACACAAATTTTATTTTCTGCATTTTCTGTGAATCATTTCCAAATCTCACTATTATGATGCCCCCTTTTCCTGATTATAAAAGTTGTACAAACGATACTCAGCACATAACAACTGAACAAATAATAATAAACATCAAGGGCTCGAGTCATCTCTTTTAAATTATCAGTAATCACAATGCACAAATGTAACTAATGTGCACTCGCGGTGAAGTGGATACAGATGGGATCGAGTAGTGGACAAAACGTGGACATTTCCTCAATAAAATGCCAACATTTCTAATCCAAATTGTTGTGTTGTCTTATTTTGAACCATTACAATTTTATGCTATTGCAAAACAAGTGGTCAGTTTCTATTGCGTCTCAGTATACTATATGTGAAATGGCGCTGCTGCACTGCCATTGTAAAATGCATTTGCGGTTGCCGTTTCCCATGCCAAGCATGCCAATCCAAGTTAACGTTACTCTGTTATTGGCGTTTCTTGCTAAATTTATGGAACTGGATTGAGCTTTTACCTTCATATCTCTCTGCTTGCTCAGCCAATCTGGCAGTGTACACGAGATTCTCTCTATCGGATTCCTCCATGATTAGTACGTTGGTTTATATTGAATTTAACGCTAAAAATTTCACGAGTTCTCGTCTAAATCGAAGGCAACAGCGACAGAGAATCAATAACCACACCCGGTGACCCGCCAAACGATGAACCTAGTTCCGGTGAATATTGGTGTTCTATGTTAAAATGCTCCCGTAAACAAACGATGCAAATATACAAAAGAGCATACTTGTTCGGTTTTTGTTTTTGTTTATCGTCTTTACTATTAAAGAAAAATAATTTTGAAACTACATTTCCCGAATGACTGTTTAACCGTCCTTTGATATCATTATTTGACTAGCAATTAATTTATCATTCTGCCTCATTAAATCAACAGATAATAATTCTTATTCATTTCCGGTCTGAATATTTTTTGGATTCTCACATAATTTACCGTAATTCTTTTGCATTTGTAACACCCAGTACCCCCTTCTTTGAGTCACGCGCGCCTTTTTGCTATGAAAGCAGTCGCAAGTCTATTTTACAAATAGCTTAGAAATATATCTTTAACACAAAATATAATACAAACAAACAAACATAACCAGTGAGGACCGTAGAGAAGGTATTACCAATTTGCTGACTGGCTTCACCAGTCCAGCCATGGAGGAAGGAAACAGTTTCCTTCCTCCGTGGTCCAGCAGATACAGAATTGAAATAGGAGGGGAATTTAATTTTTTTGCATAAAATGCAAACACCATCGTACTCGTCGGGGTTGGGGGGGGGGGGGGGGTATGCGTGGTCAATTTTGAGGAGAGTGGTACACGTGAAAAACTGTTTCCCCGAAATTAAATCCATTTGGGCACAGAAAACACAAGCCTATGGTTTGATTTGGTAGTTTATTTTGCTGACTGAGCTTCAATTTGGTGATATATTTGCCGTCTGATGAACTATAATGTTGTCAGAAAAATATTGGGGTGTCACCCTCCTCCCCTCCCCAATTCCCTTCGGTTTTGGCCCTGACCGGTCCCTCTTTTTCTCGACACGTTATCGGGCAATATGGGATCATTTAACTTATTTTACATAAGGTTTTTATTAAATTATTTTTTAAACGGAAATTTTCGTGGATATTTCGCTCTGAACTGAATGTGTATAATGCATTAATGCATGTGACATTTGGAACCTCTAAATCTCTGCATCCGAGACATTTCAGTCGATGTTTATTAATTGACTCGCCTGACTCACCATCTAGTTCTATCTCAATGTCGTATGGTATCACAACACGTACACACGCCCGTGAATTAATCTGTGTCGCAGTCATTCGACTAAGGCTAGACTAACATATTTTTGCATCAATGTGTGTGAAGGCTGGTGTAAGAGACCACTACTTGTGTAATGTATTATAATATAAGTGCATTATGCAATACAACATCCAAAACAACCAGGAAGCTCCGTAGGAGAAATGTCAACACTTGTGATACAGTTTTTTATATAACATCCTTAATTCCACGTAAATTGTATGGAAAAGCAATGTAAACCAAACAAAAATGTTTTTCAGGAGAAAAGATGCTTTCCTTCCGTAATTCAACATCCCACATACACATAAGAACTATTTTCCTACGCAGTCGAGGGTCAGTTGACCTTTCAGATTAGTCTCTTTCTCAGTCAACGCATGATTTATGCATGGATATGCAGGTTGTGCAATGGCGTTCGAGTCGAGCATCGACTTCCGGTTGTTATATAACACACGTACACGTTCGTATCACCAAGGGCAACATCTGACAGATGGGCTTTGATGTTTTTAATCATGCAGATGTTTCTCGGTATCTTGTCAACGTAATGCAAAAACACACACTCAATGGATTGCGTTTATCTATTGAACTATTATAATATGCGATCATCTGACTTCACCCAATCTTTTGTAAAAACTTAAGCGATCATTAAAATGAAAAATTAACAGCTGATGTTGAAAGGAATACACTGTATATTATTTGTATCAATTATAGATATATGTCGTCTGTTTTACTTGGAATTGTGGACTATACAGTTTTAATAAGGAAACAAATTATCTCTTAAAATATGAAATTTCACAAAATAGTTGTCAGAAGTAAGATTTAACAGCAATTCGTGTCACCTTTTATTTTAGGACTTTGACAATATTTTCCTTCACCAGATTAAAAAGGAAATTAAAGAGGTTTTTCACTATTTTGATTGTAATTTTTGGAAAAATTATAATTTATTTAATTTTAAAAAGGTAAACAAATTATTGGAAATAAAATTATTCATGAAATAATTGTCATAAGATTTGTTTAAAAGTAATTAAATGCCAAAATTTATTTATTTATGATGGGACCCACCATAAAATTCATTTCAGGACATATTTACTGTAAAACCTTGCTTTTCACAATTATTTTGAGATTTTGAATTATTTTTTGTTTGCTTCCTTTACCAGCAAGGAAAATTGTCAGAAACTACTATTAAAACACGACAGGCACAAAAAAGAAAAAATATATATATAAAAAAAAAAACTCATAAAAACCAAAATGAAAATGCAAATCACAAATCAATGACGTATTGCTCATTTTTATTCCTTCACGGCCGCACAAGACTGCTTTTTCATATATGCATCTTTAATTCAAAAAAAAAAAATTTAAGCACACACCCACAAGGCCGTTTCTCATTTTATTGATAAATATGACTTTTCATTAATACTTTGATTTATTTTAATCATAATTGTGACATCTTATTATCATTATGCTGAAGTGTTTACAATGATTTAGCAGTTACATAATATATTGTATTCCAAGTCCGTATTATTGTGCAGGATTTAAAGCCACGATACACTATCAGTACATGATCACAGTTTTTACATAAAAACTTACATGGTATAAGAGAGGGGTACAGCCAAGCCTTTGAGAAGCCCAGCCAGGCCCCAGGCTACCTGGCCTCCTAATCTGTCTTTCATGAGTCCTAATCAAGTAACAATACAGTACCTGCCAATCAACCTAACCTGGGCTGCTGGAGGGCCTAGCCCCCAGGCAAGTAGAGCTCATTATAATGGCCGCAGTTGTGAACAAAAGACAGCTGAGGTGTCTGTCAAGTCTGTGTTAACAATAAGAGCTATTTGTGATGTATTCATTACTCAAGGGTCTTTTGTGCTCAGCTAGGGGATTATATAGGCCCATAGGCCGAAGCCTGGGCTGGCTTCTCAAAGGCTTGGCTGGACCATGACTTTGGCCCTCCTCCCTAAAACACATTTTTGCCTTGGATGTTATCGTTCCAGTGAAATGAATGAAATAATTTCCAAAATTAATTTCTGTCCTCAAAATGACAGAAATTCCAAATGACAAAACGTCTGAATGTGTTTTTATCTCGGTAACAACACAATGGAGTAAGCTGAAAATTTTCCACGGGTAGTTTTTTATACACATATCTTGATTCTTATAAAATATGACTCCATTTACAGATATTTTACCAATAGTGTATAATGGCTTTACATTGGTTGTAAGATTGTACTTGGTTGTACAAATGGTGATCAGTGAATGTTGGTACATTCCAAAGACACTCAAATGACAAGATAGCTAAATGAATTATCAACATTATCCCATTTCTTCAAAGGTTATAAATAAAAATGTTTGATTTGTAATTGGGGAAGATACAGGCATGATTTGGTGAAAAAAAATCTTGCAATGTTACAACAATAATGAATTGAAAAAAATTGTATTGCCAAGTGGAAGGATGTAGTGTAACCCACAGACTTAACCTATAGACCGACGACAGCATGCAAACACAGATTGTAATCTCAGATTCTCTGAAACTGTAGGCACAGAACATGAGTAATCTTAAGTACTGCACTGCGTGCGTGTACAAATTTACACCAACGCACCAAACCATCAATAAGGTTCGCTGGCCTCTTCCACCACACCCAGTGTGGTGCTCACTTGCCCATGGTTTTAGCTTTAGTCAGGCTGAAGGGGTCGTTGTCACCCAGGATACTCTCCAAGACTCCACTAATAATAATAATATGGACTTGGGTAGCGCACATATCCACCAAGCTGGTGCTCAATGCGCATTACATTGTTATCCCTGCTCATCAGGGTGCATAAATCATTCCTGAAATCATCTCAGCTCCCTGGGGAGTATACAGCTCAATTGCTGCCATTACAGCGCATATGGGCTAATGAAACACAACAACCAACTCTGCCTTCACAGGTATACCCATTTACCCCTGGGTGGAGAGAAGCAATTATGTTAAAGTGTCTTGCTCAAGGACACAAGCACCATGGTCGTGGCCAGGATTCGAAGTCCACATTCTGACGACTCGGCCATCAGAACACAAATCCGATGCACTAAACCGCTCGGCCATGACACTCCACACTGGGTACCAATGGTACCCAGGCAATCATAAAAGTACACAAACCTACATAGGTTTGAGCTTTGCTGGGTACCATTGGGGAACATCCTTGGTGACAAAGTCCCCTTCTGCCTAACTCAGGCCGATACAGTTTTCGTGACGTCATTTTGAATTGCTGCTGTTCGCCTAGAGGTTATTTATGTTTGTGGGTGCAACTCCTTCACATATTTATGGACATTATCACACTGCAGCCAACTGTCTGGTTTCCTGTATGCATATATACGATTGCAGCACTGATAATCAATATATAAACGGAGCCATACTTGAAGGTAGGGTTGTTGACGGGGGGGGGGGGGGGGGGGTTTGCAGGTATAGACAAATGGTGGATGGAAGCTTGGATGGAGGGGTGACAGGGTAACTATATTTAAAGGAAGGAACATAAATATTCCTCGAAAACAGACAGAGGGGGGTAGATCAATGACCCTCTCGCATCACCTCAAGATAAGCCAATGGTTTCCATATCAATTGTTGACAGTACATACCTCCATAAACGTATGCATACGGTATAGAGAACATGAAGTACATAGGGAGGGTTTGAAGTAATTAAAACACAGATACGCAGTAACATCCGTCTCATTCCAGATTATTATTTCATGTAAGCAGTGCACTCTTTTTGCCGATGGGAAGAAAATAAATCTTCCAATATGATTATATTTCTGGTTTAGATACGAGGTCCTACTCCACTGTGACCCGACCGATCTCGTTGGCTATGTTCTGGATTTTAACCATGAACCCGTCCGTCTGGTGATTGGTGTTCTGAAGTGGAAACTTTTTGTTGTAGCGGTGCTTTATCTTGGCGCGTAGTTTCTTTCGCTGGCGATCGAGGAATTTGTGGCTGTCACGGAATCGTCGGATTTCTTCTGGGGAAATGAGCGGCTCGTCGTCTGAGGAACAAGAACCCTTCAAATAAACAGAAGAAAAGGTTCAAGATGAGTCTTATGTCCACTCAAAGTATGATAGTAGATTCACAGCTGCCAACATTTCAAAATTCCGATTCGTAATGAAACCGACCAAGACATAACAATTTGTATTCAAACTAAAATGATGGTCAAGATGACCAACTGCAAATAAATCACACAAAACCCTACTACATATATGTACGTAAATCAATTTGTACTTTCATAATTCCTGAAAAAATTTGTAATAAATTACAAAAAATTTGTAATAGTTGGCAGCTGTGTAGATGCATATAAACAGTCTCTGTTTAAATAGTATAACAAGAAAGTGTTATGATTCCACATATATAAATTATCCATGTAGTACGTGCTCATTAGCACGGCACTGTACTGTCACCGACTTTAACTGTCTGTTACAAATTGTTCAGTATTCGACTACCAACAAGGTGGATGTTTCCATTGGAGATTGTCATGTTTCAGAAACGGCAAAACACAGAGATTATGCATGATCTTTTACATGAAAATGTCAACACCTTTGATCGGTGACATTCTACCCATCATGGGTAAATGTCCTGACCAGGTCCCGATTTCACAGAGCTCCTAAGCAGAAAATATTTCTTAGTAAATTTATCTGCTAAGCAAAATTTAGCCGAGAACCTGCCAGAAGCAATATACATTATGTGGCAATGTGGCTGGTAACCTATTGTTGCTAAGCACAAATTGTCTGTAAACCTGCCAGAAGCAATATACATTATGTGGCAAAGCGGTTGGTAACCTATTGTTGCTAAGCACAAATTGTCTGTAAACCTGCCAGAAGCAATATACATTATGTGGCAAAGCGGCTGGTAACCTATTGTTGCTAAGCACAAATTGTCTGTAAACCTGCCAGAAGCAATATACATTAGGCCAAAAAAAAAAAGATGTTGAGTTGCCCTCCACCGACCGACCCAAAAGTGCTGAAATCTCGGGTTGGTTTTTTTTTTTTTTTTTTTTTTTTCCCCATCATTCATAGGCCTATTTATTAATGAAACTTACCAATTTTCTTTGTATAAAACATAATACGTTTGATTTGTGAAATTTTCCACTTTTTTACCGGTAAATTTACCGGTACCTAAGACTCAATCTACATGTTTTCAATTCGAATGGCCCCGGCCCTCACATGGTGCACTGCCTTCGCACACACTGTGTGCCAACGAATGCGACTCAAATCTACACGTTTTCAAATCAAATGACCCTCACACGTTGTGCACTGGCTCCCCGCACTGTACGTGTGTCAACGATTGCGACTCGATCTACACGTTTTCAAATCGAATGGCCACTCACATGTCGCATGTTGAGCATTGCACGCAATATGGATGAATTTGCTGTGTCAATCACAGCGAAAAGTACAACAAAAATGCTTGGGATACTTTTATTCTGAAGCAAAATTCCTTGCTGATAGGTATACAAATGAAAAACATGGTATGTGGTTACAGTTCCAAAGCATTTCAATCTTAAAATGACAGTCAAGGAGAGAAAAAAAATAAATAAATAAAAATAAAAAAATTCCGACCGACCGACCCCTTCAAATATTTTCACTGGAGGGCAACTCAACAAATTTTTTTTGTTGGCCTTATGTGGCAAAGCGGCTGGTAACCTATTGTTGCTAAGCACAAATTGTCTGTAAACCTGCCAGAAGCAATATACATTATGTGGCAAAGCGGCTGGTAACCTATTGTTGCTAAGCACAAATTGTCTGTAAACCTGCCAGAAGCAATATACATTATGTGGCAAAGCGGCTGGTAACCTATTGTTGCTAAGCACAAATTGTCTGTACTCGCCAATGGTGTCTACTTAGCCAATTGCATAGAGCTACTAAGCAGACAACATTCCTCTGTTAGCAAATTGGGTTGAGAACGAGCTAGAAGCAATCAAATTTACATGACAATTTGGCTGGTAACCTATTTTTGCCAAGCAAAAATTTGTGAGCTTAGCAGGAGAGACTATACGTTAATATCTGTGAATGCGTACCTCTAACATATCAAGAAGTGTAGATGTCCAACCAACAGCATGCCTGAGCTGGGCTTCTGTGGAACACTGACATATTTTCTTGACCTGATCAACTTCCTTCACAATCTAGTACAACAAACATAAATAACAATTTAGGAGGAATTCTTATCACCACTGTACACTATGGGTAATCTAAAAAAAAAACACACATTAATGATCACGGATTATAAACATACTTTATGTAAAGTTAATGGTATCAAATATCCCTTGAAATATTTTTGTCTCATGTGTTATCATTTTAGTAAAAATAGTACAATTAGTGTGAGTGTCGTGGCCGAGCGGTCTAGCTTACTGGACTTAAGTTCTGCTGTTAGCAGCAGAATGTGGGTTCGAATCCCGGCCGTGACACTTGTGTCCTTGAGCAAGACACTTAATCATAATTGCTTCTCTCCACCCAGGGGTTAAATGGGTACCTGTGAGGGCAGAGTTGGTTGATTAGCCCTATATGCGCTGTAATGGCAGCAATTGAGCTGTATACTCCCCAGGGAGCTGAGATGGTTTCAGGAATGATTTATGAGCCTTATGAGCAGGGATAATAATATAATGCGCCTTGAGCACCACTTAGTTGGTGGATACGTGTGCTATATAAGTCCACACATTATTATTATTATTATTATTATTATTATTATTATTATTATTATTATTATTATTATTATTATTATTATTATTATTATTATTATTATTATTATTATTATTATTATTATTATTATTATTATTATTATTATTATTATTATTATTATTATTATTATTATTATTATTATTATTATTATTATTATTATTATTATAAGATCGCGTTCCTTGATGTTGGGATTTCCAGAAACGCAGACGGCTCCCTACACCACAACGTCTACAGAAAGCCCACGCACACAGATCGGTACCTGAACCAGCGCTCCTTCCATCATCCAAGCATCAAGTCATCGGTCAACCTTTGCGCTTACAACGCCTACAACATTTGTGACAAGGACAGCCTTCCCAAGGAACTACAGCACATCCGAACTACCCTCAAACGCAACGGTTACAATCCTAACAAGATCAGCACAGCGAAGCCGGTTCCAAACTCCAAAAGCAAGGTAAGTGATCTAACCCTCTCTGCTTGTCTCCCTATCTAGGTTCGGACGTCTCACAAACAACAACGCAACCTCCGACAAGCAGGCCACGATGTGTTCCACTCAGCCCCCCGCAAACTCAAGGACTTCTACATACCCACAAGGACAAACCGGACCCAAACAACAGAGCGGGAGTCTACGGATCCCCTGTGAGTGCGGTAAGGTGTACATCGGGAAACAAAACGCAACCTCCCCATCAGATTGAAGGAACACCGAGCACACGGCCGCAGAGGAGATTTCGAGAAGTCCGCCATCGTCAAGCACTCGCACATCAAGGACCACCAAATCGACTGGCAGGCAGCCCAACTCATCACACCCATCGACGCATGGCACCCCAGACGCATCAGAGAGGCCATCGAGATCGTCAAACACGACACTGTGCCACAGGACATCGGTTTCTTCATCAGCGACATTTGGCGACCCATACTACAGACTGAAGGATCTTCTATATCCAAAGTCCATAACCAACCCCAGACTGAGGGATCCCCTATATCCTAAGTCAACCACCCTCCTTCCCTGTGCTTGTTAACAACTGATTCAGTTCAGTGAGCACACACCTCTCCCCTTACACCTAGGATCCTAGTCCCATAGTCTCACAGTTTCCGCCTGCGCGCCTCAACGAACTAATCCTCCAGCAGGGGATGATCCTCCAGCAGGGGATGATCCTCCAGCAGCCTACTTAAGCAGCAGCAGTTTCAAGAGTCCGGCATTCTCCTGAGGACGATCAGAGCATACTGATCGAAACGTCGAGTTGTACCCCCAGTTCTTTTCAGAACTAATTACTACTCAATTGAGATTCTTACATGGTGTCACCGCAATTAGTCTTACTTATTATTATTATTATTATTATTATTATTATTATTATTATTATTATTATTATTATTATTATTATTATTATTATTATTATTATTATTATTATTATTATTATTATTATTATTATTATTATTATTATTATTATTATTATTATTATTATTATTATTATTATTATTATTATTATTATTATTATTATTATTATTATTATTATTATTATTATTATTATTATTATTATTATTATTATTATTATTATTATTATTATTATTATTATTATTAACCCTCCTATGTACAGTGCAGTTTGCCATAGAATTGTCAGACCTTTCAAAACCTTTCAAGTTTGCTGTACTGAAGGGTTTTGAAAGGTGAGAAAACTGTCTGACAAAAGGGACCTATGAAAGGTTTCGAAAGGTGTAACAACTCTCTGAACAAACTGGTGTTGAAATGTTTCAATACCTTTCAAAGGGTATTGAAAGGTGTGGTTGTTCAGTAGCAACAAATTCTGGAGGGTTTTAAAGGGTTCATAATTATTGATAGCCATTTTGGCCCGTAGGCAGATTTTGAAAGGTTTTGAAAGGTCAAACCATAGGAGGGTTAATTAATTAATTATTAGTAGGCAGTTTCATGAAAATTTGAAGTTGCTTCAATGCTTTTAAATGTCATATCACTGGATAGAGCAAAAAATTAGAAAGAAAATGAGGGGTCAGTGGTCATGATAGGTTAACCCTATGCAAAGTTACGAATTTTTGTTGATTTAAATATTTGGTCATTTTTAAGATCCAGTTTCAATGGAAAAGGTTGTGACCGAATGTGCCTGCAATGTATCCTTGTAGTACTAACAAAGTCTATTTTCAGCAAGTTGCACTGTTTTTAAGCCAACGTTACAGTTGGCATGGATTGATCATTTAAGATAACCACGATGTGTAGTATCCATCTATCGACACTAGAAGTGACTACATCCATAGACTACCCTTTATATTAGAATTTTACCATGAAAGTTCGGCAGGTCACAAACTTTTACAGTACAAAAGCATATGAAAAATAGCGCCACCAACAGCGGTTTGCGTGAATCTGCCTATTATTAGTATCTGTCATCTGGAATTCTTTGTTTTACAAGTTTTTCATGTATCATGTATCACATATTTCACAAGTTGGCAAAAAAAAAAAAAGATTAACATCCCCTCCCCCCCCCAAAAAAAAAAATAAAATAAAAAATAATGTCACTTCACCGATTTTGAAGCTGACCAATGACCAGAAACCGGAGACTTTGATTGTTTGGCCTAATAGGATGATATCAACTTATTTATTTATTTATTTATTCATTTATTTAGTTATTTAATTTTATTTATTTATTTATTTAAAAAAAAAATTTGGGGGGGGGGAGGGGGGAGAAACCAATTATCTATTTTATCAAAAATGATTAAATATTGGAAATGGAAGAGAAATTATTATTATTTTTTCGCCAGCATTTTAAGGCCCTGCAGAAAGATGTGATGTTTACCTCTTGTGTCCTGTTGCAATGTACACAATCTAGGGTTTTGCCTCCGTCACACTTGGAATGATGTGAAGATGATTCATGGTTGGAATGACATAATGAGCTGTCTAAGCAGATCTCGTCTGGCTCCAAGGACAGGTCCTGACCGCAAGATCCCTCGTGCAAATATTCACCTATAACAATGAATGCGTGGAAACAAAAGAATTATCAATATCAGAAGTCTATTACCTACATGAAGCGTGCCAGCCTGCTGTAATCCATATCACGGCATTGTGCTCCAAATGCGCACATGCACAACGAGCTTGGTTACAGGTTCACTCCCCCTGCCCAGACTGCCGTGAGGCATCATGGGACTGGCGTTTCCACGCGAAGCTAGTTCCTAGAGAACTAGACGCAGGCGAAACATTCTGTGTGGAAAACAATGGGCGTATTCGATTACCGCTAAAGGTAATAGACTTCTGGTACTATGCCGTGGACTAGGTTAGTACACGAGTGGCACACTTCATGTAGGCAACAGACTTCTGGTACTATGCCGTGGACTAGGTTAGTACACGAGTGGCACACTTCATGTAGGTAACAGACTTCTGGTACTGTGCCGTGGACTAGGTTAGTACACGAGTGGCACACTTCATGTAGGTAATAGACTTCTGGTACTGTGCCGTGGACTAGGTTAGTACACGAGTGGCACACTTCATGTAGGTAACAGACTTCTGGTACTGTGCCGTGGACTAGGTTAGCACACGAGTGGCACACTTCATGTAGGTAACAGACTTGTGGTACTGTGCCGTGGACTAGGTTAGTACACGAGTGGCACACTTCATGTAGGTAATAGACTTCTGGTACTGTGCCGTGGACTAGGTTAGTACACGACTGGCACACTTTATGTAGGTAACAGACTTCTGGTACTGTGCAGTGGACTAGGTTAGTACACGAGTGGCACACTTGATGTAGGTAACAGACTTCTGGTATTGTGCAGTGGACTAAGTTAGTACATGAGTGACACACTTCATGTAGGTAATAGACTTCTGGTACTGTGACATGGACTAGGTTAGTACACGAGTGGCACACTTCATGTAGGTAATAGACTTGTGGTACTGTGCCGTGGACTAGGTTAGTACACGAGTGGCACACTTCATGTAGGTAATAGACTTCTGGTACTATGCCATGGACTAGGTTAGTACACGAGTGGCACACTTCATGTAGGTAATAGACTTGTGGTACTGTGCCGTGGACTAGGTTAGTACACGAGTGGCACACTTCATGTAGGTAACAGACTTCTGGTACTGTGCCGTGGACTAGGTTAGCACACGAGTGGCACACTTCATGTAGGTAACAGACTTGTGGTACTGTGCCGTGGACTAGGTTAGTACACGAGTGGCACACTTCATGTAGGTAATAGACTTCTGGTACTGTGCCGTGGACTAGGTTAGTACACGACTGGCACACTTTATGTAGGTAACAGACTTCTGGTACTGTGCAGTGGACTAGGTTAGTACACGAGTGGCACACTTGATGTAGGTAACAGACTTCTGGTACTGTGCAGTGGACTAAGTTAGTACATGAGTGGCACACTTCATGTAGGTAATAGACTTGTGGTACTGTGATGTGGACTAGGTTAGTACACGAGTGGCACACTTCATGTAGGTAATAGACTTGTGGTACTGTGCCGTGGACTAGGTTAGTACACGAGTGGCACACTTCATGTAGGTAATAGACTTCTGGTACTGTGCCGTGGCTAGGTTAGTACACGAGTGGCACACTTCATGTATGCAATACACTTCTGTCAATACTGAAATAGAAGATTTCTAAATTTCTGACCGGAAGAGATAAAGGAAGCTGAAAGCTGCCAATGGCAGTTTTGAGTAACATGCTTTTTAGCATCTTTATTATTATCTGGCCTGGAATTTCACGGCGGCCATGGCCTCTGTTGCTCTGGAACTGCTAAGCAGAAAACATTGCTTCCCAGAAAGTTTTGCTTAGCAGATTTCATTGGTTACCAGCCGAAACTTCACACAAAATATATGCAGGTTGGCTGGTAGTCTGTTTTATATCGCTTAGCAAAAATATTTGCTGAGCAAAATTCTCTGCTAAGCAGCTCTATGAAATAGGCCCCAGGTCTTGTTCTTAGTTCCACTTACAAATGTTCTCATAGACATTCTGATATTCTAATGGAAGTGTTTCTTTATTCAGGAAAAGTGGCCTTACCCCTACAAGAATGAAATTCCAGGGTTGTATTATCATATCTTATTTGGTCATAAAAATTAAGGATTTCTCAAAAACACCTTAAGCTCATCATAAACTCAAGTAAACGAGTGAAGAGAAGACGATGAAGAATGTCCAGTTTTAAACCCCTGACAAATATTTTAAAGAAAACCCATGTAATAAAGGTAAGAACTGAACGTTCAATCCACATGTTGGCTTGGTTCCAAATGGGATTCGAACCTGGGTCCACCGAGGTGAGGGCGAGGAAGGTACCACTCCACCAATCTGATCCTGTAAGTTTAACGTATTTTACAACATGTGAATCACCCAAATAACTCTTAAAAGGAATATTCCACCCAAATTAGACATAATATATGGCTCCGATTTTACATTTCTGCTTGATAATCAACATACCCTGTACTGATCCAGCATCGTGATCATGGTTACATATGCCCTCCGAGCACGCGACCTCTGAACTCTCTCGTGAACTATGACCGCAGTCCTCACCGCAGTCGATTCCACTGGAGTAGTCCGCATCGTTGCGACACGAGTGCAGTTTGTCGTCTGTTGTCGACTTGAAGTTGGTGTGGCACACCTTGCAAGGAATGCCCATGTTGTCATTCTCGTCGTGTTCACACTGAACAAATCACAATCAGAGAATTAAAAATTGGAGAAACCAGTTGCAGTCAGAGCCATATACAATGTATTCACCTATTTTAATATTAATGCATGGATGCCTATAAAACCCATAGCCTTGGTGTGTGCAGTCATGCATGCATATCCAGAAAGGCGGGTCTTTCAGAATTTTTTTATCTCAATACAAATGATACACATTATCTTGTTTTGAGTGCTGCAAGTTTATGGTTATTTTTGTAACTGAGTAAAGCCCTTTTCACACGAGGGAAATAAGCAGGGGGTCCATGGTCCTAAGAACACAACATTGTCAAATACACTTCGTGTGAAATGTACCTCTGCTCTGCACAAACACAGGTCCGTAGTCTTTTCCTGACCACGGTCAAGACCAGCAACAAAAAAACACACCGTTGTGAAAGTTCACCACGATAGGCCGTGTGAATGAACAAACCGCACAGAGACCAAGGACCATTGTTTTGCGAGAGCTACCACGCATGCGCGCAAGAAGAAAATTTCCCAGGATGCCTTTAAATCAAGATGGCGACGCCCGAACAGTTAATGATGATGCTTTTGTTGCTAAGTTTAATGTGTAGAAAACGTCAAAACAACGTTTCCAGAGAAATTGATGGCATAAACCAACACTATAGAAGGCGGACGATGTTCTACCGTCAAAGAATGCTGTCGAGGCACAGAAAACGTGCCAGAATCTTGTTGAAAAATATGAACGACTTCCTGCCCCGTCCACTTTTGTCATTCTTTTTTTTCACCTCTCGGTATTTTCTTTTTAAGTAATTCCACTTGTCGTGGCACTTTTCAGCCGAGTGTGTCATTCCCATTTCCCCGCCACGTCTTTCCACACTGTGGTTGTGGACGAGACCATCCAGCTTTTTTTGGACTTCAGTGGAGCCTACCACCGTAATCAGCTGGATGGTCTCGTCGTACGTCCATGTGCTCCGCTTTTGGGTTTTTTCTTCGATGAAGTTTTGGACATTTGCTCAAAAATTACCGATTCTATATCGTTTTTCGCCATGTTTTGCACTGAGCTGTGAGAGTGGTAGAGAGAGAGAGGACGGACGCTAACAATAAACATACAATACAATAGCGCGGGAAAATGAATGGTAATCAATACATGCAATAGCGATTCCACGCTAGCTGTGCGGATACCAGTTAACTGCACTATAAACAATGTTGACCTTTGACACCCCAAAAGATGAAGGCTATGTGACACGGGACATTGGTTTCTTCACCGTGTGAAAGGTCGTATCCGAGTTTGACCAACGTCCGTGGTCAATACAACTGGCGCCCGAGACCAAGGACCCTAGTTTGCGTTTGTCGTGTGAAAAGGGCTTAACAGTACTATTTTTTGTTCATTTACTAGGTTAAACTGAATTCCTAAAACGTGAAATTCCAAGATGGCGGCCATCATAGGCATCCTCAGAACGATAACATTTAACTTATGAAATCCAAATTAATACCTAAATATCATAATTTATTTACAAAATAAAGGCAGGAAAAAGAATATTAGATGTTATTTTTATGTAATTAACAATGACTGGTGTATTTTGTTGATTTATTGAGACGATGTTGACGGATTGGGTAGTGGTATGTAGTCTTTGTTCAAGAAGATGAAAGAGGCAATTTGACCAGTGTTTCGCTACACTGGTCAAAAATCAGTCAACTGCCCGTTTTGACTGCTAGAGCAACTTTGCCACTGTGGGGTAAATCCTTTGTCTAGCTGACTGGGTTTTGACCTGTCTGGTGATTTGACCTTATCTGTAACTTGACTATTTTGACCGTCCTAGTGCTAAAGACATGGCATAGCTGGTGCAGGAATTTCTTTTTACACAGTACGACCATCATAGTCACAAGAGGGTTAATACCCTGAACTAATGACTTAATAACATCATATTGAACTAGAGATGAGTCTGGCTGGTGGAAAAGAAAAATCAATGAAGATGGTCCATAAAAATCCCTGAAAGACTTGATCCCTGTTGAACTTACCACACATTTTCCTTCTCCGCTTCCTTCCTCCTGGCACTGATGCTCAACCTCCCCCTCTTCAGCCTTATTGTAAATGTGCTCCGATGACCTCTGCCCTTTGCCCTCTGCCTCCACACATTCGGCCGCGTTCTTGTTCTTCTTCCTCGCCTTGCGCCGCTGTTTCTTCTGGTCCCGTTTCTGCTGTTTGACCCGGTCGGCTTCGGTGATTTCTTCACACACCTGTTCCAACTTGGACATACCCTGCTTGGATTCTAGGGCCATCTATTAAAGGAAGAAAAATCACTGATAATTATCTTAACCCTCCTACTACTACAAGGGTCAAAATCAGTCAAAATGTTGATATACTTGCCAAGGTATATCTAGTGCACTTAAAAGTCCAACACTGTCAAAACTTACATGTAGTAAGTACATTTACAAGTCAAAATGAGTCGACAGTTTTTGACTGGTGAAAGCATTGTCTGGTATTGTTCAGGGTGGTCAAAATGACAGTAAAAACCAGTCAACAATGCCCCTGTGTGCACATTTGGGTCAACAGTCAAAACAGGCAGTTGACTGAATTTGACCTCTACAGCAACTTCCCACTAAAATGCAGCTCGAGTAGGAGGGTTAAATGGAAGATACAACATTGGGATTTGGTAAGATATGTTCATTTCAACCCTCTAGATCTCACAAAATACAATCACAGAACTAACCTGTGAAAGTTTCATCACCAAATGTTTTTGAGAAAACAACGAAAACATACTTTTTTTCCCTTCTGTTTTTACATTTCACAAAAAGTTGCCAAACAGTCAAACTCACCTCTAACGCCTTTTCCAGTTTCTGCACACCGACATGAAACAGCAGCAGCCACGTTTGCTCTTCCGCTCTCAGACTCTGCCATATCTTGTGCAGCCTCTCGTAGATGTGTATTCCTAGACAAGTCAACACCTCCTCCTGCGCTATATCGATGGTTTTGGCATGCCGTTCTCTCCGTCTAAACAATTCAACAGATATGAAAGGGGGATACTTTCAAAACAAAATAAGACTTCCACAAAATATGAACACAAGAAATTAAGTTCTTTAGGCAAACAGTATCACTAGTAATATAAAAAGAGAAATCGTCTTGTGCCCAGAAGAAGGACATAATGAAAGTGTGGCCGGCAAAAGGTCGTAAGCAATTAATATGCAAAATTGTGTTTCAAGAAAACTGAGTGTGAAAGTTTGATCGTTTTTCTGCCATTAACCAGTTCGCGTCGGGAATAAAAAAGTTTTTCTGGGCCCCTGTGGCGGGTTTCTTTTTCCCACACACACGTTAATGGAAGCTTCCACAGCGGGTGGCCGGCACTTCCGATCATGTCACCGTACACGCGTGGCTCAACCGAGTATGCATACAAATATTCCGGAGTTTCCTATGGCGTGTTTAGACGCTCTCCGATCCGTGGTGCAAAAAAAAATTGCGTGTATACACGGCCTTCGACGCGAACTGGTTAATAAGTCATTGTAGGAAAGTTAAATTCTACATGGGAATGAAAAAACATGTCTTGGGAGTAATTCTAGCAACAAATATATAACAGTTTTTTTTTCAATGGCGCCATTTTATTGCTTACGACCTTCTGCTGTGACAAAAAATTGTACTTTGTGTGCCCAGAAGAAGGTCATAGACCCTTATGACCTTCTTCCGGGCACACGACGAAATATCTGGTTAAAAAACAACTTTTCCTATTTTCAATTCATGCAAGGCCTAAGTGATATGGGATGTTAAGCCGTAGGTCTCGCGTACTAGGTACAGTGCTCGTAAAAGAACCAAGAACGCTTATCATGAAAGAGAAGGGATTTACCACTGTATTTCTGGTTCACCTATATCAGCCTATTAACAGTTCAAAGCTGGGCACTGAGGGAGAACCATAGTATTAGCCAGAGGGGTGTCTGGGTGTCTTTTGAACACCCTGTTTTAATTTTAGACACCCTATTTCATCTGTCATTTATTTACATGTAAAAGTATTGTAAGTGAACAATTTGGACACCCCGTTTTGAAATTTGGACACCCTATTTCTACATTCTGGCTAATACCTTGGGGAGAACAGTGATAATCACTGATCAGGCCACCTAAGATAAATAAGAAGAAGAAAAAAAGAAAGAAAAAAACAAACAAAATAATAAGAATCTATTGTTGAGTTCTTTCGGGTACACCATGTATTAATCTCTTCTTAGAAGAAGTGATGGCTCTGAGAAGAGCCGGTTGATTTGTTCTCAACGTTTCAACTAGTGTGCTCTAGCCGTCGCCAAGAGACTGATGATGGCGATGGCTCCTGATGATGGCGATGGCTCCTGATGATGGCTAGAGCACACTAGTTGAAACGTTGAGAACAAACCAACCGGCTCTTCTCTGAGCCATCACTTCTTCCAAGAAGAGATTAACACATGGTGTACCCGAAAGAACTTAACAAAATATATCTCCACCATGCTAAGCCTCAAATCCTACAATTATAATCTAATTGAACACAAACTCTTTTCTGCATTCCTTATGATAAAAACATTATAATAACTGGAAAATATAAACAAAAGAAACAAGAAAGTTTAGCAAAATTCATTTTCAAAAAGCACTAATGTGGGGGGGGGGGGGGGTCTGGGGAATTTTTAACAACCTAATACAAACATATCACACTTACATTCCATTGAGCTCTGGCTCCGCCCTTGCAATGAGCCGCCCGATAAAGTCCGTCTCACACAACAAATGTATATGCTTCTCGAGCGGACAGCAACGTATTCCCTCATAGAGGGCGCTGCAGTAACCCTTCTCCTCGCACGGTTGAACCTCACCAACTAAGATACTGTAAGCTCGCATGACTTTCGTCTTGCACTCACCACAAAATCTGGAAAGAGAGAAGTTGAATGATAAACACCACACCAAGAAATTAGGGGTTACCAAGAAATTAGGGGTTTTTAAATGGTACAAAATTTAGAATAGGGTTTGATGAAATGCTGAAATATATTCTATGCTGAAATTAGCCAATGAAGAGGTGAGAACCATGCACTGCACTGCACTGCATACATACATACATAATTCAGAACATTATGCTGTCATAATGTTCTCCTGAGGACGATCAGAGCATACTGATCGAAACGTCGAGTTGTACCCCCAGTTCTTTTCAGAACTAATTACTACTCAATTGAGATTCCACATGGTGTCACCGCAATTAGTCTTACTTATCATCCTCACCATGCAAAGCTACAAGTTTTACCTATTATGCTGTCAAATCAGCAAGCAAGTGCCATGACACAACTGATGGCAAATGCGTTTAATACTGATCCTGCATGTACCGAATCTGAGTCATTTCAGGTATCGAGAATAAGCCCCATTAACCCTAACCTTCCCAAATCCTCCAGAAATCCTCTTTGCCAAAGTGAAGGATTTTGAAGGATTGAGGGCAGATGTGATTATTTGCTTGGTGGATAATGGAGGATCGAGGTGATCAGGCTATATTTGACACTGGATGAAAAATGGAGGATTGAGGTTACATTGGACATGTTGGTCTGTCCAAAAAATGATTTTGGATGATTGAGGTTATTAGGCATACTTGTCTTCCTTCTTCCATGGTACATGTACATCCTGGATTGTTGTAGTGATTGCAAGGTCAGTGGACACTGTTTATTGCTCCATGCATGCAGGGAGGGTCCCTGGCCCTGGGCCATGTACATGTATCACAGATTAGAAACACATGTGTGCATACATGTCATCTGCATACAATGGTAGTGGTCATTGTGCTTGCTTTACTACTGAAGGATTTTGGAGGATTCAGGTTATGTGTAAGTAAGTGGGTCTAGGGAGTTAGGGTTAAGGTTTAATTCATTACATAAACAAGTCTGTAACACACTCAATGTTCTCAAAATCGAATATAATGTCGTCATTCTATACTGTGATCTTTGCTGACGAGCCTATAAGGTGTAAGTTAGCAATGAGTTCAGAGCAAACCTTAAACCAAAAACTGTTAATGAGCAAAACATAATGAGAATGATCCAACTTATTTACATTGACTCAATTTAATTTATACATTTAGGAATTTATACATTAGGTATTAAACATTTAGGAAATATTGAGGTTCTTTTAATTAGTAAATGTTTGGGGTCGTGAGTTTGTGAGTTCAAATCCCGCCCGAATCCCGTATACAGTGCTATACACACGTCGGTGTAGGGCAAAAATGAAATCAATTGTTTATCACCCGACGCAAGAATTCTTCTAGGATGTCGTTTAATCCTTACCTGTGTTTGCGTAGGTATGCTTCCGTTGTACTGTGTAAGCTTGATGCAAGTACAAATGTTACCTCTTCTCGGCATGGTTTCTCCATGGTGTCCCACACATCAATCCACGTCCTTCATCCCAAAAAAATAACAGGTGTGAGACATTCTAAATGGATCCTTACTAAAGGAGTAACAGTTTGTTGCGCGGTTACCGCAGGTTAACGACCGGTTTTGGACGTGACCACGCCCAAAAAACAGTCATTAACCTGTGGTAAAGACGAAGCGTCAAACTGTTATTCCCATTCATAAATGCCCATATCAATTTCGTTTTCAAAATTTCAAAAAATGTAATTTTGTTTTGGTTGAATAAAGCCAAATAGAAATGGGCAAATTCACGTTTTGGGGAAACACTTCCAAAGTACACGAGTCAGGCACGCGATGCCAATCTTCGTCACTCTGATTGGATGAAATCCGCGTCGCGCGTCACACAAAACAGCTGGCACATATGAATATAAAACAAACATCTGTGTCTTTAAAATTTAATTACAGTACTAGCATTTCTAACTAAAACAGGCAAACTATTCCAAAGAGCCGGATCAGCATATTGACAAAGCACAATCACCCAGTCGTAATAGACTCCGTTCATGTGGATAACTAAGGAGAATGCCATTTTCTGAACTATGGCTACGCAAGTTATAATGTTGTTGTGGACGAATGGTAATAAGCTGAATAAAATATTTTGGACTTAAACCATGCAAGATTTTGTATGTTAATAACAGTATTTTAAACTGAACATGGTATCTAACAGGAAGCCAATGAAGACTAAATAATACTGGTGTGATGTGAGAGTATTTCTTCACACCACATACAAGCCAAGCACAAGTATGCTAGCCTGCTGGCATACTTCAACCCTTCAACGTTACAGACGACACCTTGAACACCATGACATAAGATGTGGGGGACCCCAGTCCACAGAACTTTACATGTCAGTCTGTGGACGACTACATCACAAATGGCTCAAATCCGTTATTACACAACTGTGTAGGTAACAGACTTCTGGTAATGCATTTTCCAGTTAATACTTAAAAATAGGATTTAGTGGTTGTTCGTTACAGTGATTCATGGTTGCCATGCTATTACAAAAACTGGAATTATGGCCACCAAGACACAAGAGATTTTTCCAGGTGTATAACCCAATATTTTATTCATGTCTCAAAAAACGATGTGTTCTAAATTTGGGTCATTCTAAATATCTAAAAGTCTTTATTGACAGAAATGAATCATAAAATTGAGACATCAAACGTTCATTTATCCTATCTGGTACATCTTGTTGGTAATCTGTGTTAACAAATTAATTCCTGCTTACGATATATGTTTCGCTTTATGGTTGTCTAGCGAATGCAGTAAACATCTCCGATTTTTCTTGTTCTTGTGAAGCATGTTGACGAGATCTTCTAGTTTTGACCTGAAAAACAATGATTTTCAAAATGACAATTATGTCACAGAACACATTATCAAATGGATAGATTTTCAAATTGTATACAGAATAATAAAGCATTAAACATGAGAAAAATGGTCTGTGTCACAGTACAGCTATCTTGAGTATCTGATGCACACAAGTCAACAGGAACCAAAATGAATCTCACTTCCCAAGTAGACTGGTGCCTTTCAAAATGTAGTTATTCATGGTGATTTCTGATTAGCAGACTGGGAACCAGAAACAAAGATGGATGATCTTTTTTTAAGGATCTTCTGCAGTGGGTCCTGTACATTTCAAAACAATCATGTAAAATGGCAAAGAAGGCTCATGCAACTCTTTCAGTTGGTGAGGGAGGGCGGTGGTTGTTTACAAAATCTTACTCTCTATGAAGTGGATGGATACAATCTCTATTAACCCTTGTACTATAGCTGCACTTTAGTGGGAAGTTGCTATAGAGGTCAAAACCAGTCAACTGTCTGTTTTGACTGTTGACCCAACTGTGCACACAGGGGCATTTTTGACTGGTTTTTACTGTCATTTGACCACCCTCAACAATACAAGACAATGCTTATACCAGTCAAAAACGGTCAACTCTTTTTGACCTGTAAATGTACTTACTACACGTAAGGTTTGACAGTGTTCGACTTTTAGATGCACTAGATACACCATGGTAAGTATATCAACATTTTGACTGATTTTGACCCTTGTAGTAGTAGGAGGGTTATGTATGATCTTAGTTCTTACCCGTGGAGATGGAAGAGATTATACAATTTCCTGGGATCGTACAACATGTCTGTAACCAATGAAAGCTCTGAATGGCCTGTGATCACCAGAGGTTCTAGCGCCCTCACGTGGTGTTGGTCCCTTAGTCTTGAAAACAGCTGCTCCATACTACACAACAGGAAGTCAAATCAAATGTGGTGTTCAGATCAAATTGAACTTTTCTTTTATACAATGGGCAATTCCATGGTTACTCACATTACATTGTTGAGATTTCAGGCCCACTTTTAATGCCATAATATATATTTCACTCATCAGGTTTTTTTTTACACTACATGTAGTTGCATTATACCTAGGCCTCACTCAGCACAAAATAATAATTTCAGAAATTTGATATAGGTATGCTATTCATGAAAGACAAACAAGATTTTGTGCATATCCGAAAAAAGTAACATGAATAACCAGCACTTTTCTCTTATATAGCTTACATATACTGAACAGCAAAAGAAACGTCGTATGAATACAAGATATCAACAGGTATATTTTGTAACGTACACTTTGAAAACCATTCAAGTCGCATTCCATCCGCCTATAGGATTTTCAGGCACAGTCATGATTCAGAATGATGTTTAGACTGCATATTTCCCGAAAACGATATCATGTAAAACTCTTGTGGTTGAGTTATGTCAACGATTTAAAATCACGACGTTTCTTTTGAGGTGTCGTGGCCGAGCGGTCTAGCTTACCGGATTCAAGTTCTGGTGTTAGCAACAGAATGTGGGTTTGAATCACGGCCGTGACACTTGTGCAAGACACTTAATCATAATTGCTTCTCTCCACCCAGGGGTTAAATGGGTACCTGTGAAGGCAGAGTTGGTTTGCTCTATATGCGCTAGAAATGGCAGCAATTGAGCTGTATACTCCCCAGGGAGCTGAGATGGTTTCAGGAATGATTTATGAGCCTTATGAGCCTTATGAGCAGGAATAATAATATAATGCGCCTTGAGCACCACTTAGTTGGTGGATACGTGCGCTATATAAATCCACACATTATTATTATTATTATTATTATTTTGCTGTTCAGTATATAACAAATTTCCAAAATTATTTATTTTTTTGTGCTGAGTAATGCAGGCATGCAACTGCAGTTTGTCCAAAAGAGAGGAAAGTGGCAGCCACAGCCAGATGTTTTTCAGTTTTCAATGGCACAACCAAAAAAGAGGAAATCAGCTGATCAGCTGAAAAGTTGCATGCCTGGTAATGTCTAGGAATAATGCAACTTCTGTGGAAAAAAAACTGATAAGTGAAATGTGTAAGTTAAGGAAGTTGTGACATAAGAGTGGGCCCAATACCTCCAAAATGTAATGTAAGTAACCATGGAATTGCCCATATGAATAGAGGATGAGGTGTATACACTGAAGCCACTGGGCGGCCATGTTGCTACTCTGTTTAACCACACATTGCAATGCTAACAGGAAGAATTGTCAAATAGTAGTTAATGGCCTTACGTTCAGGGGTGTGATTTGAAACAGTACAAAGTCCTGAAAAATGGGTAGCGGGCCTGGGTCTCCCTTTAGTCTACAGGACAGAGCCCCCTGAACCTCCTGGATGTTTAATTTTGGAGGATTTACCGAGTCTCCACATTCCCACAAACAAGAAACTAGAGGTTAGGACACAATAAAGGCTACTTCTTTCTTTCCTTGGTGGTGACTTCTCTTCTTTCAAGAAGATTTTGAGGCAAAGAGAGATTTGTAAAGAAAATCCTGAAATCAGGAAAAATCCTGGGAAATCACAGGCTTGTACGTTTCAAACCTATCAGGTTCTTTCTCAAAGGAAAAATGGACGATAAACATAAAAGCACACATACATAAACACAAGAGTGAGTTAGTGAGGTGTAAAAGGAACACAAAATAAGAGGGTGCACAGAGTAGGAAAAACTGTCCTCTGCATTTCATGTGTGTCTTCACTTTGTGTTGCTTTTATATATTTCTAGTGTAATGGCAGTGTGGTGGTTTCGCTAAATTGCCAGGCTCCAATGGGCCGACTCTCTATGCAGTCTGTATAATATAAATCAATGATTAAGGCCCCTGTCACAAACAGATTGGCACATTTTATGTGGTGAATATTTTGACTTTATAATCGCGCTTATAATTCCAAATGGTGTACAGTATTATTGTCTGGACTACATCTGAACTGATCTGAAAAAGTACACACATATTAACCCTAACCCACTTCATACTCATCGCTGGTAACGGCCTCGATCCTTGAAAATCAACCGATGAGTTTATGGAGGATCCCTGCTACATGTACCTAGATCCTTCAAAATCAACCGATATGAGTTTATGAAGGATCCCTGCTACCTAGATCCTTCAAAATCAACCGATATGAGTTTATGAAGGATCCCTGCTACCTAGATCCTTCAAAATCAACCGATATGAGTTTTATGCAGGATCCCCGCTACCTCGAACCTTCAAAATCAACTGATATGAGTTTATGGAGGATCCCCGCTACCTCGATGCTTCAAAATCAACCGATATGAGTTTATGGAGGATCCCCGCTACCATCGATCCTTCAAAATGCACCCATATGAATTTATGGAGAATCCCCGCTGCCTTGATCCTTTAAAATCAACCGATATGAGTTTATGGAGGATCCCCGCTACCTCGATCCTTCAAAATCAACCGATATGAGTTTATGCAGAATCCGTACTACCTCAATCCTTCAAAATCAACCAATATGAGTTTATGGAGGATTCCTGCTACCTCAATCCTTCAAAATCAACCCATATGAGTTTATGCAGGATCCCCGCTACCTCAATCCTTCAAAATCAACCCATATGATTTATGCAGGATCCGTACTATTTCCAATCCTTTAAAATCAACTGATATACTAAGTTAATTCTAAGTCAATGGAATTTCAAATCCTACCTCAATCCTACAAAATCATTCAAATCTTCCAGTTGACTTTGAAAGATTTAGGATGATCAGGGTTAAAACATAGCCTTGGGGGTGTATGTCTACAAAAAGTGGACTGTCACGTCATAAACCGCTCCTGGTTATGTACGCGTCTTCGCTCAGCTCTGTGAACTTCTTTCTGGTCAAGAATTTGACGTCACAGTGTTGCAATCCAATTCATAATGATCTTCTCCATAACCACACAATCGTGACAGGGGCAGATTCAAGGTGGCTCAAGGGAGGGGGGGCACAAACAAGGAGGCATACTTCCCACCAAAAAAATTGTCAAATGGAGTGAGGGGGAATGTCCCCTTTGAACCCCCTGGATCCATAGTGTTAGCCAGAGGGGTGTCTGGGTGTCTTTTGGACACCCTGTTTCAATTTTGGACACCCTGTTTCATCTGTCATTTACATGTAAAAGTGAACAATTTGGAGACCCTGTTTTGAAATTTCCAGCAAATTTGGACACCCCATTTCTAAATGCCGGCTAACACCATGCCTGGATCTGTCAGTGGACGACGGTGTTCCTTACCTTCTCCGACATCCCACACACGGTACACTTTCCTGCATGGAATGACCAAACACTTCTTTACTTGGAATCATAAGGGCTGCTGCCAGCTCATCTCGACTCAGATCACTGTATTTCTGTAATGAACACGACAGGTCCAATGAATGTAAGGTGTTACTAAAACAAGGTGTCCTGGGGACGATTTCACAAAAACTCTGCATCGTTTTATAGGTGCATTTCACCATTACGTGTAAGATCAGACTACAGCGACAGATTTGGAGGCTAACTAAAGTTCTGAGGTCGTGTGATGCACCACCAAAGGTCACTGGCAGCCATGTCTTCAGCAAAATCACAACATCACTAACCACATGGCGTAATTTCAATAAGTTTTTTTTCACTAAATAAATGTATTTTTCTTCATGGAAGCTTCCTGGCTGGCATTATAAGGAGATGAATATTCACAGGGATGATTTTGTTGAGGACAACTCCAGGTAAAATGTTATATACTGTACATGTAAGCTTCCTATTGGGTTCGTCAATGTGGTGGGGTTGGTAACTCCCAGACACGGATGGAGTCATGCAACACGCAAGTATAGGAGTCACTGTGATAGGTGCATGATGAATGATTAGATTTCAGGGTTATTTACTTACCTCAATGAATGAATCTATTTCCGTGTGTCTGTTCTTGCCCTTTCTATTACTATGATCACACTGATCATATTCTATGTCTGAGAGCTCCATCACCATCTGAGAAGAAGTAATGGAAATATTTGTCAGAATGATTCTACAATACCATATATCGAAATTATCAACTGACGATTAGATGTTTCATAAAAGAGAGTGAGCATGCTGAATAAACAAAGAGAGATTAACCCTCCTACTATAGCTGCACTTCAGTGGCAAGTAGCTATAGTGGTCAAAATCAGTCAACTGACTGTTTTGACTGTTGACCCAAATGTGCACACAGGGGCATTTTTGACTGGTTTTTACTGTCATTTTGACCACCCTGAACAATACCAGACAATGCTTTTGACCAGTCAAAAATGGTTGACTCATTTTGACTTATAAATGTACTTACTACACATAAGGTTTGACAGTGTTTGGCTTTTAAGTGCACACGATATACCTTGGCAAGTATATCAACATTTTGACTGATTTTGACCCTTGTTAGTACTAGTAGTAGGAGGGTTAACTGAACCAGCAATTGGCAAAAATACACTTATTGGCAACAGACTGTATAAATAATACCAAAAGTCTTTTACAAAAGTCTTTTATGAAGTGTGCCACTTGTGTACTATCCTAGTCCACGGCATAGTACTGTTCCTCAGTCGGACGCGCAAGGTCTTAAAAAAAAGCAGTGCAGTCTGGGAGACTACCCAGCGTGTTAGAGAACTGTATCTTGTGTGTGTTAGCATTTGTGCATTCTCCCCACAGCTGATGGTTCACCCGCATCTAGTTTAACCCTCCTGCACATGGAGGCCACTCCGATCCACTAAATTTTCAATATGTTCTTCACCAACCTTTAGTACATACATGTACAAGCCTGCTGTCCTTTCCAAGTAATCTTACAAAATCAACTGTGTGTCACCTAAGGCTACTGTAAATGTCTGAACATATTAGAATGGCCTGCAATGTATCACTATCAATGGGAGACCACCTTACCCTGCAATCTCAGTGGTGTGACAGTGCACAGAAGGGTAACCATAGGAGGCCACTGGCAACAGCTAATGGCTTGGAGTGGCCTGAATGGGTTGTTTCAAAAATTGCACTGATTGTAGGAGGGTTAAGATTGCGTCTAGTTTTCTAAGAACAAATTTTGCATGGAAGTGCCTATCCCATGATACCCCACAGCATGCAGGGCAGGGGGAACAAAACTCGTAACCAAGCTCGTTGTGCGTGCACACATTTAGAGTACAATGCTGCTGTACGGATTACAGCAGGCTGACACACTTCGTGTAGGTAATAGACTTCTGATAATACTAAATAACACTGATCATGACTAGCCTTATTTGCTAAAGATAGCTTTGTTTAAAACTAATTTCTGACAAATTATGTGCAGATGCAGTGCTTGTGATGTCATTGCCGCACCAGTGTGGCATGGACCTGAATCCTTAGCCACACATTGGTTCCATTGACGCTAACAGTCTCGGTTTTGTAAATTCTTAGCACTCAAAACAGCTTGACGTTAGTAGTCTCTTTAAAGTTTATATCGGCAACATGACGTGGTCGTATCACTGCGCTAATAAAATACAGCAAGTGTGTGCACACATAAAACAGCCGTCATAAAATTTTTGCGTGCACAAGTTGTTTTTCCGTTTCGTTGACCTCTCTTCATAAATTCAAGATGGCCCCCCTCGTTGAAATCTGCAAACTGCCGATCGTCGTGTAATATTTTTGGGCCGATATGTCACGAAATATAAATGTAAGTAAAATCACCATTTTGTTTGGCCACTTTGATAGTTCAAGATGTAAAGAACGTACCTAGTATGTCAAAATAGTTGCAAATATCGTAAATTTGAGTGCTAAGAATTTACAAAATCGAGACTGTTAGCGTCAATGGAACCAATGTGTGGCTAAGGATTCAGGTCCGTGCCACACTAACGTTAGTGGGGCAAATGATGTCATAACTGATTTGACCATGTAACATGTTAACATTTGTGGTGTCCTTACAAACAAACTGTCATGATTGTTGGCCAATGTTAACGTTATAGAGTTGTACCCTAAATTTTTAATTTCCAAAGAAAAACCTTCTGGTGGTAAATATGTGCTATTTTAACCCTCCTACACATGGAGGCCACTCCCAACCACTAAATTCTGTTCTTTAGCAACCTTCAGTACATACATGTACAAGCCTGCTGTCCTTTCCACGTAATCTTAAAAAATCAACTGTGTGCCACCCAAGGCCACTAGTGTAAATGTTTGAACATATTAGTATGGCCTACAATGCATCGATGGGAGACCACTTTGCCCTGGAATCTCAGTGGTGTGACAATGTACAGAAGGGTAACCATAGGAGGCCACTGGCAACAGCTAATGGTTTGGAGTGGCCTGAATGGGTTGTTTCAAAAATTGCAGTTTGCACTGATTGTAGGAGGGTTAATGTTAGGTAAAACTTGTAGCTTTGCATGGTGAGGATGATAAGTAAGACTAATTGCGGTGACAACATTTTCCAAATGCATTAATGTCAAGGTATGCAAACAAAGATTGGGAGGTGTGTGTAGGAGGCTCAGGAAGATTGCTCCCATGGCCTGGGGGCATGGCAATGAGGAATGTAAATGAAGTTTGATTAGGAAAGAATGTCGTATCCGACCACCACTTTTAAGGTTTTTTGGGGAATTTGTTTGCATCGATTTGTTGGGATACAGAAAGCGAAAACTATCTTTAAAATCCACTTTTATGATGGTTTTCAGACTTTATTTCCCTTCTAAAAAATCCTCCCCTTCAGAAAATAGAAGGATCCTATTATAGTTGCCACTGCGCATGTACAATGACTGTGTTGGGGGAGTTGACAAGATCAGACTGACATGACTGAGGAAGTCATCGTACACCAAAAATGCCTGATTTTTCATGAAATAAATATCCTGGAATAATTTGAAGTACAGAAAGAGAAAACTATCTTTAAAATCCACTTTTATGATGGTTTTCAGACTTTATTTCCCTTCTAAAAAATCCTCCTCTTCAGAAAATAAAAAGATCCTATAGTATTAGAGTTGCCACTGGGCATATACAATTACCATTGGTCACAAACGGGGTTGACAAGATCAGACTGACATGACTGAAGAAGTCATCATAGGCCTATACCAAAAATGCCTGATTTTTCATGAAATAAATATTCTGGAATAATTTGAAGTATGTCCATCATTTGCCCCATAAGTGTGGCTCGGACACGTACCCGTATCCAGAGCCACAGGTTGGTATCGTTTCCGCTAACGGCGGTATTTCCTTAAATTCCAGGTGCTGAAATTGACGATATTTGCAACCATTTTGACAGACTAGATATGTTCCTTACATGTTTAACTATCTAGGCGCCCAAAAAGAAATGGTGATTTCACTTACATTAAAATTCCGTGACATTTTGGCCCGAAAAAATTACAAGACGATCGGCATTGTGCAGGTTTCAATGAGGACGGCCATTTTGAATGTATGAAGAGTGGTGAACGGGAAAACAACTTGCGCGCGCAACAGTTTTACGACGGCTGTTTTATGTGTGCACATACTTGCTGTATTTTAGCGCGCGATGTACTTCGTTTCAGGGTTGCACGTACGTGTTGTTGGTACCAGTAGTCTGAGCAATTTTATGTGCTAAAAATGTGATATAACTAATTTAAAAATAAAATATATATAATTACAATATATAATGAAATATTAATAATAAAAATAAATAAATAAAACATGTCCAGATTCAATTATTTATTTTTCCTATAAATTAGACACATACATAAAATTAATGAGGTAAATATTACCTGTACAAATATTACATAGATATTACATAGACTATATTCACAGATATTTTGTCAGATAAAACAATCATTCTGGTTTTTTTAAATTAAAAAAAAAATTTTTTTTTATGGATTTACAAAATGGTGGAACCATATAATATTGTTATTATTTATAGTAATAGTAACGTAACACTATAATATTTCATATATTTAAATTATTAGTGAAATTTTTATTTTGTTTAAAATTACTAAATTAGTATTAAACTATTGTAATTAATAATGGACTATTTATTACATTATCATTTTATTTTAATGAACATTCTCTCTTGTTTTATGTACAACGCAAGTACAGTTAAATAACCTGGTATATAATAGTTAAAAGGGGATGAACTTACCATGCAGTACGGTTAATTTGATACAACTGCTCGATGTTAGTTTCTTGAAAGTTTATATCGGCGACATCGCATGGTCATATCTCTGCGCGCTAAAATACAGCAAGTATGTGGGGTCCTACTAATTGCTGACCCCTGCCGACATCTACCGACAACTCTTAAAAACCTACCGACATCTCATTCCATATTCACTTGTAGTTGTCCGTTTAAGCTTAGCATAGTAGTAAATGTGTATAGAAGTCCTAGAAACCTTATAGTTGCTTCCTTGAACCCGGAGAAATAAGTAATTTTAATCACGGAAATCTGATTTTCGCGATGCAGTAGTATTGGCCGCCATGATAGTATT
Organism: Zoroaster sp. YZ-2022; assembly: GCA_029582265.1. Lineage (NCBI taxonomy): Eukaryota > Metazoa > Echinodermata > Asteroidea > Forcipulatida > Zoroasteridae > Zoroaster > Zoroaster sp. YZ-2022. The sequence goes on from CM055818.1 coordinate 38,026,810, forward strand.
CAAGGAGATTGCTTAGTTGTGACAACAGAGGGCGCTTTGCGGCCAATACTACTGCATCGCGAAAATCAGATTTCCGTGATTAAAATTACTTATTTCTCCGGGTTCAAGGAAGCAACTATAAGGTTTCTAGGACTTCTATACACATTTACTACTATGCTAAGCCTAAACGGACAACTACAAGTGAATATGGAATGAGATGTCGGTAGGTTTTTAAGAGTTGTCGGTAGATGTCGGCAGGGGTCGTCAATTAGTAGGACCGAGTATGTGCACACATAAAACAGCCGTCATAAAATTGATGCGCGCGCAAGTTGTTTTCCCGTTCACCACTCTCATAGTATACATTCAAGATGGCCGTCCTCATCGTCTTTTAATTCTTTCGGGCCAAAATGTCACGAAATTTTAATGCAAGTGAAATCACCATTTTTTGGGGGGGCGCCTAGATAGTTAAACATGTAAGGAACGTATCTAGTCTGTCAAAATGGTTGCAAATATCGTAAATTTCAGCGCCTGGAATTTTTTTAAAAAGGAAATACCGCCGTTAGCAGAAAGGATACCAACCTGTGGCTCTGGATACGGGTACGTGTCCGAGCCACACTTATGGGGTAGGTAAGATTACATAATTGGTTATATTGAATGAGAAAAAGTGGCGGTCGGATACGACATTCTACCCTAATGTCAAGGTATGCAAACAAAGATTGGGAGGTGTGTGTGGGAGGTGTGTGTAGGAGGCTCAGGAAGATTGCTCCCATGGCCTGGGGGCATGGCAATGAGGAATGTAAATGAAGTTTGATTATCATGATCGTCAGGTTGCAGCTGAAACTGCTAACGTTAACTGCCAGATTACAATAACACAGCGCATGTCCTTTTATGTATAATGTGTCGCATATTTCCAACTAAGTGTTGATTGAACACACCATTGAACTTAAATAAAATCCATTTCACACAAAAAAAAAACCACACCAATGGAATGAATTAATACCAACCGTGAGATTATCTGCAGTCAGAGGCAACTGTCTCCGCCTGAACTGGTACGGGTTGTTCACATCGCACGTACCCACTTTAGGGCACACTCCAACCAACTTTGCCATTCCCATTGGCTCCATCCAGTAAGTCCTAAGGATCGTAAGGTAATTAAAGAAGAAGTATGAGCAGTCAAATGTCTAGATAACAATCTGTTTCATGACTTGCTGATGTTTTTGAGAGTAAGGAACGCTCTTCAAATGCGCACTTAATAAGTTTTGAACACCTATTTACTTATGCCCTGCAACACCTCTACGTGAAATAAGATGCATCGCTAACTAATGTAGGGCATACCTTAAGCAGCTAATATAAAGTGAATGAAACATATTTATCAGGATTTTATGACAGTAGTTTCATAAGCTAGTTATGATCATAATTATATTGTGTTTAATTGTACTTGAATCGACACTTTTGTATTTATGTGGAGTAATGTCTACCTAATTTTATGTTATCCGCCGACGTCTAATTTCGTTAGTACGCCATTTTGTGCATATAGATTCATTTGTTGCTCATTCTTTTCTCAACGAATTTGTTGATGCGTAGCCTTCCTTTCCAGCAGCAGACTCGGCTCTTCGCCGAATGACATTGGATAGGTTTAGCCGTCATGTAGAGATCTAGGCCCCTTTTTACCTTTTGACACTAGACTACTAGAGCAGTAAACCCTATCACGGTAATAATATGCGCGTAAAGAGTGGCAGGCAGTGGCATACTTATGGGGGAGTAGACACACTGAAGTTGTTAAGTTTTCTCATCAAATGGCTAGGTCCAATGCTGCTCATCATTCTCTTTTTAATAGATTCCCTAGATTATGGGAGGTGCTACCAGCAGATGTTAAAGAAACAGTTATTTATAGTTTATCTTTATTTGTTAATTCACTTAGAAAACATTTATTAGTCCCTGGCCTAGGAGATGCCCTAACTCAAACTGTGTAGTATTAAGTTTTTATATTTTTATTTTAATATTATTTTTATATCTCAAAAGTGTGCCTAAAGCCATTTATCATTCTTTGTATGATTCAATGTTTGTATACTTCCTAAGTGGTAGCATCAGGAAATCAACTCGACAGTAATTTAGTTTACTTTTTTGTAATCCTACAGGGGTGCTACCTTTGTTTCTGTTTCTGTTAATTTAATGTAAATTTGTGTTTATTTGTTTTTCTACCTGTGAAATCAATAAATGAAAATAAATGAAATGAAATGAAAGACCCATTGAGCGGCTTGCCCCACATCGCTCAGAATGCATGTGATATCCTCTAAGAAAAACATAAGGGCCTATAAAAACTGACAACCTGTTATTGGTGCCGCCATACAGAACAAAATTGCCACTGATATCGCCGCAGAAATTGCCGCTGATATAATTTAGGATCTGCAAAATATTACACTTTCATGAGAGATGTTGTAAACAAATAAATAAGAAAATAAACAAAGAAAAAAAATCTAAATCAATCCACGCATACTGCTTCAAAAATACTTAAATAACAGTCAGCGAAAGTTGGTGGAACTTTATTCAAATTAGCAGCCGTATTGAAAAGTCCGCAATCGAGTTAATCTAATCTAAAACTAGCACTGCGATTCCACGCCCTGTTGACCGTGACGATATTATCAATGTCTCAAGCGTGGATATCCGGTATAGGCCTACAGGTACTCATTTGGAGACCCGCAACTGAATTCAATTCAATTCTATTTTATTCACCACTGATAAAAAAAAATCCCGTTACAAAAATAAACTATTATTATAATGAATAAAATAACGTTAAATACTGTTAAATAAAAATGGCATAGGCCTACCAAATGATTTTACGGGCAATTGGTTCTGTTAATATATAAGGACTCTGTAAGTCTGTGTCGAAAAGCGGGCGAGCGAGGGGATGTTATTGAAATTTGTTTGCATACAGTGTACAAGTACTGGATCTCAAACGTCGCTTAACCGGAGGGGGGATACCACCCCAAACACCGCTTGAAACATCACTTTATGTACCATTTCTCTTCTTCTCCGATTAATAAAATGTAGACCCACATCTATCAAAAGTATCCATTTTGCCCTTGAGAAAGAACCTGCTATACTATTAGGCTATAATTTTTATAGAAACGTAAGATCAAAACCATTATTTTGCATCTACACTATACATGTGCTTTAGGTTGGTAAGCAATTTGCAACAGCTAATTCGCTACCTGAAGACGATCAGAGCATCGAAACGTCAAGTTGTAACCTCCAGTTCTTTTCAGAACTAATTAGGCCTACTACTCAATAGAGAATTTACTTCCTCTTCACCATGCAAAGCTACCTATTCGCTACCTATTAACAGTAATACATGTATTAGGGTCAAGTAGGATACCTGAAATGACATTAATTTTTTTTGTTACAGTGTATTAGATACTAATTAGTATTAATTACCTCAGTGATTTCCACTTTCTTGGCTCTGCTTCTTTCTCTCTCAAGTGTCTCTGCAAGGCTTCACTGATGAGGGGCGGACCGAAGTTCCGCACAAGAGGGTTCGTCACTGATGGTTTTTGCGATTTTTCATCAGCCATTGAAACTGTTATTTGTTAGTTGGGAATATGTCCCAAGATAAATAGCATTTACTTGTCCAAGTTCCGTCGTTGAAATTGTGTTCGTTTCATATTTCAGCGACAGACAACATCCGTACAGAGGTAATTCTTTAACTTCTCTGCGAATAAAAGACGCCTTTATGTTCAACGAATGCAATAACACGCGCCACACAGGAATTATCATAAATGGAAAAACTGGTGTATATGGTACGCAAGCGTCGAGCGTATTCAGATTTTGCGCGCCGCGCGCGTAAAGTGGCTGAAAATAAATCTAAATGAACCAAATAAAAATGGCGTTTGGGGGGGTATTAAATATTATCTGGAGTTTTGAAGTTTGTATCGAAGTTTGTATCAAGTGTTGTACATTTGTTATGAGCAGAACTATGAACAGAAACAGACGCTTTTCAGGTTTTAGCCTCATGTACAATACTTATGCTTTTAATAATTCTTGAAATTTAATGATGGCTATAAACTTAAATTTCAAGGAGGAAACTGTACAAATACAAATACGGTTCACACGAATAATAAAACAAACACACCTACAAATGTATAATTCAGTTGGTTGACTGCAGACCTTCTGGTTAATTATATATTTGAAACTGATAGTTTCCAGTGAATGCGATGTTGTTGCCTAGTCCAGGTTGTACTGTCACCTTCGTGTACTACGTTTCGGTGCATCACAGCACAGAGACGGAGTCCTTATTTGGGCTAGTTGCTGCCTGCAAAAGTCAGTGATCACTGCGTATTCAGACTTTGCGCGCCGCACGCGTAAAGCAGCTGAAAATATATCTGAATGAACCAAATAAAAGGGGCGTTTTTTGTCTGTTTGTTTTGGAGTATTAAATATTATCTGGAGTTTGATTCGTACTGGGATGATTGCATGGGCACAGGAAGGTCTAAAAATAGGCTAGAGAGGCCGTCTTTTAATCAAAACAGAATAGAATATTAATTTGTGGGTATTAATTTAATAAGTTGTTTTAGGTGGGGCTTTGCCATTTGGGGCGGGGGGGGGGGGGCGATTCCCATGTCCAAACTTAAGATTTGTATTGCATCTCTGGTTTATAACAGGCATATAACTCTAGTGGCGCGGATCCAGGTATTGGGGGTGAATATAGGGCCTACCCACCCCCACACCACTGCACACCCTAAAATTCAGAAGGTTGGAAAAAGTAACACGAAGAGGAACAAAGCCCTGCTTTGCCATACCATTCATAGAAACTTTGTTATAATATAGCGTGCATTTACTTATCGAGGCCCTCCAAAGATGTCAACATTTCCACAGTAGTACAATGATAAAATGTTGATAAGCACTTTTTTTTGAGGGGGGGGGGGGAGGTCTTGAAAAGTAGTATTCTATGAACAGGCATGCAATTGCAGTTTGTCCCAAAAAAAAGAGGAAATGCCAGGCACAGCAACTGTTTTTCAGTTTTCAATGGCACAGATGAAAAACCAAAAAAGAGGAAATCAGCTGATTCGCTGCATGTCTGTATGTACTATCTTGACAACTTTGGACGGCTACTTAAGTTAAAAAGCTTTTTATTAGTTATACTTTTAAGACAAATTTGATGTTTTCTGGCCAGGGACCCTCCCTGCATGCATGGAGCAATAAACAGTGTCCACTGACCTTGTAATCACTACAACAAACGTGGATGTACATGTACCATGGAAAGGCAAGTATGCCTAATAACCTCAATCCTCCACTTCAGCAAAGAGCATGTAACCTCAATCCTTCACTTCAAACAAATGATTTGAGGGTTTGGGTTAAACCAGTAATAAAAAACAAACCCCAAAACCCCCAGTAAGTTATCACGTGTCAATTACTTGGATTGGAAGACCATTACATCAACCATGATCACTTGATTAAACCGGAAATTGACCCAAAACCTTGCATTTGTAAAACACAAATGCATGTACCTCTAGTTATATTCATATTTATATTGTCTCCCCTGTGCAACTTTGAAAAGCAGTGTTCCACTGAAAGGTCTCCCCAGGTTAAACAAGAAATAAATAAATAATAAATAAACTTCATTCTCCTGAGGACGATCAGAGCATACTGATCGAAACGTCGAGTTGTACCTCCAGTTCTTTTCAGTACTAATTACTACTCAATTGAGATTCCACATGGTGTCACCGCAATTAGTCTTACTTTACTAGACCAAGTTAATAAATTGTCAATTTGATAATTTGGAAATTACCAATGTTGTACTTTTGTTATTAGCAAAATTATGAAAAGAAACCAGACGCTTTTTAGGTTTTCGCCTAAATTGTCAATTTGATAATCTAGAAATTACCAATGTTGTACATTTGTTATAAGCAGATCTATGAAAAGAAACCAGACGCTTTTTATAATTCCTGAAATTTAATGATGAAATTGTACAAAAACAAATACGATTCACACAAATAATAAAACAAACACACCCACAAATGTATAATTCAGTTGGTTGACTGTAGACTTTTATTTTCACCTTCTGTTCTGGTTAATTATATATTTAAAACCGATAGTTTCCAGTGATTGCATGTTGCTGCCGAGCAAAAGTCATTGATCCCTGCCATTACAAACAAGTGAGCGAGGGCGCTGTTGGTCCTTCGCACCGCTATCAAATGTACTGCTGAGAAACTGCACTCTGGATGCCATGAAGAGGATTGTATTGAACGGAATGAACACTACATATTTTGTAGTAATACCACTGGGAGTGCTTTCCGACGCCGATGGTGATTTAGAAGACCAGCTTGTGTGGGTATTGTTTGTTGTTGAGGTAGAAGGGCATCTGGAGGTAGCCCTTCAGGTGATCTACTTTCTTGATGAGTGGTAGCAGCTGTGAATCCACAGCCTTCTGATCTTCCTTGCGCTCCTCAGACACGGTGTATTTCTGCAGAAAATTCGGGGGGGGGGGGGGGGGGAGATGTAAATGTTATCAACACCAAGAAATTCTACACCACTGTAAAATGTCTAGTAAATACATCCATAATTCATAAGAGATATGTATAAAAAGCAACCTGCGACAGTTTCGGCTAATTTTATGCACAAAATAATTTGATTAACCCTCCTATGCCCAGCCTGAAATTTGGCCCAGTAAGCACCGCACCCACAGACAGTCACTTGAGTATTTTTGGTTGCATTGCCAATTGTTCACACATGTGTATAAGAGTGCTGGAGTTAGTGGCAAAGTCAAACACACTTGTGTATGTCCTACATAAGTTATATGCAGAGTCACACAGAGCTGTGTATGTACTGCATAAGTTAGCAGCAGACTCATATACAGTTGAGTGGTTTTGGTTTGACCTCCTACCACAGCCACATGTCCTTACATTTATTTGAGTGCACTGCACAAAGTCAATGGGTTGGGAGTTACATACAAATTTTGAGTGTCTTTGATTGTTAAACCTACAGGAGGGTTAGACCTTTCATTACCATTGGCGACTTTATTCGACAACACACATACCCGCATAGCTGCCAACATTTCAAAATTCCAATTCGTAATGAAACCGACCAAGACATAACAATTTGTATTCAAACTAAAATGATGGTGAAGATGACCAACTGCAAATAAATCACACAAAACCCTACTACATATATGTACGTAAATCAATTTGTACTTTCATAATTCCTGATAAAATTTGTAATAATTACAAAAAATTTGTAATTAATACTTAATTGGGAGTATCATGACCAGCTTTTTAAACATCTGTATTTTTTCCCTTCTTCGCAGTCCATACCCATGCTATATATGGTTGGAAAGACTGATTCCTTATCTTTCTAATGGTATAGCCCAACCTACATGTTGCTATTATAGAAATCAGACATAATACAAGTCAATTCTTTCAATGGCCATTTATGCCCTTTAGTGGCAAAAATTTAATGTTAGAATGAATATGAAAAAATCTTAATGCATTTTCCTTGATAACATCTCAACATAAAAAGCTCAAACTTTCACAGGTTGGTTTGTTTCATTTATATCTCGATTAAAAAAATACTTATTTACCACAAAGAAAGTGTACAATATATATATATATATGAATGAATAAATGAATAAGTAATTTTTCAATTTTTTTTATTTTTATGCAAATCGCTCCACACAAGGCCAATCCAAGGTGGGGGCTACCAAGTCATTGAGTTGTTACAACGACTCCACACTGAAGAAACCAGCCCCTCGCACCGAAACAAGACACGTTAATAACCAGCCTCTTCACGGTGCGAATAGGACTGGGAGGGGTAACTAGTCCAGAACAAGGCAGTTGTTTAAACTACCTCTGCCCCTATAAGCAATTATGATTAAGTGTCTTGCTCACGGCCGGGATTCGAACCCACATTCTGCTGCTAACACCAGAACTTGAGTCCGGTAAGCTAGACCACTCGGCCACGACACGTAATAATATCTAATTGGAACACATTTATGAATTAAAACCATCCATTGTCTCAAGATATTTTTTTCACATGGAGTCATCACAAATGTACCACCTCATTGTCTTAGGCCAAAATAAGGTCTCTAGTTTCTGGTCATTGGTCAGTTTCAAAATCGGTGTGGTGACGGGCTTTTTTTCTTCTGGCCATCAGGGAAATACGCGATATATTGTATACACAGGGACCAAATTTCCCATATACAAAGTATGGTGGCTAAGAGAGGTCTCACAAATCGGACAAACGTTCATACCCCTATGTGAAAAAGTCGTTTAAGGCACAGCATGGCATTTCATTCGATCCAGCAATTTGGGCTGTAATTGGACATAGTTTCATAGCAAAAATAAGAAAATTAAAAATGCCGACACACGGGTCTGAGGTGATGCGTGCGGAGACCAGAAACTACAGACTTTTTGTTTTGGCCTTAAGAATGTTTTTAAATTTATTTCGTACCTCTGTCTCGGTGTCAAAGATCTCGCCTTCTTGGTTCCTTGGTTTCTTCAGCTTCTTGCGGCGGAAGTATTCATCGTTCACTCTCTTGGGGATCTTGACCCCGCTGATGTCCACCTTGGTCTTTGTAGCAATCACGTAGATCTGGTTGATGCGACGCATGGGCACCCCGTTGACTTTCAATGGACCTGGTGGATGGAGAAATAAACATTTACTCTTAACTTTTAAATTTTCATTTGCAACCCCCTCTCTCTTTCAGTAGTCATGTCATGAAATGTGTAATCATGAAATGTGTAATCACTACATGCATCCTTTATCATCTGTTTCATTGTGCAGTTGTTTCTCATCAATTCTGTGAAACATTGTGTTTATCCGAAATAAATGATCTTACTTTAACTGAGATTATTCCGGTGTTCCCTAAATTGTTTTGAGTAGTATATTTTGTTAATCGTGATTTGCCGATATCTCGATAACTTAACCAGTTCGCGTCGGAGGCCGTGTATACACAAATTTTTTTTTGTACAGCGGATCGGAGAGCGTCTAAACACGCATTCCGATTTTTGTGTGTGTTACCGGGAGACTTGTCAACACGCCACACGTGGCGTGCCGTCATGGCGGCTTACTTGTATACACGCAATCGTTTCTCGGAGTCCATGGGGTCACGGTTCGGTGGCCCTGGACAAAATGCAATGCAAACACTGAACGAGTTCACTCTTTTTATTGATTTTTGCCTAATCCCTTTATCCAAGACCTGTTCCTTTGACATACCAGCTAAGAATTTGTAAAGACGGATTTAATCCATTGTTTACGAGGCCTTCGATCTCTCTCCAGGTATGCCGTCTTTTCGACCGGGCGCTGGTCGCTAATAGGCCGTTGCTTCGGAGCTTGCCAATGGTCTAATTGTGCTGAACAAACACAACCGTAATTAAAAAACTAGCCATTTAATTCTCGAAATGTCAATGAGTAAAAGTGTTTATTTGGGTGTCCGAACTTAGTTTCATTGACAATTTTTTTTATTATTAATGGCTAGAAATTTTTTCAGATTTTTCACTGAAAATAAACCCGCACGGGGGACCGGAAAAAAATAAATATTCCCGACGTCAACTGGTTAAAAAGGTTCTTGATATTGTAACCGAATAATTAAAAGTATCGTGTTATTACCCAAGCTTATTTATGAGTAGTGATAAGACTCCATAAAACCCCATTGACAGATTTCGGTTTCAGCATTTAGAAAACGACACATTGCATATGGCAGAATTGCATGAACAGAGCAAAAACAATTACTAAGATGTTGAATCCCATCCCAGAAAAAAAAAAATTAACCTTAACCATGCTTGATGCAACAAAAGTAAAAAAGTTGTTGCATCTTGTCGCCCTCAGCAGAGAACAAAAGAACCATTGTTCTAGCCGGTGGATCTTGTTGCCTTGAGCAGCCGGGTGCCTGTGAAATGCTCGTAGGGGGGGTTAAGGTTAAGACATAAAACTACGTAGCACAATCTTTCAAATGAGGTATCATAAAGGGTATTGCGAGTCTTCAACGGTGATCTACAGGACGATAGAGGTACAACCAATATGAATGCATGTTAACACTTGCCTTGATAGCATTACCAGAAATCATGAATGATATTAACCCTCCTACTACAGCTGAACCTTTGTGCCTGCAGCTGGAGTGGTCAACTGACTGTGTTTGACTGTTAAACTAACTGAGCACACAGGGGATTTTTGACCACCCTCAACAATACAAGACAATGCTTTTACCAGTCAAAAATGGTCAACTGATTTTGACCCGTTAACCCTAACGATCCCCATCCAGCCAAACTCCAACACCAGGGATTGTTGGAGTTTGATGGGTTGAATACTGTGTACTTCTGATATGGCATGTGTAAAGTGTTGGAATATGGCTGGATGAGTACTGTATGTGTGCAGTAACAGTGTTGGATTTTGATTGAGTGAGGACGGTGGTTCTAGTAGCATGCAACATTGTTAGACTTTGAGTGGAGAGAGTGTGTGTATGCAACCTGCTGTAATAAACAACTGATAAAGGCAAATATTGTACTTAGGTATGCTTGGCATTGTGTCTAACATCATACAACTAGAACCTACCATTAATTCCATAGGGTGTTTTAGTTTTTGTATAGTTATGGTTTTTTTTTAGCATGAAAACAATTGTTGGATTATGATGGGTTGAGTACCGTGTGACTCCAGAGTTCAAACTTTACTTTGGGCCATGTGTCCCCACTCAATCAAAATCCAACAGCTAAGGGCCTGTTGGAGTTTGACGGGTTGAGTACTGTTATGGCAAGTGGACTGTTGGAGTTTGATGGGTTGAGTACTGTAAACCAGCAACAGTCAACCATGGTGTTGGGATTTGATATGTAGAGGAAGGTTTCTAGTAAAAATGCTTAGGGAGTTAGGGTTAATGTACTTATGACACATAAGGTTTGACAGTGTGACTTTTAAGTGCACGAGATATACCTTTACAAGTATATCAAAATGTTGACTGATTTTGACTCTTGCAGTCACAGAAGGGTTCAACAAGAATACAATTTCAAATTTTATGTAACAATACAATTTATTATCTCACCGTTGATAAGGAGAAGACCAGTACCAAGTTGCTTGAGGAAGACAACCCTCTTTCCCTTGTAGCGGCCGCGCAAGAGAATGACGACTGTGCCGGGAGTCAGGCTCTGCCTCAGCTTGCGCTTGTGTTGACTGAAAGGCTTCTTGCGGCTGTTCAGTTTCCTGGGGAGATCCTCAGTAGGGTAGTAGCGGGGCTGAAGAGAAAAGAAAAGATAAATCAATATTAACCCTAACTCCCTAGGCCCATTTGCTTACACATAAACTGAATGCTCCAAAATCCTTCAGTAGTAAAGTAAGCACATGACATTTTGACCTGTAAATGTACTTACTACACAAGGTTTTACAGTGTTTGACTTTTAAGTGCACTGGATATACCTTGGCAAATATATCAACATTTTGACTGATTTTGACTTTTGCAGTCACTGAAGGGTTAACATGTGTTAACTAAGCCTTCTCTTGTTTATCAACCCACCAATTTGCGGACTCGGACCAGACGCTTTCCTCCGTTCTTCTCTCCACCGATGTCCTTCTCCACCATGGCTGCTGGTCTTTTTCTCTCCTTCTTGACAACCACCTTAAAAAATAAATAAATAAAAAATTCCGGCAATAAATTTTAATGCAACTTTTGTAATCAATTTGTCATGGAATTCATCACTAAAAAGGCTTTAAAGATATATCACCTGTGTTTGGGCTGATTTGACGGTAAAATATATTTAACCCTAACCACCCTAAATCCTACAAAATCCTCCAAGGGGCACTTTTTGGGAAAAATTCAGCACTGTTGGAAACTGGTGCTTTCACCTCTTCAAATGGGGCAAAATTACTACCTGACAAGAAGTACAGGCCATAAGTGCTGAATATGAAAGATCAACGGAAATGCATGGTGCATTTTTAAGATAAGGGCATGTTTCCAAAAGTGCACTGATGGATTTTGGAGGAATCAGGAAGGTTCCTAGCCAGAATACCAAGGGGGTTAGGGTTAAATGTTGAATTGGGGTCATGTGCAGTCTTCCGATTGGCCAGTGCGGCTGTCAATTAGAATCAAGTGTGCTTTAAATATCGCTTTTATACAGTTTCCGACATCCAAATTTCATATTTTGTTTTTGATCGTTTATTAACGATATTGTCTTTCATGATTTGTTCACTTTTTAAATTCTATTTCTGGGGTCTCTTGAGCCAAACACGGGTGTTATATCTTTAACAAAAACACTCAAGGTAAGAGGGTACAGGAAAACAATAACATTAACCCTCCTACTTCTGGTACCTTTTTCATACAAGTTGATCCACCATTTGAAACCATTCGCTTTTGTGGTTTTGAATGGTGAAATAACTGTACAGTATTGATTCCCCCAAATGGTTTTGAATGGTAGGTCAGCTTAATACAAAACCTTGTTTGGATCTTTCCAAATGGTAGTACAGCTAATACAAAACCTTGTTTGGATACTTCTAAGTGGTGAATCAATGGACCCTCTATGCATTTGAATGGATTTGAATGGTAGTAAAGCTTGCTACCAACACTGTTAAAATGGTATCACCATGTGTGTACAAAACCAATGGGCATTTTGGTAAGTGGAAATTTTAAATGGTTTCAAATGGTCAAACAGTAGGAGGGTTAATGAAAGGACATTCTCCTGAGGATGATCAGATGAATACTGATCGAAACGTTGAGTTGTAACCTCCAGTTCTTTTCAGAACTAATTACTACTCAATAGAGAATTTCACATGGTGTCACTGCAATTAGTCTTACTTATCCTCTTCACCATGCAAAGCTACAAGTTTTAGAAAGGACAATTAGAACACCGAGTTACTAAGACAAACAGTAAATACAAAAATATGAAAGAGGAAGTAACACCTAAATCACCTCAAAAGTTCCAAAATAAGGAAGCTCGAGAGAAAAATAAAATATTCGTAATTAAGTCATTTCAAATTTCCCCTTCAAGAATACACATCTTTGGAAATCAAAAAAAAATTTTTTTTTGTTCAGAGCATTTCTGCATAAAGCTTACATGTTTCTTCTTGTAGCGGGCAGCTCTTTCATACATCTGTGAGCGGCTGTAGCGGGGGATTCCGCCCGTCATCCATTTCTGCCGGGAGGAGTGGCCCCTCTTCTTCTTAGCAACTGTCTCGTCCCCCATGCTAAATACACAAAAACAACAACAAATTCGAAGGAAATGCTCAGCAAGGTCTGGATTCTTTTAAACAATAAAACGGACATTTTCCATTGAGGGTGTTCCATGTAAATGCAGCGAGTATTTTTTGCTGTTGGTCAAATTATCTTCATCTGTCACTTTTTTCAAGACTAACATGTAATCACACTTGTACAAACAACCCTTGCCTCACAATTTACAGTTCCAAATGACAATGTTTTCTCCTCTAGCCTCATGAGTGGATTTTATTTAGCAGATACATATACTAACCCTCCTACTATAGCTGCACTTTAGTGGCAAGTAGCTATAGGAGTCAAAACCAGTCAACTGCCTGTCTAACCCTCCTACTATAGCTGCACTTTAGTGGCAAGTAGCTATAGGAGTCAAAACCAGTCAACTGCCTGTCTAACCCTCCTACTATAGCTGCACTTTAGTGGCAAGTAGCTATAGGAGTCAAAACCAGTCAACTGCCTGTTTTGACTCTTGACCCAAATGTGCACACAGGAGCATTTTTGACTGTCATTGTGACCACCCTGAACAATACCAGACAATGCTTTTACCAGTCAATAACAGTCGACTCATTTTGACCTGTAAATGTACTTACTACACAAAAGGCTCGACAGTGTTCTACTTTTGCACTACATATACCTTGGCAAGTATATCAACATTTTGACTGATTTTGACCCTTGAGGGTTAATGACCTTATTTATTAATACTTATCAGGAAAGAATGTTGTATCCAACTGCCACTTTTTAAGGGTTTTTAAAAAAAAATTTGCAACCACTAACCAGTTAAAAAATGATTCCATCAATTTTTGGGGGTACAGAAAGCGAAGACGATCTTTAAAATCCACTTTTATGATGGTTTTCGGACTTGATTTGCCTTCTAAATAAATCCTCCCCTTCAGAAAATAGAAGGATCCTATTATAGTTGCCACTGTGCATGTACAATGACCGTGTTGGTCACTTATGGGGGAGTTGACAAGATCAGACTGACATGACTGAGGAAGTCATTGTATACCAAAAATGCCTGATTTTTCATGAAATAAATATCCTGGAATAATTTGAAGTATATGTCCATCATCATCCATATGTTCTCCACCTTACTAGATAGGTAAGATTACATTATTGGTTATATTTAATGAGAAAAAGTGGCAGTCGGATACGACATTCTACCCACTTATCACTTGCTACTGCAATACAAATTGTAGTTGTAAACACGGCACATGATGCATTTTTAACATAGGCCTAATGTGAATTTCAAAAAGAGTGGATATTGCATGTACTGTTTGAAAACGGAAAACACAGCCCGAAAGCAGGAACAAATTTCCCCAAAACCGAGTCGATTAGCTTTTCACCCAATGTGACACATTATGTGGTATCTGACAATAGTACATACATATACACCATGATGAACTTTTTACAAATAATATTGTACAAACCTCATCTTCAGCCATGAAGATATGCATTGCTAATGAGAATATGACAATGCGTAAAATCAATACAAATACAACCACACTATCTTTTCAAAGTTTGCGCGAATGCGCATATCAGTATTCGCATTCGCACACATGCTACAGATGGAAATGTGCATATGCGCAAACTTCGTACATGGAGTGTAGTGGGCGAGCGGTCTAGCTTACCGGACTCAAGTTCTGGTGTTAGCAGCAGAATGTGGGTTCGAATCCCGGCCGTGACACAAGTGTCCTTGAGCAAGACACTTAACCATAATTGCTTCTCTCCACCCAGGGGTTAAATGGGTACCTGTGAGGGCAGAGTTGGTTGATTAGCCCTATATGCGCTGTAATGGCAGCAATTGAGCTGTATACTCCCCAGGGAGCTGAGATGGTTTCAGGAATGATTTATGAGCCTTATGAGCAGGGGTAATAATATAATTCGCCTTGAGCACCACTTAGTTGGTGGATACGTGCGCTATATAAGTCCACACATTATTATTATTATTATTAACTTCGTACATGTCTGACAGCTCCCTGTATCGCTGTGTGCCCGGAAGAAGGACGATTAGGTTAATTGCACGCTTATGTCCTTTTACCGGGCTCACGACGGTATGTGTGCATGAACGTTAGTCACCGAAGCAAAAACATGTGGGAAATATCACCATTTTCAGGTAATATTTTACGTAATCAAGGTTCCGGCAACCATCATGAGATTACATAGAAACAGAAAATGTACTAAATTACATTGCATGTATTGGGGGGAAATTAGGTTTCATCAGTAGAAGTTCATAGAGCTAAACTTCAACCATGCTCCTGCAGTTCGATTGTCAGGTCACAGTTGGCTTGTATACATGTATGATCCTGTACGGTGATGCGCCAAAGGCACTTATTTATAGATCAGCGCTGAATAATATTAAAGCAACATAATTTAGCATTTTAACTGTTAAATCAAATGTGTTTTCGCAGTATTGACAGGCATATGTGCACAATTTCTCCAGAAATCATTGCTGTCGGAAGTACGCGTGTGTTGTACCATAACTCAAACCCATAAACTAAGAATATGCTATGCTCATGGACGCCTTAGTGCCATGTCATCAAGTTAGGCCTACTTACTACTTAGTGCAATTCCAAAGCTAGTGGTAAATTTGCATCCAGTGTCTTGATGATAGCCACTTTTGCGTTGTGTGAGCGTTGTGCGTACACTTTATGTGTGTATGAATGGTACTACACGCGTGTGTACCAAGTTCTATCAATCAGCCAATGATCGCTGGAGATATTCCGCGTGTACGCACATCAACTGCAAAATACACCAAACGCAATGCGCTATCGCTGCCCTTTCGCCCACAGTGGTCTAACAACATGTGCCCTTAACAGTTCATGCACGGTACGAATAGGCCTAAATAACTTATCTGCTATAAATGCTATGCCTAACGTCCCTAACGTTATATGATGGGTACGAGATGTACGACGTGCCTACGGTAATGTGACCCGAAATCAAATTAACTTTTCCCTCTTTTTATACCCTTTTGTGAGAAAAAATAATTCATATAATAAATATTCACTCCTATCTACAATAATTCAATCCAGATCTTTCAGAGAAAACTAAGGATTATCTATGATTATCATGGATAAAAATTTGCTTATTTACGATCAATGCTCACATTATTCCCGTAGGATGAAAAGAGACCGATGGTAAACTTTACCCTCTGACGTTTTAGCCATGTAACGTAGTTAGTCACGAGCGTGAACAAATTTAGACAGCGGATACCAGGGACTGTCTGGTACCTAATATCATTCGTGATAATTTCACTTCTTTTATACACGTCTAATTGGAACACGGGGCTCGGCACCTAATCAAACCTTATTATGCGTTGTGTTTCGTGAATGTTGCATGCTCAGAAAGATTGAAATTGTAAATTTCCTAACTCGTTTTTATTCACTTATTGTGTATTGTGCATATATAATATGTCAAATGAAAGCAAAGTAAAGTACAGAGCACTTAAACGAAAGCTTCGTTTTCTCATCTATGTAAGTCGTATATTTTTGTATTGTTTTAATAAATGAGTTAATTAATTAATTAATTAAAGGGAGAGTATCGTTACGATTGACAGGGTATGGAATCGGAATGCTAATAATAATAATAATAATAAAGATTTTTAGCGCGCACATATCCACCCTGCTGGGCGCTCAAGGCGCGGAAACAAAGAAAAACATTAATACAAACAATATACAATGATAGCATAGGGAAAACAAATTATGTACCGAGATACATGTACCTACAATGCAATTACAAATATACATCGACTTTGAAGAGTTGTGACATAAGATGAGTAAGCATCGACTTGAATCTGGTTATACTATGATAAGATTTGAGTTTAGTTAGAAGATGATTCCAGAGTCTCGGAGCTGCGACAGAAAACGACCTATCACCCCAGTTCCGTTTTGAAGTTGCTTCCTTGAGGAGTGAAATGTTGCTGGAGCACAAATTGCGTGATGGAGTGTAGACTTTAACTAGTTCAGAAATATAAATTGGAGCAATGTTATTAAAAGATTTGTGAACGATTTGTGAACAATTAGCATAAGTTTAAAAACAATTCTCTGTGAAACAGGAAGCCAGTGCAGTTCTTTCAAGATTGGCGTGATATGGCATGACTTTCTGGACAAAGTCACAACACGAGCTGCTGTGTTTTGTATGTGCTGAAGACGAGATATTTGATTCTGCGGAAGACCGTAAAGGAGAGCATTCCCGTTATCGAGCCGTGATGTGACAAATGCATGTATAATTTGTTCAGCAGCACTTTTATTCAAGTATTTCCTAATTCGGCTTATATTTCTGATATGAAATGATGATATGCGAACAATGTTGGAGATATGTGGTTTTAAAGTCATTGTCGAGTCAAATATAACACCCAAATTACGTGCATGTAATGAGGGGGTTATCTGCGAGTCACCAATTGTAATAAATGGAAGAGAAACTTTAGACAATTGCTGACGTGATCCAAATAGAACAAATTCTGTTTTTTCATCGTTCAATTTCAGGAAGTTTTGTCTCATCCAACTTCGAATACATTTCTCCAGTGTTTTAATGCAGGAATCAGCAGGTTCTTGAGAAGATTTAAAAGTAATATAAAGTGTAAGATTAACTGAGTCAGTGACTACCATTATACCCCACATGATAATGGCATATTACCGTTGCTGCTGTATAAATGAGCCACCTATAAAATGCAGGGCAAAATTTTTCCCTTTTTCTGAATTTGACCTAGGAACCGTAGTTGTGTATTTTTAAGTCAGATTACGTAAATTTATAAGAAGTAACCTTCAGTGTGGCCCTGCATTCTATAGTTGTACCAACAATGAGTCAATAATTTTCATTCACCGTGTTAATGTTAAACTAGGAGTAGGACATCGATTCCATGCCCTGTCGAAAGTCTACTCTGATCGTGACGATACTGGCTCTTTAATGACTGAGTTTGGCAAGGAATATTCAGACTTCAGTATTCTGCCTAATCTGAGTGTTATTGTTGTTAAGTAAAACTAATTGCGGTGACACCATGTGGAATCTCAATTGAGTAGTAATTAGTTCTGAAAAGAACTGGGGGTAC
The DNA here is from genome assembly GCA_029582265.1 of Zoroaster sp. YZ-2022. Taxonomy (NCBI): domain Eukaryota; kingdom Metazoa; phylum Echinodermata; class Asteroidea; order Forcipulatida; family Zoroasteridae; genus Zoroaster; species Zoroaster sp. YZ-2022. The sequence goes on from CM055818.1 coordinate 38,045,013, forward strand.
AACTCGACGTTTCGATCAGTATGCTCTGATCGTCCTCAGGAGAATGCCGGACTCTGGAAAATGCTGCTGCTTAAGTAGACTGCTGGAGGATCATCCCATGAATGGATGCTGGAGGATAATCTTTTGTTTTGTGATTTAGATATGACAGTGAAGTTCTGTTTCACCAGGGTCAGCTTGAAGAAAAAAATACAGAAATTAAACCATGAGATTTATTACTTACCCAGGATTATTTTATTTTTTGTTATTTTTTTAAATTTATAAATAACAACAAAGTAATTCACTGTGTTCCTTCCTCCATGGTATTACTGATGTAGTAATACTTTTGAACTACCTAGCTAATTTATCACTAAATTCTTCTTAACCCTAACCCCCTAAGTATTCTGGCTAGGAACCCTCCTGAATCCTCCAAAATCCATCAGTGACAGTGCACTTTTGGAAACATGCCCTTATCTCCAAAATGCACCATGCATTTTCGTTGATCCTTCATATTCAGCACTTATGGCCTGTACTTCTTGCGCTTCTTTTGAAGAAGTGAAAGTACCAGTTTCCAACAGTGCTGAATTAAAATTTTAAAAAGTGCCCCTTGGAGGATTGTGGAGGTAGTTAGGGTTAAAGGGGCAATATCGTCGCGATCAGAGCAGACTTTCAACAGGGCATGGAATTGTTGTCCTAGAATATAAAAAAAACTAGCACTCTGATTCATGCCCTGTTGATCATGATGATATTGTCACTTTAACTATTATTTGTATTGTTGAGTTATTTTTGTTCTTTTTCACTATTTTATCAACCTGAAATTTTGGTTTTCTTTGGACCATTGCTAATTTTCTTTCCTCAAGTGAAACAATGTTCTGATGAAACAGAAAATCCGGAAATAACCAGTGACACAGCAAAAAACATGGGCAGTACATCTTTAAGTGATTAATTAATTGATTGATAATGCATCCCTCCATTTTTGTTTTGTTTTCCTTGACAAGGAGCAAGAATGCTTTCAAGAGGAGCTGAGACGGGCGCAGCGCAAGTTACTGAAGATCTCCCGAGACAAGAGCTTCCTACTTGACCGTCTCCTACAGTATGAGCGGGTGGAGGGATCTAGCTCAGACTCGGAATCAACTGCGTCATCCAACAGCGAGAAAGAGACAAAGAAGGTTTGTTTCAGCAAACCAGATTCATTTTTTGCCACTCTGCTCCACCCACTGACCAAAATAATAGACCTAGCCACATATGACCGAGTTGGTTTGCGGTAACACCATATGTGTGTTTATCTCAAATATCGCTAAGTAAGGTAAAGGGTTCTGAAAAGAACCTTGTCGGGCAATTCGTATCTAAACTGTGAGATTATGGTGGTTCAGTATCTAATGTTACTGACAGTGGCCAAAAATTTGCTTAACATCCTATGAATTAAGCCAACTCTGTTTACTAAATAAGTGGAAAAGTTGACCTCTTCACAACAAATAAATGTCTTTTTTTTGGGTTATCTTTCAGAGTTCTGAAGCTAAGAAACAGAAGAAGAAAGCAAAGCCAATCAAGGTCAAAGCCAAGAAGAGAAAGCAGCGACAGCTGAAGTCACTCCTAGGAGACCAGAAGCCACTACCAGGCAATCTCAATTTCAGTTCATCCCAGCAGCAGCTTTCAAATGTACATTGATTTTCTTGTGTCGTCAACAAATACAAATGTATTTCAGCGAAAGACCAAGCATAGTTCAGCCGACCCTGTCCCAGGCAAACTGCTCAATGCAACAAAATACAACAGAAAAGTTTTAAGTCTGTTGATGGCATCAAAATCCATCAGCTAGAACAATGCATAGCTGCCAACTATTACAAATTTTTTCAGGAATTACGAAAGTACGAATTGCTCTTTAAAAATTGCAAGTTTTCCGCCCAAAAAAACCCAAAAAACCTTTGATAAAGTACCATTTTTATGAGCATTCGGGTAAAATCATGTATAATGATCGTAATAGTGTAGTGTGCTATAATAAATAAGTTCTGAATTACTGAAAAGTATTATGGATGTCATTTAGCGTAGTATCGATACCTTGTTTGTCGGGGTACCAATTTGTGCGATGTAGTAATGGGTAATAAACAGGAACTAGTGAAGAGCCTATGGTTTCATCATGGTGCCCGCCACTGTGTAAACGTGCAATCGGAAGTGAGAAAAGTTTCATTACTAATTGGAAATTTGAAATGTTGGCAGCTGTGACAGTGTTTCTTTTGTTCATGGTTGACTGCAAAAAAACCAACATAATCTATCGGATCTTGTTGCATTGATCATTGCAATATAAATAGATAACTTTTTGTTACTGACAATACTGGACGCCGCTAAATAGGATTCTAGTCTGCCTGTTTTCAAGGTGCTAGCCAGCATTTAGAAAGAGGGTGTGCAAATTTTTCACTTACAATACTTTTACATGTAAATGACAGATAAAATAGGGTGTCTAAAATTGAAACAGGGTGTCTAAAAGACACCCAGACACCCCCTGGCTAACACTGTGCCTGTCGTCAAGAGGTTAAGTTGTTTTAACTAGTATTAAAGCAGGATATCGTGGGTTTGAATATTACCCGAGATGCCTGTGGATTTTTTCCCACAGACACTCAGAAAGCACCAAGTTTGATGCTTATGGTGCATAAACATTATTATCCCTGTCATCGGGCCAGTTATATAATTCCTAGAACCATCTCAACTCCCTGGGGAGTATGCAGCCCATGCTGCCAAATGTGTAACGCAATGAGCTTAAACACAATTACCATCTCTGCCCTCAAAGGGTCCCCATTTATACTCCTGGGTGAAGAGAAGCAATTACAGTTAAGTGTCTTGCTCAAGGACACAAGCACCACAGTCGCGGTCAGGATTTGAACCCACATTCTAATGACTCGGCCATCAGAACACAAGTCTGATGCACTAAATCGCTCAGCCATGGCACCCCCATACATACAGACATCACATGTACATGTATATCCATGTAGGGCAAAAATCAAATCATTTGTTTATTATCCCAACTCAAGAATTTAATAAATTATTGCACGTTTCTTGTAAAAATAAACTTATTTTCATTGTTTTGTACTATAAATGAAATTCATTGAAACAGATATTAATTTATAAAACTGATAGAATTTCTCTGAATATTTAAATTTTAATGAAATTTTAATGAACCAGCACTTTTTTAAAAATAATAATTTTTTTCAATTTGTGTAGCAGAATGCCAAGTTCATGGATCTTATGAAGGTTGGATCTCCAAATTTACAGGTGCCCCAGAGTCCACTAGCTACATTAGGTATGTAAACAAGATTAAAAAATTGAATATGTATTATTCAGGCAATTTGAATTTTTCAGCTAATTTATTTCAGCTTTCTTTATTCAGGGTAGCACCATTCAGTGAAAAACACTGCTTTCCAAGGTGGCCCTGACATAAGTACAATGTTTACAGTAATGAATATAATTATACATACACAAAATACATGTACATGTAGGTGGCAAAACAATTTAACCATAACATAATACAAACTACTGGTACATACATAACAATATAAATAACAATGGATGACATGTAATTTTAGTGTAAAAGTGTAAGAGCGTTATTCCTAAACTGGTTTAATGACATGGTCTGATAATTAATACGAATATCTTGTGGTAAGTTGTTCCATATTTGGGAAGATCTACTAGTGAACATACGTCTACCAGAATTTGAGTTACACTGTGGAATAATAAGGGAATTTGAAATCTGACCTCTAGTTGAATAATTATGTACAGAATGAGTAAATATAAATTTAGAAGACAAGTAATTAGGAGAAGTACCATTTAAACATTTAAAAATCATTATGAGCATTTGGTTAGTCCATCTGTCATCTAATTTAAGCCAGTTAAGAGAAGTCATCATGCTATTAATTGGAGTCCTAATATCAGCAGATAAAATAATTCTAGCCAGTTTGTTCTGATGTTTTTGCAACCTTGTTTTTAGTTCATTGTTACAGTTTGACCATACAGGGCTACAATAATCAAAATTAGGAATTATCATTGCTTCAGCGAGCATTTTTAAAGTACAGTTTGGTAAATTATATTTAACACGATTTAAAACACCACAACGTTTTGAAATATTAGCTGATACATGATTAATATGATCAAGCCATGTCATTTGGTTATCAAAAATTACTCCAAGGTACTTAAAATGGTCAACACGTTCAATTATATCATTGTTATAGTTTAAGGAAATCCCTTGAACTTATCCAGATTCTTATTCGCATCCGAAGATCATTAACTTTGTTTTGTTAATGTTTAATGTTAAATTATTTTCTAAGAACCATTTTCCAATATTGCTAAAGTTGTTATTAAGATCCTCCTGAAGACTATTTGGATGTGATGAACGAAATAACAAGGTAGTATCATCGGCATACATTACAGTTTTACAATTTACACAATTTGGAAGATTATTTACATATATAAGGAACAACAATGGTCCCAGTATGGATCCCTGAGGAACACCAATATTAATATTTTGAAATGAGGATAAACTACTTCCAATTTTAACGGCTTGCTTTCTGTTGTCAAGATATGACATGAACCAGCATAGCTCATCCCACTTACACCATACATATTAAGTTTATTTATAAGCAATCTATGATTTACAGTATCAAAAAGCCTTCTTGAGGTCAAGAAATACAGCAGTAATACAACCATTATCAATGTTATTTAAAATGTAATCCTGAACATCCAATAGTGTGGTAGTAGTAGAGTGGTGTTTCCTAAAACCTGATTGACAATCATTCAGTATATTATTGGACATTAAATGTGAATACAGCTGGTCGTGAACAGACCGCTCAATAATTTTAGAAACAATAGGCAATACAGATATGGGGCGATAATTATCAACATTTGATTTGTCACCGAGACTTATAAATTGGAGTAACTTTGCTGCTTTCCAGTCATTTGGAAATACTGATGTACATAGAGATATATTACAAATATGAGCAAGAGAAGAACAAATGAGAGGTGCAGCAATTTTAGTAATTTCGGCAAATACAATCAATTCCAGGAGATTTACTATTGGACATTTTACAGATTTGTTTATAAACATAGCTAGAGGATATTTCGCAAAATACAAATTGATTATCATTATTATTAACAGAGGGTGAACTATGGACACTTGCATCACTCATACCAAGGTTTACAATATTATCATTTGTTACATTATCATTATCATCATGATCAGTTTGAAATTTACTGGCCAGTTTAAGTCCAATAGATGTAAAATAATCGCTGAATTTATTTGCAGCATCAGTGTCAGAAGTTGTAAAACCCTTATCATTAGTCTTTATATTTCCAATGCTAGTGTGTTTGTTCGGTATAACTTTCTTAATAGATTTCCATAATTTATTGGAGTCCTTGATGTTATTTTAATTTCTCTCTGAAAGAATTCACTTTTTAAGAGATTTATTCAGATTATTGTATATTTCTTAGTGCTTTAGCTTTGGCCCAATCCTGTACATTATTTGTTCTGTGTGCTTTTAGCATAACAATAGTCCCTGTCTTTACTTAATTGTAGGAAATCACTAGTAACCCATTCTGGCAAGAAACCTTTCACCCTCTTTTGTTTGATTGGTGCATGCGTCATTGAACATGGTAACCCAACAAGACCAATCCTCATTGACATTGTTGTAAGTGGTAACCTTCCCCCAGTTTTTATTGTTTACAGTATTCAAGAATTCTAAAGCATTAAATTTTTTATATGAGCGTGACTTTGTGATCCTTGGTGGCCGTTTAGTTTGTTTATGTTTTTTAAAGTAAATAAGTGAATGGTCACTCAAACCAAGACTATGAACCCCTGACTCGGAAATAGTTTCAGGACGAGTAACAAAAGCAAGATCTATTATGGTTTTAGTTCTATCAGTAACTCTAGTAAAGTCATGTATAAGTTGATGTAAGCTACAGCTTCTGGCAAAATCATTGATCTTCTTGGAATTACTGGTCTTTGATATATCTAGATTAAAATCCCCGACAATAATTATATCAGTATAAAGAGTAAGACAGTTCTGAAACAGATCATCAATATTATTTAGATATTCAGTATTCGCATCTGGAACTCTATATACTGTAGATAAAAGCAAAGGTTTAGTATTAGGTAATACTATTTCAACTAGAAGAACTTCAAGTGCATTATTATTTGAGATACTGGTTCTATCTATGTAATTAATACCATTTCTTATGTAATTAATGATCCCACCATGTCCCCGTTCTAAATTATCTCTGTCATTGCGACAGATACTATACCCTGGTATAGAGATTTCACTATCGTCAATTTCATTTGTAAGCCAAGTTTCTGTTATGCAGAGTATGTCAATATTATTATCATGTAAGAGAATATTTAAATGATCAATTTTATTACGAAGACTTTGAATATTTAGATGTGCAATTTTCAGGCCTTTGCTGAGACTGAAAGTATAATCTATTAATTTATCAGCAAACGGCAGCTCATTAAAACAGATTTTGAAAAAACACAAATCACACCACCAATTGTTATTATGGGACCGTACTCAAGTTCCCTCAGCCCTATGTTCCCTCATCCCAAAATAGACCATAGGGTCTATTTTGGGTTGAGGGAACATAGGGCTGAGGGAACATAGGCATGACCCCGTTATTATTACCCAGATTATGAACACAGTTGGTATGAAAGTGATTCGAACAATTTTTACAGGAAATGTGAAGCGATGGTGGAGTGATATTTTCCTTACATTTGCTACACTTATTAATTTTGCTTGCTACTTTACCCTTATTTCTAAACATTATTAGCTTATCTTGTTTTAACTTACGTGTACATGTTACGTTTTTGGTTGTTGAGGGTACCTGGTGGGGTGGGAGACATAGTTGATTGCATTTTTCAAGTTGGTGATTAGTCTGCCGATGCCACTCTTGTTGAGATGTACCTCATCCCAGTAATGTTGATGAAGGATCTGACCTGATGATGTCACAAATGATGGTATATGGTTTGCAAATGTTACTCTTGAACTTGACCGGCAGTTGTTTTCGAAGCTAATAATAAAATATTTTCTTTTCATAAAGAAATACAATGAGAATTGCTCAAAATGGTTGCATATGTTTTTCTTATATACATAACATCAAAAGAAACGTCACCCCTAAATTTTGTTAAGTAATTATATTATTAAACATAATAAATATACAATGTTGTGGGATGGTTGGCTGCCAGGTCAACCAAATTTGCCACATTGTGTTCGTGTTACACTCCATACTCATAATATTCTTCATTAAACAAATTATATTAATTATAAAATGAAAATAATAAATATTTTTAGGGGTGACGTTTCTTTTGCTGTTATGTATATATTCAGAAAAAAAAAAGTGTTTATTTTGGTGTTCACTGTGTATGCATTTGGAAGGATATTTATGGGTTACACAATACATTAATAAAATTGAAAAATCTGTCAAGTATTTTTAAAATGAAGATCTTCTTTGGTAAGGACACAAATGTAATTTTCTAATGATTTTTGGAATCTCCTCTACAGGTCTTCCGGTGCAGTCAGTGAATTCTTTATTCCAAGGTGTGAGTCTGCCAGGGTTTTCACCCCAGCCAACCAAGCTCTCTAGTCTCTTAGCAGCCGAGTCCAGCGCCATGGGGGCCCTCATGAGAGCCGGCTTAGCTGCAGCTGCTGCTGGTGAAAAGTCGGAAAAACAGAGCAAGAAAAAACACAAAAAGTAAGACAGATTCTCTTGATGTACTAAATGATTTTATTTCTTTTAAATGGAAAACTTTAAATGTAAATGTCTTTAGGAGGATTAGACTCGATAAGATTCTCTTCATTTAACCCTAACCCACAGCTATTTTGGCTAAGAACCTTCCTGCATCCGCCAAAATACAACACCACCACCCAACTGTCGGACTTTAGCTGGAATTGGGACACTCGGCCCCATGTAAAGTATCCCTGTCTGGGCTATACAGTACCGAGTCCATCAAAATCCAACAAACCCTGTTGTTGGAATTTGAATGGTTAGGGTTAAAGGCAAAATTACTGATGTGTAAATTTACTTGATGTGAAGTTGGTGATGGTACCAAACTTACAGAAAATGTGAAATATACTACTCAAAACAATTTAGGGAACACCGGATTTTTAACATCAAATAGGTTTGAAATGTTCCATGAACCGGGATTTTCATTTGCAACCCACTCTCTCTTTCAGTAGTCATGTCATGAAATGTGTAATCACTACATGCATCCTTTATCATCTGTTTCATTGTGCAGTTGTTTCTCATCAATTCTGTGAAACATTGTGTTTATCTGAAATAAATGATCCTGCTTTAACTAAGATTATTTCGGTGTTCCCTAAATTGTTTTGAGTAGTATATATTTGAAATTTGAATTGGATCACAGCCATTATCCATATTAGAATGAATGCAAACAGATCAGTTTCTGTTCCTATATTACCAATGGTGTACAATCCCTTTAACTTTATTACTCAAATACCTTTAATTCTTTAATATAATAATGGACACTTATTAGGCTTGGGCGGTTCTACCCGATTCCAAATTGAGAATCGGAACCGCGGTTCCACTCTTTTAAAGAACCGGGTACTCGCAAGAGTCGGTTCCAGAACCGAGTCCCAGAGCCGGCTCCAGTCAAAATACCCGATTCTCTTTGATGAGTGACCGACAAAATGTGTAGACTGCAGCAAACTTGTGAAGGCACCACACACACAACTGATGCAAACCGCAATGTCTGCATTGTGTGTCACCGAGTTGTTTATAAATTTGCCCCTTAACATGGATACTTTGGTCATGGAGATGTTAACAATTTTGTTAAAAATTGTTGACAGCACGTGTCTTGAGAAGTGGAGTGATCAAGGTGGCCCCGTAATATGGATTAAACTTGTGACGAAGTTAATAGTCGTGTTGCTAATGTACTTTCAATATGGCATGGACGGAAGTACGGTACCTTGTGTATAGGGGGTGGTACAATTGCATTGGCCCCCTAACATGGATACTTTGGTCATGATGATGTTAAAATGTTGACAGCACGTACGTGTCATGAGAAGTGGAATGATCAAGGTGGCCCCGTAATATGGATAATCTTGTGACGAAGTTAGGCATGTTGCTAGTGTTCTTATAATGTAATTTCAATAAGCATGGACGGTAGTATGGTACCTTGTGCATAGGGGTGGTATACTTTAATTGCTCCAACCCCTGAAGCATGTGCATGCAAAGCCATGGCATGTACTACCACTGCTTGTAACGTTGTTTGCTAACGGTAGGATAATGGAAGCAAATCTCTAATTTAGCTTAACGTTTCCAAAAAGTTTCTTTAAAGTTTCTGAAACATATTTTAAATTAAACAACATTATCATCACTGCATTTACGGTTGAAAATTGAAACTCCTTCGCTTCGTATCAGGGACACAACGAAGTTTGAATAGACCGTATGTTTTATTATTTTCTGTAATCCTTATGTTTTTCTTTGAATCTCTCAGAACCGCCCAAGCCTAACACTTATATTGCGCCGGTATCCACCAAGTTTGACGCTCATGGCGCATGAACATTATTACCCCTGTTATATCATTCCTAGAACCGTCTCAGCCCATGCTGCCAAATGTGTAACGCAACGAGCTTAATCAAACACAATTACCATCTCTGCCCTCACATGTCCCCATTTATACTCCTGGGTGAAGAGAAGCAATTACAGTTAAGTGTCTTGCTCAGGGACACAAGCACCATGGTCATGGCCAGGATTCGAACCAACATTCTAACGACTCAGCCATGGCACCCCATGTAAAAACTTTGAACGACTAAGAAAGAACGTACCGATTGTACCATAGATTCTTTCTCAAATGGGGTGTTTATTGGTTATGGCTGCAGCTATTCAAACTACTGCCTATTGCCACTGGGGTCAAAAGCAATAGCTATTGTCACCAATGCCAAACAGATATGACTGGATATTCTATGAAATCCTGAGGTCTTTCACTCCGTATTCCCAGTTACATCCCTGATGAAGCACACTCAATATGGAAGGTATATCTGACAACCAAATGATTTATCAAAACTTGTGTAATGATAAAATCTATTATTGTACAAAAAAATATAATATTTGAGACTTAACAAGCCTGCAATAAAACAAATTGAGTTTGAATTCTACAGCATCATCACTCAGTGTTTGTAACATCAGAAGCACTTTTTGATTTTGTTTTTACAGAGAGATGGAAAAGCTGCCCTCACACCTACACCAATCGATGTACTCGACCCTGCCCACTGCATCACTTCAACCGTCTCCCATCAAACCGTCGACATCCACCGGGACGACACCCTCATCTGTCGCTGAGACGACAGGTGTGTTTAAACCACCGGCCACCAGGACGCTGCCTGGAAATGTCCGGCCAAAGACAGGAGAGGAGGAAGAAGGGGAGGAGCTTGTGATTGATATTCCAAATGATTGACTACATAAATTATGGCAGTTCTAGGTTAAACCTGCATCTCCTCTGTACATTGTCAGAGTAGAGTGTTTTTAGAAGAAAGGAACACCTGTTGATAATGGAAGATTTTGTTTTAGAAGGAAGCTGAAATGTTACTTTGGGTGTTGGAACTCAACCGTGAGCTTGGAAGGAGAACTTTAAATACACAAACCCTCCAAAAAAAACTCACAATGTAAATGCCACTGTTGGAATGTTTTTAATTTTCTGTAGATTTCTCAAATATTGCATAAGTCAGAACTAAGTTTTTAACTATTGTACATATTAAACCAAAAATAAACAAAAAATTAGTTGAGTGATTTCTTTTTAAATATATCTACTGAAAATAGTTATATTGGAAACCAAACATTTCTATATATAGAAACTATTAAAATTTGTAAAAAAAAGTCGGCTAACTGAGGGAAAATATATATCAATTTTTAACATGACCTAATTGGAAAAGAAGACAATAGTTGGTACAACTCAAAGAACCATTTTATGATATCTGTTTCATTTCTGTATTGGAAGTACTGTATCAACCAGGCCAGGATTTCCATGGAAGGCCATGGCTCCTTGCCCCTACAAGAATGAAATTCAAGGCCTGTTCATCTGTGGTCTTGTTTCATTCCTCTCATATGTAGCCATGATCACGGACTGTGATAGCTTGGTGTGCATCATCGGATGTCCAGTCCTGAACGGGTTGCAGAAGTTGAAATATCTCCCTCAGTGTCGTCAAAGTCTGTCAAGGAAGATGGTGCAATTGAACATACAAACAAATTGATGCCGGGTAAACTGTTTCATTAATATTTTCATGGGTTATGCAGGGATAACCTTCGACCTTCTTTACTGGTGCAGACATCCAAACAATATCTTAAAGTCAATTACAACATCTGTATCTGGTTACATTCATTTCAACCCTCTAGTTTTCAAGAACTACATCATAAAACTAACCAGTCTGTTCCTAAAAGGAACATTCAGTATTCCAAATCTGGCATTTACTGTGTTGAAAAACATGTCAAGACAAACATTGCGCCATCATTTTGCCTTCCACTTTCTTGACATGGACAACGTAATCAATATGCAAATGAGGCTTACGATGTTTGCTCGTTAAAATGGTCTAAAACAGATTTGGATTGATAGCTGTCGATTTCTTAAGGGGATTGAGCAATGGGTACATGACTTACCTTGTTATCAATTATCAAATCCTGCGTCTCCGTCTGACTACCAACCTCGACGACAGTCTTCAATTTCTCTTGGATCAACTCCAAAAATGCCGGTGGGACAAAGGCACATGGCTCTTGCAGGATACTGGTGACCTTATCTGAATATGCTCCGATAAATTTGGCAAGGGTGGTAGTGTTGAAGGGACTCTGTGGGGATGGGTAGAGACAATTTTGAAGAGTATTAATTTTTTTTTATGAAGTCGCCCATCATGAGGCTACAAAAGAGAAATAAACAATACAAGTATCACAGAGAAGATAGACATTTCTTCAGATAATGTGCAAACAGGATGAAGGCAGGGAGTTCCAGAGTGAGGCAGTGTAAGGGATGAAACTGGAAGTGTGCCTCACGGTATTGGCCTTTGGGACAGAGACAGTATATGAAGATTATTCAGTAATTCTATACTCCACACGGTTGCTTTAATTGATAACTGTATCATTTTCATATCAAATCGTCAGATAAATCGTAAGGGAAACTGACTAGGTACATCAATTTATGTTTGGAGTGAACAAAGATAGATTTACTTCAGTGGGACTCAAACCTGTGACCTCGGGATTACCAACTGAGATATCCAGCTGGCTCTATGTTTGGCCGTCTCCCAGTGGTCAATATCTTTATTCTGGGGTGCTAGTCAGAAGCCGTGTAAGCCAAGGATCACGCCCCCAAGTTATGTTGCTAAACCTGGGAAGCAGCAGGCAGGGCGGTCACTTGGAAAGGATGCAACTTTGTTCATATAATAATTTATTTCCATACAACTTTTAGGTAAAATGAATAATTGATACAAGTTGAAATGTCTGTTAATATTTCTTTCAATGACTTGATTCACTTGGCATTTGCGTATGGCTTTAGAATTTTTATGAAGTGGGTAAAAAAATATACAATGCAGGCATTACCACAGTGCAGCTGTTATAGGACTGTAACCTGTTCTCCTAAGCTGAAGAGGATGGATGTATATCTTCACAATAAGGTTTGTCTATTACAGTACCTGACGAATGGGATCTGTCTCTGTCTTGTTCTTGCCGCGTCCTTTGCTAAGCAACTGACTTGAGGAGACTTTGACAAGTTTCACGGGGAACGTCAAGGCATACTTGACCAGAGCCTGAAGATCCATGTTGATGGTCTGGATGTATTCCAGTTGGAAGGCTAGGCTGTGATAGACCCTCCATGCATCACACACTTGTTTGATGTCCTTCAGTTAAACAAGAAATTGCACAAAAAAAGGGATGGTTGAGGATGGGGTGAGGATTGTTGAGTTTTTGGCATGTAGCCAAGGGGTTGGGTTGGGGAACCCCTCATTTTGGGCCTTGGTTTTGTTTAAAAAAAAAAAATTGCTGCACAGCCAAATTTTACCCAATTTTTACCCATAAAAAGGAGGGGGAGTTCCGTCACCTCAATCAAAAATAAATTCTGGGCGAAAAATTTCTGTCTGGTTTCATCCACTGTTTTGTCATTTCAGGACTACATCATTTCCCTCCCCCAGTTGACCGTCTATGTATGGTTTAACCAACGTTATATATCTGTATTGAGATGTGAATGTTCAAACCTTATTGATGAGTGCTTTATTGAGGATTAGCCGATAGGCATGCATCACACGGTGTTCCTGGAGAGCGCCCTCTATCTGCTCCCTGAGATAGCCATTGACAGATCTCTTGGCGGCAGCACCTTCTATGTTGCCAATTTGAAATGCTCCACTTCCAAGATAGTGTGCAGTTGCCTGTGGAGATATAGTATCATTTAATATGGGCATTTGGTTAGCTCCCCCCCCCCAAAAAAAAAGGGAAAAAAATTAGTCTGTGGTTTCTAGTCCTTGCGCACCTCAGACCCGTACGTCAGCATTTTTAGTTTTAGCTTTTTATGTTCTATGAAACTATGTCCAATTGCAGCCAAAATTGCTGGATCGATTGGATTTCTGCCATGCTGTGTTTTAAATGACTTTTTCACATAGGGGTATGAACGTCTGCACGATTTGTGAGGCCTCTCTTAGCCACCATACTTTGTGTATGGGAAATTCGGTCTGGTTCCAATAAATGTGTATACATTTGAACGATCCCCCAAGTTATAATGGGTCTAATAAAAGATTACCAACAAAAGAAAAGGGCATCACTGCACTGATTTTGAAGCCGACCTATGACCTGGAGACTTTTTTTTAGCCTTACAGACATACTTGTCACGATTTGTGACTGAGTTGATTCCAACTTGGGTCTCATTTTTAGTGACTAGGACTCAGACTTGAGTCACTATGTACGAGTTGGACTTTGAGGTTTGTGACATCGAAGGCCGAAAGGCATGTTCAACATGACGCATTTTTAAACCCGATAAAGATTACTCAATGAGAATAAATTCAGAGAATTTGAGAAATGTCTTAATTATAAAAAAAATTGCTGGATCAATTATACATGTCGGTGTAGGCCAAATTAAATCAATTGTGTTAATTATAATGAATTGCTACCATACAACTATGTTTGGACGTTTGAATCAAAATATTTGAAATTGGGACTGGGTTGGGTCCAATGAAAATGCCCTGAAAATCCATTTTGCAGTGAAATAACAGTTCACCATAATTTCACTGCAATTTCATGGTGTCTCTTCCTCTCAGATATTGGCAATAACGTTCACGGTGATTTTAGGGCAAATTCACGGCACTCGCGAGAATGAGCTGCCGTAAAACTGCCACAAGAAGTTCATTGCGTTTTCATGACGTTTTCACAGGGAAGGAATTCCAAGAGTATTTCATGGCGTTTTCATGGTGTTGTGTCATCATGAAATTGCAGTGAACTATTTATTTCACGGTAAAACAGATTTTCGGGGCATTTTCAGGGTAAAGTTATTCATAGTATAAGGACGATGTTTTACAAGGTATGTTATACTGTACATGTTGTATTACCTCTTCTTGTGATAAGAATACATACTGGTACATAGTTGATGGATCATCAGGACTGTAGCACTCATGTCTAACACAAAACAAAGATAACAAGGGTAGAAATAAGGACATTACTGAATAACTGCACTGTGAATTTAGAAACACATGTTTATTTTACTATTTCAGGCAATTCAAAAACAATTGAAGACTTTATTAGAAACGAAACACACAATTGGACACAGAGCCTGGGATTGTATGCACAAAAGCTATCTAAGAAAGTGCTCCCTAAAAATCAGAAATAAAAATTATAACAAAAATAATAATAATAACTAGATATAAGTTTTTGTCACAACAAAAACAAGGTGTTCGGTTGAAGTTAAAATGGTTACGTCATCAATTCGAAGTGTTGGAGAAGTCAAATGTTAACGTCTGTTGAAGTTCTCGCGAGATATTTGAATACAATACAATACTGAATTTAGAAATTATTTTAATATTAAACTTTGACTTCCGGTTTGGACAGGAAGTAAGGTCAAATTGGGGTCACCTTTGTGTAAATACTTTTGACAATTAACAATCTGTACAATGGTACAAAAATGTCAATTTACCTCCTGTGGTTGTTGAGATATGATTTTTTTTAAATATTAAACTTTCACTTCCGGTTTGAACAGGAAGTAAGGTCAAATTGGGTATAAATATTTTTGACAATTAACGATCTGTATAATGGTACAAAATTTGTGAATTTACCTCTTGTGGTTGTTGAGATATGATTTTTGAAAATATTAAACCTTGACTTCCGGTTTGGACAGGAAGTAAGGTCAAATTAGTCACCTTTTTAGTAAATATTTTTCGACAATTAACGATCTGTACAATGGTACAAAAATTGTGAATTTACCTCTTGTGGTTGTTGAGATATGATTTTTTTAAATGTTAAAATTTGACTTCCGGTTTGGACAGGAAGTAAGGTCAAATTGGGGTCATCTTTGTGTAAATATTTTTCGACAATTAACAATCTGTATAATGGTACAAAAATTGTGAATTTACCTCTTGTGGTTGTTGAGATATTATTTTTAAATATTAAACTTTGACTTCCGGTTTGGACAGGAAGTAAGGTCAAATTGGGGTCATGTTTTTGTAAATATTTTTCGACAATTAACAATCTATACAATAGTGCCAAAAATGTCCATTTACCTGTTGTGGTTGTTGAGATATGATTTTTTTAAATATTAAACTTTGACTTCCGGTTTGGACAGGAAGTAAGGTCAAATCGGGGTCACTCACAACTGGAGTTTCATCTACTTGTTAAGTTCTAAGTACATGCCAAGTTTCAAGTTCATGTGAAGTTTGCAAGTATGTTTTTGTTTGCGGACAAGATGGGGGAGAAGAAGAAGAAGAAGAAGTAAGTAAAAAAAAAAAAAAAAACGAACAAAAACAATAGGTGTTTCGGGTACATACCCGAACACCTAATAATAATGTGGACTTATATAGCGCACGTATCCACCAAACTGGTGCTCAAGGCACATTATATTATTACCCCTGCTCATCAGGCTCATATATCATTCCTGAAACCATCTCAGCTCCCTGGGGAGTATACAGCTCAATTGCTGCCATTACAGCGCATATAGGGCTAATCAAACACAACAACCAACTCTGCCCTCACAGGTAATAAATTTGCAACATGAATAAAAAATTTAAAAAATTAAGAAGACCAAAACAAAATTAGAAAAGTAGGTCCAAGATATTGTAAATAACCAGAGCAAAGAAAAACAGATATATCAGATACAACCAACAATGTATGGACAATCAAGTACTTGATCACTACTGTGGGCGACCTAGTAGTAGTACATATGACTTGTGAGCAAATATGATTCTACATGCATGAATGTCTGCCTTTGTGTTACAGACAAAATTATGTAGTTTAAAGGTACTTCATTTATTTTTGAGAAAACCTAATCATTCCTCTGTCTCTTAGCAATAGGCAGGAAGTGTAAAACAAGAGAGCCAGAATCTAATTAAATAGGTCAAAAACTGTGGATGTATTTGTTCAACAACCAGGACTCTATTTTCATTCCATACTGTTTAGAACAAAAACTGTGGATGTATTTGTTCAACAAACGGGACCCTATTTTCATTCCATACTGTTTAGAACAAAAACTGTGGATGTATTTGTTCAACAACCAGGACTCTATTTTCATTCCATACTGTTTAGAACAAAAACTGTGGATGTATTTGTTCAACAACCAGGACTCTATTTTCATTCCATACTTTTAGAACAAAAACTGTGGATGTATTTGTTCAACAAACGGGACCCTATTTTCATTCCATACTTTTTGAACAAAAACCGTGGATTTATTTGTTCAACAAACGGGACCCTATTTTCATTCCATACTTTTTGAACAAAAACCGTGGATGTATTTGTTCAACAAACGGGACCCTATTTTCATTCCATACTTTTTGAACAAAAACTGTGGATGTATTTGTTCTACAAACGGGACCCTATTTTCATTCCATACTTTTTGAACAAAAACCGTGGATGTATTTGTTCTACAAACGGGACCCTATTTTCATTCCATACTTTTTGAACAAAAACCGTGGATTTATTTGTTCAACAAACGGGACCCTATTTTCATTCCATACTTTTTGAACAAAAACCGTGGATTTATTTGTTCAACAAACGGGACCCTATTTCCATTCCATACTTTTAGAACAAAAACTGTGGATTTATTTGTTCAACAAACGGGACCCTATTTTCATTCCATACTTTTTGAACAAAAGCCGTGGATGTATTTGTTCTACAAACGGGACCCTATTCTCATTCCATACTTTTTGAACAAAAACTGTGGATTTATTTGTTCAACAAACGGGACCCTATTTTCATTCCATACTTTTTGAACAAAAGCCGTGGATGTATTTGTTCTACAAACGGGACCCTATTCTCATTCCATACTTTTTGAACAAAAACCGTGGATGTATTTGTTCAACAAACGGGACCCTATTTTCATTCCATACTTTTTGAACAAAAACCGTGGATGTATTTGTTCTACAAACGGGACCCTATATTCATTCCATACTTTTTGAACAAAAACCGTGGATTTATTTGTTCAACAAAAGGGACCCTATTCTCATTCCATACTTTTTGAACAAAAACCGTGGATGTATTTGTTCTACAAACGGGACCCTATTTTCATTCCATACTTTTTGAACAAAAACCGTGGATTTATTTGTTCAACAAAAGGGACCCTATTCTCATTCCATACTTTTTGAACAAAAACCGTGGATGTATTTGTTCTACAAACGGGACCCTATTTTCATTCCATACTTTTTGAACAAAAACCGTGGATTTATTTGTTCAACAAACGGGACCCTATTTTCATTCCATACTTTTTGAACAAAAACCGTGGATGTATTTGTTCTACAAACGGGACCCTATTTTCATTCCATACTTTTTGAACAAAAACCGTGGATTTATTTGTTCAACAAAAGGGACCCTATTCTCATTCCATACTTTTTGAACAAAAACCGTGGATGTATTTGTTCAACAAACGGGACCCTATTTTCATTCCATACTTTTTGAACAAAAACCGTGGATTTATTTGTTCAACAAACGGGACCCTATTTTCATTCCATACTTTTTGAACAAAAACTGTGGATGTATTTGTTCTACAAACGGGACCCTATTCTCATTCCATGCTTTTTGAACAAAAACTGTGGATGTATTTGTTCAACAAACGGGACCCTATTCTCATTCCATACTTTTTGAACAAAAACTGTGGATGTATTTGTTCTACAAACGGGACCCTATTCTCATTCCATACTTTTTGAACAAAAACCGTGGATGTATTTGTTCTACAAACGGGACCCTATTTTCATTCCATACTTTTTGAACAAAAACCGTGGATTTATTTGTTCAACAAACGGGACCCTATTTTCATTCCATACTTTTTGAACAAAACCGTGGATGTATTTGTTCAACAAACGGGACCCTATTTTCATTCCATACTTTTGAACAAAAACCGTGGATGTATTTGTTCTACAAACGGGACCCTATTTTCATTCCATACTTTTGAACAAAACCGTGGATTTATTTGTTCAACAAAGGGACCCTATTCTCATTCCATACTTTTGAACAAAAACCGTGGATGTATTTGTTCTACAAACGGGACCCTATTTTCATTCCATACTTTTTGAACAAAACCGTGGATTTATTTGTTCAACAAAAGGGACCCTATTCTCATTCCATACTTTTGAACAAAAACCGTGGATGTATTTGTTCTACAAACGGGACCCTATTTTCATTCCATACTTTTTGAACAAAACCGTGGATTTATTTGTTCAACAAACGGGACCCTATTTTCATTCCATACTTTTGAACAAAAACCGTGGATGTATTTGTTCTACAAACAGGACCCTATTTTCATTCCATACTTTTGAACAAAAACCGTGGATTTATTTGTTCAACAAAAGGGACCCTATTCTCATTCCATACTTTTGAACAAAACCGTGGATGTATTTGTTCAACAAACGGGACCCTATTTTCATTCCATACTTTTTGAACAAAACCGTGGATTTATTTGTTCAACAAACGGGACCTATTTTCATTCCATACTTTTTGAACAAAAACTGTGGATGTATTTGTTCTACAAACGGGACCCTATTCTCATTCCATGCTTTTTGAACAAAAACTGTGGATGTATTTGTTCAACAAACGGGACCCTATTCTCATTCCATACTTTTTGAACAAAAACTGTGGATGTATTTGTTCTACAAACGGGACCCTATTCTCATTCCATACTTTTTGAACAAAAACCGTGGATGTATTTGTTCTACAAACGGGACCCTATTTTCATTCCATACTTTTTGAACAAAAACCGTGGATTTATTTGTTCAACAAACGGGACCCTATTTTCATTCCATACTTTTTGAACAAAAGCTGTGGATGTATTTGTTCTACAAACGGGACCCTATTCTCATTCCATACTTTTTGAACAAAAACCGTGGATGTATTTGTTCAACAAACGGGACCCTATTTTCATTCCATACTTTTTGAACAAAAACCGTGGATTTATTTGTTCAACAAACGGGACCCTATTTTCATTCCATACTTTTTGAACAAAAGCTGTGGATGTATTTGTTCTACAAACGGGACCCTATTCTCATTCCATACTTTTTGAACAAAAACCGTGGATGTATTTGTTCAACAAACGGGACCCTATTTTCATAAGAACACTTAACTTACCTATCCTCTGCATTATCAACAAACAGGTAGTGTAGAACAAAATGCTTTTGGATACACAGATAACGCCAGCCAATGGGTTGATAAAGCTGACAAGAGAATAAAGAAATGTCAATCTCCAATCTCCAACAAATGTCAATCTCCTTTTACCCCAACCGCTCCAAACCCATCAAGCTCCAACAGCTGGTTGCGTTGCATTTTGATAGACTCAGTACTGTATAGCCCATGCACGGTGTTGGATTTGGGTGGATTCAGGAAGGTTCCTAACCAACACCATTAGGGAGTTACGGTTAAACAAAAATTGAATTGGCTTGGAAGAATGCTGATGCAGTATACCATCGAGGAAGATTATGACTGCTTGATGGTGTGGTCAAATTATATGTGTGAAGTATGTAAAAACTTAACCAGGATTTTTAGGGGTGGTGGGGCACATGTTTTTGAAGGTGTGTGACTTTGGTAATATTATGACAGAAGTAGTTGTAGTTTCTTGTAGTTCACATACATGTATTGGCAAGGTGTTAGTCAGGATTTTTGTCCAAAATTTGCTGGAAATTTCAAAACAGGATGTCCAAATTGTTCACTTACAATACTTTGACATGTAAATGACAGATGAAATAGGGTGTCCAGAATTGAAACGTGGTGTCCAAATTGTTCACTTACAATACTTTTACATGTAAATGACAGATGAAATAGGGTGTCCAAAATTGAAACGTGGTGTCCAAATTGTTCACTTACAATACTTTGACATGTAAATGACAGATGAAATAGGGTGTCCAGAATTGAAACAGGGTGTCCAGAATTGAAACATGGTGTCCAAAATTGAAACAGACACCCCTCTGGCTAATACTATGTTGGTTGAATTATGAGATGGGGGAAGTTTCAACACGGTGGTGGATCATCCCCTCATCTTCCTCCTCCCCCCACCCCCACCCCCCTTCACCACAAACAAAAGGGTAAAAAGAAATGTAGAAACAGTGGAAAAGGCACGCAAATTACTGTTAACAGGCATGGGAAAGTACTGTGAAACTGCCCCCCTGAGATTTTGGGAGGTGGGTCCCTAAAATTCTGGATCTGCCACTGCACCATAGCTTTCCCATGGTTGTCATTACAGAAAAATAATGGGACTTTGAGCAAATTGAAGAAAGAGAGAGGGGTGCACTTGATAATGAAGACATAATAGAAATAACATATTTTGCAAGCTAACGAGACACATACAAAACAAACAGAAGTGGGACATGCAAGTAAGTGAACAAACAAACCTTGAGGTATATATCTTGTTTCTTCCTTACAGCGTCCACAGTATGAGAGATGAATGTAGCTTTGTCTGCAAGCAAGTCCGTCTCACTCATGTAACGACCACGGTCATCAAAGAAGACACCAAGTATAGCATAGGTATTAAGGGCTGGGATACTTGAGATGTAATCATATACTGTACGGTAAAACAATGAGGTAATAGACAATCCAGCCTGTCAGTCAAATGGATTAACCTCATCTGGGTCATGCCTTTCAGGTTTCTATGACAACTGGGCCATAACTGGATCAGTGTATAGCAAAAGTGTATCACTAGATATGAGTTGAAGTTGTGACCTAGAATTATTTCATAAGCCCTTGTTTGGATTACATTAGACTTTTCGTGGTTTAGACTCGAGTACCATGTTACATCAGCATATTCAAGGATAGTCTTACCAGAAGTCTATTACTTACGTAAAGTGTGGCAGCTTGCTGTAATCCATACCACGGCATTGTACTCCAAATGCTCCCATGCAAAACGAGCATGGTTACAGGTTTTGCTACCTTGCCCTGCCTGAACCAGAAACACTGGGGTAAACCCCTACTTTTCCACGATAAGTTTTTTGGGTTCTTTTACGTGCATTACTTAATGGAGTGTCGTGGCCGAGCGGTATAGCTTACCGGATTCAAGTTCTGGTGTTAGCAGCAAAATGTGGGTTCGAATCCCGGCTGCGACACTTGTGTCCTTGAGCAAGACACTTAACCATAATTGCTTCTCTCCACCCAGGGGTTAAATGGGTACATGTGAGGGCAGAGTTGGTTGATTAGCCCTATATGCGCTGTAATGGCAGCAATTGAGCTGTATACTCCCCAGGGAGCTGAGATGGTTTCAGGAATGATTTATGAGCCTTATGAGCCTTATGAGCAGGGGTAATGATATAATGCGCCTTGAGCACCACTTAGTTGGTGGATACGTGCGCTATATAAGTCCACACATTATTATTATTATTATTAGTAGTACATGGGACCTACGGCTTAACGTCCCATCCGAAAGACGAAGCAATTATGGTTAAGTGTCTTTCTCAAGGACACAAGCGCCATGACCTGCCAGGCCGGGAATCAAATCCACATTCTGACAACACCAGAACTTGAGTCCAGAACTTGAAGGTAATAGACTTCAGGTCTTACATAGCCACTCTGCACAATTTTGTGCTCATTATTAGTGTTATAAAACCAAACCTCTTGAGAGTCCTCAACATGAACAACTTTTTGTTGAGCATTCCATTTAAGGTCACATTCACCATACAGTCACAGTTCCCAAATGCAATTCTAAGATGTATTCAACAAGTTTCTTCCCACGTACTGCTTCACTTTGGAATTCCCTTCCTTCATCTTGTTTCCCTGTTGCATACAATCCATTTAAGTTCAAGTGTAATGTCAACAGGTTTCTCTTAACTTGACTAATTTTCTTGTTAGCCCTCACCTTGAGTGGCCTTTTGGCCTTGTGATGGGCGACTTATATAAAATAAAAAAAAGTCCCAAAACCTTTGCTTCTGAGACATATGAAATTGGCTCAGTGCCGATTCTTAAGTCACTATCCCAGGGCGGGTGTTTTGTTGTAAAATGGAAAGGATCCACCCCAATTCTGATATAACACTGTGCTGAAATAATCAAAGTTTGTGTCTGAAGAGCGTGATAAAACAAACCAACACTAATTCAGTTGCAACCCCTAATTCTTTACTGGTCTTTACCTAATTTAGCATAGAGTTGGACAGCGTCACTGTCAGCTCCGATACTTCCTCTGATGTAGTAATGCTCATAGAGATGTAGTACGTTGAGATAGGGTACCAGACGGCCATACAAAGCACAGCTCTGTCCCACTGCCTGACTCACTGAAATCTACACACACAAGCATTACAAATGTCATGAACTATAATAATTAATAATAATTAATAATAATTATGTGGACTTATATGGCGCACGTATCCACCAAACTGGTGCTCAAGGCGCATTACATTATTACCCCTGCTCATCAGGCTCATAAATCATTCCTCAAACCATCTCAGCTCCCTGGGGAGTGCTGCAGTTTTGGTGCATATAGGGCTAATCAAACACAACAACCAACTCTGCCCTCACAGGTACCCATTTACTCCTGGGTGGAGAGAAGCAATTATGGTAAAGTGTCTTGCTCAAGGACACAAGTACCATGGTCGCGGTCAGGATTCGAACCCACATTCTGACGACTCGGCCATCAGAACACAAATCCGATGCACTAAACCGCTCGGCCATGACACTCCTATGGAGGCTAGGACACTAAAAAACAAAATTGAAATAAAAAGGATCAGCGAGGTGCCCATTAATCTACATAATATCGTTGAAAGTACAAATGTAATCAAATGTGTATCCCATAGCCTCTTTGTAACCATGGTAATGAGTTTGATACTTTGGTTGCAATTTTTACAAAACTTTTTTGTTGTCATTTATGTCCAAGTCAAGTCATTAATTTCCAAGTCAAGTCATTAATTTCCAAGTCAAGCCGCAAGTCAACGAACAATTGTGACTTAAGTCATGATTCCAGTCAAGTTAAGAAGACCACAGATTTTTTTTGGAGAAACTTATCAAAGCATGCTGCCACCAACCCTCAGAATGAGGATGGTACATCCTCATAATATTTCCAGATATTTTCTTTTTCTATCAGAAACATTGCCACTTTACTTAAAGAAGGGAAAACAAATGTTTTAAAATGATTGTGATAATTAGCATAGTTTTACAGTAAATATCGAGGGCTTAAAACCAGGATTGGGTATGTCCACTTTTGCCTAAAATGTGTTATGGGGAGTTTCTGATTTTCATAAAGATTCAAACTTTTAAACTCATTTTTTTTTTCTCAAAATGCCGATTTTGGACATAACCAGTTCTGGTTATAAGCCCTCGATATGTACCAATTTGAATTTATGGTGGGTCCCATCATATACTGATTTAGGCACCGTTTTTCTGTAATACCAAAATTCTGATGACTGTTTTGTGAAATATCTCATTTCAAAGTATTTGTTTTACTTTCTAAAAAGGAAATGATCAATTATTAAAAACGAAAATTACCAGTAAAACACTAGCGATACATCTTTATGAAGAAATTCATAGCAAGAAATAATTCAAAACCTTTAATCAGTTCGCGTCGGGAATAAAAAAGTTTTTTTGGGCCCCTGTGCGGGTTTCTTTTCCCCACACAAACACGTTAATAGAAGCTTCCACAGCGCATGGCCACGTCTACCGAGCATGTCACTGTACACTCGGCTCGTTGCCTCGTCAACCGAGCATGCATACAAATATTCTGGAGTTTCCTCTGGCGTGTATAGACGCTCTCCGATCCGTGGTGCAAAAAAAAATTGCGTGTATACACGGCCTCCGACGCGAACTGGTTAACAGCTGATAATTCTTTTCGAGTTTTTTTTCATGAAAAATGAAGACAAAATACCTGGAATTGACCCCTTCTGGTCACTACGTCCTTGTTGGCAAGCCATTTGGTCAACTTGACCACTTTCACAAAGGCCCCTTGGTCAGTGTCCACCGCTGCCAGGGTGTGCTGAGACAGACCAAAGGCCCCGATGCTGGGCACTCCGTAAATTCTGTTGGTACGATCGACGAGTTTAGTCTGCACTTGAAGCAGAAGTTTGAAGGCGAGGGCGGTGTTGGTCTCTGCACATAGGCGCATCCTAAGATGAGATTTAATGAGGTATATAAGTGTGGAGTGCCATGGTCGAGCGGTTTAGTGTATCGGATTTGTGTTCTGAAGGCTGAGTCGTCAGAATGTGGGTTCAAATCCCAACCGCGACCGTAGTGCTTGTGTCCTCGAGCAAGACACTTTACCATAATTGCTTCTCTCCACCCAGGGGTAAATGGGTACCTGTGAGTGCAGAGTTGGTTGTTGTGCTTGATTAGCCCATATGCACCAAAATGGCAGCAATTGAGCTGTATACTCCCCAGGGAGCTGAGATGGTTTCAAGAATGATTTATGCGCCTGATGAGCAGGGGTAATAATGTACAGCGCTGTGATACCTCATGTAAGAGCGCTTTAAAAATGCCTCCGAAATTATTATTATTATTATAACTTCAGCATGGGAAACTGTTCTTCATATGCATTCAATTTTTAAGGATACAACAAAAATAGCTGTACATGCACAGCTTTAAATGACTTGGTAATCACTTTTATCTTAATCAGCAGGGTGTATACACTATGAATAACTTTACCCTGAAAATCTGTTTTACCGTGAAATAAATAGTTCACTGCAATTTCATAATGACACAACACCATGAAAACGCCATGAAATACCCTTGGAATTCCTTCGCTGTGAAAATGCCATGAAAACGCAATGAACTTCTTGTGGCAGTTTTGGGGCAGCTCATTCTCGCGAGTGCCATGTATTTGCCCTGAAACCACCATGAACGTTATTGCCAATATCTGAGAGGAAGAGACACCATGAAATTGCAGTGAAATTACGGTGAACTGTTATTTCACGGCAAAACGGATTTTCAGGGCATTTTCAAGGTAAAGTTATTCATAGTGATTCGCCATGCAAACTATCAAAATTTAAGATCAGGTTATACGCTTATGTTGAAAGTTATGTACTTTTTTTTACATACTACTCAAAACAATTTAGGGAACACCGAAATAATCTCAGTTAAAGCAAGATCATTTATTTCAGATAAACACAATGTTTCACAGAATTGATGAGAAACAACTGCACAATGAAACAGATGATAAAGGATGCATGTAGTGATTACACATTTTCATGACATGACTACTGAAAGAGAGAGGGGGTTGCAAATGAAAATCCCAGTTCATGGAACATTTCAAACCTATTTGATGTTAAAAATCCGGTGTTCCCTGAATTGTTTTTAGTATATATAGCACAGTTCACAACCCAAGAAAATCACAATGTGCCTTACAATATTATCATCCCCGGGCCAATTTCATAGAGCTACTAATAAGCAGAATATTATGCTAAGCAAATTTTTTTGCTAAGCAATATAAAACAGACTACCGGCCAAAATGCATACATTCTGTATGAAAGTTTGGCTGGTAACCAACCAAATCTGCTAAGCAATTTTTTTCTGGTAAGCAATTTTTTTCTGCTAAGCAATTTTTTTCTGCTAAGCAATTTTCCTCTGCTTAGCAGCTCTGTGAAATTGTCCCCTGGTCAGGCATACTTAAAAATGCACTGCCTGTGTATCATATATATATATATTGTGACCCATGACACTATGAATAACTTTACCCTGAAAATCTGTTTTACCGTGAAAAAAATGACGACACAACACCGTGAAATTGCCATGAAATACTCTTGGAATTCCTTCGCCGTGAAAATGACATGAACTTCTCATGGCAGTTTTTGGGGCAGCTCATTAATTCTCGAGAGCACAGTGAATTTGCCGTGAAATCACCGTGAACATTATTGCCTATATCTGAGAGGAAGAGACACTGTGAAATTGCAGTGAAGTTACGGTGAACTGTTATTTCAAGGCAAAACGGATTTTCAGGGTATTTTCAAGGTGAAATTGTTCATAGTGTGACAAGCAGACAGATATGCGGAGATGACTGTCACAATATTATAAAACTAACCTATAAAAGTTCTGTCACAATACATGTATGTGTTTACGTTTTTTGAGAAAACAGCCCAAAACATAGACTATTCTTTTAACGTTTGTATGTCCTGTTTTCTGTTTTCAACAATTCCTGTTTTCTCTAAGATGAATACATTTCAGACGGAATAATTTCACAGGCCGGGTCAGGGGTGTGATTGGGCAGTTTTGAAAAATCCACGTAAATTTTTCTAGGAGTATCGGGACCACTGTTGTGAACAGCGTTGGGGTGAAATCTATAGTTCTGAGCATTTGCTTTGCTTTCTTTTATTGCTTAAATCTATAAAATCCGGAGGATCACACCCCTGCAGGATGATTGATACTTGACCATACAAACTTTACACCAAGTGAGTTTTTAGTAAAGTAATATTTGTTACTTTCGGGCAAGCTCGGTGGTCGAGAGGTTAAGACGTCTACACTAGCAAGCAGGAGGTCGTGGGTCGCCTGTGAAGTTTTTTCCACAGACACTCGGAAAGCACTGAGTATACAGTGCTATACACACGTCGGTGTAGGGCAAAATTAAAGTCAATTGTTTATCACCTGACGCAAGAATTTCATCAAACTATAATATTTGTTAGTTTAATAATAATTACCAATGTTGTACCTTCCCTTTACCGTTAGTTTGTTGAGCTTGAAGATCACCATCAAGAGAGTCTTACCTGAGAGCAGCTTGGCGGAGCATGGTGACAAGACGAGGGTATGGGTTTGGAGGAAGGTTACTACCAGTAAGTAGCTCTAGTAAGTACCCATGCCATACGACGTCTAACCTGATATCCACCATATACTGCAAATACGAAACGTGACATTGGAACACTCGAGTCTTGAAACAACTTGCCAATCTTTACTTCAATCAAATCCCTTATATCATTATGGTCATATGCCCATTGTTTCTGACTATAAGGATGAATTGCACACATTGGACTACAAGGGAAACTGACAAGGTACATCAATAATATTTTGACAGGACAGGACTCAAACCTATGACCTCTGGATTACCGTACCGGTGCTCTACCAACTGCTCTATCTAGCGCTATATTGGCGATTTCCCAATT
Organism: Zoroaster sp. YZ-2022; assembly: GCA_029582265.1. NCBI lineage: Eukaryota > Metazoa > Echinodermata > Asteroidea > Forcipulatida > Zoroasteridae > Zoroaster > Zoroaster sp. YZ-2022. Next base: position 38,072,681 of record CM055818.1, read on the forward strand.
GTCAATAGCTTGGTCAATGGGGCACGAGTCAGAAGCTATTAAACCTATACATGCTGTGCAGTTACAGGGATCACATTGCAAGTTACGATGCTAAACCTGGGAAGCGACAGGCAGGGGATATCACTTAGAGAGGATGCAGCATTACTTGTATTAATCTACCCTAAAAACCTCAAAAATCCATACCCTGATTTTGCCTGACTTTGATGGATTCACAGTATAGCCCAGTGCTTTTGTTGGATTCAGGACTATGTAGACCAGTCATGGATACTTTGCCTTTGCCACTGCACCAATTCTATTATAGTCCAACAATTGGGGTACCTTTTTACTGCATGTTGATGGATTTTGGAGGATTTGGGATGGTTCCAAGCAAAAATGCCTAGGGGATTAGGATTAATTCAATCATCAAATTATCCACAAACAGCCAAGAAACCAGGAAAAAAACTCTAGAGCACATTAGTCGAAACATAGAGAAGATTATACAGTTCTTATCAGAACCACAATCTCACTTTGTGATAGTTGAGATCCAAATCACAATTTATCCACTAGAATAATCTTTGACAAAAAAAAAATCACCATGGCAATGCCCATTGTATTTTTGTCGCGCTTCAACAGATAGGATGTACTACATTACCTGCATGAGAACAGCCTCGGTTACCATGATACGAGGCCAGTTGCTAAGCGACTTCACCTCATCTATGATGATCACTGTGAAAATTAAGAAAGTATACAAGAAACAACTTTGTTAGAAGGCAATAAAAGATGGCTGTCTGCAGAGCTGGGACAGAGTTTTTGTTTTGATATATACATTCATCCATGATGTAACTGTACACCTCAATATTACTTATTAACTCTAACCTTCCCAAATCCTCCAAAATGGGTCCCTATGGGTTTGTGTACATTTTGGCTTAGTGTCAGGTGTAACAGAGGCTGGCAGTGGGCTGATAACGATCATCAATCATCCATGGCCAGGTAGTCATCACAAAGCCTTCTGTGAGTGTTGTTTGATAGGTCTGTGGTATTTAGGCCAATGAATACTTGCAGGTTGGGGGGGGGGGGGATATGGGGGATGGATTGGGGGGTGGAAGGATTGTGGGTACTTATTAGTAATGGCAGCTGGATGGCAGCTGGCATTTATGAATGGGCCAGGACCATCTATAGGGGTTGTTTTCAAGACTATTTTTAGCACAGCATGTTTTCTGTGAGTAGGAGTTACAGATATTGTGGTTTAAAATAACGATTTTAGAAATCTACTGTAAAAAACAGTAGGTCTCCTGACTATGTTTCTAACTAATTAACAAATAAAACATTAAAAAATAGTAATTGTTTTAATTAATAAAAAACATCTCTAGACCGTCTGAAACATGTTGACCTTTATAAAATTGGGGAATCAGTTAAATTAACCCAGGTAATTAACGATTTTACGCCCTACTGTAAACAACAGTGGGTCCCCTGGGACAGTGTGATTTTCTTGACCAAACGCGCCGCAGGGTTTTAACAGTGGATAATATCAATGGTTCTCGTATCTACTCATTGTAAAAACATTATAATCCTAACCATATCTGATAAACATATAGTATGCCCATTTGCTTACACATAACCTGAATCCTCCAAAATCCTTAGTAGTAAAATCCTCAGTAGTAAATAAGCAAGCACATGACATGTATGCACACATGTGATTCTAATCTGTGATACATGTACATGGCCAGGGACCCTCCCTGCATGCATGGAGCAATAAACAGTGTCCACTGACCCAAGCGCTGACCTTGCAATCACTACAACAAACATGGATGTACATGTACCATGGAAAGGCAAGTATGCCTAATAAACTCAATCCTCCAAAATCCTTTAGCAAAGAGTATGCAGCATGTAACCTGAATCCTTCAAAATCCTTCACTTTGGCAAAGAGGATTTTTGGAGGATTTGGGATGGTTAGGGTTAATGACCTAATTAATACTAACCTTTATTCAACTGTTGATTTATCTCTTTGGATTCCACACCATGCATTGTCTTCCATGCATTAGAATCTGCACTGATGACAAGGTTGCTATCTTTTACGGTTTTGTCTGGCTGTAGATTTCACAAATAAAGGATAAACTGTTAACTCAAAACTTATAGGTCCTAATTAATAGCACGACCTGGTTGTCTTAAAATGCTCAAATGTCAAAGTTAACCCTCCTATGTACAGTGCAGTTTGCCATAGAATTGTTAGACCTTTCAAAACCTTTCAAGTTTGCTGTACTGAAGGGTTTTGAAAGGTGAGAAAACTGTCTGACAAAAGGGACCTATGAAAGGTTTCGAAAGGTGAAACAACTCTCTGAACAAACTGGTGTTGAAATGTTTCAATACCTTTCAAAGGGTATTGAAAGGTGTGGTAGTTCAGTAGCAACAAATTCTGGAGGGTTTTAAAGGGTTCATACATTATTGATAGCCATTTTGCCAGTAAGCAGATTTTGAAAGGTTTTGAAAGGTCAAACCATAGGAGGGTTAAGTATGATGTTAACCCTTTGACTGCAAGGGTCAAAATCAGTCAAAATGTTGATATACTTGCCATTGTGCACTTACAAGTCAAACACTGTCAAACCTTACGTGTAGTAAGTACATTTACAGGTCAAAATGAGTTGACTGTTTTTGACTGGTAAAAGTATTGTCTTGTATTGTTCTGGGTGGTCAAAATGATGGTAAAAAACAGTTCAAAAAAATGCCCCTATGTGCACATTTGGGTCATAGTCAAAACAGTTGACTGATTTTGACCACTATAGCTACTTGCCACTAAAGTTCAGCTAAAGTTCAGCTAAAGTAGGAGGGTTAAGATTTCAGGTTCAGGTTCAGATTGATTTATTTCCACAGTATTAAACCAAAGGAAGTTAATCACAGAAAGTTACATGTAAATGAAATATATAAAGATGTGAATAAAGTAAATGTGATACTGCAGAGGGATCCATTAAGAAGCAAAGCTTGTAGACAATGGTCCCTATAAAGCAAGCACGTACATTGAGCCTATAGAAATAAAAGAGAACATACCATTGGGAGGACAAAATAACAGGACTCAATGCACATGTTGCTTACAAAAACTAATTTAAACATACAGATATGAACAAACAAAAACAGACAAGTACCTAGGGGCATGGACTACACAATACAATAGGCCAGCGAACTGGATTTAAAATGAACAATTGCATTACAGAGATACAGAGATTCAGCGATAAGATTCCAACATAATAGATTTGTATATACGCTTATAAAAGTAGAAATGTTTTTTGAGGATTTATGTTTGCCAGTAAATGAGTTCCAAAGCATGGGTCCCTCGTGTTTAACCGTTTTATGGGCAAAAGAAGTGCGAGTATATGGAATGTGAAAATTTGAGGCTTGACGAGTGAAGTGAGAATGAATTTCAAAATTCTGGGAAAAAATACTATCTATTAGTACCGATGAGCTAATCAGAATGCGCTAAGGACTTGTTTGCACTGAACTGACAAAATCATGAGTTGAGCAATGATATACAAATATAACATGGTTTGAGGTGCATGGACAGTCGATATTAGCTCCCCGAGGTATTGGAAGTTGACAAACTAGTTCCCGAGGCGAAGCCGAGCTAGTTTGTCAACTTCCAATACCGAGGGGAGCTAATATCGACTGTCCACCCGAAATAAACCATGTTATATTTGTTTTACTATACCTCATACATATTCAGTTGCCATTACAATAATAAGGAGAATCATTGAGCTCGGGAAAACGCGAATTGACATTTACGTGTGCCGCCATCTTTTCATGTGTATAGGGCCGGTGATGTTCGCGCGTGCGTACTACACCCGTGCGACTGTTCCCCGATTGCTTCGTAAAGCACATGCGTAGTAGTTTAACGCATATGCATTAAACTACTACGCATGCGTATTTACACTGTGCGTGAATACTCGCGGCGCTGGTAAACAGCCAAAATAGCATCTGGCATGTGATGGTGAATGGACCAGTGAGAATTCGGCTCTCGATCATGAATATGTATGAGGTATAGTAATACATTTTATCTGCCTAGTTAGCTCAATTGGAAGAGCTATATATATGTGGTATGCTATCAGAGTTAAGCAATGTTGATGTCAGTCAGTACTTGGCTGGGAGACCATTCAGGTTGGCTGGGGTATTGTGGAGTGCCATGGTCGAGCGGTTTAGTGCATCAGATTTGTGTTCTGATGGCCGAGTCGTCAGAATTTGGGTTCGAATCCCAACCGCGTCCAGGGTACGTGTGTCCTTTGAGCAAGACACTTTACCATAATTGCTTCTCTCCACCCAGGAGAAAATGGGTACCTGCGAGGGCAGAGTTAGTTATTGTGTTTGATTAGCCCATATGCGCTGAAATGGCAGCAATTGAGCTGCATGGTAGCAATTAGAAATTGGTCCATTTCAAACTTGTGTATACTTTAGGCCTGAACAATATATGATTCTGCTATACATTAAAGGAGGCAGAAGGTATAGAACTTCTGTTCTTTTTATTACTATAGATTTCATGATTTGCCAAACAATATTGAGGAATTTAATATAATACATAAATTGAATATTATACGTGTTATTTCAAAATTGTACATACATAATTCAACATATGTATGTGCTTTCTGAAAATAAATTACTCTTTGGACTATGAGTAATTCACTGATTTGAATAAAAATGTTAATTGCATTAATTTTGTTAAATTTGTTATATATATTATAAGGCTTGAGAATTGCATTGTAAAATGCAAGATGAAGTTTAATTACAGCATTATACATGAAGAATAAAATACAGTACAATATTATTAACAATCAAAAAGCTTGCAAGAAGGCAAGCTTGCTGCAAACTTGGCAAGCTGGCAGCAAACTTGGCAAGCTGGCCGCAAACTTGGCAAGCTTGCCGCAAGCTTGCCACAAGCTTGCCACAAACTTAGCAAGCTTGCCGCATGCTTGGCAAGCTGGCAGCAAGCTTGCCACAAGCTTGCAAGCTTGCAGCGAGTTAGTACTAACCTTGCAGAAAATAGCGCAAGCTCATATAAGCTTGCGGCAAGGGGTAATGAGTTTTTAGTAAAGTAATATTTGTTACTTTCGGGCAAGCTCGGTGGTCGAGAGGTTAAGACGTCTACACTAGCAAGCAGGAGGTCGTGGGTCGCCTGTGAAGTTTTTTCCACAGACACTCGGAAAGCACTGAGTATACAGTGCTATACACACGTCGGTGTAGGGCAAAATTAAAGTCAATTGTTTATCACCTGATGCAAGAATTTCATCAAACTATAATATTTGTTAGTTTAATAATAATTACCAATGTTGTACCTTCGCTTTACCGTTAGTTTGTTGAGCTTGAAGATCACCATCAAGAGAGTCTTACCTGAGAGCAGCTTGGCGGAGCATGGTGACAAGACGAGGGTACGGGTTTGGAGGAAGGTTACTACCAGTAAGTAGCTCTAGTAAGTACCCATGCCATACGACGTCTAACCTGATATCCACCATATACTGCAAATACGAAACGTGACATTGGAACACTCGAGTCTTGAAACAACTTGCCAATCTTTACTTCAATCAAATCCCTTATATCATTATGGTCATATGCCCATATGTCATATGCCCACTATAAGGATGAATTGCACACATTGGACTACAAGGGAAACTGACAAGGTACATCAATAATATTTTGACAGGACAGGACTCAAACCTATGACCTCTGGATTACCGTGCATCGGTTGCTTTCTACCAACTGCTCTATCTAGCGCTATATTGGCGATTTCCCAATTGTCAATAGCTTGGTCAATGGGGCACGAGTCAGAAGCTATTAAACCTATACATGCTGTGCAGTTACAGGGATCACATTGCAAGTTACGATGCTAAACCTGGGAAGCGACAGGCAGGGGATATCACTTAGAGAGGATGCAGCATTACTTGTATTAATCTACCCTAAAAACCTCAAAAATCCATACCCTGATTTTGCCTGACTTTGATGGATTCACAGTATAGCCCAGTGCTTTTGTTGGATTCAGGACTATGTAGACCAGTCATGGATACTTTGCCTTTGCCACTGCACCAATTCTATTATAGTCCAACAATTGGGGTACCTTTTACTGCATGTTGATGGATTTTGGAGGATTTGGGATGGTTCCAAGCAAAAATGCCTAGGGGATTAGGATTAATTCAATCATCAAATTATCCACAAACAGCCAAGAAACCAGGAAAAAACTCTAGAGCACATTAGTCGAAACATAGAAGATTATACAGTTCTTATCAGAACCACAATCTCACTTTGTGATAGTTGAGATCCAAATCACAATTTATCCACTAGAATAATCTTTGACAAAAAAATCACCATGGCAATGCCCATTGTATTTTTGTCGCTTCAACAGATAGGATGTACTACATTACCTGCATGAGAACAGCCTCGGTTACCATGATACGAGGCCAGTTGCTAAGCGACTTCACCTCATCTATGATGATCACTGTGAAAATTAAGAAAGTATACAAGAAACAACTTTGTTAGAAGGCAATAAAAGATGGCTGTCTGCAGAGCTGGGACAGAGTTTTTGTTTTGATATATACATTCATCCATGATGTAACTGTACACCTCAATATTACTTATTAATCCTAACCTTCCCAAATCCTCCAAAATGGGTCCCTATGGGTTTGTGTACATTTTGGCTTAGTGTCAGGTGTAACAGAGGCTGGCAGTGGGCTGATAACGATCATCAATCATCCATGGCCAGGTAGTCATCACAAAGCCTTCTGTGGGTGTTGTTTGATAGGTCTGTGGTATTTAGGCCAATGAATACTTGTAGGTTGGGGGGGGGGGGATATGGGGGATGGATTGGGGGGTGGAAGGATTGTGGGTACTTATTAGTAATGGCAGCTGGATGGCAGCTGGCATTTATGAATGGGCCAGGACCATCTATAGGGGTTGTTTTCAAGACTATTTTTAGCACAGCATGTTTTCTGTGAGTAGGAGTTACAGATATTGTGGTTTAAAATAACGATTTTAGAAATCTACTGTAAAAAACAGTAGGTCTCCTGACTATGTTTCTAACTAATTAACTAATTAATTAACAAATAAAACATTAAAAAATAGTAATTGTTTTAATTAATAAAAAACATCTCTAGACCCTCTGAAACATGTTGACCTTTATAAAATTGGGGAATCAGTTAAATTAACCCAGGTAATTAACGATTTTATGCCCTACTGTAAACAACAGTGGGTCCCCTGGGACAGTGTGATTTTCTTGACCAAACGCGCCGCAGTGTTTTAACAGTGGATAATATCAATGGTTCTCGTATCTACTCATTGTAAAAACATTATAATCCTAACCATATCTGATAAACATATAGTATGCCCATTTGCTTACACATAACCTGAATCCTCCAAAATCCTAAGTAGTAAAATCCTCAGTAGTAAATAAGCAAGCACATGACATGTATGCACACATGTGTTTCTAATCTGTGATACATGTACATGGCCAGGGACCCTCCCTGCATGCATGGAGCAATAAACAGTGTCCACTGACCCAAGCGCTGACCTTGCAATCACTACAACAAACATGGATGTACATGTACCATGGAAAGGCAAGTATGCCTAATAAACTCAATCCTCCAAAATCCTTTAGCAAAGAGTATGTAGCATGTAACCTGAATCCTTCAAAATCCTTCACTTTGGCAAAGAGGATTTTTGGAGGATTTGGGATGGTTAGGGTTAATGACCTAATTAATACTAACCTTTATTCAACTGTTGATTTATCTCTTTGGATTCCACACCATGCATTGTCTTCCATGCATTAGAATCTGCACTGATGACAAGGTTGCTATCTTTTACGGTTTTGTCTGGCTGTAGATTTCACAAATAAAGGATAAACTGTTAACTCAAAACTTATAGGTCCTAATTAATAGCACGACCTGGTTGTCTTAAAATGCTCAAATGTCAAAGTTAACCCTCCTATGTACAGTGCAGTTTGCCATAGAATTGTTAGACCTTTCAAAACCTTTCAAGTTTGCTGTACTGAAGGGTTTTGAAAGGTGAGAAAACTGTCTGACAAAAGGGACCTATGAAAGGTTTCGAAAGGTGAAACAACTCTCTGAACAAACTGGTGTTGAAATGTTTCAATACCTTTCAAAGGGTATTGAAAGGTGTGGTAGTTCAGTAGCAACAAATTCTGGAGGGTTTTAAAGGGTTCATACATTATTGATAGCCATTTTGCCAGTAAGCAGATTTTGAAAGGTTTTGAAAGGTCAAACCATAGGAGGGTTAAGTATGATGTTAACCCTTTGACTGCAAGGGTCAAAATCAGTCAAAATGTTGATATACTTGCCATTGTGCACTTACAAGTCAAACACTGTCAAACCTTACGTGTAGTAAGTACATTTACAGGTCAAAATGAGTTGACTGTTTTTGACTGGTAAAAGTATTGTCTTGTATTGTTCTGGGTGGTCAAAATGATGGTAAAAACAGTTCAAAAAATGCCCTATGTGCACATTTGGGTCATAGTCAAAACAGTTGACTGATTTTGACCACTATAGCTACTTGCCACTAAAGTTCAGCTAAAGTTCAGCTAAAGTAGGAGGGTTAAGATTTCAGGTTCAGGTTCAGATTGATTTATTTCCACAGTATTAAACCAAAGGAAGTTAATCACAGAAAGTTACATGTAAATGAAATATATAAAGATGTGAATAAAGTAAATGTGATACTGCAGAGGGATCCATTAAGAAGCAAAGCTTGTAGACAATGGTCCCTATAAAGCAAGCACGTACATTGAGCCTATAGAAATAAAAGAGAGCATACCATTGGGAGGACAAAACTAATTTAAACATACAGATGTGAACAAACAAAAACAGACAAGTACCTAGGGACATGGACTACACAATACAATAGGCCAGCGAACTGGATTTAAAATGAACAATTGCATTACAGAGATACAGAGATTCAGCGATAAGATTCCAACATAATAGATTTGTATATACGCTTATAAAAGTAGAAATGTTTTTTGAGGATTTATGTTTGCCAGTAAATGAGTTCCAAAGCATGGGTCCCTCGTGTTTAACCGTTTTATGGGCAAAAGAAGTGCGAGTATATGGAATGTGAAAATTTGAGGCTTGACGAGTGAAGTGAGAATGAATTTCAAAATTCCGGGAAAAAATACTATCTATTAGTACCGATGAGCTAATCAGAATGCGCTAAGGACTTGTTTGCACTGAACTGACAAAATCATGAGTTGAGCAATGATATACAAATATAACATGGTTTGAGGTGCATGGACAGTCGATATTAGCTCCCCGAGGTATTGGAAGTTGACAAACTAGTTCCCGAGGCGAAGCCGAGCTAGTTTGTCAACTTCCAATACCGAGGGGAGCTAATATCGACTGTCCACCCGAAATAAACCATGTTATATTTGTTTTACTATACCTCATACATATTCAGTTGCCATTACAATAATAAGGAGAATCATTGAGCTCGGGAAAACGCGAATTGACATTTACGTGTGCCGCCATCTTTTCATGTGTATAGGGCCGGTGATGTTCGCGCGTGCGTACTACACCCGTGCGACTGTTCCCCGATTGCTTCGTAAAGCACATGCGTAGTAGTTTAACGCATATGCATTAAACTACTACGCATGCGTATTTACACTGTGCGTGAATACTCGCGGGCGCTTGGTAAACAGCCAAAATAGCATCTGGCATGTGATGGTGAATGGACCAGTGAGAATTCGGCTCTCGATCATGAATATGTATGAGGTATAGTAATACATTTTATCTGCCTAGTTAGCTCAATTGGAAGAGCTATATATATGTGGTATGCTATCAGAGTTAAGCAATGTTGATGTCAGTCAGTACTTGGCTGGGGTATTGTGGAGTGCCATGGTCGAGCGGTTTAGTGCATCGGATTTGTGTTCTGATGGCCGAGTCGTCAGAATTTGGGTTCGAATCCCAACCGCGTCCGGGGTACATGTGTCCTTTGAGCAAGACACTTTACCATAATTGCTTCTCTCAACCCAGGAGAAAATGGGTACCTGCGAGGGCAGAGTTAGTTATTGTGTTTGATTAGCCCATATGCGCTGAAATGGCAGCAATTGAGCTGCATGGTAGCAATTAGAAATTGGTCCATTTCAAACTTGTGTATACTTTAGGCCTGAACAATATATGATTCTGCTATACATTAAAGGAGGCAGAAGGTATAGAACTTCTGTTCTTTTTATTACTATAGATTTCATGATTTGCCAAACAATATTGAGGAATTTAATATAATACATAAATTGAATATTATACGTGTTATTTCAAAATTGTACATACATAATTCAACATATGTATGTGCTTTCTGAAAATAAATTACTCTTTGGACTATGAGTAATTCACTGATTTGAATAAAAATGTTAATTGCATTAATTTTGTTAAATTTGTTATATATATTATAAGGCTTGAGAATTGCATTGTAAAATGCAAGATGAAGTTTAATTACAGCATTATACATGAAGAATAAAATACAGTACAATATTATTAACAATCAAAAAGCTTGCAAGAAGGCAAGCTTGCTGCAAACTTGGCAAGCTGGCAGCAAACTTGGCAAGCTGGCCGCAAACTTGGCAAGCTTGCCACAAGCTTGCCACAAACTTAGCAAGCTTGCCGCATGCTTGGCAAGCTGGCAGCAAGCTTGCCACAAGCTTGCAAGCTTGCAGCGAGTTAGTACTAACCTTGCAGAAAATAGCGCAAGCTCATATAAGCTTGCGGCAAGCTCTTTATGATTGTGGCAAGCTCGTGGCAAGCTCTATTTTCTGTAAGGGTATACTCCCCAGGGAGCTGAGATGGTTTCAGGAATGATTTATGAACCTGATGAGCAGGGGTAATGTAATGCGCCTTGAGCACCAGTTTGGTGGATACGTGCGCCATATAAGTCCACATTATTATTATTATTATTATTGTAACTAGAGTTAGCTGACTGAGATGTATGCATACCCGAGTCAGGTGTCATGGAGGCATGTGTGTTATATCTACAGTGCCGGGTCCTGTGTACTGTAACTGGAGTTAGCTGACTGAGATGTATGCATACCCGAGTCAGGTGTCATGGAGGCATGTGTGTTATATCTACAGTGCCGTGTCCTATGGATATGGCACGTTAAGCCACAGGTCCTGTGTACTGTAACTGGAGTTAGCTGACTGAGATGTATGCATACCCGAGTCCGGTGTCATGGAGGCATATGTGTTATATCTACAGTGCCATGTCCTTTGGACATGGCACGTTAAGCCACGGGTCCTGTGTACTGAATACAGTGGACGTAAAAGAACCAAGAACACTTATCGTGAAAGACTAGGGGTTTGTCACAGTGTTTCTAGTTCACCTATCAGTCTCTAAGTCTAATAGTTCAAAGCTAGGCCCAGAGGCAGCACAGTGAATCTCACTGATCAGGCTACCCAGGATAAGAATAAAAGATTATGTATTATATTTAAGATATTATGTTATATTGTGTTGTTTTTTTCAGATGTGTTTTATGTAGTTTTCTATGTCGGTAACTTTTTTTTACAGTAATTGTTTGTACTCCTAATGTTTTTAAATTGTAAACATTGTAGCAATTTAGCCTCAGGGCTACAAATGCATTGTTTCAACAACAACAACAACAACAACAACAACAACAACAACAACAACAACAACAACAACAACAACAACAACAACAACAACAACAACAACAACAACAACAACAACAACAACAACAACAACAACAACAACAACAACAACAACAACAACAACAACAACAACAACAACAACAACAACAACAACAACAACAACAACAACAACAATATAAATAAATAAATAAATAAATAATAATAATAAATAATAATGAAGTAAAGTGCCGGTATAAATAGTAAAGCGCCAGTATCCGCCAATCATGATGCTCATGGTGCATAAATACAATATAAATTAAACAGAGAAACAACAGAAAAGATGGGTTTTGAGGGATGATTTGAATGATGACGGGGATTGGGGTTGGCGAAGATGACAAGGAAGATTGTTCCAAATAAATAAATAAATAAAAATGAAGAGGTGGGGGGAATATACAGATCAGCCGTTGGTTTTCTCATACCTTATGTTTTCCTGTGCTTGTCATTACTCTTTCATCTCCATCACCAAATGCCTCTCTACATACACTCACTAAAGCCTGATCAAAACAAAACCAACCATAAAATACACTTTTGGTAAAATGTCTGAAAATGCATCCAGTCGATCTTTCAAGTTGTGTTTTTTTTTCATCATTTAAAAAATGGGTAAACGCTATCATGATTTTTGAACAAATAATAGCTTTCCTGTCATTTCAGTTAGTATATCTGTTTGTTCACATCCATATATAGTAACCGTCCCCAAAGCAATTACTCTATGAGGTACTCGTCCAACTTCTTCCCACGTTACTGCCTCACTTTAGAATTCCTTACCTGTATCCTGTTTCCCTGCTACCTATAATCTGTCCCAGTTCAAACGCAATATCAACAGTTATCTTAAGTAAGACTAATTGCGCTGACACCATGTGAAATTCTCTATTGAGTAGTAATTAGTTCTTAAAAGAATTGGAGGTTACAATTCAACGTTTCAATCAGTCTTACTTATCCTCTTCACCATGTAAAGCTACAAGTTTTACCTAACAGTTATCTTTCTACTTTGTGAATTCCTCTTTTTCTTAGCTTTTTAGCCTTTTCCCCCTCTTTATTTAGTCCTCACCTTGAGTAGCCTTTTTAAGGCCTTGTGATGGGTGACCTTCATAAAAAAATGTTTTTTTTTAAATTACCTGAAACTGAATATGTTTGAAGAAGACCATAGCATCCTCCGTCATCACAAGTTGAAGGGTAGTACAGTAGTCTTGTACATAGCGCAACTTCCTCAGGTCCTGTACACAAGAATACCAGAGAAATAATAATAATAATAATTATAATAAAGATTTTTAGCGCGCGGAAACAAAGAAAAAACATTAATACAAACAATATACAATGATAGCATAGGGAAAACAAATTATGTACCGAGATACATGTACCTACAATGCAATTACAAATATACATCATCTTTGAAGAATTGTGACATAAGATGAGTTTTAAGCATCGACTTGAATCTGGTTATACTATGACAAGATTTGAGGTTAGTTGGAAGATGATTCCAGAGTCTCGGAGCTGCGACAGAAAACGACCTATCACCCCAGTTCCATTTTGAAGTTGGTTCCTTGAGGAGTGACATGTTGCTGGAGGGCAAATTGCGTGATGGAGTGTAGACTTTAAGTAGTTCAGAAATATAAATTGGAGCAATGTTATTAAAAGATTTGTGAACAATTAGCATAAGTTTAAAAACAATTCTCTGTGAAACAGGAAGCCAGTGCAGTTCTTTCAAGATTGGCGTGATATGGCATGACTTTCTGAAGACGAGATATTTGATTCTGCGGAAGACCGTAAAGGAGAGCATTCCCGTTATCGAGCCGTGATGTGACAAATGCATGTATAATTTGTTCAGCAGCACTTTTATTCAAGTATTTCCTAATTCGGCTTATATTTCTGATATGAAATGTTTATAAAGTAATGATAACAATTATTTGGGAGAATAATTATTTGTGAGTTTTGTCATCAAGGGCGAGTTTTATCATCAAGGGTGTGAAATCACACTTGAAAGAAATATTGTATTCAATATCAATGCATAAATAGCGATAATTTATCTCAACTTTTTTCTTACGCGCAACATTCACAGCCGTTCAACAAATCTGACTGGACAGAAAGGAATTTTATTGACAGCTGTTGATTGGTCCATTATCAAATGCCAACAATCACATAGGTATCTACTGCACTGTAACCTGTAAACTACTGTAAACCATGCAACATTATACAGTATATAATATGGTACAAATTATATTGATCGTTTTAACACTCGCTAAGTGAGACTGTGGTTCTGTGAGTTTGTGAGATTGTGGTTCTGTCTTCTCTACATGTCGTCCAGCCTGCTCAAGTCATCGTCAGGCTTAGGCAAAACGTAGAGATGACCAATAGGGATCTTTTAACAGAACCTCAAACACATTTATAGCGATAGTTGCGATCCAAACCACATGGTATTATGTATCACAAACTGAACATATATCATCTATATTCCTTAAAATTCAAACTTACAAGTGACTTGACGACAAATCTGTACATGGTGTTACTGCAAACTAAACGGATATCATCTATATTCCCTAAATTCAAACTTACAAGTGACTTGACGACAAATTTGTTGGGGATTGTTGGATCTGGAAGCAGCATCTGCAGCAAGAGTTTACCGAGGATAGAATGAGCAACATGGAACTCGGATGATCTGGCTCGTAGCTCAGGATCTATGGTCGACAGAAGCTTACTCCTGTATTCCATAAATTGCTGAGTGATGAAGTCCATCTCTTCCTGCAAAGAGGAGGGTGAATCATTGAGGTGCACGTCAGAAGAAGAAACAATTAGGAGTTTTTTGAAAGAAAAAAAAATTGACATCCTTTAACCTCAAACACCCCATATCCTCCAAAGGGGCACATTTTTGGAAAAATTCAGCACTGTTGGAAACTAGTACTTTCACCTCTTCAAATGGGGCAAAATTACTACCTGGCAAGAAGTACAGGCCATAAGTGCTGAATATGAAAGATCAGCGAAAATGCATGGTGCATTTTTAAGATAAGGGCATGTTTTCAAAAGTGCACTGGAGGATTTGGGAGGATTCAGAAAGGTTCCTAGCCAGAATACCTAGGGGGTTATAGGTTAAATATGTACCGCCCGTGTTTTTCGCTATTTTGATAGCAATTTCCAAAATAATAAATTGTCATCAAAACATTTCTATTTTACTCAAGGGGTAGGATAAAAAATGCTTTAAAAATGTTCACTTACACACTGAAAATAATCAAAAAGAAGCATGGTTATACAGTGAAAATGTCTTGAAATGAATTCATGGTGGGTCCCATCATAAATTCATTTAGGCAATGATTTATTTACTGTAAAATTAAGCTTCTTATTATAATTATGTGAGATATCTCATTTAAAGGTATTTGTTGTGAAGGAAATGATCAAAGTTCAGATGAAAACAATTTGTCGGTTAAAAAAAGTGGAAAACATCTTGAAGCTTTAAAAAAAATAATAATCAGTTACAAAAAAGGATCTTTAATTTATTTATTAAGTAACCATTATGACATTGGTAAATATTTATTTGGAAATCTTAAAAATTGTCTTAGATAGATAGATAGATAATGGTTTATTGCATTCTACTTGTTCACCGCCAGCGGTGGAATTGGCAGAATAGTTACATTTTTACGAATTCAGATACCATTGGAAAATAATAATAATTTGCATTAAAAAATAAATAACCAAAATAATTATAAATACATGTATATGTGTAAGGAAAAAGTGTTCAAAATGCTTATGTACATCGAGAAACAAATAATACGTACATTAAATGATGTGAGGACATACATAATATATAATGCGCCTTGAGCGCCACTTAGTTGGTGGATACGTGCGCTATATAAATCTATACATTATTATTATTATTATTATTATTATTATACAATGTATATAAAATATGGAATGATAGGGATAGTGGCTGTATATTACGGTGATGAGAATGAAGGTCGGTTGATAGGGATAAACATTCCCTATCCTGTGGATTTGTGTTCTGATGGCTGAGTTGTCAGAATGTGGGTTCGAATCCCAGCCGTGACCGGGGTGCTTGTGTCCTTGAGCAAGACACTTTACCATAATTGCTTCTCTCCACCCAGGAGTAAATGGGTATCTGTGACGGCAGAGTTAGTTGTTGTGTTTGATTAGCCCTATATGCGCTGTAATGGCAGCAATTGAGCTGTATACTCCCCAGGGAGCTGAGATTAGCACCTGATGAACAGGGATAATAAGGTAATGCGCCTTGAGCACCAGTTTGGTGGATACGTGCGCCATATAAGTCCACATTATTATTATTATTATTATTATTATTATTATTATTATTATTATTATTATTATTATTATTATTATTATTATTATTATTATTATTATTATTATTATTATTATTATTATTATTATTATTATTATTATTATTATTATTATTATTATTATTATTATTATTATTATTATTATTATTATTATTATTATTATTATTATTATTATTATTATTATTATTATTATTCACATCAAACAGGGAATTAACTTCATATTGGCAAAATGAAATTGAATTCACGAACTGCATTATATATACCAAATTTCAAAACATTTGTCTCTTAATTAATTTGTAAAACTCCCGTTTTTTCTTTTGTTTTGTATGATTGTGCGTTTTGACATGTAATTGTATTGATGGATCAACAATAAAACACCTGGAAAAGGCAAAAGAGAGAAAAAACTTCCTATTGGAAGCAAGGGAAAGCGGGAGAGGACCAGAGAGTGGATGAATCAGACTGCTGTTTTATTACCTCTTTATATGTGACAGCTAACAGTTGTAGAGTTGTATTGAGAGACATTGCAGCGTGCCATGATGCAGCAGTGCTGTGCAGATACCTGTACAGCTCTATCTTGACCTCAGAGCTTTTTGAACTTCTGTAAGGCAAAATGTATTTTGTTACAGGTCATATTTTCAAATGAATTGTACGTGCCAACTAAATGGCTGTTATGATAAGAAGGCATGAATTCTTGATCCATACGGTCTTGGTTAAAAGATGCATTTCCATCTATTTTCACTATTTTAGCAGATATTTTTCTTTTTTCATTGGAACATTGCTATTTCACAAACAAATACTTTAAAATTAAATATTTAATAATACAAAAACAAATTGAACAAATTAAAAAATAAATTGCCCCACAGCAATATATTTGACTCCATATATTTACCCTTAACCCTTCTGTGACTGCAAGGGTAAAAAATCAGTCAAAATTTGAATATACTGCCAAGGTATATCTAGTGCACTTAAAAGTCAAACTGTCAAACCTTACATGTAGTAAGTACATTTACAGGTCAAAATGAGTCGACCGTTTTTGACTGATAAAAGCATTGTCTTGTATTGTTGAGGGTGGTCAAAATGACAGTCAAAACCAGTCAAAAATGCCCCTGTGTGCACATTTGGGTCAACAGTCAAAACAGGCAGTTGACTGATTTTGACCTCTACAGCTACTTGCCACTGAAGTTCAGCTACAGTAGGAGGGTTAAAGGGGAAAGAATTTCCACTGCCTCTCTCTTGACAAATTTCTGGCTACACACCTGAAACATAACACCGTTACATCCTGCTGAAATGTTCCAAGCAAAATAATCTGGCAAATAGCACTAAACGGATGACACTCTGATGGATTTTTCCTACCTGTCTACGAGAGCAAGGAGGAAGGCAAGATGAGCCAGTCTGATGGAGTCTCTCACTGGGTGTAATTTGGCTATCTGCTTCTGCCATCTTTCTCTGCAATGGGTGGGATACAAATTGAGATAAGTTTCATTGAAAAATTCTGATTGACAACCTAATTGGACCATCTACCAGATGTAGTCTGTTTTAAAATGCTTAGCGAAAATATTTGCTTAGCTAAAATCTCTTCTCAGCAGCTCAATGAATCCTGTTCATAAATGTATTGATTTTAAAATTTTGACTATTATTTTTAAATACTACAGTGATTGCGCACCTTCATATGTCAAAGAACTTATCAACCAAATTACAGTGGACTTCGCTCCAGTTCAGATTCCCAGATATTAACGCAGCCAAAAACTAATTTTAAGTCTTCTAGCAAAGGTTTCTATTCTGCAGCACCTGATTTTTGGAATGGTCTACCATATGTCATTCGTCATGCTGTATCACTTAAACAATTCAAGTCATTGCTTAAAACCCACTTATTTTAATCATCATACATTTTTAAAAGTAAGAGTAATTGCGGTGACACCATGTGAAATGCTCAACTGAGTAGTAATTAGTTCTGAAAAGAACTGGAGGTACAACTCGACGTTTCGATCAGTATGCTCTGATCGTCCTCAGGAGAATGCCGGACTCTGGAAAACGCTGCTGCTTAAGTAGACTGCTGGAGGATCATCCCATGAATGGAGGATTAGTTCGTTGAGACGCGCAGGCGGGAACTGTGGAGACTAGGATCCTAGGGGTTGGGGGAGAGGAGTGTGTGCTCACTGAACTGAATCAGTTGTTAACAAGCACAGGGGGATGGAGGGTGGTTGACTTAGGATATAGGAGATCCCTCAGTCTGGGGTGGGTTTTTGCTTTGTTTTTCCAATTTGTTGTAAAGCACTGTGATACCTCATTTAAGAGCGCTTTAAAAATGCCTTAATTAGTTCTGAAAAGAACTGGAGGTTACAACTCGACGTTTCGATCAGTATACTCAATCAGTATTCTCCTGAGGACGATCAGAGCATACTGATCGAAACGTCGATTTGTAACCTCCAGTTCTTTTCAGAACTAATTACTACTCAATTGAGAATTTCACATGGTGTCACCGCAATTAGTCTTACTTATTATTATTATTATTATGAAATCGAGCCCTGTTCGTAACATTCACAATTTTTTCGTTATCTCTGGATCATCACTAAGCCAACTCACGTGATTGGTCCTGTAACTGCATTTGCATACATGAGGTCACTCCCATCATTCCTCTCTTCTTCCTGTAGTGATAACATACTGTCCTCCATACTCCGTCTCCTCTGTGACCGAGTTTCCCTGGTACCCCTGGTGCTGGTGGCACTGCCGGTGCCATGAATCTCCTGACGTTTTAATGTCATCAGGTAGCCATCGGCGTGGGCTTTCTTGAGGAAGAAACCCTCGTACAGTGTCATATAGGGAAGCTTGGCAAAACTTGTGAATCTGTGAGAAATGGAAAAAAAAATGTAGGACAGTATGGTATCACTACAGGAAGAAGAGAGGAATATCGCGGCACCCGCTGCTATATAGGATTCTAGCCAGCCAATCGACATCGGGCAAGACGTCTGCACTAGTAAGCAGGAGGTCGTGGGTTCGAATACCGCCCGAGTCGCCTGTGAAGTTTTTTCCACAGACACTCCAAAAGCACGTCGATGTAGGGCAAAATTAAATCAATTGGAAAAAAAAAAGAATTGTGATTTTCATCACAAGATCCAATAAAATTAGTCTTTAGGACATGTGTTAATATTTGGTCCTTTGTAAAACAATTCTCGGCTATATATTGCTATAATTTATTCTCAGAATTGAACATAGGAGCTGGACAAAACTTGTGAATCTGTGAGAATTGGAGTGGGGAAAAAAAGATTTTCCTCAGGAATTGAGTCTTTAGGGCATGTATTCATATTGCTACAATTCATGTCCACAGAATTCATGTCCTCAGAATTAAACATAGAGGCTGGGCAAAACTTGTGATTCTGTGAGAAAAAAAAGAGACAGGATACCTCAAAATGAGTCTTCAATTAAGACATGACTTGTTAACTTTTTTTGTGAAATAATTCTCGTCTTCAGATTGCTACAACTCATGAGTTTATTCTTAGAAATAAAAATTTTGGAAATTTAAATATCATAGAGATAAAAACCTTCGACAATCGGCATTAATATTCTGTTTGTACACCAAGTCATGTTAAGAGCTTATCACTGAACATTCCTTCATCGTCTTCTCTTCACAGGTTTCTTCAGACTTACGAGCTTACACAACTATAGGCGCTATTGAGGAATCCTAGGGTTGATTACCAGAAAGATATAAAATAAATAAATAAGGCCAAAAAAAAAGTCTCCGGTTTCTGCATTTTTAATTTTCTTTTTTGTGTGCAATGAAACTATGTCCAATTGCAGCCAAAATTGCTGGATCGATTGGAACTCTGCTGTGCTGTGCTTTAAATGACTTTTTCACATAAGGGTATGAATGTTTGCCCGATTTGTGTGGCCTCTCTTAGCCACCATACTTTGTATATATGGGAAATTTGGTCCCTGCATATACAATGTATCACGTATTTCCCTAGCTCTAGCCTAACAGAGTAGCTCTCATTTCTATGTACTTTTTTCTTTCTTTTCAAACTTACTTCTCATTACTTGAATTTTCTGAAGTTTGTACAAAATGGAGAATGTACTGTTTACTGCCAGCACGGTACATCTTCTTTTCTTTGTCCAGAAGAAACAAACACTGCAATAAAAAGAAATCAAGTTGAACGATCAGCCAATTTATGTATACTAATTATCGACCAAGTTAAAGGGACAATATCATCACGATCAACAGGTCATGGAATCGGAGTGCTAGTTTTAGATTATAAACTTTATAGTGACTGAAAATAACACCCCACATGATAAGGTCATATTACCATTGCTGCTGCATAAATGAGTCAGTAGTTTTCAGTCACTGTGTTCATCTTAAACTAGGACGCCGATTCCATGCCCTGTTGAAAGTCTGCTCTGATCGTGACGATACTGTCCCTTTATATATACTACTCAAAACAATTTAGGGAACACCGGAATAATCTCAGTTTAAGCAAGATCATTTATTTCAGATAAACACAATGTTTCACAGAATTGATGAGAAACAACTGCACAATGAAACAGATGATAAAGGATGCATGTAGTGATTACACATTTCATGACATGACTACTGAAAGAGAGAGGGGGTTGCAAATGAAAATCCCGGTTCACGGAACATTTCAAACCTATTTGATGTTAAAAATCCGGTGTTCCCTAAATTGTTTTGAGTAGTATAGTTATGGACAGAGTTGTTTTACCTGAAGAAATTGTTTGTCTTTTGTTGTGTAATCCATGTTTGTGTTTTATGCTAATTTTTTACTATCTTATCATGTGCGCCAACTTTCTGTATATTTTTTGGGCCAAATTTTGCTGTCTAGCTGTTTTTAAGGAAAAAGTGAACCCACAAAAGGGGCAAACACCCATATATGAATTGTAAAATCCAATTTATATTCATAAACTTATTATTTGTTTCAGTCTGGTTTAAAATCGCTTAAAAATGGGTTGTAAAACCATTGGATGGTACTGTAAGGCCATGGCTGGCCATGAGGTGGCATGGCTGATCAGTTTAGTGCACTGGACTTGTGTTCTGATGGCCGAGTCATCAGAATGTGGGTTCGAATTCTGATCACGATCGTGGTAGCTTTAGCTAGACACTTTACTGTAATTGCTTCTCGTCACCCAGGAGTATAAATGGGTACCTGTAAGGGTAGAGAATTGTGTTTGATTAGCCCTCTTGCACCCAGGGAGCTGAGGCAGATTACTGGAATGATATTGGTCGAGTGACCAGCTACACAATCTGCTTTTCTCCCACGTTCTAACTACTCAACCGCAACCAATCTCATTGATTCACATACCTGTATTGTAATTGGCTGCTTGTTTTTTACGGAATCCCCGACCGCGTCCCAAAAATCATCCCATTGCCCTCTGGCCTGGTCAAGAGTCCAGAAGTCACCTGTGTCTGTAATGGTCGCTGATTCCCCAGGGTGGGACCCAGGCACAGAAATTCCTGAACAGAAGAATCGTGGGAACTTCAGAATCTTACTAACATTATTATTACAAGTACACTGAATTTTTATTTCTGAAAACCAAGAATTCCTCAAACGAGCCTATAAATCACTGTAGCTCATAATCCTGAAGAAATCTGTGAAGAGAAGTTGATGAAGAAATGTTCCATTTTAGAGGTTGGGTGAAATTAAACCCCAGATAAATATTCTGGCTAGCAAAACTTGTGTAATCAGGTCATCAATTGATATAATTTTGCCCTACACCGACGTGTGTATAGCACTGTATACTCAGTGCTTTCTGAGTGTCTGTGAAAAAACTACACAGGCGACTCGGCCGGGATTCGAACCCACGACCTCCTGCTTACTAGTTCAGACGTCTTAACCTCTCGACCACGGAGCTTGCCCGATGACAATTGGCCGGCTAGAATCCCATATAGCAGCGGGTTCCACGATATATATAGGTTGGTGAAATTCACAGACACTCGGAAAGCACTGAGTATACAGTGCTATACACACGTCGGTGTAGGGCAAAATTAAATCAATTGTTTATTTCCCGACGCAAGAATTTCACCAACCTAATCAGGTCATGTCAGCATAGGTATTAGTGGGATTCTAACTAGTGTCTACATAGGTGAAAGACAAGGAAGGTCCCTGACATGGCTGACGTTTTGCATCCCGTTTTGAATCCTAACTATACATTTAAAAATTGCATAATTCTTTACACAAAATATGATTTATTTATTTTATATCTTTCTGGTAATGAAACCAAGGATTCCTCGATAGAGCGCCTATAGTTGTGTAACTTGTAAGTCTGAAGAAATCTGTGAAGAGAAGACGATGAAGGAATGTTTAGTTTCAGATGTGGGAGGGAAAATCCTAGACAAATATTCTATGAAAAACCCAGGTAATCAGGTAGAGACTGAAAACCCAATCC
Source organism: Zoroaster sp. YZ-2022 (assembly GCA_029582265.1). Taxonomy (NCBI): domain Eukaryota; kingdom Metazoa; phylum Echinodermata; class Asteroidea; order Forcipulatida; family Zoroasteridae; genus Zoroaster; species Zoroaster sp. YZ-2022. The sequence continues at coordinate 38,095,008 of CM055818.1, forward strand.
ACATGTTGGTGCTGGTGCGATGGGATTCGAACCCAAGTCCACAGAGGTGAAAGGTTAAATACTGAAGAACTGTTTATAAATGTCAAAACAATTACAAAATCGCAACAATGAAATTGCATACAAGCTACATTTATTTACCTAATATTTTGTGAGGGCAATCAGCCGTTATAGTATGACGGATATCCTCTGATACACAGTTGTTGAAGATAATAAGTGTCTACAAAAGCAAGAAAACAATAAACATTCTTTAGTTTTTATTATTTAAACTCTGATTTTGTGTTTTAAATTGCGGTAGGAAAAAGACAAGTAATATAATAATACAAATATTCAAACAGTACATTTTGTAATGATTGATTAAAATATTCACAATTAAAACAACAAATGTGTGGCGGTCCAGGAAAACCCAACACATGGTCAAATTTTTACAATTCTTGTTGAGCATTTAATCAAGTAATACACCCGTTACTGATCTCATAACAGTTTTAATGAGTTCAATATTCAAACCACAACCAAAGTTATGACCTTTCAAAGACGGTTTATTCTAAAACCCACAAAAGGAGAAATTAAGCTTCAAAGTTGGCTATGCAGTAAACGTAAATCCCTTGAACTATTAATAAGACAGGATCAGGACTAGTGTAGAGCTTTCCATTGATGGGTTATTCATAGGGGGGCGTGCTTTGGGAGAATTCATGAGCGTCGGCCAAAAAGTGCATTGTTTTAGAGTGCATTTTTTTAATCTTCTAATTATATTAAAATGCATTGGGTTCAAAAACATTCCAAAAATACATTTTATACTTTGATTTTCCTAAAAAATAATTTTAAGAGGAAATTTAAAGACAACAACTTCCATTTGGAACCAAAATCTCAAAAATGACACTATGGTAAATTTTTATGTAAATCGGTCCATAATTACAAAATGTGCGTGGTGACTTCTGACGGGTTTTCCCCCGACTGCCACGCAAATATAAGATTTGAAGCTTTGCATGGTGGAACAACAATAAGAGAAACTTTGCATCAGCACTGTGTAATATCTCTAAGGCCAAAAAAAAAAATGCTCCAGTTTCTGGTTATTGGTTGACTTCAAAATCGCTACAGTAACACACTTTTTATTTTTTTGGCCATCTTTTTTTCTTTTTTTTTTGCCAACAGGGAAATACGTGATACATGTGGAGTGCCATGGTCGAGCGGTTTAGTGCATCGGGTTTGTGTTCTGATGGCTGAGTCGTCAGAATGTGGGTTCGAATCCCAACCGCGACCGTGGTACTTGTGTCCTTGAGCAAGACACTTTACCATAAATGCTTCTCTCCACCCAGGAGTAAATGGGTACCTGTGAGGGCAGAGTTGGTTGTTGTGTTTGATTAGCCCATATGCGCCGAAATGGCAGCAATTGAGCTGTATACTCCCCAGGGAGCTGAGATGGTTTCTGGAATGATTTATGCGCCTGATGAGCAGGGGTAATAATGTACAGCGCTTTGATGCCTTGTTTAAAAGCGCTTTAAAATGCCCGACATTATTATACATGTATACGCGGGGACCAAATTTCCCATACACAAAGTATGGTGGCTAAGGGAGGCCTCACAAATCGGGCAAATGTTCATACCCATATGAGTAAAGGTCGTTTAAAGCACAGCACGGCAGAATTCCAATCGATCCAGCAATTTTGGCTGCAATTGGACATCATTTCATAGCAAAAAAAAACAAGAAAATTAAAAATGCCGACACGTGGGTCTGAGGCCATGTGCGCGGAGACCAGAAACCAGAGACTTGATTTTGTTTTGGCCCAATGAGTTGTAACAGTGTTGGTTCTGAGAAGAAGTGGTGGTTTGACAACTCAACATTTTGATTAGTATGCTCCGATCATCTCCTGAAGATGATCAGATCTCCTGACGCTGACTAGATAGAGCATGCTAGTCAACACGTAGAAAAGACCTCTACTGTTCTTATCAGAACCACAATCTCACTTCATGATAGTTGAGATCCAAACCACATGATGTTACCGCAAACCAAACTGATAATGATACTCCAAAATGCAAAGCCTCAACACTTTGATCAGAGAAGACTCATCGAACCACACACTATTAGAACTCATAAGCTAACTCAAGCGTACCTCTTGTAGATCTGGGCCATAAATAACATACTCGATTCTGAGATCAAACGAAGGGGCCTCTTGATACAGCGTTCCGGAGAAGACAGCTGGCCCAACCAAGGCAACCAAAATTTGACCCTGGATCGAAAGAATATAATATAGCAAAAACCAATTTTTCAGGATTCTTCAAATTCATTTAGTTTAAAATTGGTTACCGTTACACAAAAACCTTTTCAGGTTAGGAAAATAATTAATCATTAAAAAAAAGTATATAATAAGTATCTAAAAGCTTACATTGAGCCATTATTCTGACTGCTTTCATCTTAGAGAATAAAGGAAATGTTTTCTTGAATTTCAAAAACTTTCTTAAATTTCAAGCTAGAATGAGTACAAAAAATCTAAATTAATTTAAACTATTTTCCCGCTTATGAAACAATGTCATAAGTTTAAACTATCACAGGTTCATTGTTTAATGTATGCAAAGAGAGTACACATACTGTTCAAGAAAGCAGTTTTGTCAACATTACCAATGTTGTACCTTCCCTTCAATGTATATCTTGATTCGAAGAGAGTAAGCATTCTCATAGAAGCAGTTTTGCCAACATTACCAATGTTGTACCTTCCCTTCAATGTATATCTTGATTCAAAGAGAGTAAGCATACTCATAGAAGCAGTTTTGCCAACATTACCAATGTTGTACATTCCCTTCAATGTATATCTTGATTCAAAGAGAGTAAGCATACTCATAGAAGCAGTTTTGCCAACATTACCAATGTTGTACCTTCCCTTCAATGTATATCTTGATTCAAAGAGAGTAAGCATACTCATAGAAGCAGTTTTGCCAACATTACCAATGTTGTACATTCCCTTCAATGTATATCTTGATTCAAAGAGAGTAAGCATACTCATAGAAGCAGTTTGGCCAACATTACCAATGTTGTACCTTACCTTCAATGTATATCTTGATTCAAAGAGAGTAAGCATTCTCATAGAAGCAGTTTTGCCAACATTACCAATGTTGTACCTTCCCTTCAATGTATATCTTGATTCAAAGAGAGTAAGCATACTCATAGAAGCAGTTTTGCCAACATTACCAATGTTGTACATTCCCTTCAATGTATATCTTGATTCAAAGAGAGTAAGCATACTCATAGAAGCAGTTTTGCCAACATTACCAATGTTGTACATTCCCTTCAATTAAGCCTGTGCGTTTACGGTTATTTTTGTAAACGTGTAACCGTTTCTGAAACGGTCGGTTACACGTGTAACCGTCCGTCTCTCAGTCAAAAATTGTTGATTAAAAAATAGGTTGTTCTACGAACCGGGCGCACAATAACGATACTCATGGTGATCGAAACATTTTGAAAGGAATATAATCAATGTATGCCATACAGAATTTAATAAAAATCAACTGATTTTCTCAAGTTAAAAGTATCAAATGAAAAAAACAACTTAAAAAAATTAATAAAACACAACCTTTTTTAGTCGTGTGTTCGTGTTATTATTTCATATTTAAGACATGTGTTTATCTCGAGTTTATCTCGAGTATTTATCTCGAAATTTCTGCACCATTTTTATTTTGCTGTTCGTTCCGTATCACTATTTACGGCATTCGGGAATGTCGAACGTAGTCCCGCTGGTTGCCTGCTTTCTGCACAACGCATATGTAATCACTACAACGGCAACCAACGAAACGATGACTCATCGCCTGCCACGCTGCGAATCTAATTTTCCTATTGGCTCCTTCCATAGACTACGATATAACGAATTTTCCCATTGGCTCTCTGGTACACGAATGGCATAGACTACGATCTACGTAGTGGATTGTGATGTCGCTGGCGCTAAACGTTGCAACGGTTTTTCAGAAGTTTTGAATAAATCTGTGTGTATCGAGGTCCGCTCACTGCTAAAACTGACAATGACCAGACCATTTTCGCTACGAACAATAAAGGTTTTTAGGTTTCTGTTTCTGTCTGTTTACCAACGATTTTTTGCTTAATTGTGCATTGTGTTTTGTTCTTCAAGATTCATACCTCGGCGTATAAGCCGCACCGCGTATAAGCCGCAGGCAACTTTTACCGTGTCAAAATCAACGTATAAGCCGCGGCTTATATTCCGGAAATTACGGTACATGATAACACAGATTAACTGAGACTAACTATAATAAGCAACAAGCCCTGCCGATTGGAAAATGTATCACAAAAAAGAAAAGAAAACAAGTTTGTTATCAGCGACAGCGAGGTATATCTTGATTCAAAGAGAGTAAGCATACTCATAGAAGCAGTTTTGCCAACATTACCAATGTTGTACCTTCCCTTCAATGTATATCTTGATTCAAAGAGAGTAAGCATACTCATAGAAGCAGTTTTGCCAACATTACCATTGTTGTACATTCCCTTCAATGTATATCTTGATTCAAAGAGAGTAAGCATACTCAGAAGCAGTTTGGCCAACATTACCAATGTTGTACCTTCCTTTCAATGTATATCTTGATGCAAAGAGAGTAAGCATACTCATCAAGAAAGCAGTTTGGCTAACATTACCAATGCTGTACCTTCCCTTCAATGTATATCTTGGTTCAAAGAGAGTAAGCATACTCGTAGAAGCAGTTTGGCCAACATTACCAATGTTGTACCTTCCCTTCAATGTATATCTTGATGCAAAGAGAGTAAGCATACTCATAGAAGCAGTTTTGTCAACATTACCAATGTTGTACCTTCCCTTCAATGTATATCTTGATGCAAAGAGAGTAGGCATACTCATCAAGAAAGCAGTTTTGCAAACATTACCAATGTTGTACCTTGACATATGAGTGTAACAAATGACCTTTTGTCATCAAACAAGTCCTTCTTAGGATAATTTCAAACTTACACTGTATTCTGTTTGCTCATCTGAAGTAACAATTTTTGTTGGAGGCAGATCTTCAATCAGCCAATCATATTGCTTCAGAGCCTGCGGACTGATGCTATTGATGATGGCTTCAAGGCCCCAGGCACTGCTGTAACCTTTGATCCCATAGATATGCGGGGTCGTCGTTTGTTGCAGCTTGTTGGCGAGTTGTGCCTGGATGGCTTTTGTGGTTTTGGCAAACATGTGAAATCTGTTTGATATAAGAAGTGAACAATGTTAATAATAATAATAATGTGTGGACTTACATAGCGCACGTATCCACCAACTAAGTGGTGCTCAAGGCGCATTATATCATTACCCCTGCTCATAAGGCTCATAAATCATTCCTGAAACCATCTCAGCTCCCTGGGGAGTATACAGCTCAATTGCTGCCATTACAGCACATATAGGGCTAATCAACCAACTCTGCCCTCACAGGTACCCATTTAACCCCTGGGTGGAGAGAAGCAATTATGGTTAAGTGTCTTGCTCAAGGACACAAGTGTCACGGCTGGGATTCGAACCCACATTCTGCTGCTAACACCAGAACTTGAGTCCGGTAAGCTAGACCGCTCGGCCACGACACTCCATGTTAGTTGGATATGGGGGCACATGAAGAAAATGTCTGTTGTCCCTGACTTTATTAATCTTAATTGTTCTTGCATTCTATGATTGGTTGTGGCATATCAGGGTGTTTAAGCGGGAAACCAGGCTTTCTGCTTGTTCTCACCCATACACTCTATTTTTGCCGAGATGTAGAACAAAGAGCTATTCCAGCAGCTTTTTCCCACGTACTGCATCTCTTTGGAACTCCTTGCCTGGTGCATGTTTCTCTCCATCCTACAATCTAGACGGTTTTAAGAGGAATATCAATTCCTACCTTCAGTCCCCCCCCCGAGTTATTTTCATCTTTTATGTTTTCTTCTTATAGCCCCTTACCAAGAGTGGCTTTTAGCCTTGTTTGGGGCGAACTTGCAAAAAAAAAAAAAATTAAAGATATGGTATAGAATTGCTAATCAATAAATATGAAATATTAATCAATTTTTCCCCCTCCGGAGACATAAGTTTCGTGTTGAAATGCATGCAACAAATCTTAATGCATTTTCATTATTTTTTTGTAAATGACATGATTTAAATAAGATGAAATTTGTACGGGATGATTATATACATATTACTTTATTCTGAATAAGTATATTGATGTGTGATTTTACAAAATTAAAAAATCCTGAAAAATAGGCTGGGGGCCTGGGTCTATGTATGGTCTAGAGGACAAAGCCCCCTGAACCTCCTGGATATTTAATTTTGGAGGATTTACAGACTCGACTCCACATCCATACAAACAAAAAAATAAAGGTTTGGACACAATACAGGCTACTTCTTTCTTTCTTTAGCGGCTACTTCTCATCTTTCAAGAAAATTCTGAGGCAAAGGGAGATTTGTACAAAATTTTGAAATCAGGAAAAAATCCTGAGAAATCACAGGCTTGAATTTATAGACAGTGTACACTTTTGGTGAAATGTCTGTAAATATATACATTAATCAATTTTTTCCCCTCAGGAGACATAAGTTTCATGTTGGAATGCATGCAACAAATCTTAATGCATTTTCACTAATTTTCTTGTAAATGACATGATTAAATAAGATGACATTTGTACAGGTGTGATTGATGCGTGATTTGACAAAAGTAAAAAACCCTGAAAAATAAGCTAGGGGCCTGGGTCTCCCGTTGGTCTGGAGGACAAAGCCCCCTGAATGTTTCATTTTGGAGGATTTACAGACTCTCCACATCCATATACAAACAAGAAACTTGAGGTAATTTGGACACAATACAGGCTACTTCTTTCTTTCTTTGGCGGCTACTTCTCGTCTTTCAAGAAAATTCTAAGAACAAAGGGAGATTTGTACAAAATCTTGAAATCATGAAAAAAATCCTGAGAAATCAGAGGCCTGAATTTATAGACAGTGTATACACTTTTGGTGAAATGTAAACATATCCATTAATTCTTCATAAGAATTAAGATTCAGATTGTTCGTATTCATTCCAACATTTATCGCAGGCCATAGCCTTTTTTCAGGGGAAGGGGGAATAAAATAACAACATGAAACTGTATATGTGTTGTTTTTAATATTTTTAAGTCTGGTCATGAAAAAAAAATTATTATACATTTCTGGTAATGAAACCAAGGATCCCTCAAAAGCACACTTAAGCACTGTAGCTCAGAAGCCCGAGGAAACCTGTAAACAAGGGCACTTGCTATGCTAAGTGTTCTGGGTTCTTTTAGGTGCATTACTTTAAACCCTGCGCGGCGCCGGCCCAAAATCCATGCGCGGTTGCACCGAGGTACTGTTTGAAAAAGTACATGGGGGTTTGGGCGTAATAATCATGTGGGGTGAGCACAATCCTTTATCAAGTGTTAATTATAAGAATAGAAGTAGTCTGGGCCCAACCCAACAGATTTTAGCCAAAATTTATTTAAATTTTTGTTATAAAAATAATGAATTACTGACAAAAGTCTGATTTTTCTTCTAAATCAATTTTTTCCGACTTTATTGTGATGCTTATCTGACTGGAACAATTACAGGTAATAGTGATCAATTATTATTTGCAAATAATTATTCCCAATCCCCCCCCCCCCCAGTCAACAATAACTATCCACAGTCTGAGCTTATTTTTTAGATCAAAGGTCCCTATGAAGCGCAAAACCAAAATCCATGCGCGGTTGCACCAAGGTACTGTTTGAAACAGTACATGGGGTTTGGGCATTCATGCAACAGCCGCCGGCTAAAGTAAATACAACCCTAACCAAAGTCTGGCCCAAGCTTGATAATCTGAGCTTATTGTGTACATCAAAAGTACCGACCACATGCCCTGAAGGTTTATTTCCATTGAGCCAGTGACAGGATGATTGATTGCCTGATAAGCACTTAGTGTAGAAAACATATGGCGGTAACATGATAGTCTGGGCTGTCTGGGTTGTGCCTCGAAAATCTGTGTGATGTTGACCACTGAGGTTAACGGGGCTCTCACTATAGTTCTAGCTATGTCTGAATAGGGAACTTACGGAGAATGAAAAAAATTGGCCCAGTCAATTAAGAGAAACCCGTTAATTACAAAAAAGCGACTGTAGTAAACAGTACATGCGCTGCGCGCAGGGTTTTAATAATCTAGTACACAGGACCTATGGCTTAACGTCCCATCTGAAGGTTGAAGCAATTATGGTTAAAGGGGGTATATCATCATGATCAGAGCAGGCTTGCGGCTTGACATTGAATCCTGAACTGATAGTTTTAGATGAACTCTGATGAACCCAGTGACTGAAAATAATACCCCCACGAGCACACGCTGGTCTAGATAACAGAGCGCGCCAGATCCCATTACCGTGACACCTGTGGCTGCATAATGAACCCAGGAACCTGGCACGCCAGTTATCTAGGGATTCAATGTCAAGCCGCAAGCCCGCTCTGACCGTGACGATATACCCCCTTTGAGTGTCTTGCTCAAGGACACGAGTGCCGTGACCAGCCAGGCCGGGATTCAAACCCACATTCTGACAACTCCAGAACTTGAGTCCGATGCACTAGACTGCTCGGCCACGACACTCCATGAGTGACAAACAAATAATGATTTCAACCTCTCAGCATTGTGCCTCATCTTGCCAACAAACTCCGGGTATGGATTGTATGGAAGATGATGCTCTTGTAGTACGGACTGACAACATGCCATCATGGAGCTCATTAGATTCTTCTCTTGTATGTACTTGGTTAACACCGCCATGTCGGCAGCTACCTTGGGGTCTGATGATTGGTGGTAGTTGTAACGTTGCCTGGACGATGGAAGATTGTCACTTGGAGTACTTGACTGTAATGATATTTTTTTCAAAAGTCATATAAACAATTACAAACTGTTTCAAAAATCACTGAAAATGAAGGAAGGAAGGAAGGAAGGAAGGAAGGAAGGAAGGAAGGAAGGAAGGAAGGAAGGAAGGAAGGAAGGAAGGAAGGAAGGAAGGAATTTCATCCCTTTTGCCTTTGAGAAAGAACCTGCTAGGTTCGGAGTGTAAGGCCAATAATTATTAAAGGGGTGAAGAGGACCAGTCTAAGTTATTTCGGACTGCTCTACAATCCAAAATGTTTTGCTTGTTTGTATAATTAGTTTACTGAACTGACAGATGACAGCTGGATTTAAAACAGATTACAAAAATTATAAATGGGAAGATTTACCAAGGGGTCCAGGGAAACAGGAATACAAAAAACAAAGTGCAAAAAATCTCTTAATCTAAGTGATGTCAACAATCAACATGCACATTATTTTGTTTTCATTCTTATACGGGAATACTCTCCAATCCAGAATGGCTATTTAGTTTACAAATTTTTTATTTTATTATTATTTTATTTAACTGACCATAGCAGATGACAGCTGAATTTAAATCAGATTACAAAGATTAAATATTGGAAAGTTATCAGTGGATCCAGGGAAACAGAAATACAAAAATCAGGGTGTGACAAATTTCTGAATCTAAGTGTCAAACATCAACACGCACATTTTTTTTCCTTTTAAAATGAGAGTCAATTTGCTAGTTCTCCATGTAATAATCTCTTCTTGGAAAGAAATGATAGGTCTGAAAAAAGCAGGTTTATAATAATAATAATAATGTATAGATTTATATAGCGCACGTATCCACCAACTAAGTGGCGCTCAAGGCGCATTATATTATTATCCCTGCTCATAAGGCTCATAAGGCTCATAAATCATTCCTGAAACCATCTCAGCTCCCTGGGGAGTATACAGCTCAATTGCTGCCATTTCTAGCGCATATAGAGCAAACCATCTCTGCCTTCACAGGTACCCATTTAACCCATGGGTGGAGAGAAGCAATTATGGTTAAGTGTCTTGCTCAAGGACACAGGTGTCACGGCCGGGGCTCGAACCCACACTCTGCTGCTGGCAACACCAGAACTTGAGTTCACTGCGCTAGACCGCACGACAAGCCACTTTACGTGCATTATACAACACACGGGACCTACGGCTTTACGTCCCATCCGAAGGACGAAGCAATTATGGTTAAGTACCTTGCTCAAGGACACAAGTGTCACGACCGGGGCTCGAACCCACACCCTGCTGCTGGCAACACCAGAACTTGAGTTCGGTGCGCTAGACCGCTCGGCCACGACACTCCATTGGTTTGTTTGTTTCGACCATTTATTTTTGTATTTTGCTACATTTATCTAGTTTTAGTTCTTGAATATTAATCAAATCTAAATTTTTTGACATGTTGGAATGAACAAGAAAAATGAGCTGTCCACTAGCCCTATATAGATGGCGGTCTCCCATATTGTCAACTTCACTGACTTTTTATGTGAATAATAATTTGTTAACTTTCTCTCTCTTTTGTTTTTACCGGCATGGCTTCCAAGGGAACGTTCTTCCCTGAACTATTGGTACTATCCTTCCTCATTGGTTGTTCCTCCTGTAGCCGTGAGGGTCGACTTGACATGTTAGTCATTGGTCTGTAGTTTGCCTGTAATAACGGAACAAACATTCAAAGCTGTACAATGCAGATTATTACAGACCAAGTCTTATAGATTGGTGAACTTGCGTCGGGAGATAAACAAGTGATTTAATTTTGCCCTACACCGACGTGTGTATAGCACTGTATGCTCAGTGCTTTCCGAGTGTCTGTGAAAAAACTACACAGGTGACTCGGGCGGGATGCGAACCCACGACCTCCTGCTTACTAGTGCAGACGTCTTAACCTCTCGAACACCGAGCTTGCCCGATGACGATTGGCCGGCTAGAATCCTATATAGCAGCGGGTTCCGCGATATATATAGATTGGTGAAATTCTTGCGTCAGGAGATAAACAATTGATTTAAATTTTGCCCTACACCAAGTCTTGTTAAAAGGATTGACACCACAGTTATGGGCCAAGTGTCGGAAAATATTGCTAAGCAAATTAATCTGCTAAGCAAAATTCAACTGAGAACCTGCCAGATAAGCATGATATATAATATAACAATTTGGCTGGTAACCTTGTTTGCTAAGCTTAACTTTTTTGTGCTCAGCAAATTAGTGTGATTGCAAGACCAAGTGGCTGATCTAGCATGATAGCAAAGAATGTCGAACCCATCCACCACTTGTGCACAATGTCTAAGCATGTATTTTTAGCAGACAACAAAATGGCTAACATTTCAATGGATGTGCATACATTCATTGCTCATTCATCTCCCAAAATATTGTTTCCAATCCTCACTTGACTACACTTTCCTCTTCGTTAGTGTGTCCTCTATCATCTTTTAAAGAAAAATCTGTCTGTTTGTCATATTTGGATAGAAAAGCGGTGGTTGTATTCTACACTCTTTCTGTATGATAATTCATTTAGGTGTGATTGCATTTATAATACCTTTCCTCTCATCTGACCTCCAGCTGATGGCCAGCGTCTACTTGGTGCTAATCGCCCAGCACGAGTACGGCTCTGTCTGGAATCCATATCAACTCTATAATATGAACTCTATCAAATTGAGATGTTTGTTCAACTTCAAGAAACTAGGTACTATATTTTGGAAGAGTTTTGTTGAACAGTAAACTTTGGCAATCATGGAAGAACTGGGGATTTGAAGAAGGGTTGTCCTGTCAAGTTTCTATAGGCATTCTTCGCAGTTAAACTTTATAATGTTCTTAGCAATCTGTACGAAAATAAACAATGAAAACAAAAATAATAAGTGCAAAACTTGATGATAATTTCGAGTAATTCACCGTAATTATAATCAATACATCCCCACCCTCCCCACTTAGCACTGAAGTGTGACTTTGAAACATTTAATCAAGATTTATAGCCCCGTATTTGTCATGAAAAGTTCAGATTTCTGACCTCTTCATTATAAGTCTTTAAAACCCTAACCACCCCATATCCTGCAAAATCCTCCAAGGGGCACTTTTTGAGGAAAATACAGCACTGTTGGAAACTGGTACATTCACATCTTCAAATGGGACAAAATTACTACTTGGCAAGAAGTACAGGCCATAAGTGCTGAAAATGAAAGATCAACGAAAGTGCATGGTGCATTTTGAAGATAAGGGCATGTTTCCAAAAGTGCACTGATGGATTTTGGAGGATTCAGGAAGTTTCCTAGCAGTATACCTAGGCCCTATCCTTGGCCCTAACCCCACATGTACAAAAAAGGGGCAATTTTTATTTAACTTTGATCTGCTAATTATTACAATCTAAAACTTAGTGATGAGGTAACCTTGCCAAAGCAGACACTTTTGGCATAAAATCCATTATTCTGGGATACCTAGCTCAATTTCATGAAATTTTAAAACCTTTTTAAAATAAACAAAAATTTAATTTCACCAAAATTATCTATCTCACAATAGCAAACTTCATGCCAAAAGTGTCTGCTTGGGCAAGCTTACCTAATCACAAAATTTTAGACTGCAATAATTAACAGATCATGAGTTGAAAAATTGCCCCTTTTTGTATCGTCCATGTACGTAATTCGTCACACTCGTGAAATGACACCCTTACCTTTGGCTTAACATTTCTCGGAAAAAATACAAAACTATAGCGTATTACTGGTTGCATAAATTTATCTAAGTCGTGCTTGTTACAAAAATCAAAATCACAGTGAAATTGTATGATTTACTGGAAAGTTAGTGCTTGTGAAAGTGGAAAAAGTTGTTTAACCACTGATTTTACTAGATACAAATAGTAAGGGATTTACATGACCTCAATTTTTTTTTACAAACATCTGTAATTTTGTTGTTCTATGCCGTCAATGAGCTGTTGTCTGTGGAAACCAAAAGATATGAATGCTTTGCATTTGCAATGATTTTTTTAAACAAATACTGATCCTCAAAATGGACATATCCCTTATAGAAGAAACGAACGAAGACTACTTAATTCGTTGGTGTTTATTTCGTCGGTAGTGGAAAATTATTGAGAAAATGAAACATTAATATCATGGTTATGAAAAGAAATCTTTTATTTGACAAAATGTTAACAGCATTTTCACACATTTCAAAGTTTTAAAGTAATTTTTGCAAAAATTTTAACCACCTTCCATGTTATTGGTCTTTTAAAAATATTGATTAAAAGTTTTGAGAGCTTTTCCAAATTATACCATTTTATTTTAAAAATCTAAAACAATATTGTTTGATTAAAAACAATTTTACAACCATCTGGAATAAGATGAAACATGATTCAACTGTTTTTCTTCTTGGGTACATCTTCTGTGCCCCCATCAACTGTAACAGTTTGGGGGTGAGTCATTATACCAATATCAATTTTTTGATGACCACAATTCTGTGCATCTCAAAAAACGGCGCTCAAGACATCCACACGTATGATCATGCATTGAAATTTAACAGCATTTTACAAGAGAATCCTTCACTGAAACAAACTGAAACACCAAACTGCTAATTTCATTTGTAAGTTACTGTCCAGATGATATATCCTTAGGTGTGCCATTTAGGGTAAATTGAGGATACATGTGGGGTTAGGGCCAAGAATACGGAGCCGGGAGCCCCGAGTGAATGGAGAATCCGAAGCATGAAATTTTATACACACAATATAATAATAATAATAATAATAATAATGTAGACTTATATAGCACACGTATCCACCAAACTGGTGCTCAAGGCGCATTACATTATATTACCCCTGCTCATCTGGCTCATAAATCATTCCTGAAACCATCTCAGCTCCCTGGGGAGTATACAGCTCAATTGCTGCCTTTTCAGCGCATATGGGCTATTCAAACACGACAACCTGCCCTCACAGGTAGCCATTTACCCCTGGGTGGAGAGAAGCAATTATGGTAAAGTGTCTTGCTCGAGTCAAGGACACAAGCACCATGGTCGCGGTCGGGATTCGAACCCACATTCTGACGACTCATGCAGCCATCAGAACACAAATCCGATGCACTAAACCGCTCGACCATGCCACTCCACATGAAAATACATCAAGAAGAAGAAGAAAGGAAATTGTAGTGCAGGCAACCTGGACTCTCAACATGATAAAACCATGGAGGAAGGAAGAGGTAAAACACAACATTTTACTTGCCTATCTTGTTAATAAGTTAACGTCATGTCTTTTTGGCTCGCTCCACGCCCCTTCCAACTGCTGGAGTACCGAGTACTGGATAGTTAGTACATGCAGCGTTTGAATTGTTTTTTAAGAAGATTTCAGTTACAATTAATTAGCTAATGCTAGTATTAGTAGTAACAGTACCGTGACTAACACAGGCATGTAGACAAAATGCCTAGTAGTAGGCCTAGTACTTGAAACCATGGTTCCTAGCCACTGATATGTCTAATCAAATTAAGAAGCTGCATTTCAAACAACTGTCCGTGCATTAATATTATTATGCAGCATGACATGCTGGCGCGTCAATGTTGTCAAGCAATTATGAATTCAACCTCGATCCCTAATTTCTACAGCAATCGAAATCGAGTGTGGCAGTAACAGTGCACAACTCTCTGATCTTGCTTGCACACAAGGATGATTTATTTATACTAGACGTCTGTTGTATGTACAGTACAATTCTTCTGTGTTTACACGATGACTGTTTTATGTACAATTTACAGGGGTGTGATTTGACAAAATATGTAAAAAATCATGAAAACATGGATAGCGGGCATGGGACAAAGCCTGAACCACCCGGATGTTTAATTTTTGAAGATTTACAGACTCTCCACATCCCCACAAACAATAACCTTGAGGTTTGGACACAATACAGGCTACTTCTTTATTTCATTGTAGCTACTTTCCTTCTTTCAAGAAAAGTTTGAGACAGAGGGAGCAAGAAAAGTTTGAGGCAAAGGAAGATTTGTAAAAATTCCTAAAATCAGGAAAAATCATGAGAAATTACAGGCCCAAAATGATCTGTTCTAGTAACAGGGGATACCCTGATCTTGATTGTGAATATCAATCAGCTTGAGGTTGGAACAATTACACTCAATTTAGAGTGTGCCACTTGATAAGAATACTTTTGATCATCTGTGTCAAATTATAATGTGCACCCTGTGAGTATTCATGTACCAAACTACATGCATTCTCCATCACTTTCATTGAATTTCAGCTCCAAATTTCACACATTCTATTTCAAGTGCTGCTGAACAAATTATACAAAACACAGCAGCTCGTGTTGTAACTTTGTCCAGAAAGTCATGCCATATCACGCCAATCTTGAAAGAACTGCACTGGCTTCCTGTTTCACAGAGAATTGTTTTTAAACTTATGCCAATTGTTCACAAATCTTTTAATAACATTGCTCCAATTTAGATTTCTGAACTGCTTAAAGTCTACACTCCATCACGCAATTTGCGCTCCAGCAACATGTCACTCTCCTAAAGGAACCAACTTCAAAACGGAACTGGGGTGATAGGTCTTTTTCTGTCGCAGCTCTGAGACTCTGGAATCATCTTCCAATTAAACCCAAATCTTGTCATAATATAACTAGATTTAAGTCGCTGCTTAAAACTCATCTTATGTCACAATTCTTCAAAGATGATGTATATTTGTAATTGCATTGTAGGTACATGTATCTCGGTACATAATTTTTTTTCTATGCTATAATTGTAGATTGTTTGTATTCATGTTTTTTCTTTGTTTCTGTGCCTTGAGCGCCCAGCAGGGTGGATATGTGCGCGCTACAAATCTTTATTATTATTATTATTAAGTATGCGAGTCGATCCCAATGGTCGAGTCCAAGTCCTAGTAAAAGTCGGCTGGACTCAAGTCAGGAGTCGTACAACTCTGTCCATTACACATTACGGTATTCGAGAGGTGAAGACGTCTGCACTAGTAAGAAGGAGGTTGTGGGTTTGAATCCCGCCCGAGTCGCCTGTGAAGTTTTTTCCACAGAATATATAGAGTATACAGTGCTATACACACGTCGGTGTAGGGCAAAATTAAATCAATTGTTTATCACCCGACGCAAGAATTTCATCAAACTATAAATATCGCAGCACCCACTGGGCACTGTTATATATGATTCTTTAGCCAGCCAATCGACATCGGGCAAGCTCGGTGGTCGAGAGGTTAAGACATCTGCACTAGTAAGCAGGAGGTTGTGGGTTCGAATCCCGCCCGAGTCGCCTGTGAAGATTTTTTCCACAGACACTCGGAAAGCACCGAGTATACAGTGCTAATACACACGTCGGTGTAGGGCAAAATTAAATCAATCTATCCATTATACATAAACACAATGACACACACATGTAAGTTTGTTTATGTTGTAGACTGAGGACTCCTGTTGCTGGACTCCCATTTGGTTTGTACATGTTTTACAACCAAGGACATTTATAAACAATAACCACTAACCAAGGACCTGTTATTCCCTTTTGTTACAAGTCCTCTGTTTACATCATAAACAAATCCACACCTTCACAAAATAAAAGACAAATAAAGTGATTTTTCAAATATTCATTTTTTTTCCAGCAAGAATTATTATAGTTAACAAAAATCAATGTTAAAACAACAAAAAACACAGGTGCACTGAGTAAACTCTACTAGAATATAAATAATAAAACGTCCCATCAAAAATATTTTTCTTCAAAGCTTTTGAGCCAAAAGAATACATTCACTTATTAAATTGATGATTTAGAAATGAGTGCTGAAACGTTTCTGTCAGTACACTGCTAACGGCTTAATGACAAAATTAACATAATAACCAGGAACTTTCACAGGTTAGTTGTTGAAAGCTAGTATACACGTTTGTTAGAATGTATGTAAATACATCCAAACTTTACATTATAAGAATCTAGACAAATTTATAAAAACCAACCTGTGATTATTCGTAATTCATTCCAACCTAGAACGAACTTAAGTTCACTAAAATGTGACCGGCTCCACAAAAATGGGTATTATGGGACAAAATTAAAAAATTGAGTTACATACATAGCTGAATTGGTTACATTATAAGCTTGTGTAGGTTTGAACCCTGTGGCATTTTGCATTCTGGAGATATACTGATTTCTGCATATTCATATTGTACAAATTAACGGAAGTGCCTTCAGAGATACAGACTTTTAAACACAGCAAGTGGAAAAAGAAATGAGCTAAGAAGAAACTCTCTTGAATGCCCATAGCAACAGTTATGTTCCTTTTGAGCTCCTTCAGGAATGCTTGTGCAATATAAATTTGAATTATCAAGCATCTTGAAGTATTTTTTCAAATATTTTTGCTAATTTGCATAATGTGTAAAATTTAAACTTTTGTTTTTTCATCTTTACTCGTCAATAATAATATTTCTGTAAATCAATTATGAAAGTATTGATATAATAGAAGCCAATAAACCACAAAAAAAAAAATCACGTTGTGAATTTTTTTTTCACCCTCTCCACATAGAAAAGCCCTTTACGGGTAATAGCATAGCGTCCCTTAATACCCTTTTTCGCAGAGTGGGTCACAAATAACAGCGCCTGAGACAGACATTTTCCAAGGGATGTTTGATACCATCATCAACTTTACATCAAGTAAGTTTCATGTGATAATTTATGTTTTTCACGACTACCTCAGCTTAGCGATAGTTGAGATAAACACATGGTGTTACCGCAAACCGAAACGATATCGATATTCCACCATGCAAAGCCTCAAATCTTATACCAAAAGAGGCTTTATAACATGATGGCTGCACTGTTTTTAAAGGTCTACATAGCTTATCAATTTTTTCAGCCAGGCAGAAATTTATAGTTTCTTTTGCTTTTTCTATGAGTAACTAACTAAGGCTGATGGGGTCATTGTCACCAAGGGTACTCCCCAATGGTTCCCAGGCAATCATTTAAGTCCTCTAACGTACACAGAATTGAGATTGCCTGGGTACCATTGGGGGGTACCCAAGGTGACAATGACCCTTTCAGTCCAAGTAACATTTCTGGGATTACTTCAATCATTTGGTCCGTCACGGTTCCCCATAATGCATCAGGAATTGAGTGTGCAACAATATGCAAATTGTAAACTTCCAGTGTGCGAAAATGCCATCTCCCACATGATAAAACAACTGAAACACACCCAATTTAACATTACAGGTAACCGTGAGGAACCCAACTGACAACTTTACAATAACTGACCAACTGACCAACTAAAACTGTACCCATCCCTGCTGTAACATTGTCAGAAACCTACAAAATTTGGCATTAAAAAGGCAAGTATTGTCATGATCAGAATAGACTTTCAACAGGGCATGGAATTAGTGTCCTAGTTTGAGATGAACACAGTGACTGAAAATTACTGGCTCATTTATACAGCAGCAATGGTAATGACCTTATCTATACACAGTATTATTTTCAGTCATCTAAATCTAGCATTCCGATTCCATGCCCTGTTGATCGTGATGATATTGTCCCTTTAGTCCCTGTGAATAATGTTCAGCACACAATGTAATTTTGTTCATGAGAAACGACATTATCAATGATATATCAATGTACTATATTAAACATTGTATAAGTTTACATGAACAATTTTAAATTTCATGAAACAGTAGTATACATATATGCATAAATACTACTTACCACAACACAAAAGTAAACACTATAATTATAGGAAAACAGAACTTTAGTTCATAATATTCATTATGTGTTATTTTTAGTTGGCCATGCATGCATTGATAATTTGTGTACATACTTATCTTACAATAGTCTTTACAAAATTGATATCTTGACTGGTAAAAAATATCTCAAGATATGTTTTCAATATGGGAAATTGGAAAAACCGGGAGGGGTAGGGTCATAAATTGGAACTTGAACAAGTATTAAATAACTTGGTTATATATACTACTCAAAACAATTTAGGGAACACTGGATTTTTAACATCAAATAGGTTTGAAATGTTCCATGAACCGGGATTTTCATTTGCAACCCCATCTCTCTTTCAGTAGTCATGTCATGAAATGTGTAATCACTACACGCATCCTTTATCATCTGTTTCATTGTGCAGTTGTTTCTCATCAATTCTGTGAAACATTGTGTTTATCTGAAATAAATGATCTTGCTTTAACTGAGATTATTCCGGTGTTCCCTAAATTGTTTTGAGTAGTATACATCAGCTCAACACCATTGCATTCTGATTTATAAACATCTGCTTATATTGACAATACACCAATGCAGATATGGCTATTACCTGCCCACCCTGAACCTGGGGTGAAGCCTGGGGTGAAGCCAGGGGTGAAGCCAGGGGCACAGAAAAGGGGGTATACGATGATAATGAGGACCACACAGCCAAAAGGAGGGCACGCCCCATGACCCCACCTATATCTGCCACTACACTGAGCAATGCTGAAAACTTTGTTTCTCCATCTGCATTAAGGTAAGCGCTTGACTGACATAGTAACAATTGAAAAGGCTTTAACCCGACTGGTTAAAGGGACAGTATCGTCATGATTAGAGCAGACTTTCAACAGGGCATGGAATCGATGACCTTGTTTAAGATGAACACAGTGACTGAAAATTACTGGCTGATTTATGCAGCAGCAACGGTAATATGACATTATCATGTGGGGTATTATTTTCAGTCACTGAGTTAATCTAAAACTAACTCCGATTCCATGCCCTGTTGATTGTGACGATACTGTCCCTTTAATACATGCTGTTTGATTGACAGGTTGGATCAGTGTATTTATACCAAATTAAGAAGAATGAAATGCAAACAAAATAGCGTGTCCAAATAACGGAGAGGGGGAAATCACCCAGAGGTTGTTTTGTCAGTATATTGATACAAAATAAAGATAGATGTTTTTTATCAAGTGCCTAACTCTATTTAGTATTTACAGACCACTTTGAGAGGTGGTTGTAGATCATTTTTTTCTTAAAATTTGATTCATAAATGCAAATCAAATCTTGACGCCATAAATTTCGATGCAAATAATTAACTTAAAAAAAAAAAAAAAAAAGGTCTTCAATTTCTGCGAATCAATCATGCTATTCACTCGGCTTTTGGCACCACAATTCTCCCTCGCATTCGTGTATGTTTGAGAAAACTTTTTAGCAAGTGGAAGGAACAGCATACATTTTAAATAAACTGGGAACAGACTGACAGCACACTTGTTGAGAATAATTGAATAATGAGCAGTGACATTTCCAAGAGAGCCTAATTGCCGAGTACACACCCAGTCCAAACCTTTAAAGGGATCGACGTCACCTAGGGTACTCCCAATGGTACCCAGGCAATCCTAATGCGAATACCATTGGGTAGTACCCCAAGTGACAACGACCCCTTCAGCCATATTAAGGGAAGCTACAATATTGGTAATTAACAAGCTGATTACAAAATTATTATTCAAGCGCTGACTTGACGTGAATAATTTTGTTGCCTGAAGTGCTTGTTTAAGAGAAAGCACAAAAAAATATGCACATTTACAAAGTGTTGCCGATGGCAACATGACTTTTCTCCATGTTTCTGTCTAAACGTTGAATGCTTTTTCATACTTTTCTCATGACTTAGACTCCGCATTGAGCTGAAACTTTCACAGATTGGTTGTCTAATGTGTAGCTCAATTCAAAGAAAGTAAGCATACTCGTAGCATCAGTTTTGACATTACTGATGTTGTACTTTCCCTTTAAATATGCCTACTAAGTACATGTACAAATATAGTCTTGGTTTAAGATTGTGTTTGTACATTTTTGATACACGATCCGTCGCTGCACACTGCACAATGGCGCTACACGAACCTCTATAATCACGAACCGTTACCACACACATGAACCAAACAGTTTTGGAAACTTCGTATAATCTCTCCCCGAAAACAGGGGGTAAACCACTACGCATGCGTCAATTTGAAATGCTAGCGTGGCCCACATTTTTGGTGCACACGCGCATAAACCACAACGGACTACCGTGTTCACTGTACTGATCGACGACTTCATGGCAGTCCGTTGTGGTTTAACGCGCGTGTGCACCAAAAATGTGGGCCGTGCTAGCATTTCAAATTGACGCATGTGTAGTGGTTTTCCCCCTGTTTTCAGGGGGCAGATTATACGAAGTTCCCAAGACTGTTTGATAGCGGTTCGTGTAGTGCCGTCGAATCGTGTATCAATAACATACAAACACAGCTTTGAACCAAGACTAGTAGTAGTACAAATACTGCTAACAGCAAACAGTTAGCTTTTATTGACTTGTTGACCTTGCATTCCACTGTCCATTTTGTGGCAATCAAATATTGTGTTTTTAATGTTTTATATTTCTGATAAGACATTTTTGGTTTGTTAAAGTCAATGAAGAAGTGTTAAACCTTTAAAAGAAATACCCTGTACAATTAATATTTAAACGAAATATTATTATTTTTAATACACATGAATATTCCCCAATGTCAATGCAATATAATGAACTTTTCATCTCGACTCAAATTAACCGTATCTTGAATTCCGAGTCAAAACTCCAAGTTTCATCAGCAGGATTACCTTAATTTAATTCACATGATCTGGTGAAAAGTGACCCTTAAAGATTTTAAGAATTAAAAGTGTGTTTGCAATTTCATCTGAAAATATTTAAGTGCAGCATTTCATATTAACAATTTAGTTAAATAATTCCGACACTTGAATGTGCTTGGCACCACATGGTATCAGAAGGATTTGACAGGGAGAGGGGGAGTATGTTGACATCTTATTGGGGGTTCACACCGTATACTCTGCCCTTTAACAGTCCATGGTAGCTGCTGTCAGCTATGAAAGGTCCAAAATACATGAAGTGTGCCAGTCTGCTATAACCAAGCCCAGGGCATTGCTACTCCAAATGCACGTACACACATGCATGGTAACAAGTTCAGCTACCCTGCTCTCGAGAGCAGGGTGTGATTTGACAAAAGTAAAAAAAAATCCTGAAAAATGGGTAGCGGGCCTGGGTATCCCTTTGGTCTAGAGGACAAAGCCCCCTGAACCTCCTGGATGTTGAATTTTTGAGGATTTACCGACTTTCGACATCCCCACAAATGAGAAACAAGAGGTTTGGACACAATACAGGCTACTTCTTTCTTTCTTTGGTGGCTACTTTTCTTTTGGGAGATTTGTACAAAATCCTGAGAAATTACAGGCCTGTGAGAGTATTATGGGATAAGCACTCAACTTCCTAGTCCAGAACTAAATATGAATGCAAACTAGATGTTACTGGGCCACAGCAGAGTCACACAACACTCGCTTTATTGAAGCGTTTACATCGCAGTATGCGCTAAACGCTTGTGAAAAGTACAGTTCTTGTACGTGCCGGCAAGTCACCCATTATACACTACTTATTTTGAGACTTTGCATGTCAGTTTTTGGAATACAATGTCATAATGGCCCCAAATCTATGGTTCTTGGAGTTCTATGCTGTGGACTAATTTATTACTGGCTCTGGGAAACCCTAAACTTGGACCCAATTTTCAAAAGTGAGATTTTGGTATAGTTTGCTTCTCTAGATATTCCTATTTGATACCAGATTTGTAGAAATCAGAAGAAAAAAAAGAAGATTTTTACAAATCTGGTATCTGGTATCAAATGAGTAGAGGAAAATCTAGAGAATGAAACTATACCAAAATCTCACTTTAGAAAATTGGGTCCAAGTTTAGGGTTTTGCCAGTCACATTTATTACTGGCACTGGAACACTAATAATAATAATAATAATAATGTGGACTTATATAGCGCACGTATCCACCAAACTGGTGCTCAAGGCGCATTATATTATTACCCCTGCTCATCAGGCTCATAAATCATTCCTGAAACCATCTCAGCTCTGTGGGGAGTATACAGCTCAAATAGGGCTAATCAAACACAACAACCAACTCTGCCCTCACAGGTACCCATTTACCACTGGGTGGAGAGAAGCAACTATGGTAAAGTGTCTTGCTCAAGGACACAAGCACCATGGTCGTGGTCAGGATTTGAACCCACATTCTGACGACTCAGCCATCAGAACACAAATCCGATGCACTAAACCGCTCGACCATAGCACTCCATAAAACAGTGCCATGTGTGAGCACTCCACTTTGTATACATAACAGACTTCTGGCAGTACATATGCAGAGTGCATACTGTATTTTGTGCCTTCAATAAAATACACCTTTCCAGCCTGTCAAGAAGATTAACCAATAGGGTTAAGTCTTTCCATGGCAACTGTTACTAAGTCGGTCAAGCACTGCTAAGGGTGGGTTGTATTCCCCAGGAAGACAACAATTTTGCAGAGTTTTTGTCAACATTTACTGTGCATTATTGTACCTTTCAGTAGTTCCTGTGATAAATATTGTCAAAAGTGAAGTAGGGCAATTTAATCCAATACAATTCTTCAAAACAGCAGTCTTAAACGATATTTTTTTTTTACAAATGTGTCCAACAAAATATGGTTAAACCATGTTAAGTTTATGTTACAAAGGTTATGTTACAAAATCAGCAGAAATTACAGAATTACCATCATTTTAAACACAGTTTAATGATATGCACATTGTTTCATTATACCAGAAGTGTATTACGTAAATGAAGTGTGCCAGTCATATAATAACCTAGTCCACTGTTTTGTACTTCCAAGTAGAATATATTCCACAGTTTGACGGGCAATGTCTCGAAAAGAAGTCCATGCAAGATGTACATAACACACATGCGTTTAATGCCTACTGCGCTGTAAACGTCCCTGATAAAGTACATGTATACGTGCGGCTCTCTGCTGTAGCATCTAGTTGCATCTAATTGTCTCATTTAGTTTGGGACTAACAAGCCGAGTCGAGCCCTTAGGCAAAAAAGAAAAAGAAAAAGTCTGTTTGTGGTCTTTTTTTTGCTACGAAACTGTCCAATTGCAGCCAAATTTACTGAATCGATTGGACTTTTTTCACATAGGGGTATGAACGTTTGCCCGATTTGTGCGGCCTCTCTTAGCCACCATACTTTGTGTACGGAGAATGTGGTCTGGTTCCAATAACCACTTATACATGTATCATGTATTTCACTGGTTAGCAAAAAAATAATAAAAAATGCGTCACCGCACCGATTTTGAAGCCGACCTGTGACCAGAAACCAGAGACCATTTTTTTTTGGGGGGGGGGGGGGTTTATCCCATGATAATACGAGGAAGGTCAGCTAAACTGGTTATCATGCTCACTGGCTCACTTGGAGTACAATGCCATGTACTGGGTTTAACAGGCTGGCACAACTTCTGTACGTTATAGATTCCTGGTGAAATGTAATAATTCATATACAGAAAAAATAAAATTGCGGAATTACTTTTACTTAGAAAAAAAAAACCTCTTTCTTCTTAGATTTTTAAGATCTCTTTTAAGCATTACTTGAGGTTCATCCTTCATGCGAATGCAAAAGTAAATTACTGTGATGTTGACAATGAAATCATGCTCTTTCACCACTGTTGATGTCATGAGATTTGCCTCACTTTTGCATTCGCTGTAAGTATGAAGTGACATTTAGATATGGACCACTTCGGATATCTTGTTGTGATTGAGTTTGGAAATCATGTTGATGCAATGTGAGCAAATTGTACCGTGAGGATGGCATCACATCATTAACCACATCATTTTTAAAGTTAATGGTCGAGTTATCTCACCACCACCACCAACACAACTAAATTAGAACTCTTAAGAGATTGTTACAGTGCTACCGCAAACCATACTCCTAATATAAAGCTAGAGATTACTAAAAAAAAATGCTCCTAAAAGAACATGTTCTTCAGGAGAGTCACTCGTGGGAAATCCAAACAATTCTACAGGGATAGATCATTTCAAATAGCATTTTCCTTTCTTTGGTATTAACAGACAAAACGAGCATCAATCAACGACCTCAAAACTTGCCATAAGGCCAAAAAAAAAAAAGATGTTGAGTTGCCCTCCACCGACCGACCCAAAAGTGCTGAAATCTCGGGTCGGGTTTTTTTTTTTTTCTTTTTTTTTTTCCCCATCATTCATAGGCCTATTTATTAATGAAACTTACCAATTTTCTTGGTATAAAACATAGTACGTTTGATTTGTGAAATTTTCCACTTTTTTTACCGGTAAATTTACTGGTACCCAAGACTCAATCTACATGTTTTCAAATCGAATGGCCCCGGCCCTCACATGGTGCACTGCCTTCGCACACACTGTGTGCCAACGATTGGGACTCAAATCTACACGTTTTCCAATCGAATGGCCACTCACATGTTGCATGTTGAGCATTGCACGCAATATGGATGAATTTGCTGTGTCAATCACAGCGAAAAGTACAACAAAAATGCTTGGGATACTTTTATTCTGAAGCAAAATTCCTTGCTGATAGGTATACAAATGAAAAACATGGTATGTGGTTTCAGTTCCAATGCATTTCAATCTTAAAATGACAGTCAAGGAGAAAAAAATAAAAAATAAATTAAAAAAAATCCCGACCGACCGACCCCTTCAAATATTTTCACTGGAGGGCAACTCAACAAATTTTTTTTTTTGGCCTAATGGGAAAGTATGACAATGGTAATCAATTTAATATGTATATTGCCTGTGTTTTACCGGCAATTTGAAGAAAAAAAAGGGGTTTTCATTGAAACGTTGATAATTTCCTTCTAGAAAGGAATACAAATACTTTGAAATTAAATATTCCACATAACCATAGCTTCCAACATTTCAAAATTCCAATTCGTAATGAAACTTTTCTCACTTCCGATTGCACATTTACACAGTGGCGGGCGCCATGATGAAACCGAAGGATCTTTGCTGGTTCATGTTTATTACCCATTACTACATCCCACAAACTGGTACCCTGACAAGTAAGGTATCGATACTATGCTAATTTACATCCATAATACTTTTTGGTAATTCAGAACTTATTTATTATAGCACACTACATGTATGAAAATATTCGAAAGGGGTACCAATTCTGATTTTTACGATTGTTATACGTGATTTTACCCGAATGCTCATAAAATGGTGCTTTATCAAGGGCTTTTTTTTTCGTTGGGCGGAAAACTTGAAATTCGTCATTTTTAAAGAGCAATTCGTACTTTCGTAATTCCTGCAAAAATTCGTAATAATTACTACAAATTCGTAACAGTTGGCAGCTATGCATAACAGTTGTCAGAATTGCCATCAATTCATTTTGGTACATATTTATTGTAAAACAATGTTTCTCAAGATTATTAAGAGAAATTTTTACAGCATTTGTTTTCACTTCCTCAAGTAAAATTGATGTTCCAATGAAAAATAAATTTCTATAATTTGCTGTTAAAATAGCGAAAAACACATCTTTAATGTGGTATCAATCATCATGAGAAGTTATTTCGGTTTCAAGGGCTTTTATCCTAGGAAAAAAAAATCAAAAAGTTGCCATCTGGGAACAATTTAGAAAAAACAATTTTAACACCAGTTTTCTCAAAAAACGTAAGCATCTATAATGTCATGAAAACTTTCACAGGTTAGTTTGAAGATGTGTCTTGAAACCTTCAGGATTGAAATGAAAATTCATTTACCATTGTTACACCTTCTCTTTGATATTGTTCTGCCATAAATCCTCTTTCTTTACTTTCTATTGTGCATAAAGGCAGTTGTAAATAATTATGTACATTACATTAAGTGGACATTTATATATTTTTTTAAAATCACCGTTATTATCATCAATCATTTTTTTGATAATAAAGTTCTAGAAAACAGTTGATCAGTGCAGAAAAATGCCAAGATGGCCTTCTGATTGTGTGGACTGGTAAAATGTTCAGCTTTTTTTGTTGTATCAACCATTGACTTGTACCTGTACATTCCTGAGTAGTTAAAAAGTCGGCTACTTTTTTTTGACAACTAACAAAGAGCAACACATTTCAGTGATTTGAAAGGAATTTTGTTGTTGATTGCAAAAAGGCCATTGATGGTGATTTTCTATTCAAAGTTTGAGCTCTCTTATTTATACAATACATATACATTGTGACACTGACTTGGAAGGATTCTACTAAGGTCTGGTAGTTTGACTGCCTAATCTTAGGACACCTTTGAATACCAAAAATGAAACATTTTCCCAAGCGTACAATTCAACAATTCACTTTAGGAATCCTCCATCCCCCAAAAAAATTGTATATGGGAAATTTGGTCCCTGTGATCACGTATTTCCCTGTCGGTGAAATTCTTGCGTAACCAACCTATATATACTACTCAAAATAATTTAGGGAACAAAACAATTTAGGGAACACGGGAATAATCTCATGATAAAGGATGCATGTAGTGATTACACATTTCATGACATGACTACTGAAATAGAGAGGGGGTTGCAAATGAAAATCCCGGTTCATGGAACATTCCAATAACGGGTGTGACCACCTCTTGCAGTAAATCCGGTGTTCCCTAAATTGTTTTGTTCCCTAAATTGTTTTGAGTAGTGTATATCGCGGAACCTGCTGCTATATGGGATTCTAGCCGGCCAATTGTCATCGGGCAAGCTCGGTGGTCGAGAGGTTAAGACGTCTGCACTAGTAAGCAGGAGGCCGTGGGTTCGAATCCCGCCCGAGTCGCCTGTGTAGTTTTTTCACAGACACTCGGAAAGCACTGAGTATACAGTGATATACACACGTCAGTGTAGGGCAAAATTAAATCAATTAAAAAACACATCACTGCACCGATTTTGAAGCCGACCGATGACCAGAAACTGTAGACTTTTTTTTTGGCCTGAGTAGTCAATAATATTTTGCTGTCCTAAAGTTCTCATTTCATAGCACTGCTAACATTACTTTACTGGCCATTACTGCTAGAAAATGAGTGACGCTGCAATGCAAAACCTTGATAAACGTTTACTTTCTGCACCCAATTTTCCTGCTAGGTATTTAGTGAAATATGCTGTAGTGTACAGGTATAGCAGATGTCTTTGCTCCAGATTTGTTTCTGCTGTTATATTTGCCTACCGGTAAACAGTGCAATGAAATTGGCCCCAGATGAGTAAAGTCTCAAACTACAAGCCATCAAATACCATAAATTTGCTTCAAATTTGATTTCCAACCACCCCCCCCCCTTTTCCCCAAATGCATCAAGTCTAAAGAGACAATGCATCAAATATGATAAATTTGCTTCAAATTTGATTTGTTTTCCTCTTCTTCCGAAGGCATCAACTGGCCACATATCCCTTTCTCAACTCTACAGTTTGTACGCTCACCAAAAATATGACATTTTGGACAGACTCTTTATCATACAAACACTTCCTTCCGGGGGAAAAAATCAGCATAAACATATCAATAAAATACCAACTTTTACATACAAAAGTTTGCTTCACAGCCTTCACAGTACTTAAAGGGCCTATGCAATATCTATTGAACTAGAATCCATACTTCACAACTGTGTATCCATGTTGAAAATTTTACAGCTTTTTTTTAACACTCTTTGGCAAATTTTTGGCAAATATGCTAATTGAAATTTGAGTGTTTTCCCACTTGTTAAGGTAATCAATGATTTCTTGAGCAAGGTTTGAATTGTGTTTTTGTACACTTTCAGTGCCGCTGTGATGCCGAGTGTCTTTGTGATCTCACAAAACAGTGCCCTCATTTGTCAAATACTAACCAAATTTTAACACCGATTTTCTTTGATGGCACAAAACAGCACCCTCATGTGTCAAATATTAATAAAATTGTAACACTGCGTTCCTTTGTGATGGCACAAACAGCGCCCTCATGTGTCAAATGTCAGCATAAACATTTAAACTAAATTGTTCAATTTTCAATGGTTTTCCCAATTTAGTTAAACTTTTCAGAAGCATGGGTATCAAATTCATTCCATGGACCCTTTGATGTAGTATCATTTCATAAACAAATTACAATCCTAAGGCTTAAATTAGATTCTGCTTTTTCATTTAGCATCCGAAGGTAACAAACTACATGAATAAAATTAGTCAAATACTTTTATGTTTAATCAAAAAGTGTGTTGAATTAGGGTGCCTTGGCTATGATCCACAAAGTAAACTCAAGTCATTAGTAAAGAAATTACAGAAATTAGTTTGGTATTTCATGAAAAACAAATCAATATAATATTAACACTTTTTAAATAATGCCTTTTGGCATTGTCCATACAATTTTACTTCACTGGCTCGCATAAAAAACAGTGCATCCTTCTCATAGACTTTTCTTACTTATCATTTCTTCTAATTTCATAGCACTGCTGACCGGTAAGCAAATGTTCGTGTTAATTATAGCAGAAAAATTTGCTGAAGCATAAGCGTATTTCACAGGTTAGCAAGAACATTGAGAGCGGCGTGTGCGCATTCACCATGGACTTGCATTGTTGCGTCACTTATTTGCTAGCAAGAACGGCCAGCAAGACAGCGTGTCTTTCTCTATGCTTAACGGTTAGCAGAGCTAAGAAATGGAAAGCGTACAGTAAGCTAAAAATTGTCTGCTTAGGGGCTCTGTGAAATTGGGCTCAGGGGCCACTTTCGTGGCTCTTCTTACCGCAAGCAAAAAATCACCACTAAAGCAGATAATTATGTGCTTAATGTAAGCGTATTTCACAGGTTAGCAAGGAATGTCTGCACAAACATTCTACGCTTACCCTGTAAGCAGAAAATGGTGATTGTAAGAACAGAATTTGATATTTAGCAGCGCAATGCAATTTAGGCCAAGGGACTAAATTTCATGGAGCAGCTAAGCAGAGAATTTTGCTCAGCAAGTTAAAACAGACTACCAGCCAAAACGCATACATTTTGCGAGAAAGTTTAGCTGGTAACCAAAGAAATCTGCTAAGCAAATTTTTATCTGAATTGATTTAATTTTGCCCTACACCGACGTGTGTATAGCACTGTATACTCAGTGCTTTCCGAGTGTCTGTGAAAAAACTACACAGGCGACTCGGGCGGGATTCGAACCCACGACCTCCTGCTTACTAGTGCAGACGTCTTAACCTCTCGACCACCGAGCTTGCCCGATCGTCATCTAGCCGGCCAATCGTCATCGGGCAAGCTCGGTGGTCGAGAGGTTTAGACATCTGCACTAGTAAGCAGGAGGTCGTGGGTTCGAATCCCGCCCGAGTCGCCTGTGTAGTTTTTTCACAGACACTCAGAAAGCACTGAGTATACAGTGCTATACACACGTCGGTGTAGGGCAAAATTAAATCAATTGTTTATCTCCCGACGCAAGAATTTCACCAATCTATAAAAAAAATTCTGCTTAGCATGAAATTGGTCCCTGGTATCCAGTCGTTGTTTAGCCAGTACTGCATGCAGCTGTGTTTAGCAGAGCCAGTTTACCAAAAGGGCCGTCACTACCAGTCCTCATCTAAATCTTAAGTAGTCAATCTAACTATCTAGAGGTACGCAGAGTTTTTTCCGTGGCTACTTTCATGCTGACATTAACACTAATCAAATACGACTCAATAAAACCTTGTAAACTTGGTCAAAATACATTAGGACACACACTGGATAAAGAAATGTACAAATGCACAAGAAAACGTTTGTGTAAGGCGGGGACAACTCTCACTTATCTCCACTACCCTCAGCCCTCTTGCTAACGGCTTCAGCAGCCTGTTGGGGTACCTCTGTCGGGTCAGACAGGATCGATGTGGTTCGACTCAACAGAGTCAGTGAGGAGAGCACAGCTGTCAAGAAAGATGGAAACAAAAGAGGTCAAAATACTGCAGAACAAAGTATTTCAGTAAAGACTAATTGCGGTGACACCATGTGAAATTCTCAACTGAGTAGTATTTGTGTAGCGGTCCAGGAAAACCCAACACATGGTCAAATTTTTACAATTCTTGTTGAGCATTTAATCAAGTACTACACCCTTTACTGATCTCATAACAGTTTTAATGAGTTCAATATTCAAACCACAACTAAAGTTATGACCTTTCAAAGACGGTTCTAAAACCCACAAACGGAGAAATTAGGCTTCAAAGTTGGCTATGCAGTAAACGTAAATCCCTTGAATTGAGGTGAAATTGACATTATAGTAAAAATAGTGTAAAAGTGTTTTTCATTTCTTTCAAACTAAGATTTTTCACATAAAGGAGTTATGGTAAATGTTTACGTAAATCGGTCCATAATTACAAAATGTGCGTGGTGACTTCCGACGGGTTTTCCCTGACTGCCACACATTTAGTTCTGAAAAGAACTGGAGGTTACAACTCAACGTATTTTTGTCCAGTGAAAGTCAAATTTGTTGTTGTATTATCTGTGTACTTGTTACTTTGGTGTCGATATCTGTAAGCTTCTGAATGTTTTGATCGGGTGCTATTGTTTAGTCAAATAAACGATCAGGATTTCTACCAACTGAAGAGAGAAATTCCATTTAGAAATGAAGACAAACAATCAGAGTGCATTTTCTCGTAAGTGACTCAACGAAATAAGCTGAAACTTTCACACGTTGGTTTCTGTACATATCTCTGAACTATAATTGCTTCTCTTCACCCAGGAGTATAAATGGGGACATGTGAGGGCAGAGATAGTAATTGTGTTTGATTAAGTTAAAGCAAGCTCGTTGCGCTACACATTTGGCAGCATGGGGCTGCATACTCCCCAGGGAGTTGAGTTGGTTCTAGGAATGATATAACTAGCCCGATGACGGGGGTAATAATGTTCATGCGCCATGAGCATCAAACTTGGCGGATACCGGCGCAATATAAGTGTCCATTATTATTATTATTATTATAAAGAATGGATATAGCTCCAGAAATGTTACCAAATACTGGCTTGAAGTACATGAATGTAATACCAAATACAGATAAAATAGACAATTAAAAAATAGCGTCCACTGAGATAATTTTAGCAAGGAGACAAATCCACACCCCAGCCAACTGTGCATGACGGAACTGGTTACTTACTAGGTCTTAGGGCAAGTAGGGAACAATGTTGTTCTAACCAAGAGATCACTGTTCTACACAATTCGTCGCTGTTTGTGGTAGAAACCGAGGTGTTGTACGACTCAAAAAGAGGTCGGATGATTATGCTGAACTGTTAAACCACTTAGGTTAAGGAGAAATGCTTAATATTAATAATAATACCAAAAAAAAGCAGCAAAATCTGTCAGAATTTGATGCAACCTTATTATTATGTCCTTCATGCAACTGTTAAAAGGAAAGGTACAACATTGGTATTTGTGACCCGCTCCGTCGAAATGAGACTTGTCCCCGGACGGAGGTTTCCGTGTAATTCGACTCTGAACTTGTGCTCGCCAAAAAAAAAAATGGAAAAACATTGCATATCGATTTCTAGGTTTTTATATTTTTAGTTTGATAAAATCTCGAACAATCTTATGGTGGTCTTACCTTTTCATAAAAATATTAATAAATCCATAAAAAAGGACGATTTCTGGACAATGTCTGTATCATGTTTGTCTTTCATGTGGCCTCCGTTAAATCCAAACAGGTCAAAATATCCTTGTTTTCGAGACAGCAACACGAGTAGTTCCGTTAACGTTAAACGTACGTGTTTGGTATCAAAAGAAAGGTCATGACCTCAACTGCGCACTTTTGTGGCAATGACTAAGCAGTATGGAGCTCTAATAGTAGTTTTAAGCCGCAAAATAAATTGTTAGCCAACGAGCCGAATCATCGGCAAGGTAGAAGAAATACAGCTCTTTGATTGGACAACAGTAAGCAACCAGTTGTCTGAGCATCGCAGTTTACCAGAAAATGAATGACGTCCACCCTTAATGGCGACGATCTTTCGCCAACTCCAGGCCCAGCTTAGCCGGTTATACAGACCCGAGTTCAGGCCTGGGCCCGCCGCTCCGTAAGCTGGCTAGCTGCATACAATACACGGTACAATACACGGACGGATGGTCGAGTTTGAGAGTGCACAATGTATGTACAGTAAAAATCGCCCCGCAACACAGACATCTTACGCGCGACTCCACACACAGCAGGCGGAATGAAGACGCTGGCGGTGTGGACAGCGGTGTTTGGTACAAGGGCTGATTAATTATTCATGAGTTGTACATCGAACGATAGCTCGCGCTTGCTCTGTGTGTGGACCAAGTTTAATGTTGATTTTCTCCAAGCGCGAAATTCAAAAGCGAAGCGGGCCGCAAAGTGATGGTTGTCTTCATCGCTCGATAATTCCGGAATGGAATAAGCTACGGAAATAACATTTGTATCATTGGAAAGCCCGTGAGTTACTTGTTAACCTAGTATACATATCTATGAATGTCAGATCTGGGGGAAAGGTCTCATTTCGACGGAGTGGGTCACATTTGGTAAACGCATGTTCATTTCAAGGGACAATGTCATCACGATCAGAGCAGACTTTCAACAGGGCATGGAATCGGTGTCCTAGTTTAAGATGAACACAGTTACTGAAAATTACTAGCTCATTTATGCAGCAGCAACGGTAATATGACCTTATCATGTGGGGTATTATTTTCAGTCCCCGAGTTAATCTAAACCTAGCACTCTGATTCCATGCACTGTTGATCATGACGATAATGTCCCTTTAAGTTGTCAAGATATACATCATCAAACTAAAAACCTGTAAAACTAATAATAAAAAACACATTTCTGATGGCAAATCATTTTGTTTCTTAGGAAAAGGATACGATCCAAAATTTCCAATTGTGTTCGGTCCTCTCCCTGACGTAATCATCAAAGATATCTCTCATGTGGTCAAACCGTTGTCTTGACAACGGAACACCGCTGGCTGGAAGCTGATTTTGACTCTCGCTGAAAACAAAACAAAAATTGATTGGTGAATTATACTGGGAAAGAAACGCAATTCTTCCAACTTCTATTTTGTTGTTTTGTCCAATTTCACATCTTGTTTTTGTCATGGTAACAATTTCTAATTTGAAATTAGAACCCCCCCCCCTTTAGTCTCTGGTTCCTGCGTGCGTCACCTCAGACCCAAGCATCAACATTTTTAGTTTTCTATTTGTTTTGCTATGAAACGATGTCCAATTGCAGCCAAAATTACTGGTTCGATTGAAATTCTGCCGTGCTGTGTTTTAAACAACTTTTTCACATAGGGGTATGAACATCTGCCTGACTTGTGTGGCCTCTCTTAGCTACCATACTTTGTGTATGGAAGATTTGGTCTGGTTCCAATAACCACGTATACGTATCACTTAAAAAAAAAATTAAATATGTATCACTTAAAAGAAAAGATTACCGAAAAAAAAGAAGTATCTCTGCACCGATTTTGAAGACTACCTATAACCACAAACCAGAGCCTATTTTTTGTTGGCCTTAGAA
Organism: Zoroaster sp. YZ-2022; assembly: GCA_029582265.1. Taxonomy (NCBI): domain Eukaryota; kingdom Metazoa; phylum Echinodermata; class Asteroidea; order Forcipulatida; family Zoroasteridae; genus Zoroaster; species Zoroaster sp. YZ-2022. The sequence continues at coordinate 38,129,057 of CM055818.1, forward strand.
AAGAGAGGAAACTCTTTTCTGAATTGGTCGCCATGAACCCTCCCCAACAAACTTATTCCCTTATTGAATCATCCTGCAATGTTAATGCCCAACCAATTCTGGACAGCTATGATGAATGCACTTACTTTATGTCTGCCTTGATACCGTTAATCTCTTGCTGAAGAGCGTCCATCTCTTCCTTCACCTTGGCTCGCTCTGCCTGTATCTTCTTGGTATACTCAATGGCTGCAATACAACAACAGTAAACAGGAAGTTGTGGGTTCGAATCCTGTCCGGGCCACCTGTTTTTCATCCACAAACACCCTGAAAGCATTCGACCCATCCATGGCCAAATGCGGAGGGCATTTTGTATTGTAAGCATTGAGTGCCATTTTATATGGACGGCCATCAATGAGCAAAAAATGTTTAAACATGGTTAGCAAGAGATTCTGCCCACAATTAAACATTTTACACCGGAGGTATTTAAGAGGAATATATCTTGGTAAAGTATGTTTATTTCATCAGTGTTTTTCACTAATTACAGCATTTAAAACAAACATTGAATTTTTCTGTTTTATTTTGCACTGGCGGCTGCCCATAGTTTAGCAACTTTAACTATGGCTGTGACGTGCGTCCCTGGATCCATTCTGTAATGGTTACCAGGGAAACATTTTCACTCTTCCTAACAAAATGACCGCTGAGATCTCCTTTTTTCAGGTAGAAAAACTCTTCATATTTAATGATAAGTGCAGCAAGAGGTTAAAAACATAGGAAAAGGTATGAGATTTGGAAAGTAATGGGTGAGAGGGTGGAATTCAGCAGTGTGAATTTCCGGTTTGAATATAAAATAATAATAATATTAATGTGGACTTATATAGCGCACATATCCACCAAACTGGTGCTCAAGGCGCATTATGTTATTACCCCTGCTCATCAGGCTCATAAATCATTCCTGAAACCATCTCAGCTCCCTGGGGAGTATACAGCTCAATTGCTGCCATTACAGCGCATATAGGGCTAATCAAACACAACAACCAACTCTGCCCTCACAGGTACCCATTTACCCCTGGGTGGAGAGAAGCAATTATGGTAAAGTGTCTTGCTCAAGGACACAAGCACCATGGTCGCAGTTGGGATTTGAACCCACATTCTGATGACTCGGCCATCAGAACACAAATCCGATGCACTAAACCGCTCGACCATGACTTTATTTAATCATTCAAGCGACGCTGCGACCGTACTGTACGGCAAAGAGGCTGTATATGGAACCGCATAAAGTCCAGTGCTCATAGCTGAAGTACATTTCACCACTAGAGGGCTACGATATGCACAAGGCGCAATGCTTTATACAAACTTTGATGTCAGGGCAAACAATCAAATTATTTGTTTATCAAACCGATAAAATTTCATCAATCTACGAAAGAACAGCTTGTTAGATTCAAAATGCCTTCATATTTATATGTCAGTGAAGTATTTGTAGATACCATCCAAAGGTTATTACTAATGTTCAACCCTGTGATTTCTAACTAACCTTTCTGCAACATGGCTGCTTTGCTGACTTTGGCATTGGGGTTTTGGCTCAGCGCCGGGACGAGCGTATGTAAGGTGTCAAATCCAGACTGGAAAGAAAAACAACAAAGAAAAACAGCTTAGCATTGTTTAGGGATAAAGGGTTACTGTGTCCAAAGAAGAACTACAATCAATGTAAATACAACAGGTTCCTTCCTAACAATATTTACCAGCAGTGAATATAGCGTGCATATAATGAAATATGGTTTTACTAAACATAACCAATGTTTGCTACCTCGAGCCTTGTATGACTCGAGCCTTGTATGACTCGACCCTTCGGACTCGACCCTTCGGACACTTCATATAAGAAACAGCTGATGCTTGTTAGCGCATGCTGTTAACTCAATTACATCTCATATGTTAATGGCTACCAGGGAAGAATTTTTGCTGAACCAAATATTTGTAGCATATACTGACAATGGGTTGTTTTACACACAGAATGCCCTAAACTCAAAGACTGGGTGAATTTCACCACTAGAGGGCTAGGAGTGGATAGCTGCATTCTTCTGTATATAAACCAGATGATAAACCAGCGTCATACCTTAATATTGACTCTTCTTTTCTGTTCAGCAGAAATGTGGGTATCTTTCTTCAGAAACTGAAATGATAAAATAAACAGTTTACCATCAGGGCTGTGTTTGTAAATATTAATTATTTTCAAGTAATTTGAAGTCAAGTACAGTGATGGTGGAGCTCTACGGCAATATCCCCCTACTGAGCGAGAAAGTCAAGGCGCGGCAGCTCAGCCTTGCTGGGCACTGCCTCTGACACCCAGAGCTGCCGGGCAACAAGGTCATCGTGTGGGAGCCCACTCACGGCAGGTGGGAGCCCACTCACGGCAGGTGGGAGCCCACTCACGGCAGGTGGGAGCCCACTCACGGCAGGCGCGACCCCAGACGACCCGCCAAGACCATGCTCAAGACACAGGAGTGGAGAACAAGGAGGAGCTAGTCGGCTGCATGCAGGACAGAGTTGTGTGGTATGTCAGACTTTGAGCCCAACTCAAGCCTGTGGAAACGTGAGTATTTGGGTCGACGGAGTGAGTGAGTGACAGTGATCAAAATATGAGATGGATGTTTATTTGGTGGGTCAGTTATTTAAGATTGCTTCGATATCACGTACCTTTTCGTATATTTAAGATGAAAGTACTTCAGACGGTATAATTCCTCAGGATAATTGATACACCAAGTAACCTTTTACATAATAATTCCTTAACCCTCCTACTGTAGCTGCACTTTAGTGGCAAGTAGCTATAGAGGTCAAAACCAGTCAACTGCCTGTTTTGACTGTTATCCCAAATGTGCACACAAGGGGCATTTTTGACTGGTTTTTACTGTCATTTTGACCACCCTCAACAATACCAGACAATGCTTTTACCAGTCAAAACGGGTCAGCTCATTTTAACCTGTCAATGTACTTACTACACGTAAAGGTTCGACAGTGTTTGACTTTAACATGTAAGTGCACTAGATATACCTTGGCAAGAACATCAACATTTTGACCCTTGCAGTCATAGGAGGGTTAAGTGCACTAGATATACCTTGGCAAGAACATCAACATTTTGATCTTTGCAGTCATAGGAGGGTTAAGTGCACTAGATATACCTTGGCAAGAACATCAACATTTTGACTGATTCTGACCCTTGCAGTCATAGGAGGGTTAATTTGATAATCTTGTTATGACCAAATGTGTAGCTTTAAAAACCATTATTTGAGCAACAAAGAGTACATATCAGCCTGATGAGACAGGGACCTACCTCAGATGGTGATGTTGAGCTACCAAGATTAAATACCGGTGAGTCAGGTTGGGCAGCACCTGTACCTGTTAAATTGCCAAAAGTGAGATTCAGACATTCAACTTTGTAATTGCAAAAAAAGAGGAAATGGCCCAGCACACAAAACATTGTACAGTGTTTTTCAGTTTTCTATAGCACTATTATTTAAGAAAAAAGAGGAAATCAGCTGATCAGCTGAAAAGTTGCATGCCTGGAGATTTATTCACAAACATTTAACACAAAATAAAAATTCCACATTACAGGGGTCAAAATTAATGCTAGTCTGCTTGTCCGAGGCTAGTGGTTTTAGCAGCGGGACTACTAGCTGCTGGGGTTTATGAAATTGCTGTGTAAATAAATATAACAAATGCCCGGCACAGTGTACTTATGAGAAGTCTGGTTGAGCATACAACTCACAATAGCTTCTCATGAAACCTCTACATGACATAGGCAAACTGAATGACTTCTTTCCCCCCGAGACTGTGCTTCATGTGGTCTGGAACTTACTTGTGCCGGGGACTGACGACATTTCTCTGTTGAACGATGTGGAAGATGAGGACGTAGAGGTAGGGATTAATGCCGATGGTGATGCAAATATGCTGGAAGAGAGATCAGTCATCTGCAAAGCCAATTAACATGAAAATCACAAAATGTGAAGCCGTAAAACGCTAGGATGACCGAAAGTAAAATAATCCCATTATGTATTTAGGGATACAATATCAAACAAAAATATCAAACATAAATTTAAAAAAAAATAAATTACATTCACGAGAAGATTATTAAGACCCTCCACTACAAACTTTCCATTACAAGTGTTGTGCTTCTGTGTACATGTTTTATTATTACATTTACATTAACCCTCCTACTCTTGCTGCACTTTAGTGGCAAGTAGCTATAGAGGTCAAAATCAGTCAACTGCCTGTTTTGACTGTTGACCCAAATGTGCACACAGGGGCATTTTTGACTGGTTTTTACTGTCATTTTGACTGCCCTGAACTAGGCTTGGGCGATATCGATTTTATTCATCCACGATATATCGTCAAACATATATCGCGATATTCGATAATATCGCGATTATTTTTGTTTTTCACGCATGAGTGCTTTAAAGCCGGTAATGGCAGGGATGTACCCGTCTACAAGCGTCACAATAAATTGCCAGTGCTTACCTGCGAGACACATGCAATTGTGTCGTTCACGAGTGCAACATATGGGGCGGGTTTTCGCTACCCTAACCAGAAACAAAACGGCACAGCTACGCGAAAATGCGAATGTAACCAGACAATTGTTTTCAGTTTGTGACATGTTCAGTCATCAACGTTTCTCAAAATAGAACTTACTCGTGAGTGCTAGTAACTTGAAAGACATACTGGTATATGATTAATCACTTAATCATGTTTACTTTTTACAATCCGCCATCTTGAAACTAAGCGTAACCGATCACAAAGTTCGGTTTATGTTTGGTCAGAACCATGATGTCATCGCAGCACAACCGAACTTGCGAAAATGCTTAACCAATGACCAAAGCCCAAACATATTTCTGGTTACGGTCGCAAAAACGCACCCATCGCCATTGGCAAATCGTTTGCATAATAATTATGTGGGACGGTTCCTGCGTCGTGCGTCCCAATCAAATCATCAGCCCGAGTTCACGTGTTCCACGTGACTGAGTCATAGTATAAACACGTGACTATAGGTTTATTCCTGCATATAGTACCGTGGAGAATAAAACCATGTGATTCAGAAAATGTGGATTGTAGTCACACTATTTTAAATAAACGTCACATGGTTTATCAAGAGTACGCATATGTGTTTTGTCACACGAGACAAGAGTCCCAGTATGGTACAACAGAATAGTGTCCTAATCCCTCAATTTTGATCGAGCAGCTGCCGATCCATGTTTTGATTTAATTCATGACTATGTGTTTTTAAGGCAACGCCCATATTCTGCATATATTTAAATATGTATGATATAATATACTCGCCTGTGGTGCGCCAGCCAGAGTCACAGACCACCATGGATAGACAGTGAGACGTAAACATTGTCTCAATATTGTCGGATCAAATACCCCATTCAATCCCAACACTTAAATCAGTCTTAATAGATTTCTTTGAGTGGCGGTGGATTATTAAACAACACCCTGTCAAGCGGCTCCTTAGTGATCTGACAGTCGGTTTACTACAGAAGTAGTTCGATTTTATTTCTCACGAAAGCTGAAAAGACTTCCCAAAGTTTTTTCCCATGGAATTTCTGGCCCAAGTGACAATCGAGGATTTTGTTTAATCATGATATATTTTTTCTTCACGATAATTTTTTTTCATCGCGATATATTTTTTTCATCACGATCTGCCGATATCTCGATGATTTAAAAAGTCCTCGATATCATAATCGCATAAAAAAATATATCGCGATATTCGATATTATCGTGTCATCGCCCAAGCCTACCCTGAACAATACCAGACAATGCTTTTACCAGTCAAAAACAGACGACTCATTTTGACCAGTAAACGTATTTACTACACGTAATGTTTAACAGTGTTCGACTTTCAAGTGCACTGGATATACCTTGGCAAGTATATCAACATTTTGACTGATTTTGACCCTTGGAGTAGTAGGAGGGTTAAAGGGTCAATATCGTCACGATCAACAGGGCATGGAAATTGGAGTGCTAGTTTTAGATTAACTCAGTGACTAATAATAATACCCCTCATGGTAAGGTCATATTACCGTTGCTGCTGCATAAATTAGCCAGTAATTCTCAGTCACTGTGTTCATCTTAAGCTAGGACCCAATTCCATGCCCTGTTGAAAGTCTGCTCTGATCATTACGATACTGTCCCTTTAATGTTGATTTTATGTAAAAAGTAATTTTGGATTGAATTGAACAGCATTTTACAAAGAAATATAAACAGAATCATGAATACAAATAGCCACATTACAACTAATACAAAATGTAAAATACAATATTGAATCTACATGTACATGGTAGATACATTTCTCCTGCCTGAACTTCAAATTGAGACCCCCCCCCCAAAAAAAAACCAACAGTGACTGATTTTGTTTATTCCGCATATGGAGTGTCGTGGCCGAGCGGTCTAGCTTACCGGACTCAAGTTCTGGTGTTAGCAGCAGAATGTGGGTTTGAATCCCGGCCGTGACACTTGTGTCCTTGAGCAAGACACTTAACCATAATTGCTTCTTTCCACCCAGGGGTTAAATGGGTACCTGTGAGGGCAGAGTTGGTTGATTAGCCCTATATGCGCTGTAATGGCAGCAATTGAGCTGTATACTCCCCAGGGAGCTGAGATGGTTTCAGGAATGATTTATGAGCCTTATGAGCAGGGGTAATAATATAATGCGCCTTGAGCACCACTCAGTTGGTGGATACGTGCGCTATTATTACAGTCCACACATTATTACAGTTGTGTATTATTATTATTATATAAAAATGCTACACAAAATTCACAATTTGCAAATCAAATTCAAGATTTGCTTTTCAAAATTCATCATTTGCAAAGTTTTTAAGTTAACATACATGCACATGATATTAACATTACATACAAAATATTTTGGCAGTTATGAAATCATCATCGTCCCCTCACCCCGTCCCCTCACCCCCCCCTCACCCCCCCCCCCCATGTCACCACTCTACATACATGTACAGCTGTTTAAACAAATGTTTAAACTATGTACGTAAGCCACACTGATATTCCACCTCACAGGAGAATTCACAAAAATCTTTGGCATTTGTAAATACCATCTTAGTACAGAAATATACATGTGTGGCCTTTGGCGATGGATCAATTGTCTGTTAGTGTGGAAAGAGAGGCCTAGAATAGCCAGGGGATGGAGAATAAATGCCAAATTACAATCCGAGACAACATTGGTCGGGACACACTCTAACAAGTAAATTAGCAGCGATTTGGAAACACGGTGTCCAAAGTTGTTATTATTTGGGAAACATTACAACCCCGAGACAAAATTGGCTGGGACACACACTCTAACAAGTAAATTAGCAGCGATTTGTCCAAATTTGTTATTCTTTGGGAAACAGAGTGTCCAAATAATTAACCCTAACGATCCCCATCCAGCCAAACTCCAACACCAGGGATTGTTGGAGTTTGATGGGTTGAGTACTGTGTACTTCTGATATGGCACGTGTAAAGTGTTGGAATATGGCTGGATGAGTACTGTATGTGTGCAGTAACAGTGTTGGATTTTGATTGATTGAGGACGGTGGTTCTAGTAGCATGCAACATTGTTAGACTTTGAGTGGAGAGAGTGTGTGTATGCAACCTGCTGTAATAAACAACTGATAAAGGCAAATATTGTACTTAGGTATGCTTGGCATTGTGTCTAACATCATACAACTAGAACCTACCATTTATTCCATAGGGTGTTTTAGTTTTTGTATAGTTAAGTTTTTTTAGCATGAAAACAATTGTTGGATTATGATGGGTTGAGTACTGTGTGACTCCAGTGTTCAAACTTTACTTTGGGCCATGTGTCCCCACTCAATCAAAATCCAACAGCTAAGGGCCTGTTAGAGTTTGACGGGTTGAGTACTGTTATGGCAAGTGGACTGTTGGAGTTTGATGGGTTGAGTACTGTAAACCAGCAACAGTCAACCATGGTGTTGGGATTTGATAGGTTGAGGAAGGTTTCTAGTAAAATGACTAATGGTATTGGTAATTTCAACATAACCAAATTACAATGTAAAACTTCATTGGTATAAAGCTCATGGTAGTATTAATTTTCCCTGAGGGTTTCAGCTGAGGTGTTGCCATTTTACAGAAAAGAGAAATTATTGCATATAACTATAATGTTTGAATATAGGAGTTAGTAAAGAGTCTAAAATGTACTAGTACTCTCCACGACAGTAATGAATACTGCCCTCTATTGACTAGTGTTGTGAAAACATCAGATTTGAAGAATTTAAAAAATGTAAAAATTTTCGAGTGGACCTTTTACAGATTTGGGACACTTAAAGAATCTGTTTTGCCAACATTTACAATGCTTTAACTTGCCTGAAGTTCTAACTTTAACATTTACTAACAGGATGTCCATAAGTCAGTAAAATCTATTGCCCCCCATACAATGATATGATCTGCATGACAGGTAGTCACAGCTGAGCTGCGATATGTGATCAGTTTTGTCTCTAATCACTTTCCTGAACCCAAATGAAAAACAAAATAAAAAGAAAAGAAAAAAGGAGAAGAGAAATTATCTTACAATTGTATTCGGTGTGGACGTCGCAGGGTACTCAGATTTGACTTGCTGAAACATGACAGAACTGGTGGAAGACGCTGCAGAGAGGATATCAGAGGTGCTCTGAGATCGGATGTTACCTGCATTGGACGAAACTGGCATTGTAAGCAACACTGTGCTATAACAGAAATTCAGTTTAAAGTTTAACCCTTCCTTCTCTCAGTCCATTTTTGACAGACCTGTCAAAACCATTCGTCTGTCAGTTTTGAAAGGTTAGATGAATTTCCACTCGAAACCACTACACGTCGCTTGCAAGTACTGCTATCTAATTGTTAGCATAGAAGTTGTAACCCATTGTAAAGCTCTAAAAAATATCTTCAAATACATGGTTGAGACAGTTTATATTGATTTTTTTGACAACAGAATCAGGAGGGCATTTATGAATGGGAATTAAAGCTTTACACTTGGTCTTTATAACACGATAATGCCCTCGGGGGCGTAGCCATGGACCTCACCTTCTGCTTTGCCCATGGCCCATCGGTCATTATCCTGCAGTAACGACCAAGCATTAAACTTGTATTCTGTTATTACAGGTTGAATCAGTAGTCTATTACCTACATGAAATGTACCAGGTTGCTAGAACCCAAACTGATGTATTTACCAAGACACTCTTGTGGAGCATGGTTTTAGTTTATACAAGTCAGTTTACCATACGAGAAAGATATGATGTAGGATTTGAGGTTTTGCATGGTGGAGGTAGATATTGTTAAGTTCTTTCGGGTACACCATGTATTAATCTCTTCTTGGAAGAAGTGATGGCTCTGAGAAGAGCCGGTTGGTTTGTTCTCAACGGTTCGTCTAGTCTGCTTTAGCCGGCTCCTGATGACGGCTAGACTAGTCGAAACGTTGAGAACAAGACATGGTTTGTTCACGGAACACAAGACTTTTGATGCAAAGATGAAATTCTTACCTTGGGTAAGCAATTGAGTAATTAGCGCAGCACTCCCAGTCAATCCTGAACCAATACCGGTAGTCGATGGAGCAGGTGGGGCAGGAGCTATCTTAGCTGGCATCCTCGGTCGTATCACTTGAGTCTTGGGCTTGGTTCCCATCTGCGATATCTTGACGGATGAGCTAGCATTCGTTTTTGGATTGCCCATTTTCTGTGTTGATGGCTCAGAGTCGACGACCCTTGTTAAGTGGATAGGAATTGGTTGTTGCTGCTGCTGCTGCTGCTGCTGTGTAATGATCGCCTGCTGTTGCTGCTGGGACTGTTGTTGAATCGCATTGGAGGAAATCACGTTGCCGCCGAAAATCGGTGTGGAGACTGGTTTGGCATCATCCATGGTGGAGATTTGTCCAATGCTTACATGCTGCTGTTGCTGTTGCCGCTGCCGTTGTTGCTGTTGTTGTACCTGTAAGGTTTGGTTATTATTCGACACCTGATTGGCAACAGCCTGCAGCAGTTTTAAGGTCGCTTGAGAGTCAGTCACAGAAAGCGTGTTTGATCCAAAGCTGTTCTCCTGCTGCATGTTCGTGGTACCGGACACCAGGTTGTTGAATGCTAAGCTCTGCTGCTGCTGCTGCTGTTGCTGCTGTTGATTTTGAGTATGTTGGGCAAGCTGCTCAATGGAGATAAAATTCAACCCTGACAAAAGTTGTTGCTGTGTCAACTGGTTTATTGTTATGTTACTGCTGCCGCTCTGATCCTGCCCATTGGTCAGCTGTCCCCCTCCAGGTGTGGACGCCTGGAGTTGATTGGCCGGTGGTACACCTACCTGCAGTGTAACCACCTGCTGCTGCAAATCTGTGTTCAGGGACTGCTGCTGTTGCATTGAAGATGCTGCGGCGAGGAGGTTGTTCAGCGTTACCGCGTTATCACCCTGTAGTGGTATTGTGATGGTGTTTCCCGTCGCCGCTAATCCGTTTGAAATCACCTGCTGGTTGCCTACTGCCACGTTGGATTGCTGCTGAATCTGCTGTTGTTGCTGCAGGGACTGTTGTTGCTGCTGCAGAGACTGTTGTTGCTGTTGCTGCTGCAGAGACTGTTGTTGCTGCAGAGACTGTTGTTGCTGTTGCTGCTGCAGAGACTGTTGTTGCTGTTGCTGCTGCAGAGACTGTTGTTGCTGTTGCTGCTGCAGAGACTGTTGTTGCTGTTGCTGCTGCAGAGACTGTTGTTGCTGCTGCTGCTGCAGAGACTGCTGTTGCTGTTGCAGAGACTGCTGTTGCTGTTGCTGTTGCAGAGACTGCTGTTGCTGCTGCTGCTGCAGAGACTGCTGTTGCTGCTGCAGAGACTGCTGTTGCTGCTGCAAGGACTGATGTTGCTGCAGCAGCTGCTGTTGCTGTAGACTCACTTGTTGAGGCTGAATGCTATGTCCTTGGTTGGTTGCTTGCGTAAGACAGCTGATGGCCTCATCCAAGGAGTTACCAACTGATATCATCTGAGGCTGCAAGGAGGCAGATGCATCTGCATTAGCTGACAATATCTGGAAGATAACAATAAAAATGATATGATTCTTTATTTGTCATCAAACACATCAAAACAGTAAAGAAAACAAAAAAATAAATAAAAAATAAAAATGATTTCTGACTAGTGCCCTGCGAATGAATATATGGATAAAAAGAAAGAAAAAAAGGCAACATAAGGCTAGAGGGCTCAGTTGGAAGAAGACTGGTACAGTAACCTGGAGGTTGCTGGTTCGAATTCCGCTGCAGTAAATTTTTCTATGTTCACTCCGAAATTAAATAATAATAATAATGACAATGGGTACTGGCAAGTGAACAAATCACTATTGCAGTTAGGCATCCAGTTCCCATACAAGATTACAAATTGCACCACAACAAATAAATTAAGCGATTAAGAATATAAATATCAAACTTTTAAATAGATTAAAAATTTCTTTAAAGGGAAGGTACATGGTAATTACCAGATTATCAAATTAATTATTATCTAAAAGCTTACTTGATGAAGTGTGTATAAGTATCAATACTTCTGTCATCTAATTTGGTATTACATTCTAAGTGCTTTTATGTTTTATGTTTTTGTGATACATGTAAGGACACAATACTGGCTGACAAAAATGGGACACAGGGGGTGAAAAAAAATATTGGTGGAAAGTTGTAATTTACTTGGAAGTCATGAGAATGGACACCCTTGTACTTGAAAATAGCATTGGAGAGATAATGTGCCAAGTAATGTGCCAAGTAGATTTTCCTCCCTGTTGTATTTTCTCGATTGGCGTGTGAAAGTTAACGTAAGTTACATGGTGTCCACCTTTCAGTCTAGTACCCAACAATAAAAGTCAAAGCAACAAAAATGTTTACACCATGATTATGTAGCTTATTCCCAATAAAAAATGGCTTAGTTTGGTAAGGATGAGTTTTGTAAAAATAAATATCTGGCCGTTTTAACATCGTATGATTTGGCAGACACGATGTGTAACTAACGTGAACACAGATTTAAATAGCGATCATTTTTGTGGTTCGTGAAATCTTTTTTTATTTTTTTAAATTTATTTAAAAAAAATTTTTTTTTAGGAGCCAGTTTATTTCTTCATTAAGTTACTCAAGTTATATGCACATAGTGAGGAAAATAAGTAAGGGATACGTAAAGTGTTTGATTTGATGAAATTTTGTTCAATTAATGTCCCGTTTTTAGATGCCATTTTGGCAATAAATCGGTTTGTAAACGTGAATTAAAAGTGACACAACACGTATTCACACTTTATTTTATCTTTATTTGTCTGTTAAACATATATACAAATATTATCTAAAATAAAAAACAGTTCAAAATAGTCAAATTATTTAAGAAAATCAAGATCATTTTGTGCCCCATGAAAGTTAGTCAGTATTGTGTCCTTACACATACATAAAAACATAAAACATTCATCATTCCCCCAACAACATGAGCACATATTTAACCAACTTTAACTAGTTAGTTTTATGATATATTACTTGAAAACTAGAGGTTTGAAATGAACGTATGTTTCTAAATACCATGTACATACACGTATATTCCCATTAATACAATGTCTTATTGGACTACCATTACTATTTATGCATTACTGGAGGCAACACAATTAAACACAATTTATTATTATTATTTTTTTTGGTTCGCCGGGCAAGAAAATATACCAAAATGGTGTAATGAAGTGTTTGTTCTTCGGATGGGGGGGATGTTAAGCCGTAGGTCCCCTGTACTAGATTAATATTAGAGTAATGCACATAAAAGAACCTGAAACGCTTATCGTGGAAGAGTAGGGGTTTACCCCGGTGTTTCTGGTTCACATAGCAAGCGCCCTTGTTTACAGGTTTTCTCAGGCTTCCGAGCTACAGTGCTTAAGGGTGCTTTTGAGGCATCCTTGGTTTCATTACCAGAAATGTATAATAATGACTTAAAGCACTTACCTGCACCGGTTGCTGCGATACATTTTGTATCTGGTTTCCAGAAAAGACAAAGGTTCTTGCTGCCAGTTGACTACCATGTTCATTGGATTGCTTAATAATGATCTCTGTTAAAAATATAAAAGATGACTACAATAAAACAAAATATAAAAACTATAAAAGACTAGAGCACGCTAATCTAAACGTAGAGAAGACGTATATGGTTCTTACCAGAACCACCATCTCACATGGTGTTAATGCAAACCGAAACTGATAACAAAGCAGTTTCATATTTCTACTGTTTCAATTTTCCCTTTTTAGGTATTTCCAAAATAATGGCAATCCAAATTTACCATGCTGCCGCCATCCTGTCTGGTTCCTTGAATGCAAGACAATGAAAACATCTTCACCTTCACCTATCCCATAACCCCGGAGGGTCGTTGGGGCACCACAGACGATCATCATGTGGTGTGTCTACAGACATCTATATGGGCTATTCCGTGGTTACTCACATTACATTTTTGAGGTATTGTACCCACTCTTAATGTCATAATTTCCTTACTTATATATTTCACTCATCAGTTTTTTTCACAGTAGTTACATTATAACTGGACCATATATGAGAGAAAAATACTGGTTACATTTTCAAACATGCCATATTTTCTCTAATATAGCATACACGTAAGAAATTTCTCAAAATATTTTGTGCCAAGTAAGGTCTGGGTATAATGCAACTATAATGAAAAAACTATAATAACTATAAATAACTATAATGAAAAACTGATGAGTGAAATATATATGATGGCATTAAGAGTGGGCCCAATACCTCAAACGTGTAACGTGAGTAACCATGGAATTGCCCATATGCATATATGATGGCATTAAGAGTGGGCTCAATACCTCAAACATGTAACGTGAGAGGCATACTTCTGGCAGTTCTAATGCAATATGAGCATTTTCAGGACTAAGTTTGTGAGCTATTTTGGCTCATGATGCAACCGAAATGACGATGATATATATATATATATATTTGCGGTATATATTTTTTCTCTTTTATAGGGGTGGGGTGGGGGGTGTATAAGCCAGGATTTGAAAATTGGGCGTCCAAATTTGTTATTCTTTGATAAACAGGGTGTCCAAATGTTTAACTTCTAATTCTTTTGCATGTATTTTACAAATAAAAGAGTGTCCATTTAAGAAACAGGTTGTCCAAAAGACACCCAAAGGTATTGCTGGCTAATACTATTGGGGGGGGGGGGGAAGACATGGCCTCTCCCTGGAATCGCCGGTGGATAAAAAAAGATAACTTCAGTGCCATTAAGATATTTTATCCAGTTAGATCCCCAGATAACATACCTGGCAATGTGTCGGAGTAATTATCAAAGGCGGGCTGAAGCTGGATAAGCCCAGGTTGGATGATATCAGGATTGATACCAACATGGGCTGGAAAGACAAGCAGAAACAAAATAATGGTATATTATATAACCCTAACCCCCTAGGTATTCTGGCTAGGAACCTTCCTGAACCCTAACCCCCTATAGGTATTCTGGCTAGGAACCTTCCTGAATCCTCCAAAATCCTCCAAAATCCTCCAGTGCACTTTTGGAAACATATCCTTATCTTCAAAATGCACCACGCATTTTCGTTGATCTTTCATATTCAGCACTTATGGGCTGTACTTCTTGCCAGGTAGTAATTTTGCCCCATTTGTAGAGGTGAAAGTACCAGTTTCCAACAGTGCTAAATTTTCCCAAAAAAGTGCCCCTTGGAGGATTTTGCAGGATATGGGGTGGTTAGGGTTATATGTTGACTTGAGACACTTCTTGAAGGTATACGATTGGTAATACACAATAAAACAAATAGTAAAATATGAAACTTTTTTCGCGTTCAGCTAAAGATGGTATTAATCTTCTCTATAAATATTTTTGTCGAATTTCCAGTTCGATTTTAGGAAAGAGGAGTTTTTCCCAAATTTCACATTAGCTACAGTAAATACAAAAATGTGATTTGACAAAAGTAAAAAATCCTGAAAAATGGGTAGCGGGCCTGGGTCTCCCTTTGGTCTAGAGGTTTCGACACAATACAGGATACTTCTTTCTTTCCCTGCTGCCTACATGTACTTCTCTTCTTTCAACAAAAAGGAAGATTTGTAAAAAATCCTGAAATCAGGAAAAATCCGGAGAAATTTTCATTACTTTCTCTTGAACTACACAACGTTCTACAGTGCTATAGGCCCTTCTAAAATCACTGGTTCCATTACCAGAAAGATATACAATAATACAGGGTGCCCTCAACAGGTTATGTACAGAGTGGATAAAGCGAATAGCGTTGTTGGATTCTAACTTACTCAGCTCACGAGGCACAGGAAATGGGAAAGGGTTCTGGCTTAGACTCGAGAAGAGAGTGTCATTGAACTCGGACAATAAGGCTTCATCGTCCAGGATCATCGGCTCAGGGGAGGGAGACGAACTCAAACCAAAACTGTTCACAACTCTGGCTAAGGCAGATTGTCCTGACTCCTGAATCTGTGGAAGGTCGAGGAATAAGTTTAAATATATGAAGGTTTTTTCATCCTTGATATATCGTCAAACATACATGTATATCGCCATTATTTTTTTCCATTAATGAATGATTGCTTAAGAGCCAATAACCGCAGGTATGTATCCCTCTACAAGCATCACAATATGTGACCGGCTCCACAAAAATGGGTATTATGGGACAAAATTTAAAAATTGAGTTACATACATAGCTGAATTGGTTACATTATAAGCTTTAATTTGGTGTAGGTTTGAACCCTGTGGCATTTTGCATTCTGGAGATATACTGATTTCTGCATATTCATATTGTACAAATTAACGGAAGTGCCTTCAGAGATACAGCCTTTTAAATACAGCAAATGGAAAAAGAAATGAGCTAAGAAGAAACTCTCTTGAATGCCCATAGCAATAGTTATGTTCCTTTTGAGCTCCTTTAGGAATGCTTGTGCAATATAAATTTGAATTATCAAGCATCTTGGTGTATTTTTTCAAATATATTTGTTAATTTGCATAATGTGTAAAATTTAAACTTTTGTTTTTTCATCTTTACTCATCAATAATAATATTTCTGTAAATAAATTATGAAAGTATTGATATAATAGAAGCCAATAAACCAACAACAACAAAATCACGTTGTGAAATTTTTTTTCACCCTCTCCACATAGAACAGCCCTTTACGGGTAAACTAATAGCATAGCGTCCCTTAATACCCTTTTTCGCAGAGCGGGTCACATATATCATCAGCGCTTCACTGAGAGACACCTACAATCACACGTGCAAATTCGTTTGCACAGTGTGCATGTACTTCTGTAGGCCCCTGTACGGCAGCTCCTTTGTGATCCAACAGTTGGCTAACCACTCAAGTAATTCCCTTTTGTGTCTCACTTCTGAAAGCTGAAAAGACTGGCCTAATTTGGTTTCCATGAGATTTCCGACTCGACTCACAATTGCAATTTTTGTTTTTTAATCACGATCTTTTTTAATCGCGATTTGCCGATATCTCGATAATTTGAAAAGGTTCTTGATATCATAATCAAATAAAAAAAGGTATCGCGATAGTTATTATTGTGTTATCGCCCAGGCTTACACTATTATTCATGGACAGTTTTCAATATCTATAGACTAATCCATTGACCAGTTCACTGGGCGACACCATAACTACAGTGGTACCTACATGTACATCTGCGTCAAGCGTTCATTTCCAACGCAGTCCAGTACTTCTTCAACCGATCTGAGCAATCTATTTTAGCGTGTCGCTTATTTGGGAATGAGTGTGGTACCACCGCAGTAATGACGGAAAGCAGCGCTCGCCGGATTAGTCTATAGCCTGGTTTAGACAGTAAATGCTAGGGTGTAAAATTAAGGGATGACCAGTTGCCCCAAGAAACATAAATTTCAGTGGTGCAAATGAACTTATTGTTGCCTGCTGAGAAACCTTAAAAACAATGTTGTGAAATCAAACAACAATTTTAAATACAAGCTCCCATATCGACTGGATTGTTCATGGACTGGTCAGTTTGCAAAGATTTCTTTTTATGGGAACAAATAATGGCACCAAAAGCAAGCAAACTGTCTGGGGGGGGTAACCTTAGAATCAGTTGGTGGTGGGGCAACTAGTTAATTTTCTTGGTTTCACACCCTGAATGAGAATGCAAAGTTCATGTTTGTGGCAGAAATTCCTTTGTGAACGATTCACTGAAAATGAAATGTGTTTCAACTTCTGCCAATCTCAGCTTTTAAAATCATAATTCATTTTGGATCCACGATTGCAAGAAGCAGAAGCATTCCTTTAGAATAGGGTACTTGTGTCAAAAGATACCACAAAATAATACTGTGATTACCAAAGTAAATCAAATGGAAAGGAAAATATGAAGTGTACCTCCGACTTGCCATCTTCCCGTAACGATGACGTCCGCAATTTCCGATGGAAGGTGCGCCATTTCTGATATTCTCGCACCACCGTACTCAGTGTCCGCTTCCAATACTTTCCTTCCAGCACAATGGCCTAATGTGAGCAAACAATTTGAACATTATTTCCCACAAAGTTACAACCATTGTCAATAAGCATGGGAATATTAGATTCTCTCTCTGGAAAACCCCATCTCTAAATCAGCGGCATAGCCAGGACTTTTTCAGTGGGGGGCGTGGGCACTGCTTTTCAGTGGGGGTATGGTTTTTTTCCCTTTTCTTTTTCTTTTCTTTTTTTGGGGCACTATCGGGATTTTTCATGGGGGGCAATTGGGGGGCACCTGTGGGGGACACTGGAAATTTGTGGGGGGAACGTGCCCCCCCTAGCTACGCCGCTGCTCTAAATAAATATACATTTGTACGTAAGTGAGATTTGAAGCTTTGCATAGTGGAAGAACAGTGAGAGGCATAGTATTAGCCAGCAATACCTTTGAGTGTCTTTTGGACGCCCTGTTTACTAAAAAACATGCAAAAATATTGAAAGTTTAACATTTGCACACACAGTTTTTCAAAGAATAAATTTGGATGCCCTAGTTTCAAATACTGGCTGGTAAGAGGAAGCTTTGTGGCACCACCAGGGCCCAATTTCATAGTACTGCTTACCGGTAAGCAAAGTTTTCTGCTAACTATAGCAGAACAATTTGCTTAAGCATACAGTATTTCACAGGTTAGCAAGAAAATTCAGAGCGGCATGTGCGCGTTCACCATGGATTTATATTGTTGCGTCACTCATTTGCTAGCAATAACGGCCGGCAAGTTAGCGTGCCTTTCTCTATGCTTAACAGCTAGCAGTGCTATGAAATGAAAAACGTACAGTAAGCTAAAAATCAGCTGCTAAGCAGCTCTATGAAATTGGGCCGGGGTTATAACTCTAATTGTAATAGTGTGTTGGTTCTGAGAAGAACCAGCCATTTTGCAAGAGTTAACAACAGTTTTTCTCAGAACAAACACATTTTAAAACTCATTAGAAATATTACAATGTACATGGTGCAACCACAATCTTCCTCACACTACTGTAGGTGTACATGTGTGCATATCAGACCATATGACATAAAACACAATAAAGGGGGCCACTTTGCATCCGTCACGTTAGCAGTTTTTCCAATGGTTGTTATTTATTTTTAAGTACCTGAAACCGACCAAAAAGTGTTTCAACATGTGAATGGACATGCAGGCTTATACTATAACTAATTTGAGTTGATTTATTTTATTTTTTAATTTTTTAATTTATTTTTTTACCCTCAAATTTCCATAAAAATTGGACGGAAAAAGTTACCTCACTTTTCCGTCCATTTGTTGATGGAAATTTTAGGGTAATTAAAAAAAAATAGTAACAATCAACTCAAATTATCTTTAGGATAAGCATGCATGTCTATTCAAATGTTGAAATTCTTTTTAGGTGGTTTCAGATATTAAAAAATAAATTACAACCATTAGAAAAACTGCTAACGTGACGGTAGGAAAGTGGCCCCCTTTATTGTGTTTTATGTCATATGCTATTTAAAGCTTTACATATTTCATTTTGTTTCAAATATTTCTTTTGTTGTAAAGTCATTTACATAAACCAAACCCCTTGTTCACAAAAAAATACAGCATACATGTACATGTAGGGCTGTGCGTTTCTGGATATTTTTGGAACCGGATACCCGAAATCAGGAAACTTCGGATACCCGTTTTTATTTTTGTTGAAAACATGCTTCCGGTGGTGTACAAATACATGTACTGTAAATGGTAACAAATTGACTGTTATAATACAGAGGATACCATACTATCGCTCTTTTCTTTATTGGAGTGTAATCTCTTGAATTTAAAGATAATTGTCTGTACAAGTGCATTGTTCAAGAGTCACAGATTCTGTTTGCACCACTCAAATGTTAAGTCCGAATTTTAAAAAGTCGTTTACGGGTAATTGGAACCGAAAAATGGAACCGGGTAATGACCGTTTCGGTCGGGTATCCGGATACCTGGATACCCGGCACAGTCCTACATAGATATGTACATAATGACTTTGGTTATCGTTGTTTTTTTTTAAATATTGTACCAGCAATTTTTGTAAAGGATCATTGCTGATTTTATTTTAGAAAGGAAAACAATATATATTGGCCCTTTAAAGTAATTTGTGCTGTTGTATATTGTCACGAGTTCCTCAGTGTACATGTATATATTTTGTCTGACAATGATGGACGACAAAAAGCTTTAATTTTCATAACATTTACCTGTGGTGTGAAATGCGCAAGGTCTGCAATGGGGTAGGCAAAATGGCAGACGACTGGTTTCCTTTTCTTACAAACTGCAGGAAGAGATTCAAAAGTAAGAAACAATACACAGATGAATGGAACAAAATGTTGAATAATTCTATAATAAAAGCCCATATTTAACCCTCCTACAATCTGTGCAACTTTTGAAACAACGCATTCAGGCCACTCCAAGCCATTAGCTGTTGCCAATGGCCTCCTATGGTTACTCTTCTGTGCACTGTCACACCACTGAGATTGCAGGGTAAGGTGGTCTACCATTGATGATAATAATAATAATAATAATGTGGACTTATACATGTATAGCGCACATATCCACCAAACTGGTGCTCAAGGTGCATTATATTATTACCACTGCTCATCAGGTTTATAAATCATTCCTGAAACCATCTCAGCTCCCTTGGGAGTGTACAGCTCAATTGCTGCCATTACAGCGCATATAGGGCTAATCAAACACAACAACCAACTCTGCCCTCACAGGTACCCATTTACCCCTGGGTGGAGAGAAGCAATTATGGTAAAGTGTCTTGCTCAAGGACACAAGCACCATGGTCGCGGTTGGGATTCGAACCCACATTCTGACGACTCAGCCATCAGAACACAAATCCGATGCACTAAACCGCTCGACCATGGCACTCCAGTTGATACACTGCAGGCCATACAGTTGATTTTGTAAGATTACTTGGAAAGGACAGCAGGCTTGTATGTATTGAAGGTTGGTGAAGAACATATTGAAAATTTAGTGGATTGGAGTGGCCTCCATGTGTAGTAGGTTTAAGAAAGCAACCTGTGAAAATTTAACTGTTTTGTGTGTTCTTAACAAGAAAATGGTTAAAAATATATTCAGATTTGTTTGTACGTGTGCATTCTTATTTGGAAAATGAATCTCCAGCCAGAGATCCATTTCATATAAGAAATGTCCACATACTTTTTCATGTTTCCTCGAAAATTACAACACATCAGACGGAATAACTTCTCGAAATGTTCACTACCATTACCATCTTACAACTTAGCTTCAAAACAGGGGTGTGACTTGACAATGGGTAGCGGGCCTTTGGTCTGGAGGACAAAACCCCCTGAACCTCCTGGATGTTTAATTTACAGACTTTTCACATCTCCACAAACAAGATACATGTACATGTACTAGAGGTTTGGACACAATACAGGCTACATGTACTTCTTTCTTTCCTCAGTGGCTACTTCTCTTCTTTCAAGAATATTCTGAAGCAAAGGGAGATTTGTAAAAAATCCTGAAATCAGGAAAAAATCCTGAGAAATCACAGGCCTGTTTTAAATAATAATTTGCTCGGTTACATTTTTGGTCGTTACCAATGGTGTGTACCTCCTTTAAGAAAAAATAAATATGGGAAAAATATGGGAAAAATATGAGAAAAATATAGGAGGTCTGGAGTTTTATTCCCTAATGTAGGGGCGTGGCCACTTTTCCTGAGTACAAGGCACTTCTATTAGCATATCAGAATGTCTATGGTGCACCAAGACCAGGTCAACAGATGCTATGGCCTCCAGGGTGGCCTCCATGGTGGCCTCTGTAATTCCAGGCCTAATAAAGGGAAATCCTTTGCATTCATCCAGAGATACTACATGTATGTATCAAACAAGATGTAAATTCTGTTTCATTTTATTGATGTTTCCTTTAAACAATAATAACAGGAAATTAATAATAATACGATCTAGAGTTCTGGATCAGAGCCAGATAACTAAAAAAAAAAAATGACTGATGGTGTTGCAAACGATGCACATAATTTGCTTACTTTTTACATAAACGCTGTATTAACATGTACAGTACATGTTAATACATCAATTTACCAACATGTGTTTACAAGCAAATTTCAAAATAAACAGAGATGTCAGAAGGATTTTTTTGGGAAAAGCGGATGTACAGTTTAGGCATAAAATTCATAGACTTAGTTTCTGAATTATACATAAGTTGGTCGAATGGAGTGGGTATATTGTGTGGCATGGCCGGGGTAAAACACGTGGCCGTCCTTTTAACAAATTATAGAATACCATGTACAGTACCTCATGCACTGAACCGTAACGTGTTTTATCCTGTGAACAGAGTAAATTCGGGCGCCAAGAATACTGCCAAATTACACCATATTAAACTGCATGAATGCACAATCTAGTTTTTATATGTACAAAAGACATCTACGATCATTTCACAATTTCATATTTCTCACGCGAGATAATCCTGAACAAAAGCTGAGAACAGGCGACTGGGGTCAGGAACCTTCTATTACACATGTAGCAACAATAGGCGGACTTCTAGGGCTGAAACGCTGTGGCTATGTGAGTTTCACGCATTGTTGATTCTTAATGAAAAAAAAAGGTGCTCAGAAGAAAGTCCTTTTTCAAGCGTAGGACTGACCTACAGTACATACATAAAAATTCAGTAAGCAGAGTTGCTACCCTAACAAAAATATGGTGGGGTGGGAGGAATTACTATTACGTTACACAGGCCAGTGAGAGGTACAATGTAATTTTAAAAAGTAACAACAAAATAATAATTTAATACTTTTATGTACAAATTATTAAGGTAAGGGGTGTGATTGGGCAGTTTTGAAAAATCCACATAAATTTTGCTAGGGGTATTGGGGCCGCTGTTGTGAACAGCGCTGGGGTGAAATCTATAGTTCTGAACGTTTGCTTAGCTTTCCTTTATTGCTTAAATCTTTATAATCTGGAGAATCACAACATTGCGATTTGTAAAAATCCGAAAATCTGGAAAAATCCGGACAAATCACACCCATGTAAGGTAACAATACGTAGATACATGTATGATCCAGTACATGTAATATCACATGTATATCATTTCCAAAATAATGTACATGTATACACCTACATGTACACTATTCTCCAGTGTACGTAAACTGTATTCTCCAGTGTACGTACATTGTATTCTCCAGTGTATTCTCCAGTGTACTCTCCAGTGTACGTACATTAGAATACATGTACATAGGGCATTTAACACATTCCATGCTTACAAGAGTCCCAACAGTCAAACTGAGGCAGGCAAAATGCTGTACTGATGTTAATGGCAGACACCAAAACGTCTAATATTTAGTGTAATTGTCAGTAGAAAAATGCTTTATTTTGGTCTTTTAAGTACATGTAAGACACTATACATGTATATGTACATGTACATCTCAAATCTCATTCATCGGCAATTTTGTTTTACCAATATTTCCAGTCTTACGTGAAGATCAAATTACAAAATGAAAAAAACAAAACTTGTTCCTGGGAGCACATTCATGTACTGTACCGACATGAATGTATACATTTAAATGTAGGCATATACATTTCAGGGGACTGATTTGCCAAAAGTACAAAAATCCTGAAAAATGGGTAGCGGGCCTGGGTCTCCCTTTGGTCTAGAGGACAGAGCCCCCTGAACCTCCTGGATGTTTAATTTTAGAGGATTTAAAGACTCCACATCCCCACAAACAAGAAACTAGAGGTTTGGACACAATACAGGCTACTTCTATTCTTTCAAGAATATTCTGAAAAAAAATCCTGAAATCAGGAAAAATTCTGAGAAATCACAGGCCCGACATTTACAGTACACCCTGTCGAGCCACTTTAATGATTACACCCACTTTAATCATTCTGATAAATAATTTCTTTAGAAAATCACCAAATGTGGCTGTACCTACATGTACATGTACATTAACAACTTTATAATGTATTGTACAGGTCTGCCTGATTCCAACTACATTTATATTAGTTGATAGTGATTAATGGCAAGCCCTTGTTGAACTGACATGGCAATCACCCATGCATACATATATTTGTTTGGATCAGTAAGCTTAGAGTGTCAGCAAACATGCATTATCCTTAAAGGGAAGTTATACGTGTACAACTGTTTCTATGAGAATGCTTACTTTTTCTGGAAAACCAGTGAAAGTTTCAGCTCAGTGCAGAGTCTAAAGGGCGGTTCACACTTCACGCGAACTTCACACTTCACATGCGAACGTGAACGTGAACGTGAACGTGAACGCGAAGTGAAATGTGACGTCAAAAGCTGAGATTCGCGCGAATGATTCACAAAAGTTGAACACATTTCAACTTGCGCGAATCATTCACTGCAAATTTACGATGTCAAATTTTGCTTCGTGTCTGCATGAAGTATGAACCAATCTTAACCAGTTCGCGTCGGAGGCCGTGTATACATGCAATTTTTTTTGCACCACGGATCGGAGAGCGTCTAAACACGCCACAGGAAACTCCGGAATATGCTCGGAAGTGCCGGACACCCGCTGTGGAAGCTTTCATTAATGTGTGTGTGGGAAAAAGAAACCCGCCACAGGGGCCCAGAAAAACTTGTTATTCCCGACGCGAACTGGTTAAAGTGACAATATCGTTAAGATCAACAGGGAATGGAATCGGAGTGCTAGTTTTAGATTAACTCTGACTGAAAAAAATACCCCACATGGTAAGGTCATATTACCGTTGCTGCTGCATAAATGAGCCAGTAATTTTCAGTCACTGTGTTCATCTTAAACTAATGTAGGACATCGATTCCATGCCCTGTTGAAAGTCTGCTCTGATCATGATGAGTGTATGTGTGAAAAACACTATGAGCAAAGATAAAAAGCCATCTGTCAATGGCAATCTTTTTTTCAAATGTACATATTTGTCTGTGTTTTCTCTGACATAAGAGCACTTGAGAAAAGAATGATTGTCTACTTGGTTCATTTACACGTGTACCAACTTTACATCAAGTTGGCTTTCAGACAATAATTTTGCAATTTTGTAAATCAGTATCACCGATGTACATTTCCTTTAACCAGTTCGCACCGGGAATAAAAAAGTTTTTCCAAACCCCGTGGCGGGTTTATTTTTACCGCACAAACACGACCAATGGTGCTCACCAGAGCGTGACCGGGGAGACCGCGTCTTCCACCATATGCTTATGGCTCGTTGCCACGTCGACCGGGAATCTATACAAATATTCCCGAGAATCCTGTGGCGTGTTTAGATGCTCTCCGATCCGCTGTCCCAAAAAAAATTGCGTGTATACACGGCCTCCGACGCGAACTGGTTAACAGCACAACACAGTATACATGCACATTGTATACACTGAATCCAATCAACAGACAGAGGCCATCCCAAATGGTGTCAAAGCACAAGGTAAACTGTATACATGCAGTTGACGGCTTTGGGAATTTGCCAGATTATACATGGGAAATAAAACTCATGTACACACTTTACTCCTAACTTGATGCATACATTATACCAAAGTCTATTACCTACATGAAGTGTACTAGCCTGATTTAACCCACATCATG
This sequence comes from Zoroaster sp. YZ-2022, assembly GCA_029582265.1. Classification (NCBI taxonomy): domain Eukaryota; kingdom Metazoa; phylum Echinodermata; class Asteroidea; order Forcipulatida; family Zoroasteridae; genus Zoroaster; species Zoroaster sp. YZ-2022. Next base: position 38,154,036 of record CM055818.1, read on the forward strand.
GCATTGTATTCTAAATGCACGCACGCACAACAAGCTTGGTTACAGGTTTTGCTCCCCCTGCCCGGCCTGCCGTGGGGCATCATGGGATACGCATTTCCACGCGAAGCTAGTTCCTAGAGAACTACAGTGTACATGCAATCTTAAACTACATGTAGATGCAGGCAAACCATTCTGTGTGGAGAACAATGGGCTTTGTTCAATAAACGCAAAGGTGTGCACGCGAGATAGTTTTCTCACGCGCCGGGTAAGTCTCCCAGACTGCACTGCTTCTTTTTGAGACCTTTCGCGTCAGTCTGTGGAACAAAACGTCACAAATGAGTCAAATCCATTGTTTTTGGAGTGCTACAGTGAACGATTTCCCCTGTATCGCATCGCAAAATGCGACGTAATTTGGACAATCTGCGATGGAATTTCAAACAATGCATCGCAGATTTTGCGATACAGATTTCGACAGATTTATAAACATTTTTGAAATCATATTCACAAACCTTTCCCGAAATAACGTTTACATGTATATTTCTGACCAAAAAATATCAAGGGATCCATCCCGACTGGGTTTGTTTCCGTGTGTCCAGACCACGCCGGGGGTATGTCCGTGCGATGTACGTGGTCAACGATGACTTCACGACACGACGGTGTTGATGCAACAGTGAACACGTGCACTTGTTTTACCTGTGTGAATCCGTACATGCAACTTTATTACCCAGCAATCCGTAAAGGTTTTATCCGCAATGCCTAAAATTCTATGTGCATGCAATATTTTTCTGCTGAATATTTTTCTACGGGCGAAATTTCCGAAATGGAAAATACACAACAACTGCCCAGTTTTTTTTTAGCTTCGCACGTGTTTATTTTTTCTTCTCCTGAGTTTGGGGGTTGGAACATTGAGCAATTGAGCCACCCCCTATACACAGTAGTACCATGTTCAGTTCACATGTGCGCTTCATACGATCACTACGGCTGTATTCAATAAAGGAACTCTAGAAACGTTTTATAATAATTGAAAATTAACAAAATGAGCATTCATTAGCTGTTACGACCTGGTAGGTCGGAACAGCTATTGTTTCTGTCAAGATTTTTATTTTTTTTCTTATTATACTTTATTTCCACCAAAACCCCATTGCATTAACACGTGCACTTTCTTCGCGGCAAATGGCCTTCTTAGCATTGTCAGAAAGAGTCAACTCATATACCATATGGAAGCTTATGCCTTGACTTAGTTTCTAAATGTCATTAGACTAAAATTCTTAATTAATTAGCTTAGTTATAGTCACGTGAATATTTAATTAGGCAATCTTGTGTACAGCATATCTCAAGAAGTATACACCCGATCATCAAACTTTTTTCAGTTATACATTTGTGGGGTATTGTAGATGTGCCTTTTGGCCTGCAATGTCTTGTGACGTCATCATGACATCATTTATAGCGCATTTTGTATCTGTGTACAAAACACATGCACTGAAAAAGTTGATGTGACCAAGTCGCTTCCTTATTCGGCAGTAATTCTCCATAATATCTTTGTACATAATACACAAACAGATATGACGTGGGACTTTGCGAGTCCAATTAATTACGATCTTTGTACGCAATAATAATACATAGATTCCATATAGTAGTACACACACGTTGTGTAGTCACTGCATTCCTAAATGAAGAAAAGCAGAGTGCGTCCGATTCCTTTCAGTTTCATTTTGATAATTATAATGAGTCCATTACATTGGCGACGAGGATGAAAAGCGGTGAGTATTCTTTTCATATGATAGCATACATTTCTAGCAAAAAGGAAAATTGTAAAAGAGGGCCGGACATTTTCGTAACGTTAAGTCCCATTGTTTTACGTACATGTAAGTGCAGCAATAAACACATCGTTAGGTTAACCAGTAGCAATATGGCGGAACAACCACTAGCACCGTCGTAACTGAAACAAGGACTTTGAAAACTGAACCATTCACTCACTCCGACGATCAGATATCAACCGGGAAGGCTTGGGAAGATTGGTTATAGGGAATTGAGCATGAATTCCGCTATTTTCGAATTACTCAACCGTATTTTGTAATTTTTGTTTTCTCAAAAAAAATCTTCCCTTCAGTTTGTGCACAAATTAACGTAATAAGTAGTAAAGTACCTATTTATTTGTATGCACGCATTGGGATAGTACTGACCATCAATCCTATAAACAGAATTGGTGTAAAGATGTTAAAGGGACAGTATCGTCACGATCACAGCAGACTTTCTACAAACAGGGCATGGAATCGGCGTCCTGAATGCAGTGACTAAAAATTACTGGCTCATTTATGCAGCAGCAACACGAATATGACCTTATTAAGAAACACAATAGTGCATCTTTCTACAAGGAACACATCCTATACCTTGTTAAGATCGCCTTACAAACTTATACGAAGTCACAACACAATGTAATTTGAAGGATAACTGTACAATGAGTTCACTACCCACGCAAACTATTTCTTATAGCTCTGACATACACTTTGTCTTTCCTTTTAACACCAACCTTAACTTACAAAATTATGTATTTGTGTCTTTCCACACTAATGTACAAAAGTGTGACATTTAAGGAACATGGGACATTGATAATAAAATGAAGTACTTTTTACTCTTAACTTTTTTCTGTGTACATTCCAAGTGCCTTGAGGATTGTGCTTTTCAAAAATTAAGACAACTTTCTAAGTAATTAAGTAATTACAATATGTTTGTAACATGGACAGACATTTATTTATAAATTGACTAAAAGTACTAATAGAACAGATTTATTCACCCACATGTTGTCCCTTTATAATGCTATTTCCCTAAGGATTGTTACCTGAATCAAGACAACCCTCCTGGTATTAAACAAATAACAGGGCATCATCTTCAAAATATTATGTTTGTAACGTGGACAGACATTTGTCACAAATTGTCTGTCCACGTTACATACGGGGTATATTTCACATGCTAATTTCTTAAATACCCAGAAGATGTCTTTGTTTTGGCTCATAACAATCCAAAAAGTACGAAGCCCGGCAAGGGACAGTGGTAAGAAAAAAATTCAATGGAGTAATCCGTTCGCACGGATTAGTAATCCGTTCGCACGGATTAGGAATTCGTGCGCACGGTTTAGTAATCCGTTCGCACGGATTAGTAATCCAATAAGGTCATCATCAGAACAACTACTTCCATTGACCTCCGCCATCTTGAATCAACTAACGTACGTGTGTAACGCATGCGTGTGGCGGATTGCTCCACCGTGCGCACGGATTGTTAAACCGTGCGAACGGATTACTAATCCGTGCGAACGGATTGTTAAACCGTGCAACGGATTCCTAATCCGCGCGAACGGATTCCTAATCCGCATTTAACGGATTCTAATCGCGAACGGATTACTAAACCGCGCGAACGTGTTGTTAAACCGCGCGAACGATTCTAATCCGTGCGCGAACGGATTCCTAATCCGCGCGAACGATTCCTAATCCGCGAACGGATTACTAAACCTGCGAACGGATTGTTAAACCGTGCGACGGATTCTAATCCGTGCGAACGGATTACTAATCCGATGCAAGACGGATTACTAATCCGCGCACGGATTACTCCATTGAATTTTATTTCTTACCACTGTCCCTTCCCGGGCTTCGTAAAAAGGGGTTAGGGATGTAAATGAAAAAGCATTTGAGCAATTATTTCATTCTATTGTCACTTTCCTGTCAATTTTCAAACAACATGTCTGTCCATGTTACAAACATCATGTCATAAAGATGATCCTGTAATTTCTTAAGTACCAATATTATTTTCTTATTATTTGTTATGCACAATCATTAAATGCTAAGGAATGTTCAGGAATAGATTAGGACAAAATAGTTGCCTTTATTTGACACTCCCATGTCACACTCCAATAGTTATCATATGTATACCCATTAGTGTGGAAAGACCCACTTACATGTATTATTTATTTTGTAAGTTCTTTAAAACAGTTTTCTATATATTTAATGAAAAGTTGTACTTTTTACAGATTTTGTTTGTGTCTCACTCAGCCCTGTAGTGGCTGTCTTCTATAGCCTGTGCATTACCAGTCAACAATTCTTAATTTGGTAGTTGACAAATCTATTAAGACCTGTCCACCATAAAACTCATATAGCGCCCTCAAGTCACCGGTTTTAAAAGTGACATAACCATTGTTCTTAGCGTTGCAATTGTATTGGGTCAAACTATACACCAAATTGTAAACTTAGTATGAAAAACTAAATTTCGTCATCGTGATGTCATCCGGTTCCATTTACAGTCTCATGAATATTTAATTAGCAAATCCATTTTGAACCATAACTCAAGAAGTATACACTCGATACTTAAACTTTTTGCAGTTATAGACTTGATGGGTACTGTGAATGTGCGCTGTGGTATCGTGACCTCATAATGGTAGTTGACAAATCTATTAAGACCTGTCCACCATAAAACTCATATAGCGCCCTCAAGTCACCGGTTTTAAAAGTGACATAACCATTGTTCTTAGCGTTGCAAATTACAGTGTACAATGCAAAGGGCCGAAAAAAACTTTATTGTATTGGGTCAAACTATACACCAAATTGTAAACTTAGTATGAAAAACTTAATTTCGTCATCGTGATGTCATCCGGTTTCCATTTACAGTCTCATGAATATTTAATTAGCAAACCATTTTTAACCATAACTCAAGAAGTATACACTCGATACTTAAACATTTTGCAGTTATAGACTTGATGGGTACTGTGAATGTGCGCTGTGGTATCGTGACCTCATAATGACCTCTACTTCCGGTTCAACAGGAAGCTTGAATAAAAATCAATATTTTAGGGTACAAAAACAATGCGATGAAGTTTCTTTAACATGTTAGAACAAAAATAGTACTGAGGAATTCTTATTTTTTTTGACTGCACCCAAACATCCTCACGAATGAATGCAAATAAACCACACATTATGAATCGCAACAGCTTTGTGTTCGTCCGAAGGACAAACACCTTGCAAAAACAAAGGTCAAGATCATTTCATGCAGACTCCTGTACCTTAACAACTTATCTGACATTAAATTCACAAACACGACCCCACTTTGACCTTTCCTTCCAGTCCAAACAGGACAAAACAAGACACCCTCAGTATCAGTCTCCGTTGAAATAGTTCATGGCATACTCCAGTATCTAAGGTCAAGGTCATTAACTGTAAACACCACAACATCATTAACGTGTAACAGCTCTGTGTTCGTCCAAAGGACAAAAACCTAAATGTCTAGTTTATATATGTAGTGGTGAGAGTTAGAATCATTTCGGCACACAATATGATCGTGCTTTCAACCACTCATTTTCCTAACAAATTTTTAATAATCAAAATCAAGTTTGATCATACCACAAAGTAATGTTACACTCGGCGAAATTCACTTTGAAAAGCACCCGAACATGTCGCAGTCGGTAATTTGTTTTCGTGATATTGCCTCTGTTTTAGCGATCGATATAATAATGTAAACAAAAAAGAAAATGGACGGAGGACTAACTTTCATGAATAACTGCAATTTGGCGAAAATAGTTACACGTGAGTTTTTTTTACCACCTGTGGCTCAATTTCTAAAAATTATTATTTCTGGTAAAATTTGGACATTCATATTATGAACCAAACAACAGTAAAGCCTTAAAAAAAAACTTTACCTATGTACACTACGTACTGTAATTTTAAGCATTTTTAAATTTGCTACACAAAATTCACAGAGTGCTATACACAAAAAATATTTTGCTATGCAAAATCATTTTTTGCATCGCAGTTTTGCTATGCAAATTTTTTGAACGAAATCGTTCCCTGTGCTATGCCGTGGACTAGGTTATTCATGTAGATAACAGACTTCTGATTATAATACTAAAAAAACGGACATGTTAAAAAATGTGTCAAAACTCATTTATTTTCCCTTCTGAGAGAAAAATACATGTAGTTCTTAGTAATTCATGTGACAGTATCCTACAATAACATGTACAGTGTACATGTATTGTAGATCTGCATTCCAACACAAAACCATTTCACATTGCTAAAAAGGTTTTGAAAGATCAAATTATGCAAATGGTCACTTTCTGAATAATGTATCCCCTGGCCAGGGCCCAGGGATCAAAGCAGGCTTATGTAGATTTATGCATAATGCTTTTCAACTTGGATTTGGCTTTCGGTATCAAGCAGTCACACTTTTCTACGCAATACAGTGTGTCCCCAACAGATGGTGCACAGCATTTGACAAAATGCCTGCAGTGCATGCGCCAAGCAGTATGCATTTATTATGCACTTTGTGCATTAAAAATGGCTTGCTATTTAAATGTAAAGATGATAAATTTTGCATTGAGTGACGTCAACTGCAACCTTCATTGCAGGTCTACAGTATAATTTTCTAATATACCTGTACATATATTTAGTATAAAACTGTATGTGCATGCGATGTCAAATGTGTGTACATGTACTATACAATGTACATTATGTACATGGTATGCACCAGTACAGTTAATACAAAAATATACAACAACAACAAAATACTAATTGACAATAATAATAATAGACAATTATACAGCGCTGTTATCTCAGGTCAAGGTTATATTATTCCTGGAATCATCGCAGCTCCCAGGTGAGTATGCAGCCCATGCTGCCTCGTACAACATGTATACTAAAGAAAGGTCACCATTTACTCCCCTGGAGCCAAGTTCATAGAGCTGTTAATTATCAGCAGAGCATTTTGCTTAGCATGTATTTTTGCTAAGCCTTTATGAATAGAAAACCAGCCAAAGCGCACACATTTTGAATGGAAGTGTAACACTTTAAAAAGAGGGGTGCTACAAGATGAAGAAATGGCACTTATAAGAGAAGCTTCTTGGGCCGAACGAATATTTTATTTATTTCTCCGTGGCTATAACAAGAAGTACAAAATCTATTCTTATACTCACTACTGACTGTAGGGTCACAAAGTTGTTGGACTAGCAGTACAGTACATTACAGTACAGTACAGTAAGCAATTTTGTTTTGCTAATCAGGGCAAAATTTCTAAGCAGAGAATTTCGTTAAGCAAATAATTTTGCTAAGCAATATCAAACAGACTACCAGCCAATTTATACACATTTTGTATGACAGTTTGGCTGGTAACCAACACATGATTTTCTGCTTATTAGCAGCTCGATGAAGTCGGCCCTAGCTCGATGAAATTGGCCCCATAGAGAGAGGATATACAATTATGGTTGAGAGTCTTGCTCAAGCACTCTGGTGTTAGCCATTACCACATTCTGACAACTCAGCCATCAGAACACAAACTACATGCAGATGCATTAAGGAGGGGCTCTAAGGTTAAATTCATTTTTGTGCTACACTCATTTTTCAATAGATAGAGTCCTTATGAAAGTAGACAAAATATCACAAGTCTCTTACGTCACATTAAAACGGTGTAAAATGCTATTGTATTTTGATACCCTTCCAGTGCGAAATTTGTTAACATCCAAAAACATCCAATGACGTCAACATTTCAAATATAATATGAGTCTGTACATTTTTGTATGGGAATTTTTTTAGTTCATTCCTGAATCTCCATGATATTCAATCAAAATGGCGTTCAAATTGACTTTTTGACGCACGAAAAATTCATGTATGGAATGTACAGACCCATTTATTGTTGACATCCAATGACGTCATGTTTCAAATTTCGCACTGAAAGCATATCAAATAAAACGACATTTTACACCATTTTAATGTAAGGTAAGAGACTTGTGATATTTTTTCCCACTTTCACAAGGACTATCTAGAGGCAAATTTGAGCTTAGAGCCCCTCTTTTATAAACCTATCAACTGTGGCATTACAGCTTTACCAAGAGTCCAAAAACAACCATGACAAAGGATTTTGAGACTTTAGCCTGACTTACCAAAAGAAACACTCTGAGGACACAAACTATGGATATAATAGTGACAATAACACTTCAGGAATGTTCTTCTGTGAAAACAACATTCATTATATGTTTACAGTGTTGAATTGCATTTGGACCCCAGCCAGTTGCAGTCATGATAAACTGGATTTGTTCGCAGGCAATATTATAAATACACTCACTGGTATTGCAACATCCCCAAAGTTCAGTTTGGAGAACTGTGTTACAATAATTTTTTAAATTTTATTTACACTACTTAACCAGTTCGCGTCGGAGGCTGTGTATACACGCAATTTTATTTTTGTACTATGGATCGGAGAGCGTGTAAACATGCATGCTCGGTTGAGCCACCCGTGTACGGTGACATGCTCAGAAGACGTGGCCACCCGCTGTGGAAGCTTCCATTCATGGTGTGTGTGGGAAAAATAAACCCGCACAGGGGCCCAGAAAAACTTTTTTATTCCCGACGTGAACAGGTTAAGACTTCTTGAAAGTGCCTGTGTTTTGAAGTCAATGTTCTTTTTTACTGTTCTTGCTCGGAAATTATGTAATACACGATCGATGAAATCGGATTAAATGATCATCTCACCTGTTACTTGTAAAGTGCTATTTTGAGCATGTTGCAATACTTTTGGCCAGTGAGTGTAAATATTTATCACACAGCTAGGCATGTTCATACCTGTAGTACACTCTACATTACACTATTGGTCGAAATCTCAAAAAACGTTGTAATGATACCACTTTTTTGCTATGTGTTTTAAGATACTTGCTTACAATACAATATATTATTTGTAGTGCTAGGAGTTACTGATTAGTTAACCCTCCTACTTCTGGTACCTTTTTCATACAAGTTGATCCACCATTTGAAACCATTCCCTGTGGTTTTGAATGGTGAAATAACTGTACAGTATTGATTCCCCCAAATGGTTTTGAATGGTAGGTCAGCTAATACAAAACCTTGTTTGGATCTTTCCAAATGGTAGTACAGCTAATACAAAACCTTGTTTGGATACTTCTAAGTGGTGAATCAAAGGACCCTCTATGTATTTGAATGGATTTGAATGGTAGTAAAGCTTGCTACCAACACTGTTCAAATGGTATCACCATGTGTGTACAAAACCAATGGGCATTTTGGTTAAGTGGAAATTTTGAATGGTTTCAGATGGTCAAACAGTAGGAGGGTTAAACAACCGCTTAACTTTCATGGACGGTTTACCGAAAGTTAGCACATTTTCAGTCAAAAATCATCAATAAACTACAGTAATGTGACAGTGCACAGAAGGGTAACCATATGAGGCCACTGGCAACAGCTAATGGCTTGGAGTGGCCTGAATGGGTTGTTTCAAAAATTGCACTGATTGTAGGAGGGTTAATAACCAATGCAGCAAAAAGAAAGTCTATAATAACAAAATGAGTGGCAAATTCTTGCAAAATGTTTTTTTTTTTTTTTTTTTTAAATATTGGTTTCTGTTATATAGCCGGTTAACAATTTCTAGTGCAGTTTTGGTTGGTTAACCGTCCTAGCACTATTTATTTCATGACATTCTTAAATGAGATAAACAATTGATTTTACATGTATTTTTTCCCCTACACCAACATACATGTATGTACATGTATATGAAGTATCATAATACTTGGTGCTTTTTGACAGTCTGCAGTAAAAACTCCACAGGCGACTCGGGTGGGATTCTAACCCACGACTTTCTGCTTACTAGTGTAAACGTCTTAACGTCTTGACCACCGAGCTTGCCTCATGACAATAGGCTAAAATTCCTATATAATCGATGAAATTGCAATCACTCTAAGTATATTGTACAAGTACATATTAAAGTTTATCTAAAGTATGTATGTATTTTTATCAAAGAAAGTTAATTTTTTTATTATAATTTTTTGTATCCCAATAGCAGGCATGTAACTGACCAATTTAAAATTGTTTTTAACCAAATTAAAAGAGAAAGGAAAAGAAAAGGTTTGGAAAGTGCAAAAGATATTATTTCAAAATACATCACAATCTGCAGTTTTCAATGAGGAGGAGCATTCCTGCAATTCAAGTGGCATCACACAAAGCAACATTGGCCATCTTTAGGTGCGATGAATGTACATTTGGATGCACACGATGCATTAAACATAACGTACTAGCGGGCATTACTTGAATGTTTCATCAATTTGTGTACATCTTTAGTGTACTGCATCACAGAGACCTTCGACGAAGTTAACAATAGCCCCGACGCAAAAATTATGACGCGATCAATTATGCCTAATGCTTTAGAGCTGATTCAGCTAAAAAAAATGCCTAACGTTGAGATGACAGAAAAACATGTGCACATGTACGTGGGTAATTCTCTGGTATTGGAATGACACCCATTCATGACCGACATTTGCCATCACTTGGAATGTATGTTTTATGCTAGACACCTACATGTAATCTGTGTATGAAATGGGAGCCAAGATCCAACAGATCCATTGGATACAAATGAAACAAATTAATTCTCATCTGCTGGGTTACATTAGAGAGGGTGAAATTTTGGTAACGGAATTAAGACAAAGGATCCTATAAAACTAGTCTTTAGTACAATGTTTATCTGGACACATAATCAAATTTCTTCAGTCAGGCCTCCATTAATCACAATATCAAAGAAAATTACATGTACATTTGAACTTTTAATCAAAATTGCACATTTTGTAATCTATAACTCCATACATGTACATGTATTTCCACCAAAAAATATGAGTTTTTCATTTTTTTAACCCCTTGGATTGAATTCCCTATGAAATTCTGGTCTAGAATCAATATGAAATATTCCTCTATTGCTAATGTGAAATTTTTATAATTTATCTCCACCATGTACACCCGGGGTAACGATACTGAATATTTTTGATAATAATAATAATGTGTGGACTTATATAGCGCACGTATCCACCAACTAAGTGGTGCTCAAGGCGCATTATATCATTACCCCTGCTCATAAGGCTCATAAATCATTCCTGAAACCATCTCAGCTCCCTGGGGAATATACAGCTCAATTGCTGCCATTACAGCGCATATAGGGCTAATCAAATATAGGGCTAATCGAAACGTTGAGTTGTAACCAACAAGTTCTTTCCAGAACTAAATGTATTTACTACTCAAAAGAGAATATTCACATCATGTCTCTGCAATAGTTTTCACTCAAATGTGAATTCTGTGATAGGCAATATTTCACAGACTACAATCTGTGGAACAGGGATAATATTAAAATTAAAACCCTGCTGAGCTGCAATTGGATATGCAGACCTGTAGTGTCAAGGTTAAGCCGCTTCACACAGGTAAACATAAAAGTAAACAAAACCAAAATTCATGTATTGTATGTATGCAGTGTACCTGTCCTTGAAATACATGTATACTGTACTTAAATAATAATAATAATAATAATGTGTGGACTTATATAGCGCACGTATCCACCAACTGAGTGGTGCTCAAGGCGCATATTATTACCCCTGCTCATGAGGCTCATAAATCATTCCTGAAACCATCTCAGCTCCCTGGGGAGTATACAGCTCAATTGCTGCCATTACAGCGCATATAGGGCTAATCAACCAACTCTGCCCTCACAGGTACCCATTTAACCCCTGGGTGGAGAGAAGCAATTATGGTTAAGTGTCTTGCTCAAGGACACAAGTGTCACGGCCGGGATTCGAACCCACATTCTGCTGCTAACACCAGAACTTGAGTCCGGTAAGCTAGACCGCTCGGCCACGACACTCCACATAGTCGATTATCGACGGCATGATATCGGCGATATCGATATTATCGTCTAAAAAAAATGTATATGTATCGAACATTAGCGACATTGGACACCGATATACTTTTACATGCAAGTTCTACAGGGGAGTTGCGCAGGTAATAAACAGTTACTCCAAAACGAGCTGAGTTCTTAGATTTTTTGCCGCTAGATGCGACAAACATTTCATAAAAAAGAACTCACCATGACAAACTCATGGTTTATAAATGCCTACAGCCCCATCCAAGAGCTGAGAATGAACAGGCAATTGATCGATCAAGCCATGCTTTTATCCTGGTATCCGACATCTGCTGAATGAGAACAACCAGACAATGTACACCAGCGCGGTTATTCCAGGAGAGTGTACCACGTGATCCTGGGACTACCCCCGGGTAAGTTTAAAGCCCACACTGCAACCAGGAGCACAATGCACACAAAAAAGACCACGCACGCAAGTCTCAGGAACATGAGTGGGGCCGCGCTGTGATTTCGAACTGTTTTTTTTAGCTCTTCACGCTACCGTAACTTCATTGATATCACCATATAATGACATGAAATTTTCAGACAATTTATCACTCCGGCGATATTTTAACTAAAAAGAGTGATATAAATTTGATATCGACTATATTTTTGGTATATCGTCAATATGGCGATAGTTCGATATTTTCAAAACCATAACCGATATAGCTGATAATTTTTTAAATATCATATCGTTACGATATTACCGTAATATCGTCCACCCCTAATGTACATGTACACTGTATATACAAAGTACATTAATGTACATGTACACTGTACATGTAATGTACACTGTACATTTAAATGTACTGAATGGCAATACAAATACTTTGGATACTTTGTATGAGAACATTGGTTTAACCCTAACTCCCTAGACAGCAAAAGCAGTTGGAGGATTTTGAAGGATTTTTATTGTTCAGTAACAATGCTTAGGGAGTTAGGGTTAAAAACTATAATGAATATACTTATATATATGTACATGTATGTATAATGCATATTTTGGAATAGGAATACGAATGCACTGGTTTATAATAGTTCTTATCAATCACATCGTATGCATGGACAGCACTCTTATAGAACACCTAGTTTTAAAAAAGCTTGCATGCATGAAGTTGTCACTCTATCCGAGATCAATACCAGAATGGAATCTACTTCCTGAGAGTATTCGCTCCATACCAGACTTGGCTGCTTTTAAATCTGCTTTAGATAGTATATCAATGTTAAGGAGTTAGTGCGCCACGCCCATTTTAAAATTTAGGACTTGGTCTGCCACATTTGACCACTGTACCGAGATAATCCAACAGGGCATTGTGTACAGTAATAATAATAATAACTGGATTTACAGAGCACCAAATTGCCAAAGGATACAAGGCGCTTTTACATTATTATCCCTGGTCATTGGGCCAATATCAACCTTGCAACGTGCCATGGCCCTTTTTTTGTCAGTAGGTTTTTAAACAAATTTTAATAACTTCGCGATTTCTTTTCATTTTTTCCCCAAATTTCACAGGTTCCCTATTGAAACATAACCAAACAGCATGGGAATGCCCCTTTAACTTACTTTCAGCCTTTGACCCAGTAATCCAACCACAAACACCATGGTCCCATAGGACCATGTACAATTTCTATAGCATAGGCCTAATCCCATGTGTCTATACAAGGCCATTGAGTCCAGGTCATTGAGTTGGAGGGGAGGCAGCTTGGCCAGACAAATACAATATATTGGCTTCTGTGTAGATTGGTCAATAGGCTTTCAGCAGTGCTAAAATGTGGACTGGGGAAAAAAGACCACAAACAAGATTATGAAGTTTCATGGGTTGGCTACAACAGAGGGTTTCTTCCCCTGAACTGCAGGGGCTAACCTCATGTTTTTACACTCTGCAATCTATTGTTTCACTTCATTCTATCACGATGGCTTCAACAAGCAAGATATCTAGCGATGATGTGTTGAGAGGATTGTTTCATGGTGAAGAGAGTAATGCTAGTGACGTCAGTGATTCTTCTGACGAAGATGTGTCGGATATTGAAGAAGTTTCCTCTGAGATAAGTTATGAGGGGAGCAGTACAGATGAGGAGAATGAGAGCAAGGATTCTGATGATCCTGTAGGGCCGCCACCCAAGAAGCGGCCGGCACATATACCGCCGAAAGGACAAGCTCGGTCACCTGCCCCTGTACAGCCACCCGCACTGGCCCAGCCGCCTGCCCCGGCCCAGCCAGCAGCCCGTGGGCGCCGTGGTCGTCAGCCTGCCCCTGTACAGCCGCCCGCCCCGGCCCAGCCGCCCGCCCAAACTCAGTCACCAGATGGCACCGTGTGGACCAGACAGCCGACCCCAGCCGCAAAAACAGCCCCAGCCAATATCCTTACCCAAGCAATGGGCCCCCGAAACCTGGGTGGGGCGTCAACGCCATTGGAATTATTTGAATTATTCTTCCCTGCAACCATGATGCAAATCATCCTCGACATGACCAATATGCAGGGGCTGGCGAAGAGAGGACGGAGTTGGGTGAACATAGCCATGGTTGAGCTGAGGTCGGTCATCGGACTCTTACTATTGCTTGGCCTAACAAAGTCAGGCCACGAGAATGCACGCACTTTGTGGAGATCGGGAGTGTTATGTAAGCCAGCATGCAAAGCCACCATGTCATCAAAGCGCTTCGAAGACGTCTTAGTAATGATGCGCTTTGACGACAAGACAACTCGGAACCAAAGAAAGGCCACGGACAAGTTTGCGCCCATAAGAGAGGTGTTTGACATATTCGCATCTGCGCTTCAACGTTATTTTAGCCCTGGCGAGTGTATCACCGTAGACGAACAGATGGCTGCCTTCAGAGGCCGGTGCTCGTTTCGGCAATATATACCGAACAAACCCGCCAAATATGGTATAAAATTTTGGGCATCTGTGGACAGCGAGTGTCACTATGTGCACAACATGATGCCATACATCGGCAAAGAGGGAGATAAAGTTGAAAAACGACTTGGTACTCGTGTAGTGAAAGATTTGGTGCAACCTCTCCATGGGACTGGCCGAAACGTCACGGCAGATAATTTCTTTGTCAGTAAGGAGTTGGCTGATTTTCTTCTTAGCAAGAAGATGACTCTTGTAGGAACAATCAAAAACATCAGACGGGAGGTGCCAAAAGAGATACGCAAAGAAAACACCAAGGACAGACCAGTAAAATCATCGGTATTCATGTTTTCTGGGATGAATACGCTCGTGTCGTATGTGCCCAAAAAACATCGAAATGTTATTCTCTTATCAACGACGCATCATGATGACGCAGTCAACCAAGTATCCATGAAACCAGAGATTATTTGTTACTACAATGCATCCAAGGGCGGCGTGGACACTGTGGATCAGATGTGCAGCCTCTACAATTGTGCACGCATCTCTAAGCGATGGCACATGGTGGTGTTCTACCACATGTTGAATGTCGCCACCATCAACGCCTTTATTTTGCACAGTCAAGTTCATCAAAACATTCAATCTGAGGCCAAAACCCTTTTGCAGCTTATCAATGCCCTCATCCAGCCGCAGATCGAGATGCGGGCGGCACATCCCAAACGACTGCGGGGAGAAACGATTCCGGCTATGCGTTTCATCGGCATCGATATTGTCCTTCCTCGCCAGCAGGAGATGCGTGCCCGCGAATACCAGCAAGGTAGTTGCTACCTCTGTCCTCGGGGCATGAAAACAAGAACCACCAGAGTGTGCTCCGAGTGTAACCGGTTTTCGTGCACACAGCACTGCATCAGCAAAAGGACAACAGAGTCAATCTGCTCCAACTGCCAGGAGCTTGATTGAACTGAACTAGAGAACACAGAACTGAACACTGACAGCTCCAGCAAAGAACTGTTTTTTTTCCTATTTATTTTGGTTCGTTCATTTTGTAAATATTCCATCCCCCCAAAAAAGAAGAGCTCTAGCAAAGACCTTGTTTTTATTTTATCCATCCCCCCCGAAAAGGAGAAAAACTCAAGCAAAGAACATTTTTATTTTGTTTTCATTTTTTATTATTTTGTTGGGTTCATTCAGACATATACATTGTTTTGTACATTTTTCATTTTCTTGCTTACTTCATAATTCATTTGGTTCTTGGTTGGACTTGATTTGTAGCACCATTTTATTACTTACATGTAGAAACTTCTTTCCATTTTTTTGTTTTGTTTCTGAATTGAATACACTACACTGTGACTCAGACATCTGCATTGTTTACTTGAGTGTCATTTACTAAGATAAGACGACTTATTCGTAATGGGGGTTAGTGTAGAGGGATTATCAAGAAGTGTAGAGGGATTATCAAGATGCTAAATTAGTACAATGGTGCCTCCTGGGCTGGGGAGAAAGACCAAACACAATAAGTCTATTGTGATGTTGTTTTATGGCCAGGATGGGAACACAAAGTGGGTGTTATTCCATGAACTGTATGGGCAGGTGAAGAAACCTTATCAAACCAAAATAATCATAAAAAATAAGGGCCCTTAAATCTTTTTTGGCTTCAAATTGTTTTCTTGGGTCTAGAGGGGCCTCTGTCCGTCTGTTTAGACCATTTGAGAAGGGTTAGTGATCAACAAAACAAACGTATTGCACGCTATTCACACCTACTGAACAATTCAGCGCGATGCAACCACGGTGTGACAAAAAGCGCCATGGCACGTCGCAGGGTTTTAAACTTTCTCAGCTCCCTGGGGAATATACAGCCCCAAGCTACCATAATGCATCAGAAGCTTTTTCAACCACAATATCAACCTCTACGCTCACAGGTACCCATTTATACTCCTGGGTGAAGAGGAGCACTGTACAGTGAAGTGCCTTGCTCAAGGACACAAGTACCATGGTCGCAGCCAGGATTCGAACCCACATTCTGACGACTCAGCCATCAGAACACAAGTTTGATGCGCTAGACCAGCGTTCCGCAACCTTTTTGGCCCACGACCCAATCAAAATTCCAGGCATTCAGCTGCGACCCATCGCCCCCATGGCAAAACTTTATCACTACAAATGCCATGGAAATGTAATTGCTATATGACGTTAATTTTAGTACACCATCTATGTACATAGTAATTTGAGACTTAAATAATTCAAGATATTAACGTGAATAAAGCAAATCAACGACAATCATATCGATAACTGTTTTTATTGCTGTTTGCGCCATCGCTCGATACTTTGCATCATCAGCCATGCAGCTTCACATGA
This sequence comes from Zoroaster sp. YZ-2022, assembly GCA_029582265.1. NCBI lineage: Eukaryota > Metazoa > Echinodermata > Asteroidea > Forcipulatida > Zoroasteridae > Zoroaster > Zoroaster sp. YZ-2022. The sequence continues at coordinate 38,170,902 of CM055818.1, forward strand.
CCACGTGAATGAGTTTCGTTCTCGGTGGCTATTAACGATCAAAGACCCAGCCCACTTGCTATAATTATCAGCCAATAGGGCATGAAGTCATTGACTTGAAGCAGCTTAGTGATCGAAGGGAGAGGATAACTCCACCTACTTATTACTATTCATTATTGGCCTATCAACGATCGTGAGGTACTTGGAACTTTATTTCTAGGAAACCACTGAACACGGCTCTGATGAAACCGTCATTAGTCACGTGATAACGCGGTAGCTTTGTGAAACAACTTTTACGGTACTGTACTATAGTATAAGCTTGGTACTGGGAATTTTATTTTAAGGAATTATAAAATGAAATCATAGAAGGAACACATCTCTGACGAAACCTACATGTATGAAACATCATTATTGTAACAATGTAAAAACAATTTGTAGTGAATTATAAACTTTAAACACGATTACTTTTCTATGTTAAAAATAAATAAATAAATAAATAAATAAAACCGGACACTTTTATCATCATTATTTATTAGTGCGATGGCTGAGTTTGTTTCTTGGCTACAAGTTCATCGAAAAAACTGACGAGGTTTGTCAGCTGAGTTGCTGTGCTTTTTTTGGAGATGACGCTGCAGCTTTTTAGGCTTGAACTATTCTTTTGCTAAAACTTCGCAACACAGGACACATTGTGGACGTTGAACATTCTGCTTGTCCACAGTTACCGTAAAGCCATAATTCAAGAATAACGGGTTATACTTTCTTGTACCAGCCATAGCCAACACTGTACAAGCTGACAGCTCAATAGATAGAATGAAAAAAACTTCGAAATTCGCGTGTCTGAATTCCCACGCTTTACACCTGGCTGACTGGTCATAATATGACATCAAAAGATCCACCGCGCATATTTTGCGCGGTGGATCTTCTGATGTCTTGTTTATTTGATAACTTTGTGGATGTGCGCTATCCGCTACTATACGACAACGCGCTTTCTTTTTGCAAACATGCCGGTCTAAAGAAGTTTGTGTCAGTAAAAGATCTTATTAAGTAGGGAGAAATAAATCGTTGATCACTTTTTTTTCGCGATTTCTGAAGTAATCCCGCGACCCATCAAAAATCCTCCGCGACCCATCAAAAATCCTCCGCGACCCATCAAAAATCCTCCGCGACCCAATTTTGGGTCGCGACCCATACGTTGCGGAACGGTGCGCTAGACCACTCGGCCATGGCACCCCATTATTTCAGCAAAAGCAGAAACAGAAGTTTACTAAATGTATTGAATACATTTCTTGAGTAATTAGAAAATCATGGGAACATTTTTTAAGGGGCACCAAGGCCAAGACCAGGGCAACCGAGGCCATGGCCTGTGTCGCTAGATTTTTTAAGGGGCACCAAGGCCAAGACCAGGGCAACCGAGGCCATGGCCTGTGTCGCTAGATGATTAAGGGACAAGGGCCAAAGTCATGGTACAGCCAAGCCTTTGAGAAGCCTGGCCAGGCCCAGGCTTTTCCCCTGCCTATTGGCCTATATAATGAGCTCTGCTTGCCTGGGCTAGGCTCTCCAGAAGCCCAGGTTATGTTGATTGGCAGGTACTGTATTGTTACAGGATTAGGACTCACAAAAGACAATTAGGAGGCCAGATAGCCTAGGCCTGGCTGGGCTTCTCAAAGGCTTGGTTGTATACCATGACTTTGGCCCTCCTCCCCGAGTGACAGACATAAAAAGTCAATCATTTTTAATTGTGAAATCTAAGACTTGTACATGTAGCTTTCTCCTGAAGACGATCCTAGCATACTGATCGAAACGTTGAGTTGTAACCAACAAGTACTTTCCAGAACTAAATGTATTTACTACTCAAAAGAGAATATTCACATCATGTCTCTGCAATAGTTTTCACTCAAATGTGAATTCTGTGATAGGCAATATTTCACAGACTACAATCTGTGGAACAGGGATAATATTAAAATTAAAACCCTGCTGAGCTGCAATTGGATATGCAGACCTGTAGTGTCAAGGTTAAGCCGCTTCACACAGGTAAACATAAAAGTAAACAAAACCAAAATTCATGTATTGTATGTATGCAGTATACCTGTCCTTGAAATACATGTATACTGTACTTTGACAAATGAGTAAAGAGTCTGTGCTTTCTGATGATCAACACAGACCACCAATGTTTGCTTCTACATGTATCTCTGATGACTCACCACAAGGTCGGTGAACTGTGAAGGATTAATAACACTGGTCTACAGCCAAAATGCTTCTGAAACAAATGAAGTCAAACTTGACTAATTATGGGTCACTGAGAATGGAAATGATGCTTAAAATTGTTGATTGGCTCTAGTTTTCAAGATATACATGTACATGTGTACACGTATGGGAATAGCGTATGATAATTCATGATTAAAAATCTGCTATGTACACCGTATACATAGTATGTAAAATGTAAAAACTTAAATATCTTGGAAACAGTAGCCAATCAGCAATTTTAATTGTCATATTTGAATTCAGCACATCAAAATCCATAATAAATAGCACATTTTATCTCCAAAGCAGACAACTTTAAAAAAATTGTTGACCAGTGTTCCTCTAGTTATGACTGTCATTGTTGTCAGCTTAGTACATGTGTTCAAAACAATTCAAGATGTAGCGCCAACATTTTTCTGTGGGCAATTTCTGAAATTTGTCTGTTTCATCAGAACATTGCCATTGCAAATTAATTGGTTCAAAATGATATAAGGCTGTGCCAGGTATCCGGATACCCAACCGAAACTGTCATTACCCGGTTCCATTTTTCGGTTCCAATTACCCGTAAACGACTTTTGAAAATTTTGACTGAATATTTAAGCCACACAAATGGAAGTCTCAGATTTTTTGATAACATTTTTTTGTGTGGGAAATGGGGATGCTACAAGTCCAGAGATGCCAACATTAGAAATTGAAAATGAGTAATTCGCCACATTGCATCCGCCTCGGACACGAAAATACCCAAATTACCCCCTTTTCAAACCTCACACTCTAGGCTTTACATTTTTATAAATCGTAAAAATTGATACAAGGATCGTAGAATCATAATTGGACTCAATAAATCATAAAACTTACGCCCAAATCGTAAATGTTGGCATCTCTGCAAGTCGTTTTTAAATATACAATGTACATGTACGTGTAGAAGCAGGAAATGTCCACATTTATCATGATTCTAATAAAATGAGAGAAACTTGTGTTCATATTGGTTATTTTATACATTCGGGAGTGTTTACAGGAACCCGGGTATCCGAAGATTTCCAGTTTCAGGTATCCGGTTCCTGAAATAACTGAAAATGCACAGCCTTAAAATGATGCATGGTTTGATAGTAAAAACATATGGTGGGTCCCATCATAAATTCATCTCAGCACTTTTTTATACTGTAAAACTAAGCTTCCTTTGGCGAAAAGCAGGTCATTCCACCATGCTAGAAATTGTTCCGCCACTCTTGAAATTTTCCTGCCTGCTTAAAAATTCCACGCCACCCTAAATCAATGTATTAGTATTATAAAATGAATTTTATCCTTTTTTAGCTTGATTAATTTGTGTATTGCTCCCTTTCAACACAATAATCTTTATCAAAATTATCAGCCAGGCTGCAAAACATTTTCGGCACATAAGAAATGCTATTGTACACTCATGGTGACCCATTTATTAAACATCTATTCAGAAACAATAGGACATGTGTAATACACTGTATCATCTGGTCCTTGCTCTATGGTAATACCAATATTAAGGTGATACATGCATGTAAATTACCTCTTTAGAAAGAATAGGATACTTGTGTCCTTCATGTACATGTAACCTTTCCAACATTTAAATTTTTCAATTGCCTGATATAAAAATATAAAAATTTACAACTGCTATGTTTATTTTTGAGTGATCATTCACACTAGTTACACCAGTGACTCAACATGTACAATGTACGTGGAGGTTATTTATATAAACATGAAATAATATGATAGTGCTATAATGGCGATCAGACACAAGGATCTTTAAACTTGACAACATCAAAATTAATCATGATCTCCATTCTACAATAGTTCTATCCAAACGATGGAGATGGATGGCTTCTGAGACTAGTTGCTGACCCCCACTCTTAAATTAAAAAATTGCAATCGCGATGGAAATTTCCCTACCCTTAAAAACAATCATGGTGAGAGTGCTGCGCAGATGTAATTAATGTGATGATTTCCAAATATGTTGTATTACATCAAAATAAAGCACAAGAAAGATAAAATTCAATGAGTTGTTACTCAAGTTAATAAAATAATGTTGATTTTAGAAACAAATCTTTGGTTTAATAGTAAAAGTAGCCCAGATGTCAAGTATTTTTTAACTTAAATTTGAAACTTTGAACATAATTATGTAAAAGGTTTTCTTTTTTCTTTAGGTTTTTTTAAAAAGTGACTTGTGACTTGGACTCAACCTTTGTGACTCGTAACTCGGATTCAGGATCAACCTTTATGACTCAGGACTCGGACTCGACACTGGGGACTCGGACTTGACTTTTGAGGACTCGAATACAAGTCTGACATGTAGTATAAGCCATAATTACATGTATAATTTAATACATGTATCTCATACATGCAATTATGACTTAGCATACATGTAAGTCATAATTATGAGATATTTATATATATTTTAGATCATTATGACTTACGCCAAGTCATAATTATGATTTAAGCCAAGTAATTTTTTTATACGATGTCCCTTCAACGCTTCCATACTCTCATTATGCCCACGTTCATTTGATTTCTACGTCATTCAGGCATAACCAAAATACTGAACAGTTGACAATAAATACCGAGCTACATACACATGTACGTACAAGCATAGAGAAAGGTCCTTTCTCTATGGTACAAGAATGTGAGAACATGTTATGAATGTATACACACACACAGACAGTGTACATGATGAACACACAGCAGGCGACATTCTTTATGTCAGTCACTATTTTATCATGACAGGTACCTGGGAAAATAATGTCTGCAGGGATACATGTATGTGTCTGTAGGGATATGTTAAATTAAAGGGACCATGAGTACACCATTGGTTAATGTCTGTATGCATCCATACATGTACCGTACACCCAAACTACCCCAATTCCTCCAAAATCCTCCTTCTGGTTTTAACTGATTTTGGTGGATTCAGTACTCCACAGTATAGCCCACAGTGAATAAAACATGTAACCATGTGTACCAAATCCATCAAACTCCACCGGCTGCTTTTATTGGCTTCAGAACTGTGTATAGCCAAGCCATGGCCATGGATGTTTTGCATTTGCTACTGTACCAATTCCATCAAAGCCCAACAATCGGGGGTACCTGTTTACTGCATGTTGGTGGATTTTGGAGGATTTGGGATGGTTTCTAGCCAAAATCCTTAGGGGGGTTAGGGTTTTTCATCTCATTTCAATGTCTCCTTGAAAATGCATTAAGATTTGTCTGTATGCATTCTAATGTGGAAAATGACTCACAGCCATGATCCATTTCAAATTTTCAAATTTTTTTCAAACATTTTCAAAAATGACAGCATGTCAGAATAATTTCTCAGGATGTTTGCTATCACCCACTTCATAATTCCTATTTGGTAATTTTTTTTTAGATGATTATTCAGTAACATGGTGATCAACAATATACAATCCCTGTTGTATTCATGAACAGTGCAGGAAGTGCATACATGTACATGTACATATCGTGCTTTGCAGGCAGCAACAGGAAGTGAGACAGGGGAAAAATCAAACACTGACAAAAACCTTGTGTTTGTTATTGAGGACTGACTGTACACGAATGTGCTTCTGGAAATTCTGTGTTTAAGTGATTAAGTAAAGACTGTTTGCAGTGACACGATGTGAAATTCTCAATTGAGTAGTAATTAGTTCTGAAAAGAACCGGTGGTTACAACTCGACGTTTTGAACAGTATGCTCTGATCGTCTTCAGGAGAATGCTGGAGTCTGGGAGATGCTGCTGCGGGTAAAATCAGAATTGGGGGGGGGGGGGGGGCGGGGAGGTTATCCCAAAAAAATGGCTCACTGCAAGCTGTGGCAGGTGAAACAGTTCAAAAAAAATTATTTCAAATAAAAAAAATTGTAAAATAGCACTGAAATCATAAAGTATAGACAGAATGAATGTCCATTAACCCTAACCCCCTAGGCCCATTTGCTTACACATCAACTGAATCATCCAAAACCTTTCAGTAGTAAAGCAAGCACATGACATGTATGCACACATGTGTTTCTAATCTGTGATACATGTACATGTACATGGCCAGGGACCCTCCCTGCATGCACTGACCCAAGCACTGACCTTGCAATCACTACAACAAACATGGATATGTACCATGGAAAAGGCAAGTATGCCTAATACATGTAACCTCAATCCTCCAAAATCCTTCACTTTAGCAAAGAGGATTTTGGAGGATTTGGAAAGGTTAAGGTTAATGGATTTAGTTTCAGATGGGAAAAACCAAGTGACTATATCCACCATATGCCCCAACCACCAGGCATGCACTATATGATCAGTGTTGTCAAATTCTTTGGGGAAGGACCTTTACATCGTGTAGTATCCAGGAATAAATGACACTCAAACAAAATACAGTCTCAAAATGTTGACAAGTTGTGCCATCCTAGCCCTTATTTTCCCTCTTTATTCCATAATGGGCAATTCCACGCGAAAGTTGACCTGACCCAAAATATTTCAAATAGAACTTTTTGAACTTTTTTCACTTTTGCAGGTGAGATTGATACCTAAACCTTATGAAAATGAATTGATATCACCAAAATTTGTTCATTTTCATTTTTTCCCGCACATTTGAATATGTACGCATAATAAAATGTAAACTTTTCAAAAAAAAATTTAAAATAGGAATATTTTTTATTCTCATTATTTATCAAAGCCAACATTTAAAATAATTTTTTTTTTCCACGGCACCATGTAACGTCCGTAACATTTTGGTCATCTTTTTCCTCTAAAATAAAATCCAATGAAGATTTTTTTGTTACTCTACATATTTAAAGCTAGTTTTTGATGGGTAACTTTATCCAGTATGAAACTTGAAAATCCAATAATTAGAACTAGGCTAACGAGTGTTACGGACGTTACGGAATTTTGTTACGGACGTTACGTTACGGACGTTACACATTTTACAATGCACAAGTACATGGTAATAAATATACACACCCCTATTTTAAAAGTGAAAAGACCCTGATGCACATAGAACTAGGTCATTTGAGTATAAATTGTATCAATTTTATGCCTTTTGGTGGGAATGTTAAAGACATGTTACATAAAAGGTAAATGAATTTGATAGTTTTCATCAATATATTGTCTTTAAACATTTTGCCATTTTTAGTATGCTATAACAAATCAACTACTACATGTATTTTTTACTACATTTTCCAACTAACAGTTTATAAAAATCCTGATTATTCATTTGCAGTTAAGGGATGTTCTTGTCTACATGTACATTACTGTAGGCATCCTATGGTAGTAATTAACTGTTATTTTGTTAGAGTGCATTAGGCCTGTACTGAAACTAATTAAAACCTCCGTGTACATTTACATATGTACGTAGTCTTAAAAATTCAATTCTACAATGTATTTCTTCATTGCTTTTCCAGTTCTTCAAAAAAGATTCCCCAACAATTAACCCTTTCCTTACCATAGGCGACTTTAGTCGACCAAGCTTTCACACAAAAAAGCACTCAAGCCTGAGCACAAAGGCCATTTGTTATAAAGCTGTAGTTTTGTCCATGTTCACCCTCCATACCCAAGCTTACAATGGTTGGAAAGAGCAAGATCAGATCTTTCCATTGATGGTGAAATAAAATAAGGTTGCTATTATGCAATCCCTTCAAAGTGGAGTGGAAAGATCCGAAATGCCAATCATCTACAGAGCGCCATGTGTTTGTGTACAAAAAAGTGTTTGAGTTTACAGATCACACTGAGGAAACAAAGACCAAGAACTTGGACATTTATTGACCGATCTTAATGATTTCTGGATTTTATGAAAGGGAATTCAATAAGTAAGATATCTTTTATTATTTATTTTGCTGTAAAACGATATCTTCAAGGTGATAATAGAGTTTGTAAAATTGGCCTTTGAACACAAGCTTTCTGTTGTGTAAGAATGTGTGCTTCAAGCTTGAGTGGTCAAACAATGCGGTCACCAGCGGTTGTTTATGTCAAGGGTTAAAAGATGGAATGCATGTTTATACATCATGTTTATACATCATGTAGCATGAGATAATAAAAATCTGAAAATGTAATAATTATTCTACATTATCAATATTATTTCAGAATGACCAAAACAGTTAAAGCGCGTGTCAGGGAGTTTAGACAGGCTGAAGCAAAATCCTGAAAAGTATGAGGCACATAAAAAGAAAGATGCTGATAGAAAAAAAGAGAGAAAGACAGAAAAAAAACTCACAAAGAAGGAAAAGTGTGACAGGAGAGCAAAGGTTCTCCTCAGAGTTATTGTTATTATTAATTCCATTAATGCAGGCATGATATTCTTCCTATTTTAATGTGATTCCCAATTTTTTGCCTAAGAAAATCAGTAAGATTTTTATTAAAATTTAGCCTCGAAAAGCCTTTCAAAGCATAAACCATATAGGCTAATGGCCCTTGTACTGAGGTCAGTAAGATTACCCTATGCTTTTTTTCCAAGGGTCAAATATCATTTCTGATTAATGTTCACATGTTTGTAAGGCTGGTCTTACATATTAAAAAGATGAAAAAGAAATTTAGAGCTGAGAAAATAATTATTCTTAACTTTCTTCCCACGTTATTTGACATCCGTAACGGGGAAATGTAACGTCCGTAACGCTAAAATGTAACGTCCGTAACGGCAAAAACTTCATGTTTCTCCATTATCAGAATGACTTTTTCTAAATTGTCAATTATGTTTGTATAGAGGGAAGTTATATCTACTACTACATAGTTATTTCAAAGAGCTCTGACCAAAAACTTCAGAGTTTTACCAATATATCACCGAGGTTGAAAAGCCTTGTCAGAACACGTAACGTCCGTAACGCTTGTTTGCAGTGGTTATATCTAATAAATAAACCAAGCTAAGTACAATTTCACCATGTCATGTTATACACTAGGGTCTAAAGTAATAATGTGCAGAATAATTAAAATCTGCTTTGACTGCAAGTATGTTACTTTGTTTTCTAAAAATTGCTAGTCACCTCTGTATGTAACGTCCGTAACGGTGGAATTGCCCTAATATGGAATAATCATGGAATAATAAGAGGTTTTTTAATCTGAAAAATCAATAATCTAGGAAAGAATTCTTTAGGGCTGTGCCGGGTATCCGACCGAAACGGTCATTACCCGGTTCCATTTTTCAGTTCCATTTACCCTTAAACAACTTTTTAAAATTCGGACTTAACATTTGAGCGGTGCCAACAGAAATCTGTGACTCTTGAACAATGTAATGTTTACACTTGTACAGACAATTATCTTTAAATTCAAGAGATTACACTCCAATAAAGAAAAGAGCGATAGTATGGTATCCTCTGTATTATAAGTCAATTTGTTACCATTTACAGTACATGTATTTGTACATCACCGGAGGTACATGTATGTTTTCAACAAAAATACCCGGTATCCGGGAATCCGAAGTTTCCTGATTTCAGGTATCCGGTTCCAAAAATATCTGAAAACGCACAGCCCTAGAATTCTGTCCGTCTGACCCAATCACTAAGTTTTTTAACACCACGATACAGTCAATGGTTTGATATAAAAATGTCATCGTTCAATACCCATAACAGACAGTGTATTGCACAGGTTGTATTGCAATGTGCAGGGGATACTTGACAAGCTGCCAATTTCCATTCTGTGCGTGAGTTACATATTTATGTTGAGGATATTTATAATGTACATGTACATGTACATGTACATGTACATGTACATGTACATGTACATGTACATGTACATGTACATGTACATGTACATGTACATGTACATGTACATGTACATGTACACTGTACATGACCAAACAGGCACCAGTCTTTGCACTGTGTTTTAAGCTATTGCATTATCATTTTGTGTGTGTTTAATGGTGGTTTAAACATGTTTGTTTGTTTGTTTGTTTATTCTATCTTTATTCTGGATATCTCTTTCAATACAAAGTACTGGTCTCCCAAGAGGTCCAGATTAAAACATTGTATTCTACACTACATGTATTTAAAATGTACAAAAGTATATACAAGATATATTTACAGTATGTGTACATAATATACACAGTCATAACATAGTATTAGGTTTAAAAGTGTAAACATATAAATGTACATTAGGCCTATATATCAATATACATGAAATCATAATATGTCAGCATTAATGAGTACTGATGGCATTTTTTAAAATATGTGTAGTCATGGTACTAAAGTTGAGCCGAATGTCATTTGACAACTTATTCCAGCGATTTACAGGTCTAAAGTGGAATGACCGTCTACCTGGATTAGTTTTCCATGGTGGAAGAAGTAAACATTTAAATGTTTGACTCCGTGTACCCTTGGAATGGGCAGTTGTTTCTGAATGACAAAATAATTAACCCTCCTACACATGGAGGCCACTCCGATACACAACATTCTGTTCTTTAGCAACCTTCAGTACATACATGTACAAAGCCTGCTGTCCTTTCCATGTAATCTTACAAAATCAACTGTGTATCACCCAAGACCACTGTAAATGTTTGAACATATTAGTATGGCCTGCAATGTATCAATGGGAGACCACTTTACCCTGTAATCTCAGTGGTGTGACAGTGCACAGAAGGGTAACCATAGGAGGCCACTGGAAACAGCTAATGGCTTGGAGTGGCCTGAATGGGTTGTTTCAAAAATTGCACTGATCGTTGTGATTTGGATGATCCCCTCCCCCCCCCCCCCCATAAAAAACAGATTTTACTTTAAATTGTTGGGGTGGAATTTAGAAGGAGGGGTGAGAACAATGGACAGCAGGTCCACTAGCTAGCTTTTATAATTTGCTAGAACAGTTATGAAATTATTTGTACATTTCTTTTCGAAACATTTGCAAATTGATGTTTCTGTATTCACCCTCAAGCTTCAAGAGGTTAATCCTACATGTATTTGTCCTAGTCACTGGTTACTTAAGGACACAGACCTTACGCACTTACAACACAGGAACTGTCAAGCTATATGACTGATAGAATGGCGTGGAGTGCGATAACCCGTGACATTATCGCCCAAGGACACTACTTGTCATCATAATAACAGTATTCATATTCAATACATCATGTAAATGTATTGTGACCATGTCTGTTTCTTAACAGTCATGAATCATACATTATCTTTCTTAGTAATAAAATTTAAAAAAATAATATCAGGATTTAGCGAGAACTCCGCAAGCCGTGGCAAGTCTAGTTGAAGGTTGTTCCCGTGGTAGTGGGAGCACTAGGTACAATCCTGAAGGCGTTGGAGAAACATCTTAACCAGTTCGCGTCGGAGGCCGTGTATACACACAATTTTTTTTTGCACCACGGATCGGAGAGCGTCTAAACACGCCACAGGAAACTCCGGAATATTTGTATGCATGCTCGGTTCAGCCATGCGTGCACGGTGACATGCTCGGAAGTGTCGGCCACCCGCTGTGGAAGCTTCCATTGTGTGTGTGGGAAAAAGAAACTCGCCACAGGGGCCCAGAAAAACTTTTTTATTTCCGACGCGAACTGGTTAAGGAGATAGGAACGTCTGTTAGAGTGGAATTACTACAGAAGGCGGCACTCTTAGGGACAGCAAGGATTCTGCAAAAGACACTCAAGATCGGGATGGGACGTAGCTTGACTTGAGGTGTAACTGGTAGAAAGGAAAACAAGGTCTTTCTTTTCATGCTGTGTTAGCGCGAATAGCGCACATCCCAGTTGGGTCCCTATGCGCTTTATTACCCATGCTCATGAGGCTCATAAACCATCTCAGCTCCCTGGGGAGTATACAGCTCAATTGCTGCCATTTTGGCTCATACAGGGCTAATCAAACACAACCACCAACTCTGCCTCACAGGTCCCATTTACTCCTGTGTGGAGAGAAGCAATTATGGTGAAGTGAAGGACATGCGTGTACATGTAAGCGCACCCACATTCTGACGAGTCAGCCATCAGAAAGTGAATCTGGTGCACTGAAACGCTCAGTCATAGCAATGCAATTTTACATTTTGTTTTTTAAAATGTGATTTCTATACATAGTATCCAAACAAGTTAAAAGTAACAATAAATTAAATATGAGATATGGCCTCAGCTCATTTTATAAAATTTTCACAATTTCTGCAGATATTTCATCAAAATAGAACATCAAGATTAAAACTTAAAAGGTTTTATGGTCTACCATTATTAACCCTCCTACTATAGCTGCACTTTTGTGGAAAGTTGCTGTAGAGGTCAAAACCAGTCAACTGCCCATTTTGACTGTTGACCCAAATGTGCACACAGGGGCATTTTTGACTGGTTTTTACTGTCATTTTGACCACCTTGAACAATACCAAACAATGCTTTTACCGGTCAAAAACAGTCAACTCATTTTGACCTGTAAATGTACCTACTACATGTAAGGTTTGACAATGTTTGACTTTTAAGTGCACGAGATATACCTTGGGAAGTATTTCAACATTTTGACTGATTTTGACCCTTGTAGTAGTAGGACGGTTAATTAATGATTTACAGCTTTCGCCTGCAATAGTTTTGCAGAAAGCACTGTATGTTCCTTATACCAAAGTCATAGTGTACCGTATGACATAATCCGGAAGATAAGGATACACAGGGAATTAAGGGGATCCCAACATCAAATCAGACATCCTTTGTTCTAAGATAAAAATCTTCCTCATTGTACGCAATAAGCTCATAGGTTACCATGGAAATAAAAACCCACTCAGCCTAAATTTGCTTCCTGGTCAAAGCTTTCTCACTGTACTCTGAAGGCTGATATGTTACCATGGAAACAAAAATGGTTGCCATGGATTTGTAAGACTTACACTGTTGATGCCATTCTCTCCAGATGGCATTGTTCAATCTGATCTTGTCTTTCCAGCTCAGCTTCATCCCCTTAAAAGTTTTCCATTTTGGCGAAACAAGTCTAGCCCTGTAGTAAAGGAAAATCCATTACTAATTATCTTTGAATAGTATTCTTTTTCCAAATAAGCTCTGCAATTACAATTCTAATTCACAACTGCATTGATACATTACCAGGGGTCGAAATTAACTTGAATTTGATGGTAGCCCACAGGACTAGTTATGCAAAAAAAAATTGACTAGTACTTCTCATTTTTTAGTAGTCCTGAAAAAAAAGGTGAATATAAATACAAGAAAAAACTAGAGCTCAAGTGTTTGTTGGAACAAACACACGGTGTTCGTGTTAACTTCCGGTTCAATCAAATTATCATCGATGATGTCAATATCATATTTTGCAAAGGTGTATCATCTTTTATTATAACAATATCAATTTCATATTCAATAACATATATTTACATATACATGTGTGATACAATGAAACATGAAAAAATAACATTAGTATCTGCTTTGGTCCAATTTCTGAGATAAAAATCCCTTTTTAAAATAATCCCTTTTTAAAACTCCCGCTAGGGGGCGCTCTGAACTTTGATGACGTCTTCGAACATATTTTTTGAAAATATAAGATGTCACTAGTCACTTTATTCACAGAAGTCATATTCAAATTTCCTATGGTTTTTCAGATAGAAAATTATGGATAGAATGTCGTATCCGACCGCCACTTTTTCTCATTCAATATAACCAATTATGTAATCTTACCTACCAGGTAAGGTGGAGAACATATATATGGATGATGATGGACATATACTTCAAATTATTCCAGGATATTTATTTCATGAAATATCAGGCATTTTTGGTATACGATGACTTCCTCAGTCATGTCAGTCTGATCTTGTCAACTTCCCCCCATAAGTGACCAACACAGTTATTGTACATGTGCAACTATAATAGGATCCTTCTATTTTCTGAAGGGGAGGATTTTTTAGAAGGGAAATGAAGTCAAAAAAACCATCATGAAAGTGGATTTTAAAGATAGTTTTCGCTTTCTGTACCCCAAAAAATTGATAGAATCATTTTTAACTGGTTAGTGGTTGCAATTTTTTTTTTTAAAACCCTTAAAAAGTGGCGGTCGGATACGACATTCTTTCCAAAATTATTATTTTTCTAAACCTGTCGCCAGAGGGCACTGTGGGTAATTGGGTAATTCACACTTAAAAAAAAAAGTATTTTTAGTATTCACGATATGTATTGTGATATCGTGACCAAGTATCGCGATAAGTATTGATTCCCCCAAATGGTAGGTCAGCTAATACAAAACCTTGTTTGGATACTTCTAAGTGGTGAATCAATGGACCCTCTATGCATTTGAATGGATTTGAATGGTAGTAAAGCTTGCTACCAACACTGTTCAAATGGTATCACCATGTGTGTACAAAACCAATGGGCATTTTTGAAAGTGGAAATTTTGAATGGTTTCAAATGGTCTATCAGTAGGAGGGTTAATGTAACATCAAATCATAAAATAAGTTTTATATCATATGTAAAAAACTGTGATAATTTAAGTGTTTTTTTAGATGAGTTTCTTTAGTCATGATATTGATAGTGGTTTTGCTGTTTCTTGCTCTATGCTCCAAGCACACAGTATAGACCAGACACAATCAATGATGTTATGCAACGGGGTTGACCTATGGAACAACTACTCAATATATTGTCCATGTACGTAATTCGCCGCACTCGTGAAATGACGCACTTACCTTTGGCTTAGCATTTCTCGGAAAACTTACAAAACTATGGCGTATTACTGGTTGCATAAACTTATGTCGTGCTTGTTACAAAAATCAAAATCATGGTGAAATTGTATGATTTACTGGAAAGTTAGTGCTTGTGAAAGTGGAAAAATTGTTTAACCACTGATTTTACTAGATACAAATAGTAAGGGATTTACATGACCTAATTTTTTTTTCACGAATATCTGTGATTTTATTGTTCTATGCCGTCAACGAGCTGCTGTTTGTGGAAACCAAAAGATATGAATGCTTTGCATTTGCAAACTGATCCTCAAAATGGACACATTCCTTATAGAAGAAACGTATGAAGACTACTTAATTCATTGGTGTTTATTTCGTCGATTGTGGAAAATTATAGAGAAAATGAATCATTGATATCATGGTTATGAAAAGAAATCTTTTATTTGACAAAATGTTAACAGCATTTTTACACATTTCAAAGTTTTAAAGTACTTTTTGCAAAAATTTTAACCACCTTCCATTTTATTGGTCTTTCAAGAATATTGATTAAAAGTTTTGAGAGCTTCTCCAAATTATACCATTTTTATTTTAAAAATCTAAAACAATATTTTTATTTTCAAGATTAAAAATAATTTTACAACCATCTGAAATAAGATGAAACATGATTCAACTGTTTTTCTTCTTGGGTACATTTTCTGTGCCCCCATCAACTTTAACATTTTGGGGGCGAGTCAATAGGCCGTATTCATAAAAATAAGTAATTACTTACTAGTAAATGCTATTTAAGTAAAAGCAACAGCTAGGTAAGTAAAAGGTCTAGTCTAAGCAATTGCTAAAAATCTTATTCATAACCATTTGCTAAATGATTACAGTTGTTACTTGCCTCGGCTAGTAAGTTCTCAAGTAGTTGCTATTGTACTACAGTACCATCCACGAGTCTCGGTATTTGGTGGTATGAAGGTGTTTGCAAGCCATTCCACATTTTCTTTGTCAAACCTAAATAAAGTTCTGTAAGTGGTAGGGTTGACTTCATCACGATTAAGCCTGATGTTATACACCTTAGGTTGTGGTCTTGGACGTAAAAACATGGCAGAAAATGTGATATGTCTGTATTGGCTAAACAGCAAGCCAAAAATTAGGTGCTTGTACAATCACTAGTAAATGCTAGTCGAAGGTCATTTTTATGAATACAAATTGAAGTAGGTGCTAATTTCTCTAGCATTTACTTATAAGTAAAAAGCAATTACTAATGCTTAAAATTTGTAGCTTTTACTTGAAAGTCATTGCTTATTTCTATGAATACACATTTAAGTAAAAGGTTAGTAAAAGGGGGTTGTTACTTTAGTAAAAGCAATTACTTATTTTTATGAATACGGCCTATTAATTTATACCAACATCAATTTTTTGATGACCACAATTCTGTGGTCTCAAAAAACGGCGCTCAAGACGTCCACGCATATGATCATGCATTGAAATTCAGCATTTTACAGGAGAATCCTTCACTGAAACAAACTGAAAGACCAAACTGCTAATTTCATTTGTAAGTTACTGTCCAGTTGATTATTTAACCGTAGGTGCGTCATTTACTGTTTAGGGTAAATTGAGGATACTCACCCTGTGTATGCTAAACTCATGCATTCAAACAATTTAGAAAACGACACATCAATATCTGGTTTTGAATTGTGAAACTGGTAGCTCGCACTGGGCTCTGTCGGTGCATTGTCGAAATTGTAGCCATTATTGTTATGTTTGTGTTTCACCTTATGCGGATTGCTAACCATAAAATGGCCAGAGTGGATAACATTGTCAGTTTCGCCCGCCTCATTTTTGTCCACACCATCGTCGCCCGGACTTTGTTTTTCGAACGGATCGTCACTGTGTCTCCAACGATCCCTGTCGAATTCTCCAAGTACGGATTGTTCTTTGGATGTTAAGAAATCGTCCCTGGCCATGTCGATTGAGATTGTTTCCTCAAAAAGGCGTAAAATTAATAAACAACACGCATTATCATCCACCGTTTTCGCTCGCCATCTTCTGTGTAATATAAGGCTAACGTTAGTACATATTGCATACTATACTATAGCCCAATATTTGTGTACAGATGCATACAATATACATGTACATGTACGTGCTGGTACTACTGACATGTACTCACATACTGTACATAGTTCCATGTACTAGTATAGTATGCATACACATCACGTACACAAATTGATTGAATTGTGTAAAGCTAAAGCGCCACCAGCGAGGTTTAGCGCACAAGACTTACAACCTCTCTTATAAAATAGTGACGTAATAATGAAGAGGGCTTCTGATAGATCTAGACCTCATAAGAGGCGATTTTTGTTACTTCTGCAAACGAGAATTGCCATCCCGCAAGAACTCAGCCAATGACATGGCACGTACATTAACATATGCACAGTAGATTAATCCAAATACATGCACAGTACATGTACATTGTATGTGTACATTATATGCATGTAGTTAAAATTATATAACTTATTATACTGATTGAGTTGAAATTAACTTAGTTTTACTGAGTTGAAATAACTTATTGGTTAAAAACACTAGTATATTTTATATACTGATACTGTTTTAGAGCAAGTAGAACCATACCCTATATTCATGGTCACACAATAATGTCATTATATGGGAAGGGGGGGGGGGGCTAGATGAAAGATGAAAGATGAAAGATAATTAAAAGCAAAAAGGACACAAACAAATTGTACAAATCAGACGATTTTTAAAAATATATAATAAACCTGTTTAAAGCATCAACCATTATATACAAATTATATAACTATAACAATACCAAACTTTGACTGGCCGGGGCAAAATAACAGGTCAATAATGATTGTACACTGTATCCTATCGATATATTCTCTGGAAACATCAATACTAAAATATCGATAACGGCCGGCTAATCCAAATTCACAAGGCAACTATTAAAACAATAGTCATCCACTACACTCAGCATTGTATGTTTCTAACTCAGGTTATGTAATCACTATCATCACACAGTGCACTTCTGTCTCCACCCTCTAGCCTGGCTGGACCCTAATAGCCCATTAGCTACTAGGTTTTACGGCAAAATCATCTGGGTGTGGTCGTAAAAGTGGTCAGTGGAACAACAAGTAACCCATTGTTATGTACATGTACACACGGTGCATATAGAGTACATGTACATGTACATGTACATGTACATGTACATATACATGTACATGTACATGTACATGTACATGTATACTGATACACTATACATACACATGTACATGTACATGTCATGTACATGGACCCCAATAGCCCATTATTACCTAGTGGGTTTTATGGCAAAACCATCTGGATATGTGGTCGTAAAAGTGGTCAGTGGAACATCAAGTGACCCATATTGTCATGTACATGTACTTGTATATGTTAAATTAAGGGAGCATCTCAAAAGTCGGGCACGTTCTAGGCGCAAAAGAACGTTCCCGTGGGCACACGCCCGTAATCCATTGGATCGCCAGAACGTTCTGCTGAATACGCGCGTTAGCATTTTGAACGTTCCAATGGAACGTTCCGGCGGTCCAACGGACCGGTCCATGTACGCGCGCTGGATCCATGGAATACTCAACCGATCCAATTAGAACGTTCCTACCGTTCCGACTTTTGAGGCGCTCTCGATCTAAAGAGGGCAATGGCGCGCGCGGTGAGCAAACATTAACCATGCATAAACTATGTAGTAAACTTAACATGAATATGTATGAACGTCTGATTGGTTGAAATATCGCGGGATGGCATTTCTCGTTGCAGAAAAAAAAATCGCGAGCGGGGGGGGGGGGGTGAGATTAGCCTTTAGTCAAGACGTGCGAGGCAACCTGGAACACCACGCACGTGGCTTCGCCACTCGTATATGAGTGATCTTTTTTTTCGGGCGCGGTGTTCTGGATTGCCGCGTGCACCTTGATAAAAGGCTAAGATAAACCGCGGGATGTCATATTAACTTTTGTAAGCGCCATGAGCCTCTCGCTCGGGGGAATGGCGCATGATAAATACTTGTTGTAATGTAATGTAATGCCTCCATTCCATGTGTGACATTACACACTGGGCGCACGCCCACTATCCAGCTGTGTAATATCACTGTGCATGAACTGCCGAGGGCGATGTTGTTAGATCACTGTGTGGGCGATCACTTTGTGTCGCGTTTGGCATATTTTGCAGCTGATGTGCGTACGCGCAGAATATTTCCAGCGATCATTGACGCGCATATTACCGTAACATATACGCGCATAAAGTGTACGCACAACGCGCACTTGACGCAAAAGTGGCTATCATCAAGACACTGGGTGCAAATTCACCGCTAGAGGGCTACGATGTGCACTGAGCGGATACTACAAGTACATGTCCGTACCGTCCGTCCTAGAACGACCGCCGCCAACGACGTTCATAATTTCATTGTCGTCGTAACCTCTTCGATAAAATGAGCTCCGTAAAAATGCTCAAGGTATCAATATATTATTCTTTGAGAATCGTAAGCTGTGAGATTATAAATTATTCAACAAAGCATGGTCAAAGGAAGCAATCCTATCTCCCCAGTGCGTTCCAATTATTGGCGCCCGTTATATCCGATTCTCGTTCCTGGAAATTGACAAAATGTAACAAGGCTGGTTCATATTTTAAGCTCTCCGCGCATGTGCGGATCTAGGGTCTGAAAACAAAACAGGGGCACATAGGCTAAAGGCGGGAAACCAAAAACGTATGGTAAATGTCAAAATAAAAACACACAGCTAGGCCCCGGGCCGGGCCAAGCACAGTGAACGAAATGCTCTGTGAAACGAGCTAGGCCTCATAGGACAGTTCGTTTTTTGAAATTCAAGAATTACCCGTTGTATAGATGAAAAATGTTGGTGTTTGTCTATCTGAAAATTAGCCGTTATTTGAATAATTTGAGGGGACAACTTGATTTGGCATCTCGGCGTATTAGAAACAACTTTTTGAAAACAAATTTTGGTCTAATTCCAACAGTTGTCAATAACAAATAACTTATTTGCAATACATTAAAACCCTAACCCCCCAGGTATTCTGGCTAGGAATCCTCCAAAATCCATCAGTGCACTTTTGGAAACATGCCCTTATCTTCAAAATGCACCATGCATTTTCGTTGATCTTTCATATTCAGTACTTATGGCCTGTACTTCTTGCCAGGTCGTAATTTTGCCCCATTTGAAGAGGTGAAAGTACCAGTTTTGCAAAAAGTGCCCCTTGGAGGATTTTGATGGATTTGGGGTGGTTAGGGTTAATTAAGGGAATGTATTACTGGTAAAGTTTGGCAAAACTGCTTATATGATCGTAAACGTTTACCAACCAACAATGATAGTTCCAGCTTATTACATTAGGGAAAAAATAGTGAACATGCATTAAGTTTGTTGTATTCATTCTAAAATGGAATTTAATGCAAGAGTACTCTCACCAATAAACTTACTGGTAATATTATAGGGAAGATCGATACCATAATCAGCTTCACACCAAGTGGGGTCAGCAGTCACAACACTGACCTTATGGCAGGATGCAGCGATAACACTGGTCAACAATTGTTGTCTGCTTCGGAGATAAAATGTGCTATTTATTATGGATTTTGATGTGCTGAATTCAAATATGACAATTAAAAATGCTGATTGGCTACTGTTTCCAAGATATTTAAGTTTTTACATTTTACGTACTATGTATATGGTGTACATAGCAGATTTTTAATCATGAATTATCATATGCTATTCCCATATGTGTACACATGTACATTTAGATCTTGAAAACTAGAGCCAATCAACAATTTTAAGCATCATTTCCATTCTCAGTGACCAATAATTAGTCAAGTTTGACTTCATTTGTTTCGGAAGCATTTTGGCTGTAGACCAGTGTAATGTGAAACCATACAATTGAATTTTTTGTAATTTTTTGTTACACAATCACATTAGGGAATCCTTCAAATTTTTGTTACAAATATTTCATTTAAAATCTTAGCACATCCTCAGGGGTGGAGCCAGGGTCTCCAAAAAGGGTAGCACACTTAAAAAACGTAAATGGGGGTCCCTACCGGCCGCCCCCCCCCCATCACATTGCCTTGGATCCACCCCTGTAGTCCATGGTAGATCAAACTTAAAGGGGCAATATCATCATGATCAGCAGGGCATGGAATCAGAGTGCTTGTTTTAGATAAACTCAGTGACTGAAAATAATATCCCACATGATAAGGTCATGTCACCGTTGCTGCTGTATAAATGAGCCAGTAATTTTCAGTGACTATTGTTCATCTTAAACTAGGACACCGATTCCGTGCCCTGTTAAAAGTCTGCTCTGATCGTGACGATATTTCCCCTTTAACATATATATACTGTCACATATATACCAGAGGGAGAGGCAGACAAAACAGAAGGTGGATGGATGACATCAGAGAATATGGTAGCGTGACGTGGAAGAGGACAGCACAGGATAGAGTGAAATGGAAAGCTAATGAAGAGGCCTTCCTCTTGCAGTGGAGCGAAATAGGCTAGACAGACAAACAGACACAGAAACACAAATAAAACTATCATTTGAGGCTGTAATGATAGTAATATCACAGATTATTGATTGTAAGAGCATTTACAAAGAGAAAACATTGGATAATGTGTCATAAAAATTTGATAAGAATCAAATACATGTATAAAAAAACCAACCCATAACTAGAAAATAGTGAAAATGCATTCAGATGTATTTGCACTCATCTGTTATACATTTATCAGGATGTTTGGTTCCATCACCAACTTAAATAATAATTCAGGTTTGTACTCCCTACCCCCCCCCCCCCCCCCCCCACTACAGCAAGGGTCAAAATCAGTCAAAATGTTGATATACTTGCCAAGGTATATCCAGTGCACTTAAAAGTCAAACACTGTAAAACCTTATGTGTACTAAGTACATTTACAGGTCAAAATGAGTCAACTGTTTTTGACTAGTAAAAGCATTGTCTTGTATTGTTCATGGTGGTCAAAATGACAGTAAAAACCAGTCAAAAATGCCCCCGTGTGCACATTTAGGTCAATAGTCACAACAGGCAGTTGACTGATTTTGACCTCTATAAGCAACCTCCCACTAAAGTGCAGCTATAGTACGAGGGTTAAAAGACTTTGAGAATGGAAATCAAATAAAGAAGACTTCAGGATGTTCCAGGTTTTCCAGGTGTGATTATGGCAAATCAATTTATGTTAAAGATAAATGATGTACATTCCATGCTTTTTGCTATTTCACCAGGAATGGTTTTTAAATTGATTTTTTGATGTTTTTCTGTTAGTAAGGCATCAAAATTACTTTCACAAAATGTTTGACTGAACCACCGTGAAACAGTTTTTAATTACAATTACTTGACCTTTAAATAATTTATGAAAATTTGTCATAAATTCATTTGATCACTTAATTTCTCTACATTGAAACTTTAACATGAAATAATTATATTATAGATTTATGAAGTTCTTGCGTCGGGTCAAACATTTGATTTTGCCTCCACACACTCGGTGGGTTCGAGTCCCACCCGTGTCGCCTGTGGATTTTTTTTCACAGACACTCGGAAAGCACTGAGTATACAGTGCAGTGCTTCATAAGTACATCGGTGTAAGGGCAAAAATCAAATCAATTGTTTATCATCATCACCGGGCAACCTCAGTGGTCGAGAGGTTATTGACATCTGCATTAGTAAGCAGGAGGTCATGGGTTCGAAATCCCACCCGAGTCGCCTGTGGATTTTTTTCAGACACTCGGAAAGCACTGAGTATACAGTGCAGTGCTTCATATGTATGTCGGTGTAAGGGCAAAAATCAAAATCAAATGTTTATCATCATCATCGGGCAACCTTGGTGGTTGAGAGGTTAAGATATCTACACTAGTAAGCAGGAGGTTGTGGGTTTGTATCCCGCCTGAGTTGCCTGTGCATTTTTTTCCGGACACTCGGAAAGAACTGCATATACAGTGCTTTGTACACTGTACATATTTATCATCGTCATCGGGCAACCTCGGTGGTCGAGAGGTTATTGACATCTGCACTAGTAAGCAGGAGGTTGTGGGTTTCTATCCCGCCTGAGTCACCTGTGCATTTTTTTTTTCAAAGACACTCGGAAAGAACAATGCTTTGTACATTATGTCTGTGTAAGGGTAAAATCAAATAAATTATATTATTCAAAGGTCATTTACTTCCTTTATCTAAGAGAAATGTCAACGAATTGAATTAACAAAATTTAAAAAAGTAAAATAAGTAATTATGATACATATACAACATGGTTTGAGGGTGGGTAGACTTCCCCGAGGTATTCAAAGCAACGAACAACTTCCGGAGACAAAGGTTCAGGAAGTACCCGAAAGGAAACAATGTCATCTATCCACCTGACATAAACCATGTTGTTTTAGTATACATATAAAATACATTTACATATATAAAGGGAAGGTACATGCACAACATTGGTAACGTTGGTAACGTTGGTAACGTTGGCAATACTGCTTCTGTGAGTGTGCTTACTCTCTTTGAATCAAGATATACATTGAAGGGAAGGCACAACATTGGTAATGTTGACAAAACTGCTTCTACGAGTACGCTTACTCTCTTTGAATCAAGATATACATTGAAGGGAAGGCACGACATTGGTAATGTTGACAAAACTGCTTCTACGAGTACGCTTACTCTCTTTGAATCAAGATATACATTGAAGGGAAGGTACTACATTGGTAATGTTGGCAAAACTGCTTCTATGAGTGCGCTTACTCTCTTTGAATCAAGATATACATTGAAGGGAAGGTACTACATTGGTAATGTTGGCAAAACTGCTTCTATGAGTGCGCTTACTCTCTTTGAATCAAGATATACATTGAAGGGAAGGTACTACATTGGTAATGTTGGCAAAACTGCTTCTATGAGTGCGCTTACTCTCTTTGAATCAAGATATACATTGAAGGGAAGGTACTACATTGGTAATGTTGGCAAAACTGCTTCTATGAGTGCGCTTACTCTCTTTGAATCAAGATATACATTGAAGGGAAGGTACGACATTGGTAATGTTGGCAAAACTGCTTCTATGAGTGCGCTTACTCTCTTTGAATCAAGATATACATTGAAGGGAAGGTACGACATTGGTAATGTTGGCAAAACTGCTTCTATGAGTGCGCTTACTCTCTTTGAATCAAGATATACATTGAAGGGAAGGTACGACATTGGTAATGTTGGCAAAACTGCTTCTATGAGTGCGCTTACTCTCTTTGAATCAAGATATACATTGAAGGGAAGGTACGACATTGGTAACGTTGGCAATACTGCTTCTGTGAGTGTGCTTACTCTCTTTGAATCAAGATATACATTGAAGGGAAGGCACAACATTGGTAATGTTGACAAAACTGCTTCTATGAGTATGCTTACTCTCTTTGAATCAAGATATACATTGAAGGGAAGGTACGACATTGGTAATGTTGACAAAACTGCTTCTATGAGTATGCTTACTCTCTTTGAATCAAGATATACATTGAAGGGAAGGTACGACATTGGTAATGTTGGCCAAACTGCTTCTATGAGTATGCTTACTCTCTTTGAATCAAGATATACATTAAAGGGAAGGTACAACATTGGTAACATTGGCAATACTGCTTCTGTGAGTATGCTTACTCTCTTTGAATCAAGATATACATTGAAGGGAAGGTACAACATTGGTAACGTTGGCAATACTGCTTCTGTGAGTATGCTTACTCTCTTTGAATCAAGATATACATTGAAGGGAAGGTACAACATTGGTAATGTTGGCAAAACTATGAGTAAACACTCTCTTTGAATCAAGATATACATTGAAGGGAAGGTACGACATTGGTAATGTTGGCAAAACTGCTTCTATGAGTGCGCTTACTCTCTTTGAATCAAGATATACATTAAATAACCAAACGTTTCACCTAGTAGAAAGAGTTGCCACACTATCACCCAGCCATCTTGTTTTTCTTCAATACAAGTCCACGTTACCAAAACGAGGCTGGATGGGGAAATAGCCTGGTCCCTTATGTAATGAGACTTTACCCTTTAATTTGTATGGAGTATACAGGGAATCAGACAAAGATGGCTGTAGCATGATAAACGTCTATTTTCTTCATTTCTATTCATAACACAATTCTTTGATTCATGAATGTCAAATATATTTCAACAATGCAGGTGGTTAAAGCTCATAAATATTCTGTAGGTGTGGTGTTGCAGGTCAGTGCTCATGAATATTCATTCCATGCGGTTTTTGAGGTGAAATTATTCCCAAGCTTCTCATGAATATTCAGTCCATGTGGTTTCCAAGTTCAAACTGCTTCCTAAGCTTTGCTCATGCATATTCATTCTGTGTGGTCAAACTATTCCCCAAGCTTCTCTCGTGAATATTCAGTCCATGAGATTTCTGAGTTCAAACTATTTTCCAAGCTTCCCTCATGAATATTCAGTCTGCAAGGTTTCTGAGGTCAAACTACTCCCCAAGCTTCTCTAATGAATATTCAATTTGTGTGGTTTCTGACCTCAAGTTTCTCCCCAAGTTTTGCTCATGAATAATCAGTCAATGTGGTTTCCCCAAGGAAGGCTCATGAATACTCAGTCTGTGTAGATTTTGAGGTCAAACTACTCCCCAAGCTTCTTCAAATCCTGAGCAGATCTTTGCACATGTGAGGGCAGCAGACAGAGGATACATGCTGATGGACACTTCCTCCTCGACATAATCGACATCCACCTAGGCAAATGTAAATAACCACAGAAAGTCAATAAAATGTAGTTTTGCATAATATACTGAACAGCAAAAGAAACGCAAGTTCCGAAAAAACGAAATTTCAGAGTAGTAACCATTTGCATGTTAGAAAAGATGATGGTAAAATGATGTAATGAGTCCAGGTGATGTAATGTCATACAGTTTGGCGTCCATACTAAACATTCGCACAAACGCAACCACAGTGAAGTTAAACCATAAATTGTGCACGTGCATTGACAGGTGTTGGTGAAACACGTGGATTGTCACTCTAAGGCATCCTTTATAAAGGGCTGTGTCAGAAAAACATTTGTTGTTCACTCTAGAAGGTGTACACTTTACGCAAACGATGCCAAGACTTTCGACTGTGCAAAGAGGAGTGGCCCTTGGAATGTTGTAAGGCGGTATCTCTGCAACCGATGTAGCCAGACAAGTTGGATGTCATCTCACCACCATCACACGACTTGCCCAACGTTACCGGCTGACAGGGGTCGTTGCTGATCGTCCACGTTCCGGTCGACCAAGAGTGACAACTCCTGCACAAGATCGGTTCATCCGGGTCACTCATCTAAGGAACTGCACTCAAGCAGCATCAAGAACAGCAGCCTTAGTTCAGGGACCAAGAGAACCAGTATCCGCCGATACCATTAGACGTCGACTACGGGATGGAGGACTCCACTGTCGACGTCCATATGTAGGGCCAATATTGACACGACAATACCGTCAACGACGTTTACAGTGGGCCCGGCAACATCAACGTTGGCGACGTGCTCAGTGGCGCAAAGTTTTCTTTTCAGATGAGTCTCGCTTCCATCTTTCACGTGCTGACGGGTGTTTACGTGTTTGGCGTCGACGTAATGAACGTTACTGCTGTCGTGTATAGAGATGATGTTCTTCGTCCTCATGTTGTTCCAATGTTTGCTGCACATCCTAAACTGCAGTTCTTCCAACAGGACAATGCACGTCCTCACACAGCAAGGGTGTCGATGGCGTGTCTCACTCACAACATCAATGTTCTTCCATGGCCGTCACTTTCCCCAGATATGGCTCCTATTGAACATGTCTGGGACGAAATTGGGCATAGGATAGCTGCCGGGAGACAGCCAACTACAGTTGCACAGTTGGAACAGAGATTGGTGTTTGAGTGGAACCACCTACCTCAGGCATTCTTCCAGACTCTTGTGAACTCTATGAGGCGATGTTGCACCGCCTGTGTGCAAGCCCAAGGTGGACATACACGCTACTGAAAAGACTGTGACTTTTCACTGAGGGGGGTATCTCCTTTTGGCGGACTGTGGTAAATGTGAAAATCTTGCAATGCAATTTCAACAGTCACTTTCAGCTCACAAATTGAAAGCATTTATCATTAAATGAGTGATTAGAATCAAAATGGTTTGTCTTCTGTTTGAAAACTTGGCAAGACTTCGGACTTGCGTTTCTTTTGCTGTTCAGTATAATAATAATAATACAAATATTACAATAAGTCTTAATTAAGACCCCCCAAAAAGTCTCCGGTTTCTGGTCTCCGTGTGTCGCCTCAGACCCACGCCATCAGCATTTTTAGTTTTCTTTTTTTGGCTATGAAACGATGTCCAATTAAAGCCAAAATTGCTGGATCGATTAGAATTCTGCCGTGCTGTGTTTTGAACAACTTTTTTACATAGGGATATGAACGTGTGCCCACTCTGTGAGGCCTCTCTTAGCCACCATACTTTGTATAATGGGAAATTTGGTCTGGTATACTGCGTATACATGTACCACGTATTTCACTGGTTGGCAAAAAAGAAGAAAAAAGATTACCTAAAAAAAACACGTCAGTGCACCGATTTTGAAGCCAACCTATGACCAGAAACCGAAGACTTTTTTGGGGCTTAATGCATCGAAGCACCATGAACTATTACAAACCATGTTATTGGGCCAATAAAATAATTCCTGCTACAAGCATGCAGCCCCTGCAGACAATACCAATCAAAGACAATACCGTTTCTACCCTTACAAGGTACCCATTTACTTCTTGGTGGAGAGAGGAAATTTCTGGTGAAAGTGTCTTGTTCAAGGACACAAGTACCATGACTATCCTGGCCAGGACTAAAACACACTCATTCTACCAGTGCCACTCATGACGCTGCCTTGGCCATGACACTGCCTCGGCCATGACACTGCCTCGGCCATGACACTGCCTCGGCCATGACACTGCCTCATCCATGACACTGCCTCGGCCATGACACTGCCTCGGCCATGACACTGCCTCATCCATGACACTGCCTCATCCATGACACTGCCTCATCCATGACACTGCCTCATCCATGACACTGCCTCATCCATGACACTGCCTCATCCATGACACTGCCTCATCCATGACACTGCCTCATCCATGACACTGCCTCGGCCATGACACTGCCTCGGCCATGACACTGCCTCGGCCATGACACTGCCTCGGCCATGACACTGCCTCGGCCATGACACTGCCTCAGCCATGACACTGCCTCATACATAAAACTCCCTCATCCATGACACTGCCTCGGCCATGACACTGCCTCATCCATGACACTGCCTCGGCCATGACACTGCCTCATCCATGGCACTGCCTCGGCCATGGCACTGCCTCGGCCATGACACTGCCTCGGCCATGACACTGCCTCAGCCATGACACTGCCTCAGCCATGACACTGCCTCAGCCATGACACTGCCTCAGCCATGACACTGCCTCAGCCATGACACTGCCTCAGCCATGACACTGCCTCAGCCATGACACTGCCTCAGCCATGACACTGCCTCAGCCATGACACTGCCTCAGCCATGACACTGCCTCATACATAAAACTCCCTCATCCATGACACTGCCTCGGCCATGACACTGCCTCATCCATGACACTGCCTCGGCCATGACACTGCCTCATCCATGGCACTGCCTCATCCATGGCACTGCCTCGGCCATGACACTGCCTCAGCCATGACACTGCCTCAGCCATGACACTGCCTCATCCATGACACTGCCTCAGCCATGACACTGCCTCAGCCATGACACTGCCTCAGCCATGACACTGCCTCAGCCATGACACTGCCTCAGCCATGACACTGCCTCAGCCATGACACTGCCTCAGCCATGACACTGCCTCAGCCATGACACTGCCTACGTGGGAATCAAAAACATATCAGTCATACAACTCCAGTTCAAATCTAACCCTAACCTTCCCAAATCCTCTTTGCCAAAATGAAGGATTTTGAAGGATTGAGGTTACATGCTACATGCTCTTTGCCACAGTGATGGAGTTTGGAGGATTGAGGTTATTGGGCATACTTGCCTTTCCATAGTACATGTACATCCATGTTTGTTGTAGTGATTGCAAGGTCAGTGTTTGGGTCAGTGGACACTGTTTATTGCTCCATGCATGCAGGGAGGGTCCCTGGCCATGTACATGTATCACAGATTAGAAACACATGTGTGCATACATGTCATGTGCTTGCTTTACTACTGAAGGATTTTGGAGGATTCAGGTTATGTGTAAGCAAATGGGCCTAGGGAGTTAGGAAGGATTCAGGTTATGTGTAAGCAAATGGGCCTAGGGAGTTAGGGTTAAAGTACTGATGCAAATATTACAAACAAAATACACAAATTCTGCTCTACATCTACCTTGCCGTGAGCCATTGCTCCTATCACGATAACAACTGGTTCTTCTGTAGCTGCCAGCTCCCTGGGGTTAATGCACTTTGTAGCACTGAAGGACGTGCCAAATTTCTTGCAGCCCGCTGGGAGGTGATTGGAGACAGGGTTTTTGATTACCTTAAGAAGCTTCTGAGGACCATCGGATGCACTGATGCTTAATTTATGTAAGAGTTGCACTGAAATGAAATAATTAACAACTTTTGTAAACTTGTTCAGCTATCCGGTTGGTTAGTGTGACGCCATTACAACATAAGCCACGCCTCAGTGAATCAGTTCCAATAATAATCTGCTGACGTTGTCTTTATAGAACTACAGAAGAAATTGTAAAGAGTAAGAGATGATCATGACTTGTTTGGCAAAAGACTGGAATCTTACTAATGGCTACCACTTCAGCAAAGGAATCGCAACGAAATCGTGCAAAACTTGAAATAAAAGTTCTGTCAATGTAATATGAATTACACAGTGAATTATTCTAACCTTAAAGACATGTTAAAAAATGAGTGCATGTGCCATCAATACACAGGCGTATGACACATCTACTGATGAAGTGGATAGGCGAAAAATATGGGAAGTCGTTTCATTTTTATGGTTTGGGCAGGTGATTACTAAGTATTGGCAAATAAAAAGCTGTTATAGATTGATGAAATTCTTGCGTCGGGTGACAAACAATTGATTTGATTTTGCCTCTACAATGACGTAATTTATGTATACCGAGTGCTTTACGAGTGTCTGTGAAAAAAATGCACAGGCGACTCGAGCAGGATTCAAACCCACACCTCCTGCTTACTAGTGCAGACGTCTTAACCTCTCGACCACCGAGCTTACCCAACGACAATCCAAAAATGCCTTATTGACATATCAGGTTTGCAGGGCTCGACCTTAAGGATTGAGAGGGCACTGCCACTTTGGCCTTGGCTGCATCAAAATTTCAAGGCCAACGAAAGGGGCATTACGGCCAACTCAGAGGGGCACCACCACCATGGTGGGGAGGGGCACCACCGCCATGGTGGGGAGGGGCACCACCGCCATGGTGGGGAGGGGCACCACCGCCATGGTGGGGAGGGGCACCACCGCCATGGTGGGGAGGGGCACCACCGCCATGGTGGGGAGGGGCACCACCGCCATGGTGGGGAGGGGCACCACCACCATGGTGGCCACGGTTAAGATCGAGGCCTGTGTTTTGTTGAGCAGTTGCACGTGCGCTATACAAATAAAATACAGGTCTTATTGCTTGCTTGGAACCTGAATCTGTAACTGTTTCATTTTAGTAACAATATCAGACCAATTATTGGAAAAATTATTTGGAAAATTAAAAAAAAATATCTGAAAATAAAATATAAATTAGTATGGGTCCATTCAAGGCAATGTGGAATACCAATAAGTCTGGTTCATATGGCTTAATGTCATCTTACCCATAAGACCACAGAAGCGGTCAAAGGTTCTGGGTACTCTAGTCTGTGGACTGATCTGTATAAGAACGTTCTTCTCTGTGTGTACAAAGACCTGTAAGAGGCCGGCTCGATTGAGTGGACTGTCAAACAACATCAGAAGGCACTGGTAGATAAACAAGACAGGATTGAAAAATAACTAACCCTCCTACAATCAGTGCATTTTTTGAAACAACCCATTCAGGCCACTCCAAGCCATTAGCTGTTGCCAGTAGCCTCCTGTGGTTACCCCTCTGTGCACTGTCACACCACTGAGATTGCAGGGTAAGGTGGTCTCCCATTGATACATTGCAGGCCATACTAATATGTTCAAACATTTACAGTGGCCTTGGGTGGCACACAGTTGATTTTGTAAGATTACTTGGAAAGGACAGCAGGCTTGTACATGTATGTACTGAAGGTTGCTCAAGAACAGAATTTAGTGGATCAGAGTGGCCTCCAAGTATAGAAGGGTTAATTAAATAAACATGAGGGTAATTCATCCCTTAACCCTTACCCCCTAATGGTTTTAGCTAGGAACCTTCCTGAATCCACCAAAATCCAACACCATGCATGGGCTATACAGTACTGAGTCCATCAAAATACAACGCAACTAGTTGTTGGAGTTTGATGGGTTTGGGGTGGTTAGGGTTAAAGTATTTTTGTTTCAGTAACTATTGCTTTAGTAAAGTTAGTGAAATAATTTTCACTATTTTCTAGATATAAAGCAGAAACCTTCACAGGTTGGTTTTTACACCTCTTGATTATTATAAAGTATGGATGCATTCACAGACATTTTACCATAATTTGTATTCTGTCTTTAACATAACATAACATTTAAAGGGGCAATGTTGGTAAAACTGCTTCTATGATAATGAGTTTTGGGGGATAATAATAATAATAATGTAGACTTATATAGCGCACGTATCCACCAAACTGGTGCTCAAGGCACATTATATTATTACCCCTGCTCATCAGGCACATAAATCATTCCTGAAACCATCTCAGCTCCCTGGGGAGTATACAGCTCAATTGCTGCCATTACAGCGCATATAGGGCTAATCAAACACAACAACCAACTCTGCCCTCACAGGTACCCATTTACCCCTGGGTGGAGAGAAGCAATTATAGTAAAGTGTCTTGCTCAAGGACACAAGCACCACGGTCGCGGTTGGGATTCGAACCCACATTCTGATGACTCAGCCATCAGAACACAAATCCGATGCACTAAACCGCTCGACCATGGCACTCCATGGATCAAGATACACATTACACAAATGAACTCTGAAAGTTTCAGCCTCAAAGCAGAATCTAAGTCATGAGAAAAGGTGAGCAAAGAGTTAGTCGGCAAATGTGATATTTTCCTGTGTTTACTCTGATATGAGAGCATTTCAAACAGAATATCTATTTGGCAACTTATTAACTTCACATCAAGTTAGCTTTCAGATAAATAATTCATTAATTTTGTAATCAGGTACCTTCCCTTCAAATTAATTGTTATTGATGTTTTGTTTTTTTTGTTGAGTTTCGTCAAACTAAATTGGATGCGGTTGGGTTGGAGCTGGTTATGTTGACCAAGTTGGATGGAATTGGGGTGGGTTGGGATTGATAGGCAATGTGACCTCAGACCTGATGTGTGATATCTGGACGACACTGTGATGGATCTTTGTTGAATTTCTTCATCAGGTGCTTGTGACGATCACAGTTAAGCAACTCATAACTTTTGCCAGCCTAATAAAAAAAATGTTTTTTAGACAATCATGAAAATAACTAATAGGCAGTGTACACAACAAACATTTGGTCTTCATAAATGATTACAATTGTACAGAAAAGTTACTTGGTGTTAAGTTGATGACAGTATTGAACATCCCTTCAAATCTTTCTGCCTGAGAGGTACAACCATTTATAAGATTGTCAAAAACTATTTACCTCTGAATTTTGATGAGGAACTGTATCAACATTCCATTTAAAATGACCACCAAGTTCTTGTTTGACCATCCACATTTCTGAATGTATTTTTACTATTGCATGTTAAGCTTAGCTGAACTACCTGGCTATGAGTTTGTACATGAGCACATGGTACAATTGCCCCACCAGTGTGGCACGGACACGCCCCCTTGGCCTATCCTTAGCCACACGTTGGTTGTACTTCGGCTAACGGCAGTTTTCCAGGCGCTGAAATTGACGATATTTGCAACCATTTTGACAGACTAGATACGTTCCTTACATGTTTAACTATCTAGGCGCCCCCCAAAAAATGGTGATTTCACTTACATTAAAATTTCGTGACATATAGGCCCGAAAAATTACAAGACGATCGTCATTGTGCAGGTTTCAACGAGGACGGCCATCTTGAATGTATGAAGAGTGTTGAACGGGAAAACAACTTGTGCGCGCAACAATTTTACGACGGCTGTTTTATGTGTGCACATACTTGCTGTATTTTAGTGCGCGAAGTATTCCGTTTCGGGGTTGCACGTGTTGTCGGTAGTCAAAGCATTTTTTTGTGCAAAACATGTGATATAACTAATTTAAAAATAAAATATATATAATTAAAATGAAATATTAATAATAAAAATAAATAAATAAAACATGTCCAGTTCCTGGATTCAATGAAAAATTGTAAAAATATTACCTGTACTATATTACTAGGCGCGTCAAACACACCGTTTTACCCCACTAGACAAGGCGTAACATGAGAATTTGCAATTTTTGTGATGATATTTAGAGACTTTAAGCATAAGAAAGCAGCTTATTTTTGATATCATAAAAAAATCTAATCCTTTATCTATTAGAATGCGAAAGAAAAATTTGAATATATTTTTAAAATACACGATAAATAGCATTCTGAATTTCCCACCTCCGCCTCGGCTTGTTTCGAAACAACGTTACCAACGCATCTGAAGCCTCCAATTTTCAAGTTGACATTTGCACAGGAAAGAGTTGTCGTGTCTAGTCGAATGCGGGCACCAAAAATAAAGCCTGCCATGCAAGGAACTGATTTCTACGTGCGCGTTATCTATAGGCGAGTCGGGGGTGCAGAAAACATAGTTGAAAATACCGTCGAAGATCTTTGAAAAACAATGCCAATTATGCAAAATGCGGCACCATAAACCGAAAGTACGAACGATAATCCATCCCCACATGAATTTGGAATGAAATCAGACGTCATTTTCCAGTAGATAAAACGATATATAATCGCACGTTTTTCTTCAGACGGCCGGAAGCAATTTTTCACGACTGCCACGGTAACGCGGAGTCACACACACGATGCAGTTAACCGAGCAAGAGAGATCTACGATCACTCGCTAAAAGTGTCGGACTTTCTCCCGAAAATCAACATGAAATTGCCAAGATTTTGGAGGAAGATGGTGATTACAAGTTCCTGAACATTAACATATGTTATAAAGTGGACTTTATTTGTAAATACATTAGTTCTTATTGTCTCAATTTATCGTTAATTTAATCCGAAGATTTGAAAAAAATGTCGATTCGGTGCGTGCATGCTGCATGAACTATACCGTTTGCAATACGATTGTAATGCGCATGTGCAGTAGGCTACTTGTGGTGTGAGGATTGCATGCATAGCGTCTGCATGACGATCGTGCAGCGCATGTGCAGTAGGCCACTTTTTTTGGATAAACAATGGGGAAGAAAACACAGTGCACGAATCAATGGGGAAACTGCAAATCAATTTTTTACTTTTCCATACATTTTGCCCCCAAAAATAACTTTACAGATTATTAAATTTGGAGATCAGAGTTATGATAAAGTTTAAAAATATGATTTTTTTTTTTAATTTGAAGGATTTAAAAAAATATCACTGGTCTCACACAAAAATTTACCAAAAAAATAAATAAAAAAATTTAAAAAAATAAAAATAATAATCGGTGAAAATTCTTACTTTTTGACTGGATCATGCACAGCATTTGCTTAGAAGTGGGACTGGGACAATGGAGATTTGAAATTATTGTCAAGATTTATAAATTATTGTCATTATTTATAACTTTATGAATATATAATTAGCTTATTAAAGTAATGAAAAACAAGGCTTTTGATCCTAAATTACCTGTGAAATTATTATAATTGTTTTTCTTTTACTTTGAGTATATTGGTATTCAAATGTTTACTCAATGAACAAATTTGAGTGGAATAGGATTGACAGAACTTAACTTATGACATTTTTGCATATTTAATTAGGCAGACTTAGTCTCCAGAACAAAAAAAAGGAAAATTTTGTGTTTAAGCCCAAATTTATGCCAGTTTTACACAACAACCATTAATGTTCTCAGCTTGGAACACATTTATACTTTAAATATGAGTAACAAAGACTCAGAATATGCAAAATGATTCACAAGATCCTCTACAATCATTATGAAAAGGATACTTAAAATATGCAAATTGTGAGAATTTAATGTGATTTCTGCTTAAAAAAGGCCCATTTTGGCACTTGAAAGCTTTTTTTCTGAGCTATATCTTCATAATGTGATGTATCCTCTGGAAAAAACCCACTGATATGACAAATATAGGCAACATACATACAAGAAAAGGTGAATTGAGATGCTTGATAGGTGTAAATAAAATAAATGAGATGGTATAAAAACATTTTTTGTTTATTGTTGCTTTTTTGACATTTGTTGTCTAGGGAAACAGCACATTCTGAAATCTTTATCGGACCATAACTTGGTAATGCCTTGACCAATTTTTTAAATTAAAAGTGTTCTGTAATCTATTCACCAAGCCCTCTAAGAAAAATTCCAACATAACTTCCTATAAGCAATTTAAAAATTGTCATTGTCCCCCCTATTATTACATAGATATTACATAGACTATATTCACAGATATTTTGTCAGATAAAACAATCATTCTGGGTGTTTTTTTGATTTTTTAAGATTTTTTTTATAGATTTTTTTATGGATTTACAAAAATGGTGGAACCATATAATATTGTTATTATTTATAGCAATAGTATCGTAACACTATAATATTTCATATATTTAAATTATTAGTGAAATTTTTATTTTGTTTAAAATTACTATTTAAAATTAGTATTTAACTATTGTAATTAATAATAGACTATTTATTACATTATCATTTTATTTTAATGAACATTCTCTCTTGTTTTATGTACAATGTAAGTACAGTTAAATAACCTGGTACATGTATATAATAGTTAAAAGGGGATGAACTTACCATGCAGTACGGTTAATTTGATAAAACTACTCGATGTTAGTTTCTTGAAAGTTTATATCGGCGACATCACGTGGTCATATCTCTGCGCGCTAAAATACAGCAAGTATGTGCACACATAAAACAGCTGTCATAAAATTGTTGCACGCGCAAGGTGTTTTCCTGTTCAACACTCTTCATGCATATATTCAAGATGGCCGTCCTCGTTGAAACCTGCACAATGACGATCGTCTTGTAATTTTTCGGGCCTATATGTCATGAAATTTGTCAGTGAAATCACCATTTTTTGGGGGGCGCCTAGATAGTTAAACATGTAAGGAACGTATCTAGTCTGTCAAAATGGTTGCAAATATCGTAAATTTCAGCGCCTGGAATTTAGAAAAAAACACGCCGTTAGCCGAAGTACGACCAATGTGTGGCTAAGGATAGGCCAAGGGGGCGTGTCCGTGTCACACTAGTGGGGCAAATGGTACAATGCTTTCAATTAACCCTCCTACTGTTTGACCATTTGAAACCATTCAAAATTTCCACTTACCAAAATGCCCATTGGTTTTGTACACACATGGTGATACCATTTGAACAGTGTTGGTAGCAAGCTTTACTACCATTCAAATCCATTCAAACGCATAGAGGGTCCATTGATTCACCACTTAGAAGTATCCAAACAAGGTTTTGTATTAGCTGTACTACCATTTGGAAAGGTCCAAACAAGGTTTTGTATTAGCTGACCTACCAATTCAAAACCATTTGGGGAAATCAATACTGTACACAGTTATTTCACCATTCAAAACCACAAAAGCGAATGGTTTCAAATGGTGCATCAACTTGTATGAAAAAGGTACCAGAAGTAGGAGGGTTAAAAGTAAAAAACACAAGTTTGGGAGCACAGAAATATAATTGAATATTTTTTGCTGTAAAAAGGAGCATACTAGTATTTGCAACATACATAAAGAGTTACACATGTGCAAACATAGTAGCACCTGACAGTCCGTCCCAATTTATTCTGGTTTGGTTAAGAACCCGTTAGAGTAGACAATACAACACTCATTGCATTGCATTGCATTGCATTGCATTGCATGCTCACACATGAGCCACTGATTGGGCCATGTTGGCAGGCGCTGTTAAGTGTTATTTACGTTAGGCTACCGTCCGAAATTGTTTATCAATAACAGTTACAAATACAATTACCTTCACCGCCTCCATTGACGATCGTTCCAGCACAACAATTAGTCTCTTTTTGATGTGTTTTTCATGCAATGTTTTAATTATTTTAGGTTTCTTTTTGCTTGGTCCATCATCATGCTCGTTCGCCTTGCGCGCTGCCATGTTGAAATTAATTAAATGGACACGTGGTATAGCGCCACCATGCGTTGAGACATTGCTTATAGTGTTTCATTACATCTACCATTAACATTGGGGATCTATGAAAGAAGCATAAACGTGCTACCCTATCGAACCCCATTAAAGGGACAATATCGTCACGATCAGAGCAGTCTTTTAACAGGGCATGGAATCAGTGTCCTAGTTTAAGATGAACGCAGTGTCTGAAAATTACTGGCTCATTTATACGGTAATTATGACCTAATCATGTGGGATATTTTTCAGTCAACTAAGTTAATCTAAAACTATAGCACTCCGATTCCATGCCCTGTTGATCGTAACGATATTATTCCTTTAATTCTTCTTTACTAGACGAATAGCAATAAAGAGCAATAAATATTGGGAACGTAATAAGGGTTATGTGTCCACCTTTTGCAATCATGCCTGTATATTTACCATACGACTTCTTTAAAGTTTTTCATCTTTTTTGTATGTTTTTTTTTACGGTGTCTCCCTTTTCTCACGGTTCTCCGCATGATCACCCCCCAAAAAAATAATGGAGGAAAAAACCCACACAAAATAAGTAAATAAAGAAATAATTAAAAATAATGCTATTTCGTTTCCTATAAAAAAGCTAGTGCTAAGGAGAACATATCAGAACGGTGTTGAAATGTAGATTTGATATGCCATCATTCAACATCCATCTATAATGAATCTCTCTCACGTCACCGTCTCGCTCAATCCAAAATAATTGTGACTTTCAACTATTATTAAATTTTCCTCAATAAAAGGGGAAGCCTATTATTTACGGGGGTCGAAAATTGGCAACTTATGCAGCAGCGGAAAAAAGGAAAATAAAATCTTCAAAATCACTGGACGGGGGGGGGGGTGGAAGCGTGAGAAATTTCCCCTGAAATTAAATCACCTCAGGCGTGCTTCGATGGGTTGATTTAGTGGTTAATTTGCCAATTATTGAGGTTCCAAGTTCGCAACCATCTAAAGTCGCTCAAGGCGGGGGGGGGGGGATAGGTGTGCCAATTATACTGAGCACTCAGTTGTGCATGCATTCCACTTTTGTGCAGACAAATAAGTTCAGAAATACCAACATGTTTGTAAATTTGCCGACAGACACTACTTTGCCAACAAGTGAGGGCGGCCGCCCCCTGCCCCCCCCCCCCTTGGCTATGCCATTGCCGGTGAACATTTCATCACAATAATGTACTCACGTTTTTGAAAACGACGAAATACTGTTAAATATTTATTTTCTTAAATGAGAGCACTTCCGACGAAGTAATTGTAAATAATCACAATTTGTACCAGTTGTTAACGCTACTGCTCCCCAACGAAATGCCCTACAGACAGACACACCAGACCCTGGAAAATGTTTTTCTACATCAGTTAATTATTGACATACAGTTATACAAGACTCGACAACTTTGGTTACTGTATTTTTCTGTTGTGCTTTAAATAATAAAACCATGTTTATTCTTTCGAAAAAGTTAATATTTAATTTCCCCATGGTACGCCTACTTGCAGTCGCCAAACGTTTTTGCCTTAGAATTGAAAACATCTGATCTATAGTTGACGGATGCCAGTAATTTCCGCAGCAGCATTGGTCAATAAACATCCTCGTGCCAGGTGAGCGTTACTCCATGAGCTGATCGATCGTCCAGCGTGTTTCAGGTAACGGTCTCCGGGATATAAAGCCGCTCTACAAAGGTGAAAGGCGCAGGCATAAACCCAAGGCTATTATTATGGCTTCTTAGAAACTCGGGTGATCACATGTAACCTTTTTTTTTTTACTCAAACAAGGCAAACCGTCACCACGCCGCCGGCTGAAGGACAGCATTGTGATGGAGAGAGGGGTAGAATCCACTATAGAATCTGATTTTATATGATACTAACAAGCGGCATGGAAACAAGTTTGGGAGATCAAGAGGTGATTGGCGCGGCGCATCACTGAGAAAAATGGCGGTGTTTTTATTTTAGTGTTCGATGGATCTGAGAATGTTGCCGAATTTGTTTCGCCGTTTTATTCTATAGTATACAGGTTGGAACACACTGCAGTCCAGTCTCACAGAACCCAAAGTGTCAAGACAATAATTGTGGTTTGAATTTACGCGAGTTTCCGTGTTTCGTTCAGCTCTGAGCTCCCTCATTCGAAAATTATGAATCATTAATCCAGCACTATATACACTGCAAACGACGAACTGACCGATTCAACATGTCGCGTTCTGACGTTTGTCAAAAATTCCGGTCATTCAAAGACGATTTTGGAGTTCACTACGACATCTGCTCTTGTGATTGGCGTCATGGACTCATCCATCGGCCGGGACAGGCAGCGATTCCAGAGTTTTGTGTTCCATTGAGCCTGGTTCCAAGCACACCGCTAGCTGGTTGGTTCAGCGCACTGTCGACACCATGTAGCCTGGCGAACGGTGATATAAACCAGCGCCAGGCAATGCATTTTAGCCAAAGGAAGCCAGCGCCTACAGAGGTCAGAAAATTTGAAAACAGGCCCTGTACAAAATCAGGAAAATGCTGTACTAACAATGTCCGAGTCGAGGGTGAGGCTACTTTTAAACATCAGAGAGAGGCGAGGAGCTACATGCAAGAGTACCGGGAGAAATACGCGCTGCGGCTGATTGGTCGCGATGGGGGCCCGGTCGAAGATGCTTCAGAGTTTGGGAAAAACCTTCCAGATCCTTATGTTTTTAAGTCTGATGAGTTCAGGTTAGTTCAGGATATAGACCACTCAACTGCCCTCCAGACGTACAGTATATCGATCATTATACTCCACGTGGGTGTGGTCTTTACTGGTTGCATGGAGGCCATGCTGGTTGTGAACAAGTAACAATTATTCATTGACGTTTGCCACCAATAATTCAATTCAATCTTTATATTAAAACAAATTGTTATGCAACATAATGCTTTGGAAACCTTAAACTCACTGTTGTTACATTGGCCCTATTTTTTTATATATATAATAGGCTCTAATAATTATTGTTTATTACACATTGTTTCAGCTTATGAACTAACCTACGTGCTTGCAAAGTGGAAGACATTGATTATTGCACCTGAGATTTAATTGGTGAACTTCAAACAAACAAAATGTTCTTCATTCGTTTAAAAATGAAAGTAAACACCCAATTCGTCCCTAATTTGCCATAGTGACCAATCCGACTTTTTTCAATTTTAAGTTTTCTCGTACATTAGTACATTCAGGAAGAGACCTACCATTGTATCTAATCCACATGCATGTATTCCTTATAGTTTTGGAGATAGAGTAAGCATTCAAATGACGAATGCTCTAACTGGCTATTTTTGTAATTTGGCAAAGTGACCAATACCGCATTAGTCACTTTGCCAACTTAATTCGGGATTGGTCACTATGGCAAATTAGGGACGAATTATCTGAACTGGAAAATGATATAAAACTTAAACAAATCAGTTTTTTAATAGGAGCTAAAGGCTTAAATAAATATCGTAAATTTACTGATACTCAATAATTATAGACAAGTTAACTTTACTTGAACCCAAATTATCTTTATATTGCCATGAACAATCACAACATTTGTAGATCACGCACAGGCGGCCAATAACACTTGAGAGTATAAGGGCAGAGCGCTAACCGC
Organism: Zoroaster sp. YZ-2022; assembly: GCA_029582265.1. NCBI lineage: Eukaryota > Metazoa > Echinodermata > Asteroidea > Forcipulatida > Zoroasteridae > Zoroaster > Zoroaster sp. YZ-2022. Next base: position 38,211,660 of record CM055818.1, read on the forward strand.
TTAAACAAATTTACAGACGGAAGCTTATTTGAAATGCAAACATTGGTTCATAATGGACTTTATTTGAATTCGGTTCGGTGGCCGACGAAATTGTACTTAACAGTTTCGATTGTTGAGCTTCGTATTATTTCTGAATTCATGCTATAGTGGTTCATTGGTGTTATTTATAATCTTTATGTCGTCGAGAGAGCTTAATTTAGAACCTTTAATGGACTCAGAGCAGTATTATGAAGGGTTTAAAATAAGTGCACATAATGGTTTTGGGTGAAAGCCAATAACGGAAAGTATGTGAAAGGTTGCCGTTTGGTTTGCAGAGATTAAATGTTTTACAGTACAGAAAATGATGCGACTTGACAATAGTGAACAAAGAGTGTATCACTTTTGAATCAGAATAAGAAAAAGTCCCTGAAACCAATATGAAGCTATAATTATACTAATAAAACTATTATTACCAATTGTTGTATCTTCCTTCCGAGGCTTACAAGAAGATAAGTAGACAGTACATGTGTTGTTAAAAATTAATTTACTTCACAGCCAGTATAGCGAGTTGCAAATGCAGTTATTAGGTGTTCGAGCTACAGCGCGAGCACCTATTGTTATTGTTCGTTTTTTTTTAGGTGTTCGGGTATGCACCCGAAACACCTATTGTTATTGTTCGGTTTTTTTTTTTAGGTGTTCGGGTATGCGCCCGAAACACCTATTTTTATTTTTCGGTTTTTTTTTTTTTTTTTTTTTCTTCTCCTTCTTCTTCTTCTTCTTCTTCTTCTTCTTTTCCGGATCGATTGTCTACAAAAAAACACATACTTGCAAACTTCATATGAACTTGAAACTTGGCACATACTTAGAACATAACACGTAGATGAAACATAATTTGTGACGTCATTATTAGGTCATCAGATATCGAATTTCGATCAATCATACTTTATTAGTTAAAACGTTTTGATTACGTTGCAAATGAAAGACACACGGCTTTTCAACGCTAAAAAGTGCGCCCTCTGTTGGTGAATGTAAATCAGCTCTGGTCGTGCTCATTATGTATGCACGTAATTTGGTGAATGTAAATCAGCTCTGGTCGTGCTAATTATGTATGCACGTAAAATCATATCTCAACAACCACAACAGGTAAATTGACAGTTTTGCACCATTGTACAGATTGTTAATTGTCAAAAATTATTTACACAAAGGTGACCCCAATTTGACCTTACTTCCTGTCCAAACCGAAGTCAAAGTTTAATGTTTAAAAATCATATCTCCACAACCACAAGAGGTAAATTGAAATTTTGGTATCATTGTATGATTGTTAATTGTCAAAAATATTTACACAAGGTGACCCCAATTTGACCTTACTTCCTGTCCAAACCGGAAGTCAAAGTTTAATGTTTAAAAATCATATCTCCACAACCACAAAGGTAAATTGACATTTTTGTATCATTGTATAGATTGTTAATTGTCAAAAAATATTTACACAAGGTGACCCCAATTTGACCTTACTTCCTGTCCAAACCGGAAGTCAAAGTTTAATGTTTAACAAAATCATATCTCCACAACCACAAAGTAAATTGACATTTTTGTATCATTGTATAGATTGTTAATTGTCGAAAATATTTACACAAAGGTGATCCCAATTTGACCTTACTTCCTGTCCAAACCGAGTCAAGTTTAATATTTAAAAAATCATATCTCAACAACTACAAAGGTAAATTCACAATTTTTGTACCATTGCACAGATCGTTAATTGTCAATAAATATTTACAAAAGGTGACCCCAATTTGACCTTACTTCCTGTCCAAACCGGAAGTCAAAGTTTAATATTAAAAAATCATATCTCAACAACCACAAGAGGTAAATTGACATTTTTTGTACCATTGTATAGACTGTTAATTGTCGAAAAATATCTACACAAAGGTGACCCCAATTTTACCTTACTTCCTGTCCAAACCGGAAGTCAAAGTTTAATATTTAAAATTCATATCTCAACAACCACAAGGGGTAAATTCACAATCTTTCCACTATTGTACAGATTGTTAATTGTCAAAAATGTTTACAAAAAACATGACCCAATTTGACCTTTACTTACTGTCTAAACCGGAAGTCAAAGTTTAATATAACAAATAATGATGCAAAGTTTCTTTTAAAAACATTCTGACGTCGTCATCACTGCCCTGACAAAACTCGAACACCTATGTGTTTGTATTATCACAAACACTGCCATCTAGTTTTTTTTTCTTTTTCTTCTCCTTCTTCTTCTTCTTCTTCTTCTTCTTCTTCTTTTCCGGATCGATTGTCTACAAAAAAACACATACTTGCAAACTTCATATGAACTTGAAACTTGGCATATACTTAGAACATAACACGTAGATGAAACATAATTTGTTACGTCATTATTAGGTCATCAGATATCGAATTTCGATAAATCAAAAGATATTAGCTAAAACGTTTCACTTACGTTGCATGAATCAAGCAGCTACATGTATACGCGGCGCTGCACGATCTTTGGTTACAATGGAGCTCCATGTACAATCGACGCTGTTAGTGTTAGGTCTTGGAATTCGTGTGAAAATGGATTGCCAACGATCTTTGGTTACAATGGAGCTCCATGTACAATCGAATCAACGCACTGTTTGTTACACTGTATTTCGTGTACAAATGGATCGCCAACACAGAATACAGTCATAAAGGGTAGGTATCTTGAATTTAATTTTTAAGAAGGATTTCCTGTATTTATCTTCGTGTTTTATAGAAGAAAGGCCATTTCTTTAGAGGGGACTACAGAGTTCGTCGTTGCATTGTACCTGTTTAACTTAACGTTACTCGTTAGTTAGGCCTACGTAGGTGCTACGTGAACATACTTTGGACAGTAAACAACTCCAGTTTTCTAACAAAATATGAACAGATGTCACCAAAAATGTATTTAGAATATAAATAAGGATAGGAAAATTCAGTTGTTAAGGTTATGGCAATTTTTTCAGAAGAAATTTTTATGCCATATTTTGTAATTTTTGTGGCTCCAAAATCTTCAGTTTGTGCACAAATTAACATTAACTAGTGATTTACTGCATTCACAATTTTTGTACCATTGTACAGATCGCTAATTGTCAAAGATATTTACAAAAGATGACCCCAATTTGGCCTTACTTCCTATCCAAACCGGAAGTCAAAGTTTAATATTTAAAAAAAACCATCTCAACAACCACAAGAGGTAAATTCACAATTTTTGTACCATTGTACCAGACCGATTTGACCTTACTTCCTGTCAAACCGGAAGTCAAGTTTAATATAAAAAAATCATATCTCAACAACCACAACAGGTAAATGGAAATTTTTTGCACTATTGTATAGATTGTTAATTGTCGAAAAATATTTACAAAAACATGACCCCAATTTGACCTTACTTCCTGTCCAAACCGGAAGTCAAAGTTTAACATTAAAAGAAAATCATATCTCAACAACCACAAGAGGTAAATTCACAATTTTTGTACCATTGTACAGATCGTTAATTGTCAAAAAATATTTACAAAAGGTATTGATAATTTGACCTTACTTCCTGTCCAAACCGGAAGTCAAGTTTAATATTTACAAAATAATATCTCAACAACCACAAGAGGTAAATTCAAAATTTTTGTACCATTATACAGATTGTTAATTGTCGAAAATATTTACACAAAGGTGACCCCAATTTGATTATACTTCCTGTCCAAACCGGAGTCAAAGTTTAACATTTAAAAATCATATCTCAACAACCACAAGGCTAAATTCACAATTTTTGTACCATTGTACAGATCGTTAATTGTCGAAAAATATTTACAAAAAGGTGAGCCTAATTTGACCTTACTTCCTGTCCAAACCGGAAGTCAAAGTTTAATATTTAAAATAAATCATATCTCAACAACCACAAGAGGTAAATTCACAATTTTGAACCATTATACAGATTGTTAATTGTCGAAAAATATGTACACTGAGGTGACCCCAATTTGACCTTACTTCCTGTCAAACCGGAAGTCAAAGTTTAATATTTTCAAAAATCATCTCAACAACCACATGAGGTAAATTCACAAATTTTGTACTATTATACAGATCGTTAATTGTCAAAAAATATTTATACTAATTTGACCTTACTTCCTGTCCAAACCGGAAGTGAAAGTTTATATTTAAAAATCATATCTCAACAACCACAGGAGGTAAATTGACATTTTGTACCATTGTACAGATTGTTAATTGTCAAAAGTATTTACCTAAAGGTGACCCCAATTTGACCTTACTTCCTGTCCAAACCGGAAGTCAAAGTTTAATATTAAAATAATTTCTAAATTCAGTATTGCATTGTATTCAAATAAACTTCTCGCGAGAACTTCAACAGACGTTAACATTTGACTTCTCCAACACTTCGAATTGATGACGTAACCATTTTAACTTCAACCGAACACCTTGTTTTTGTTGTGACAAAAACTTATATCTAGTTTTTTTTTTCTTCTCCTTCTTCTTCTTCTTCTTCTCCGGATCGATTGTCTACAAAAAAACACATACTTGCAAACTTCACATGAACTTGAAACTTGGCACATACTTAGAACATAACACGTAGATGAAACATAATTTGTCACGTCATTATTAGGTCATCAGATATCGAATTTTCGATCAATCGTTCTTTATTAGTTAAAACGTTTTGATTACGTTGCAAATGAAAGATCTACACGGCTTTTTCAACGCTAAAAAAGTGCGCCCTCTGTTGGTGAATGTAAATCAGCTCTGGTCGTGCTAATTATGTATGCACGTAATTTGGTGAATGTAAATCAGCTCTGGTCGTGCTAATTATGTATGCACGTAAAAATCATATCTCAACAACCACAACAGGTAAATTGACAGTTTTGCACCATTGTACAGATTGTTAATTGTCAAAAATATTTACAAAGGTGACTAATTGTTACTTCCTGTCCAAACCGAGTCAAAGTTTAATGTTTAAAACAATCATATCTCCACAACCACAAGAGGTAAATTGACATTTTTGTATCATTGTATAGATTGTTAATTGGTGTCAAAAAATATTTACACAAAGGTGACCCCAATTTGACCTTACTTCCTGTCCAAACCGGAAGTCAAGTTTAATGTTTAAAAATCATATCTCCACAACCACAGAGGTAAATTGACATTTTGTATCATTGTATAGATTGTTAATTGTCAAAAATATTTACACAAAATTGACCCCATTTGACCTTACTTCCTGTCCAAACCGGAAGTCAAAGTTTAATGTTTAAAAAATCATATCTCCACAACCACAAGAGGTAAATTGACATTTTTTGTATCATTGTACAGATTGTTAATTGTCAAAAAATATTTACACAAAGGTGACCCCAACTTGACCTTACTTCCTGTCCAAACCGGAAGTCAAAGTTTAATGTTTAACAAAATCATATCTCCACAACCACAAGAGGTAAATTGACATTTTTTGTATCATTGTATAGATTTTGTCGAAAAATATTTACACAAGGTGATCCCAATTTGACCTTACTTCCTGTCCAAACCGGAAGTCAAAGTTTAATATTTAAAAAAATCATATCTCAACAACTACAAGAGGTAAATTCACAATTTGTGTACCATTGCACAGATCGTTAATTGTCAATAAATATTTACAAAAAGGTGACCCCAATTTGACCTTACTTCCTGTCCAAACCGAAGTCAAAGTTTAATATTAAAAATCATATCTCAACAACCACAAGAGGTAAATTGACATTTTTGTACCATTGTATAGACTGTTAATTGTCGAAAATATCTACAAAGGTGACCCCCAATTTGACCTTACTTCCTGTCCAAACCGGAAGTCAAGTTTCATATTTAAAAAATCATATCTCAACAACCAAAACAGGTAAATTCACAATTTTTATACCATTGTACAGACCGTTAATTGTCAAAAGATATTTACAAAAGATGACACCAATTTGACCTTACTTCCTGTCCAAACCGGAAGTCAAGCATTTAATATTTAAAAATCATATCTCAACAACCACAAGAGGTAAATTCACAATTTTTGTACCATTGTACAGATCGCTAATTGTCAAAATATATTTACAAAAAGATGACCCCAATTTGACCTTACTTCCTGTCCAAACCGGAAGTCAAAGTTTAATATTTCAAAAAATCATCTCAGCAACCACAAGAGGTAAATTAAAATTTTTTGCTCCATTGTACAGATCGTTAATTGTCACAAAATATTTAAACAAAGTTGACCCCAATTTGACCTTACATCTCCCGAACACCTTGAGTTTGTGTCGAGACAAACTCTGAATCTCTAGTTTATGTATGTTTTCTGTCTTATTTCCTCTACCAGACGAACGTACAACAGGCTACATGGATTCTTAACGAGGCGTCAGAGACCACTCATCGCTACCAGCACCTTAATGTCAATAACACAGCAAGGGTATAGGTAGGTTAGACTATATATAATGCAATGCATGGGTGGCGATCCCAGTGTAGGGGCGTGGACATTTCCTATGATTATCGCCCCAATAAAAACAGGTTGAAACAAAACTAACACAATAAATCCTTCAAATCACTGATTATTACATTTGTCCTTTGTATTTTTATATTACCGAAACCCCTAATTACCCTATTTTGGCAAAGACTTTCTTGGAATTTCTTTGTGACAATAGGCCATATATACCCCGACAGTGCATAGCACGAAGCATTGAAAAAAAAACCTCCCCGTCCCAAATCGTAACAGATGTTGCCATCGTTGGACCTATGTTTTCTTTGTCTATTAATATAAAGGTTTCCAACTCAAAAAGCTCCTTTCAAGATCCACGGACCGATTTCTGAAACTATTATTGACACACCCACTCTTTGGCGACAGATGTAATAAAACACACTGATACGTAAAGACTATTTGCGGTGACACCATGTACCGGTACTAGACTGCAGCAGCATTTCCCAGAGTCCGGCATTCTCCAGGGCCAGTATTTATCAAGCAAGTCAAAGTACGGTGCTGAAGTAGGTACTTAAGTAAAATTCTCCAAGCTACTTATCTAAAGTATCCTACTCAAATCCACCCCTAAATCTGAGACACCTCTCGGGGTGTCTTAAGTCCAAGTGCGTTGGCTTTTTGAACATAAATTCTAATCATTTCGTAAAGGGAGCTACTTGGAGATGGCTGTGTTAATGCTGTTGGCGCAAATGGACATAAATCAGCGGCGCGCAATGAGGCGGGAACGTGTATTTCGGGACAGGACGCATCCATTAGATACCTACACTGACATTGAATGTTATCAAAGTTTGGTTTCCTTTTTGGCTTTTCCATGACAGCTCTACACTAGTGGATACCGGCCCATGCACAGTTGTTTCCAGTGCAAGAAGGTATAGGCCTACGACCAACGCATTACCCAGGATGAATTTATTATTATCAGTCATTAATCTTACACAATGTGTCATCATGGTCATTCGGACTCACGAGCTGACCCATCGCCAAACCGCATAAATCTATACATAAAAACAATGTGAAATGTGACATAAATCCTTGGAAACAACCTTTCGACAGATCTAGGCACCATACCTAAATTGGAGTATCCTACTTAGCTATGTAGGTACTTAAGTCAAGTTGTGAATTCCAACATCAGTATGGTACTTAGCTTAGTATGGTACTTAACGCTTAGGCATACCTAACTTAAGTTGCTCGATAAATACCGGCCCTGAAGACGATCAGAGCATACTGATCAAAGCGTCGAGGTGTAACATCCAGTTCTTTTCAGAACTATTTCATTGAAAATTTGAAAATTTAACTATTTAATTGAAAATTTCACATGGTGTCATCGCAAATAGTGTTTACTTATATCCTCTTTACCATGCAAAGCTTCAAGTTTTACTTGCACACTAATACAACTGACAAAACTACGTTGGGCCAGTCTTTTCTTTTCAGTCGTTCTCAAGACGCCGTTTTATTGCTTATCTTTATTGACGTCAAGTAAAGACTGTTTGCGGTGAAACCAATTTGAGAATTCACATAGTGTCACCGCAAACAGTCTTTATAATCCTTTTCACCATGCAAAGCTACAGATGTTATTTATTGACGTTACAACGGAGTACGCCAACTCAAAATAGTCGAGAAACGCTTAAAGGGTAGTTGTCTCTGATAAGACTTAGAGACCGAAACGTTTTGTTCACAACGTTTTTCTGCCTTTTTGCCTTTGAGAAGAACTTGCTAGGTTCGAAACGTAAGGCCAATAACAATTATTTTGAACGTAGGCCTATTATTAAAGTTAGGCTTGAGGCCTAATTAAGATATTCTGGCATCAATGTACATAAAGGTATGTGAATGACCAGTCACTATTGACCAGTCACTATTGAGGAAAATTCAATGGATGAAAAAGCCGTATGCACTCCGATTGACCACCGATCGTCACTTCAGGTTTGAGCTTTGCAATAATGTGGCTTGATCCCTTCACGGCATGTATAGGAATTGTAAACGCTTGGTAAAATCATTGGTAAAATGTCTGTCAATGCATTCATATATGAATTAAGAAATATAATAGGCTACGGAAACAAGTCAAGTAAAGGTTGTTGCTCATGTGATTGTCATTAACGAGACAACGCTGAAAATGCATTCAGATTTGTGTGTATTCATTATGTGGACAATGAAATTACGGCGGTGATCCGTTTAAATGTATAATTCATTTCACGTTTTCTAAAAGAAACCGACTTGTTAAAAGTTCAGCATATTTCCGTTGTGTCATTAACGAGAAGAAAACCAATGAAACTGCCTTCAGTTTTGTTTTCAGTCTGATGTGGAAAATGGATAACTGTCGTGATCCATTTCACATGTTTTTCATTTCATTTTTTCTCACAAATATCAGCATGTCAGACAGAATCATTTTTCAGGATGTTTGGTATCACAAATTATACACATTAAGTAGTTTTTAGATTACGATTCAGTAATTATGTAATCGGGTTTTTACTAAATATGTACACTTCCTTTTATCGCCAAAACAAAACAATATTGACAACCTGGGGAGATGGAGTAGACAACACCAAACTATAATAATAAAATAGCTTTTTGGTCGAGTATCTGTGAGATGTGGAGTGCCATGATGGTCGAGCGGTTTAGTGCATTGGATTTGTGTTCTGATGGCCGAGTCGTCAGAATGTGGGTTCGAATCCCAACCGCAACCATGGTGCTTGTGTCCTTGAGCAAGACATTTTACCATAATTGTTTCTCTCCACCCAGGGGTAAATGGGTACCTGTGAGGGCAGAGTTGGTTGTTGTGTTTGATTAGCCCATATGCGCTGAAATGGCAGCAATTGAGCTGCATACTCCCCAGGGAGCTGAGATGGTTTCAGGAATGATTTATGCGCCTGATGAGGAGGGGTAATAATATAATGCGCCTTGAGCACCAGTTTGGTGGATACGTGCGCTATATAAGTCTATATTATTATTATTATTTGCTAAACGCAATATCCTATATTTAAACTGTTCTTTTTGTTTCTTTTATGAACAAAATAGACTGGCCAATGACGACCCAGCTCCAAATGAAATCAATGCCGAACAGGAGAAGCCTTTGCAAATTTTTACAACTCTATTCAGCCCGCCATTCCGACGACCCAAAGAAGTACCGTTTCGTCCCTACCTCAGCGCCGGAATGTTGAGGTCATGTAAACAACCGAACGACACTTACGTCGTTGAAAACGAACGCTGTGGTTCCCTCCTTGATTGCTACCAAACAGCAGAGGGACTGCGGTTCCCTATGCCTGCTTACGTTGGGTCAGACCCTCGCAGTTGCCAGGAAGACAGACTGACGACGAGTCCCAACCAAACAGGGGTATGCTTGGTATCGGAGACCGACATTAGACAATTGGAGCCCAAACCGAGAATGAATACCAGCGAAGTCAAACGAGAGCCTAAGTCGAAACTGTGTGTTAAGACTAGTGCCGATTTTGACTCGTCTATGATTCAGTTCATCAAAATGGCGAAACAAAACGTGGAAGAGGTGCGACAGAGACGAATCAGAACGGAAGCTTTGGCAAGAAGTCGGCTTGTGATGACTGCTAGAGGTCAGGGCAATGACCTAGTCGTGACCACAGGAAAGCAAAAGTCAGTGCGGCCAACAAGGAGGATTAATCTTAAAGTATCACAGTCCTGAAAAATCAATCAAATGAAAGGAAAGTACATGTAACAACAAGCGACAGACGGAATAAAACAGTTCTGAAATATCACGACATCTTGCTGATTTCCAACACGTGGGACGGTCCAAGATAATTTAATTGCCGAGGAAAATACTGAAACTTTGGATGAAAAATAAACTTTTGAGCTTACAAACTTAGAACATTATTATATGCAAGCACATGTTCACATCAGCCCAAATAATATACTTGTACATAATTACCTCATATTTTACAAAATAAATAAAAATGATATCAATGACATATTCATGTGCCTAGGTGTTGATCATAATTTGTATGACCTAAATTTTTTCTGAAAAACAAATATTTGAGTTCCATACATTATTATTGAGGGATTGTGTTAAAACGGTCCAATATCATGACCAGGGATATTTGACTTCCAATTTTGAGTATTTTGGATACACGAGGCACTGAAAAAGTGGTCCTAATAATAGATGTTTTCTAGTGTGGGCGTTTTCACTAGTGTAGAGTTTTGTTTCCATTGGGATGAGGAAGTAGACGGGCCGCACCTCTGAACTATCCACATTAAATTGAGAATAAAATAAAAGGTGATACATCAATCAATACTTTTAGTTTTCAATTTATTTATTTGTTTTTTAAATATTTGTTATAATAAATAAATTAAAAAAACAGTTATTGGCTATACGTTTTGAACCAAGCAGGTTCTTTCTCAAAGGCAAAATAAACAACATACTGTACAAACAGAAGTTAGTCAGGAGTGAAATGAACATAAAAGAAGAGGTTACAAAAAGAAGAGGTTACAAAAACAAAGTCATGTTCTGTCATGAGACCAGACAAAAATTAATCGGTTTGAATACATGTATTTGTTATTCTATTATAAATTCAAAAACAAATGCACGTGAATTTCAAAGGTTTTTGTTTCAAGTTTTGTGCTATACACTATCTGGAGTATAAATTCACTAGTGAGGGATGAGGAAGTAGACGGGCCGCACCTCTGAACTATCCACATTAAATTGAGAATAAAATAAAAGGTGATACATCAATCAATACTTTTTCTTTTAGTTTTCAATTTATTTATTTGTTTTTTAAATATTTGTTATAATAAATAAATTAAAAAAACAGTTATTGGCTATACGTTTTGAACCAAGCAGGTTCTTTCTCAAAGGCAAAATAAACAACATACTGTACAAACAGAAGTTAGTCAGGAGTGAAATGAACACAAAAGAAGAGGTTACAAAAAGAAGAGGTTACAAAAAGAAGAGGTTACAAAAACAAAGTCACGTTCTGTCATGAGACCAGACAAAAATAAATCGGTTTGAATACATGTATTTGTTATTCTATTATAAATTCAAAAACAAATGCACGTGAATTTCAAAGGTTTTTGTTTCAAGTTTTGTGCTATACACTATCTGGAGTATAAATGGGCACCAATAAAATAGTGTGTGCATACATAAAACAAAACCACCCGCTCTGACGCTTTCTTGTCAGAGACAATAAGGGCTGTTTGACAACAGTCAAACACATGCTGCTATTTTAATAATAAGTCATATTGGTCAATAAATAAATAAATAAGTTGTTGACTGGCTAATTGAGCTGAAAATGTCAAATATTAGTTTCTATATTTACAAATATTTCTTGATACTTGGTATGTGCATGAACACCGTTCATGTTATATGTTTGAATCCACTTAACGAACTTAAACCAAAAGTGTTTGTGCTTTGTCATATATTAGATCTGACTATTAACATGATTGCATCTTCAACATCTAGAATCGAGTACATCTAATATCACCCTCTCAATAGTCTTGAAAGCTTCATCAGCGTATCTTCTCTCCACAAGGTCTTGAAAATGTTTTGGGGAAACCTGACTGTTCGTCAGCATGTACAGCAAACAGGCCCTGGTCAGTCTAGAGCAGCTATGTGCCAATCCGAAGCTGTAGTGACTTCCTACGGTGGTAGGATCCAGGAAGTCTTCCACCAAAATGTCGCACAGCTGATTCTGAACAGGCCACAGGAGAAACCGCCCTGCACAAGCAATTGATTCAAGAACCACCTTAGATCCATTAGACCTTAGATCTGTCATATGGCTGCATTGAGTGTGGAGACATCCATATAAAGTATGAAGAATGATCACAAGAGCCTCCTTGGAGATTCCACCAATAGGTACAATGTTTTGTCTTGACTCCATGTAGGGACCCTCAAGGAGGCAGGCGAAGTACTCGGAACGTCTGATGAGGATGTCCCTGTGGGCTTGGACTTCTGCTTCTTGGTCCAGGAGGAATTTAACATCAGGTTGTTGCTGCACTGAATCAAAGCTGCAGGAATTCATCTTAGACAAGGTGCGTTGTTGTGGCATGTTGGGACGATCTGAAGGAAGCCGGGCAGCTTCTAATGCCTCACTTAGGACAAGTGACTGTTGTTGATTGTAGTTGCTTGAACATCCCAACGACGATAATACCATGGATGCTGAATGAGGCTCTATCAGTAGGCTTTCTTCAGACATAGAGACCTGTTCCTTCAGTTCAACACTGTCATTTGTGTGACTAAGTTCAGCATCCCTGTACACAGAGTCCTCAACATCAACGTCTTTCATTTGGAGCACTGCACTATCATCTTTTGAAGCAGATTGATGGTGTACATTCTGGACATTGTTTCTGGTATTGGTTTGAGGAAGTATCCTTTCACTCTCTCTATAGAGGCAATCGCTTTCACTTTCTGTAATGACTGATACTGATAAGTATGGGGATAAGTTAAGTGTAGAAGCCAGGTCACACAGACAATTCACAGCCTTGTTGAACATGTCTGGAATGATGTTACCTTTCCGGAGATAATCCATAAGGATCTGAAGGCCTTTATACTTGATGAGAAGTTTCTTCTTAAGGCTGTTTGATCTATGGTGACAAAAAAGTTGAGTTTTGTTAAAGTTTTTTCAAGACAACTGTATTTGCTTAAGAATTTACTGCAAACCTTTAAACCTTGAAATCAGTAGAATAAAATAAAATATTAAGCAAGGATTGTACCTACATGTATGTCTAAAACTAAATTAAAGTTTAACTAATGTTCCCATAGTTCCTGAAGGGACGTAGAACTGATAAAGTAAACAAGATTTAAGTAAAAAGAACAGAGAACTCAATTGATATTAACAAAAAGAGCACCACTTACTGGCAGATGTAAGGCACAGCTAGAATGCACGCCATTTTCCCCTTGAAAGAATCAGACAGCAGAAGACCAACCATGAGTCCCTGTCTATACTGGCATGTTGACACCATCATAGGGTACAATGGTGAGGCTGTGTCTCCCAACGATTGGAGCCGCTCTGACGCAAGCATGTCCATGCTGCTAACAGAGGTAGTGTCAGATGCCGAATCGTCAATTGAGTCCGCAACAAAGTCTAAATCGGAATTCAATGCAGTAAGCCTGTGTCTCTTCTGCCAATTTGTCCCTGATGATTTGGTTGTTCCAGATTGGTTTATTGGAGCTCCATGTCTTTTAAGACCTCTTCGTTGAGAAGACTTTTCCTCTGTGGCGTCACTTGATGTTGTACTGGTCTTAAAATTCTTCATATCATTAAGGCTTTGACTTTTCTTAATCTCTAGCTTTTCCTCAACTTGACCACCATCTTCCACACCACAAGGCTTTGAATCTTGCTCTCTGTTGAGCATTTTCATTGCAATCAGCATTGGGACATAATCTAAGATCAGCTGCTCAAAGCAAAGTCTGTTCCTCAGAATCCTGTGCAGGGTTCTCTGGCATTTGAAACGCAAGTAGACTGAACTACATATAGATTGATAATTCAGTATAGCAGATATGACCGATTCCTTGGCCATGGTAGAGCTTGGGTCATCCATGTGCGAGTAACGGGAGAGTAAAGTCACCACAGCAAATTCCCTCTTTCTCAGTTTCCCTGCCTCCTTTGCTCGACGTATTTCCATATCTGTCTCAAATTTTGCTTCCCTTGATGCTTTGATATACAACAACTCTGATTCTAGATTTTCGAGGCAAGGCGATTTTGGTGTCTGACGATCAGCAGAGGTGGTTTTACTCTTTCGACATTTCATCTTCAGAATCTTGGTACTTGGCTCTCTGAATGTGTCCAGTTTATGGTTTATTTTTCTGTTGCCCTTAGACTGTAGCTCTTCATGTTTCTTTAATGGACTGGACATTGCAGTGTTGACTTTTTCAGAGTGTTGGTATTCTACATTATCATCCAAGGAGAGATTACTAACTGCTTGCAAAGTAGAACCTTTCACATTAGCTCGTTTAACAGGTTTTGTTGTACAAACTGGACTGTTTTCTAAATTCTTGATAGTACAACTTTTACCTTCTGGTAACCCTTCAAGTGAAAGACCATCTATAGCTGGACCTGCAAGCTTTGTCTGAGGTTGGTCTTTCGATGCCTGGTCTGTCGATGTTGATAAGTTGCTTATAGCTTTCTGTGAGGAGTGCACAATAACAGGTGACTTGCTGATTTCAGCATGTGGTGTGGGGGAATCTCCTTGATCCATTGTAGACTGGTGATCCCACTTTGGTGAATGCTGAGGTGACCACTGGAGGGTTTGTTGTGACCATTCGCCACTGTACAGAGGTGATGACCATTGAGGTGAGTGCTGTGGTGAGTGCTGTGGTGAGTGCTGTGGTGAGTGCTGCGGTGACCATTGTGGTGACCAGCGTGGAGATGATGATGGTGATATATCACACCTGAAAATTAATAAAAACACTTTTAAAAGTAACAATTTATTACAGATAGCCAACAAAAGGATAATATTGGTTCTTTAGTATATACTAATAGGCCTGATAATAACAATTAAAAAAAAAAAAAAAGGTTTATCATCCAATAACGACTGACATGATTTATTGTTCATCTTTTTGCTCAAATAATGCATCAATTAAAAACATACCTAGGGCTCAGAGACATTGGAGAGGAGAGACTTGAGAAGCTCCTTGGTGATAACTCTTGCCCTGTCTGTTCACGGTGTTTCAAAAACCCCTCCCAGTTAATCCTCGGAGGTGAGTATGGGGTAGCTTCTGGATTTACGTATGACTGATAGTTGGTGGTTCTGGTTTCGGGTGACATCTTTGATTCACTAGGGGAATGTGTTGGCAGGGATTTTTCTTCCTTTGGGAGTTTGCTTTCTCTGTTCTGAGTGACTGTCTCCATGTTGGAGGTGCTCGGAGCTGGTGAGGAGACACAAGTTGCAGATTTGGATTTATCTTCATGTGACTTCGATTTGGTCCTCTTTAATTTTGAAAATGAAACCGTTTTGAGTTTGGTGGATCTTGAAGTCGGGCTCTCACTGTAACATGCCTGCTTACTTGCCAAATGTTCATCTTTATGGAGGTTCTCACTAGGACCTTCATTTTGAGTTCGTAATCTTTTCCTTGGGTTACTTAGAAATGGTTTTGTCAGTGAGTTGTCATCTTTACATATTTTGGATGAGGTGGATGATTTCTTATCAGCAAGACATAAAACCACTGAATCATCTCTTTCAGCTTCTTCAAGAAAACAAATGACAAAACATTCCGACAATAATTTTCTTTTGTGATTTCAAACACTAATGGGTTCCTCAAATGATTTGTGGAAATATGCAAAATATGCAAACTGGTTACATATGACCAGCTATGGCAAATAATTTGAAAATTTAACTAAGCTTGGTTTGTAATGACCATATGAAAGAATTTCTTTTGTGAGTTGTTGGTTCTGAGAACTGTGTTGATTTATTCCCAGAATCAATGGATCACACAGAAATTATTCATTGAAATTGGTGTCACAGGAAACCTAACTTAGTTTAGTTCTTTCATCATAAAAGTCTTTCTGTTAAAACTTGCTCCTTATAAAAAGGGAGGGCACTCACCAGTTGCGGAACAGTCAGCAGAATCAACGACTAGTTGCCTTTTGTCTTGTCTCAGATGGGATGCCAAGATCTTGACGAATCCACAGGCAGCCAGATAGTTAAGGCTTTGCTCATCAAAGTAGAAATCCATCAAGGCAACCAGAACTGTCTCATGAAGCTTTACACAATCCTCATTGGTGCCTTTCAGGATATTGAGCAGCACACTCAAACCTTCCAGTTCCCGGACTCTGACTCGGTTCACTGCCTCCCGACAACAGAAACAAAGGCAATGAATGTGTGTAACCCAGGCAGCGAATGTGGTGTCCTTTCCACGTTCTATGAAAATTTCTACCCCACCAGCCTTGCCAGCAGCTACCCTTACCCCTTCTGAAACCATCAAGTTCAGCAATGCCATCAGAGAATGCTCCTGGATGGATGGTTTTGCATGAGAAAGAAGACTGACCAAGTGACCAACACCATTATCTTCCACAGCTTGTCTGCCTGCCTCAAGATAAGATTTAAGAGCTTCTGTGCTTTGTCCTGATCCAAGACGATTGGTTATTTCTGCTGCAGTGTGTGCAGCACAACCTATAAGACTGACATCGTCCGAGTCAAGGCAGTTAAGAGTAATTAACAAAGCCTTAGATTGCAGGATCTCCTGGGCATGCTGGTTGGTGTCGGCAAGTAACCGCAAGGTGCGTAGGATGCTCTGTCGACACTTGGAGTCTGTGGTCTCTTTCAAAGATTTAACAAGAAGAGGAACTGAATCCTTGCTGTGAATTGCAGCTGAGAATTTGGGGGTTACTGCCAGGTTGGCTAGAGCTCTCGACGCCCTATTGATAATACTGACTGAACTTTCAGATTTCAGGACTTCAACTGGAGAAACAGAGGAACACAGAAAACTTTGATTTTAACATGTAGGTTGGTGGGGGCATTCCAGAAGTCAAATTAGAGGGGACTAATTTGTTAAAAATGTTTTCCAGGGTGGGGAGGTGGGTTATTTTGAAGAAAATGAAAAAAAGTGGGTTAATTACATATGTATAATGGTTACATGCTGTTCACAAAGAGGGAGTGGTACCAATACTAGAACTATAAAGAGAAAATAACAAAATCTCTAATTTCGCGGAACTTTGATTTCAGTGGAATTCCTCACCTATTGCAGTTATACCATCAAGCTCATAAACCTTTGGAAAAGAAAAAGAAAACAACCTTTCATTATTTGATTTGTAAATGAAATAAAAGTTTAAGGGATGGTATAGCATTGGTATTTGGTACCAAATGTTCATTTCAACTAGGCTTGGGCAATGACACGATAATATCGAATATCGCGATATATTTTTTTAATTCGATTATGATATCAAGAACTTTTCAAATTATCGAAATATCGGCAAATCGCGATGAAAAAAATATATCGCTATGAAAATAAATATATTGAGACAAAAAAAAATATATCGCAATTAAAAAAATCCTCGATTGTCAGTCGGGTCAGAAATTCCATGGAAGCTTTCGGAAGTGAGAAACAAAATCAAACTACTTCTGTGGTAAGCCGACTGTCAGATCACAAAGGAGCCGCCTGACAGGGCGTTGTTTAAAATACACCACCACTCAAAGAAATCTATTCAGACGGATTAAGAGTTGGGGATTGAATGGGGTATTTGATCCAACAATGTGTAGACAATGTTTACGTCTCACTCTCTAGCTATGGTGGTCTGTGACTCTGGCTGGCGCACAACGTGCGAGTACATTATATCATGCATATTTAAATATATGCAGAATATGGGCGTTACTTAAAAAATCGACAATAAATAACATTTGCAGTAACTGCAGATGCTCTGTGCTCACATTAGTTAATGAATTAAAATCAAAGCATGGATCGGCAGCGGCTCGATCAAAGTTGGGGGATTAGGACACTATTGTATTATACCATACTGGGACTCTTGTCTAGTGACAAAACACATACACTACTCTTGATAAACCATGTGACGTTTATTTAAAATAGTGAGTACAATCCAAACTCGGTCACATTTTCCGAAGTGCAAAAAAAAATGATGTGTCACAATCATGGTTTTATTCTCCATGGTACTATGCAGGAATAAACCTAGTCACGTGTTTATACTATTACCCAGTCACATGGAATGCGAATCACGTGAATTCGTGCTGATGATTTGATTGGGACGCATGACGCAGTAACCATCCCACATAATTATTATGCAAACGAATTTACCAATGGCCATGGTGCACTCGTGAACGGCGCGATTCCACGTGTCTCTCAGGTAAGCACTGGCAATTTATTGTGACGCTTGTATATGGGGTACATCCCTGTTATTATCGGCTCTAAAGCACTCATGCGTGAAAACAAATAATCGTGATATTATCGGAAATCGCGATTTATGTTTGACGATATATCGTGGATGAAAAAAAATCGATATCGTCCAAGCCTAATTTCAACCTTCTAGTTTTCAAGAAATATATTATAAAACTAACCTGTGAAAGTTTCATCACAAAAGTTGCTCACGTTTGTGAGAAAACAATGAAAATTTGTAATTCGACATAACAATTTCTGTTTTCTATAAGATGAAAGCACTTCAGATGGACTAATTTATTAAGGTGATTGAAACTTCACATCATGTATTAAGGTTTTAGTTAATACTTTGTTATTTTTATAATCTGGTAAAATGTTGTACTTTCCCTTTAACCCTCCTACTGTTTGACCATTTGAAACCATTCAAAATTTCCACTTACCAAAATGCCCATTGGTTTTGTACACACCTGGTGATACCATTTGAACAGTGTTGGTAGCAAGCTTTACTACCATTCATATCCATTCAAATGGTTTTGAATGGTTGTTACACTACACCTTGGTGTGTTTCCATAGCCGAATGGATTCAAATGGTGAATGTACTTCACAGTGGCTTATCATTCAAATGGTTTTAAATGGTGGATACATTACACCTTGGTGTGGTTTCACATAGCCGAAAAACAAAACCTGCATTATGTAGATGAAGTGGACTATCCATCATCTCAGTACCCTATGGAGTTTTAACACATGGTGGCCAGTGTACAAGTAATTGATCTACCACTTAAAAATGGCACTAGGGTCTTTAGAGTATAGCAGACCTGTCATTCAAAACCATTTACTCATGTCACTGGCATAGAGGGTCCGTTAATTCACCACTTAGAAGTATCCAAACAAGGTTTTGTATTAGCTGACCTACCATTCCAAACCATTTGGGAATCAATACTGTACACAGTTATTTCACCATTCAAAACCACAAAAGCGAATGGTTTCAAATGGTGGGCCAACTTGTATGAAAAAGGCACCAGAAGTAGGAGGGTTAAGGGACAGTATATACATGTAGGATTGGTAATTCAGAAGTAACTAAATGGGACACTTGGCACGATCAATATTTGTTATGTCAAACAAACTTGGGGTTTAAAGGGACAATGTCATCACGATCGGAGCAGACTTTCATAAGGGCATGGAATTGGTGTAAGGTGAACACAGTGACTGAAAATTACTGGCTCATTTATGCAGCAGCAACAGTAATGACCTTAATATGTGGGGTATTATTTTCAGTCACTGAGTTAATCTAAAATAACGACTCCGATTCCATGCCCTGTTGATTGTGATATTATCCCTTTAACCACGGGCGTGATTAGACAAAAGTAAAAAATCCTGAAAAATGGGTAGCAAGCCCCCCTGAACCTCCTGGATGTTTAATTTTGGAAGATTTACAGAC